>OZ053309.1:26808809-28008809 GCA_964056655.1 Arabis hirsuta | reverse complement strand
GTGAAGAAGAAAGAGTGGTTTAGAGAATGTGGATATCAACGTACCCGTTCTCTCTTGCAATTTTGTGCAATATCCTGCATCCTCTACGAAACATTGGGTAACCCTTAAACACTCTTAACTCCACCTCTAAATGGCCAAACACCCTTAGCGTCGTCTACCCTAAATGGTGCCTTTAGCGAGATCCTCACGCAACTTTGAATTCGTTGAGTTTGTGTTTGGGAAATGGAACTTGGTTGAGAAACGTGTTGAGGATGTTTTGGTAAAGCTTTGTTATTCGTAATTTGGATTATGTGGTCTGCAGATTGAAGGATTTAAACTCGGTTCACTGAGGATAAAAGAGTTCCCGCGTTTTCAAACCTTTCTCTTTCACTTGGTCTTGAATTTGTTTGAGGACAAACAAAGATCTAAGTCTGGGGGAATTGATATAATGCGTTTTTGACGCATTCTAACCCTTGTTTTGTAGGATTTTATCGAGTCTTTCACTCTCTTTCGAGTCATTCTAGGTACAAAAGTGGCTGGAAGCAAGGACTGAAACTTGCAATCAGATTTGGCTAGGAAAGAATGAAATTGGACCCTTTTTGAACATTCTGGAGAAAGGGAACACCTAGTACAGAAGAGGGAGCACCCGCTCCCAGCAGATTCCACTTATGGGCTTTTTGCAAAAACCCTAATTTTGCACCCTAACTTTGGGCCAACCGTCGTGGGCCTTTAAATAGGTTTTTCTCTGATTCTTTCGCGAGGAGAGCCAGACACGACGCCACGAAGAATAGCAGCAGAGAACGAGAGAGAGAGAGATTTATACATTTGTTTGAGGAAGTTTGTAAGCTTGGATTTATCCTTCACATACTTATCGAAGTTTTCTAAACCCTACTCTTTTATATATCGATTTCAATGTTGTTTATCATGTCCATTGCTGCTGTTAATTGTTTGATCATAAGCGAGTAGTCTAATTGTTAGGTTAAGGGTTTTCGATGGGTTTAGATCCCTTGAACTAAGCATAGATAGGTTTTAAATAATCATTCGATAGTCTCCACCTATTGTCGATCATATTGCCTACGTTAGATTGATCACCTAGCCTTTGATTTTAGGTTGAATTTACTTATCAAAAGTTTGTAAATTGCTGGAATTGACTTAGGTGGGCGATTTGATCCTTAGCCAACGAAAGTTGAAGTTAGGGCATCTCGTGAACATATCAACCCTAATCGTTTAATGCTTGATAATCTTTGTAACCTCAACGACAGTTAGGGTGTTAGATTGATCTATTAAAGTTGTAGATGCCACGAAAGTGGATCTCCTTATATTTATGGTTGAGTTCGAGACTTGGTCATAATCGCATACCTGAATAATTGCTTGGTTCTTGATGTTCGAATCCCTGAGAATTATCCCTGACCTAACGCCTTCTCATTATTGTTTACAACCGATTTTACATTTTGTTTTGTTTTAATTTTCGTGACGCTTACACCATCTTTTGATCGCTTAGCTGAAGTTGTATCCCATAGAATTAGAGCATATTGCTGGTCCCTTAACGAACCTATACTATTCTACATCGAATTAGTGAACTTAGGTTTTAATCTTGAAACCGGATTAAGGACTGTTTTTGACTTTTATCATTTTGTCTCATTGATTTTAAGAACCCTAATCATCAATCTCCTTGCTTTGCTTTGCTATTTTATTTCATTCATACATATTTACTTAGCATAATTTGAATTCATTACTCTTTTGTGTGAACCGATTCCCTGTGGATTCGACCCCTAAGTATTACGATGATCTCTTAATTTGAGAGAGTAGCTCAGGGTAAATTTGAGCATATCAAATTTTGGCGCCGCTGCCAGGGAGTCGATTTCACCAATCGATTTTTGATATTAGAATTTTGTCTAAGTTTTTTTTATTTTTTATTTGTTACTTACTTGCTCTTTTCTCTTTGTCTTGTGTGTTTCAGGTTTATGCATAATCGCGTTACCAGGAGCAACCAGAACGAAGAGCTAGTTGATCTTAATCTTGAGATTGGAAAGTTAGAGCGAGCTAACCAAGCAGCGAGAAAGACAACCAAGATGAATCCACTAGTTCTTATTAGAGGTGAAGATGGTTTTCTTCAAGATGCTGAGGGTCATAGACGCAATGCTCAGGGTCAGAGGCTAGATGAGAATGGAGTTGTGATTGTGGAGCAGCCTCAGCAGCTTGAGCGCCAGGTCATGCAGCGCCAAGAGCCAGCTGGGCGTGGGCAAACTCTGGGAGACTACAACAGGCCAGATGAGTTCTACGCTAATAGGGCTGCGATTCGCCCTCCTACGTTCCAGAGGAGCGATTTCGAGTTGAAGCCTGCTTACTTCTCACTCGTGGTTCAGCATCCATTCCATGGTCTCTCCTCTTAGTACCCGATGGATCATGTAGAGAGGTTTGAGGATTTGACATCTAGCATTAAGGCCAATGGAGTGTCGACCGACTACCTCTACTGCAAGCTTTTCCCTTACTCTCTTAGTGGTGAAGCAGCTTACTGGCTGAAGCAGTTGGAGCCGGGATCTCTGACTACTTGGGAGGACACCAAGAATGCTTTCCTCAACAACTTCTTTGATGAGGCAAGGTCTGAGGATTTGAGGACTAAGATTTCCACATTCAAGCATGGACCGACTGAAGCATTCAAGGCTTCCTGGGTGAGATTTAAGGCTTACCAGAGAGATTGTCCTCATCATGGTTTCAGTGATGTTCAGTTCCTGGGTATCTTCTTTAGAGGGATTGATTGGAGGTACCAAATGGCTCTAGATGCTGCAAGCAATGGGAACTTTAACACGAGATACCCGGTGGATGCTCTTGTGCTTATAGAGAACTTGGCCTCTAGCAATAGTACCAAGAACGCAGACTTCAAGAGGAAGAAGCTTGGGAGAAACATGGATGAAAGTCAAATAGCTGAGGTGAAAGCCAAGATTGATTCGGTGCACAACCTTCTAGTGGGGAAGAAGACAGTGCAGTTTGCTCAAGAGGTGGAGACTTTTGAGCCAGAGGAAAGGGATGTCAACTACATCAATGGAGTTGGTTATCAGGGTCAGAGGTTTGGTAATCAAAAAGGTTTCCAGAAGCCATTCCAGAGCAACTACCAAAGGAACTACGGTTCTTCTTCTTATCAGACACCTCCTGCTCAAACACCAGATAGCGAGATGAAGTCTATGCTAGAGCAAATCTTGCAAGGTCAACAGCTGATGACTGTCAGTTTCAATGGGAAGATAGATGTCATGTACACTGATTTGAATGGGAAAATTGAGGCTCTCAATCTACATGTGAAGAAGCTAGACACTCAAGTTGCTCAGACTGTAGAGAATATTCGAAGGCAAGAAGGATTTTTACCAGCCAAGACGGAAACAAACCCAAGACTTCACGTCAATTCAATCACTTTGGGGTGTGAAAAGGAGGTCGAACCAGCTTTGGAGAAGGGTTTTAGTGCAGATCAAGCCATGAGGCTTGATGAGGAGGTTGAAAGAGACGAGATTTTGGATTCAGACTCTGTGTCGATCGACACAGAGCCCGTGTGTCGATCGACACAGATCAAAAATCTCACCGAAGAAGTTTACGTAATCGAACTTGCATCGACCAAGGTCGACACATAGCTCGACACGTCCTCGACACTGAAAGAAGTGTATCGATCAACACAGCCTATCTGTGTCGATCGACGCAAGTCCCAGACAAGCCAAACTTTGATGAAACCTTCGGCCAATGCAGAGGAAAGGGTTTACAAGCCTAAGATACCATATCCTAGGAAATCATAGATGTCTAGACAAGAGCTGGAGGATGCTAGATGTAAGGCTATCATGGATAAGCTTATTGTGGAGTTTCCCCTGCTTGATGCTATGAAAATTTCTCCCGTGGTCAGAAGGTGTGTGAAGAAGATGGCTAGCCAGAAATTACGTCTTGAGCAATGTACTGCAATGCTTTCTGAAGAAGTTAATGCAGCGATTCAAGACATGACTCCAGAGAAACATGCTCAACCGTCACTGAGGAAGCTGCCTAAACTAGCAACTCCAGGGAGGTTTGTTGTTCCATGTTTAGTCAATGGTACGTAACTAAATGACTCTCTCTGTGATACAGGTGCTAATGTGAATGTCATGTCTATGGCTGTGGCAAAAAAGCTGGGGATTTTGGATTTGCAACCTCCAAAGGCATCTCTAGAGCTTGCAGACTCTTCTTCCACAACTCCAAAAGGCTTCATTCATGATCTAGTGCTTCAAGAGGGAGATTGTCTTGTCCCTGCGGACTTTCATGTGATGGGGATGAAGAAGGACAACGAGAAACCATTGATTCTTGGGTCGTCCTTCCTTGTCACGGTGGGCGCGATTGTGGATTTTCCCAATGAGCGAATCTCCTTCTTTAAGATCAACAAGGATATCTTCTACCCCGCAGTTCATATCAAGGAGACTTCTTGTATGATTGTTACTAATGGAGGGAAATCGAGCTTAGACCTTAGAGATGATAACAAGAAGAGCCCGTGTGCTCCCCCTTCGGCTCTTATCCTTCCGCGATCTGATGGAATCTTGACTGCCCGTAAGGTGAAGCGCAAAAGAAGCTCCAAACCTTTCTCCAAGTTCAGAGTCATCATCCCCTTAGAGTTAAGAGAGAGAGGAGAGGTAGTTATCCAAGAGATGGTGGAAAATACTGTGAAGCTCCTTCCTGGTGTTATTCTTTGGAAGTCTAGAGCAGGAAAGCCACCACTTGCAAGCTTCTCAATGGATGAGGGATTCACAAGGCCCCTCAAAGATCCACTTCACGCCTAAATGGCGTCCACAGTCAAGATAATGACTGAAAATAAGCGCTTAGTGGGAGGCAACCCACTGGTAAGTCTACTTATTTTTGTTTGATTTTCCCCTTGTTTACTAACTTTTAGTTTTAGTTCTAAGTGTTTCAGGTTATTTTTTTTTTCTTTTGTTGAAAGTAATGGTACTCCTCTCCCAGGTAAGTTCTCCATCTTTTCAATTGGTCTTTTCTTTTCTTTTCTGTTCTTTCACCAATTTCAGGCTTGATAACACTGGGGACAGTGTTGTTTAAGTCTGGGGGAGGTAGTTGCTAACTTTGTGTTCGTTTTTGAGAGTCAGTCAAAATGTTTTATTGAGTCAAAATGGTCAGTTGGAAACTATGACCCTTCTCTTAGTTTAGTGGATTGTCTCTTTCAGTTGTGTGACCATTCTTCCAGGATCAATTTCAGAGTCAAACTAATGGGAAATCCTAAGGCTGACCAGTCAACTGGAGACGTCTGTTACTTCTAGTATAATCTGCCGAGTTCGAGCTACTCAACGTTCTTCTTTGTGATTGGTGTTCATAGGGCTTGACTCCTCATTCATACCTGACAAGTGCAACTTTTGTTGAAAGCAATGGTATTCCTCTCCCTTTATTAAAAAAAAATAAAAAAAAAATAAGAATGGGGTGATATGATAGTTCTTGAGTATAAGATAAGGAAATAAAATTCCAGTGAGTTAGAACTCAATAGATGATCACCCAGAGCTCAAAATCAGCAGTCTAAGTCCCTTAGGACAGATGTAGAGGACGAGCGATCTCACGACCCTGTCTCCTCACAAGGAACAACAGTAGTGAAAGCACTGCTTTTGAGTCTCAGCATTCTAGAGAAAAAAAAAAAGTAGGGAATCAAATAAGTCTGGGGAGAAAAAGAGTACCAAAGGTTGTATTGTTCATTTGTCATGGTATAGTATGGGAATGAGTCTAGAAGGTTCTTGGCATTGAGATCATTGAAGCTCATCAATGATGACTTGCGAATTATGCTATGAAGTTGTGGGTGAATTTGGGAGGTTGCGAATGTCTGTGGAGAAGTACATGGTGGTATGACCTTGGGGTTGGTTTCACATTATGTGGATTACTAGTTGAAAGGGTGTGTTCGGTGCTCCAAGGGAAGGTAAGTTTCTGCGTTTTCAAACCTTTTTCACATTCTTAGTTGATGTTTTGCTTGAGGGCAAGCAAAGGCTAAGTCTGGGGAGTTAATATATCATGGTTTTTACCATTTTTGGACCATGATATAAGTCTTTTTCATGGAGTTCTTTTGGTGTTTTTGAGTCTTTTCACTACTTTGTAGGTTCATTGACGTTTGGAGCCTAATGGGAGCTTTTGGAGCATTTTGGAGCATTGTGGAAAGAAGAGCCGAAGTGACCAAGTCGATCGACACACACATGTCCGACACGAGAGAAGTTAAGTTTTGAAGTTGTGTCGATCGACATAGCTCATGTGTGTCGATCGACACAGAGATGTCTGACGTGAAGATTACAAGTTTTTGAAGAATTTCCTCTTTTGCCCGAAAAAGCCCAGAAGTTTACATACAGGCCCAATCCGATTTTTGCTACAATATATATAGTTTTCCTTTAGGCTTTCATGTTTACATCATATATTCTATTGAGACTTGGATTTGGAGAGCTTTAGGGAGAGAAATCTACACTTTGTTCTACAGAGATTTTGAACCCTTTGTTTCTCTATCTCTATCTTTTTATGCAATTTATTTCATTCATGATGTTTGTTTCAACCACCATGTCTGAGTAGTTTGCTTGTTAGACTTAGGGTTAGTTAAAGGAACATGAGAAATTGTTAGATATGTTAGATTTGTTAGGGAACATCACTTGGATTCTTCATCTAGATTGTTGTTAATGCTAGTTCTAGTTTGATCACCTAGAACTTAGATATTAGGTTAATTGTTAGTAGCGAAAGTATTGATAATTACCTGACCTAATCTTAGATGAGCAAATTATCTATTCGCAAAAAAATTTGGTTTAGACAATTTGTGAACAATTGAATCTGTGCTTTAATGCTTGTTTAACCTATTGAATTTGCAAAGAAATTTGAGATTTAAGAAGTTAAACATAGATAGTTTTCGCAACAAAAGTTGGTTAGCTTTACAGAGTTTTCATGTTCAAGAACGGATCTTAATTCCTCTAACAATCTAACTTGTCTGCAGTTTCGAGTTTCCTACGATTTCCCGAAAGCCTAGCTTTTGTCTTATTGATTTTAAGAACCCTAATCATCAATCTGCTTGCTTTGCTTTGCTATTTTATTTCATTCATACGTATTTACTTAGCATAATTTGAATTCATTAGTTTTTTGTGTGAACCGATTCCGTGTAGATTCGACCACTAAATATTACGACGATCTCTTAATTTGAGAGAATAGCTCAGGGTAAATTTGAGCATATCAATCATACGATCAAAGAGAATGAATAGCACTGAATATATATAAAAAAAAAAGAAAAACATTCCATGAAGCAAATTTATAAGAAAAGAGTAAGGTCACGATAATGATTATTTGTCAACAAAAGAGGAAGACATGTATAAGCATTGATGAATGATGTGGCCAATTGTTTAAAACAATCATTACTGGAATATCATTAGAAAGATTAAAACAGTAGAACGATTAAAACAGAGACAAATATTAAATATACATTAACAATAACCTTAAGCAACAAAATTAAACTTGGATTGAAAAAAATTGAAAAGGAAAAATCATGTCCTAAGAGTTGCTCATGTAATCATGTCGTAAGAGTTGCTTATATAGACAAAGAAAACAGAGAGAAAAAATTGAAAAGGAAAAATCTAATATAACCTTGAAAATAAATAATAACAAAACCGAGTCCAAAGGATTATATCAAACTGCATAGTAGAAGAATATGGATTATAAGAACGTATTTATAACAAAAAAGGCTTAACAAACTATTAGGGTATGAGCACCAACCTAGAAATTTAGGAGGCAAATAAAACCTGCCACAGTATTTATAAATGAAGATCGAAACCGACTTATGCTTTAGAAATCAGGGCCTACGAAAATATAAAACCATCGATTAAGCCCACCATTAAGCTCACCATCTTTTCATAAAACCAATTATAAAACCAACCAATTATAATCAAGGGCAATATCAGGGCCTACGAAAATATAAAACCATCGATTTCGCAAAATAAAGATGGTTTTGTGTTTCGATGGTTCGTTTGCATAAAATGCATGAACCATTTGCTCCCACATTCCACTTTTGCATACGATCCCCTGTAGATAGTCGATCATGCATAGCAAGCCAAGAGAGAAAAGCATATTTTGGTGTATTGTAAGAGAACCACAAACCCTTCCATCATGCTTTAACAGGCTTCTTTTCTTGGATCAGCTCCCATGTAGCTTTTGAATTGAAATGTGTTTTGAAAGTATCCCCTTTTTCTCTCCATAAGACCATGTCATTCCCCGTTAGGATGCCCTTTCTTCTTTGGTCTTCGATTGCCTCTTCAACAACATTGTACATTTCGTATCGATGGGTGCGTCTTCTGTGTGATTTTAGCACCATCTCCACGGTGGAGTGAATTCGAATACCCAAATTAATGCAACCACGAATACCTGTAACATCAATTAGTCTCCCTTTTGTGGACCACATATCATACCAGAATGATGTTGAAACACCATTACGAATGTCCGTCTTAATAAATCCTCTCGCTGTTTCTCAATATTTCAGAAGCTTCCTCCACATCCAGGAGCCTAGAGATGTAGTTTCTTTGATAGTCTAGAACGATCCTTTATGAATTAAATAATGTTGTACCCAATTAACCCATAAAGAGGATTGTGCAGATAGTAATCTCCATATTAGTTTCAAACAACTCACTCTATTGGCTTCCCCAATCAGTTTTAAACCCAAACCACCCTCCTCCTTTGGTTTTCAAACCTCACTCCATGCAATTTTCGCTTTGTTTACATTTAAATCCGGACCCGACCAAATAAATGTTGCACAGATTTTGTCTATCTCCTTCAAGCAAGCCTTTGGTAATCGAAAGGCGGAAATTCAAAAGTTTGTGAGGCTGTGAATGACAGAGCCTAGTGGTTGAAAACGTACCGCAAAAGAGAGGTGTCTTGCTGTCCATCCACTAATTTTTCTACGGATTTTTTCTAGCAGAGGTGTGTAATCCTGCACCGTCATCTTCTTGGTTAAAAGAGGAAGACCCAAATATCTTACCGGGAGCGTACCAGCTTCGAATGGAAATTGATCTAAAATCGTGTCCTTGATCACATCTGAAACCCAAGCCATAAAGATCGTCGACTTCTCCAGACTAATCACCAAACCATAAAAAGTTGCAAAATCATTGAAAACCTCTAAGATTCTTTCAATTGAACGCTTCTTCCCATCCGAGAAAACTAAGAGGTCATCTGCAAAACATAGATGCGTGAGGTTTAAATTCTTGCAATTCGGGTGGTATCCAAATTTGTGTTCACTCGCAGCCTTGTCCAACATTCGGGATAGAAAATTCATGCAGATAACAAAGAGGTAAAGCGAAAGAGAGCAACCTTGACGAAGACCTCTTTCACTTCTAAATTATCCAGCCAATTCACCGTTGACCTGAACAGAGAAGGAAGGTGTAGTAACACATAACTTAACCCAAATGTATAAATGTTGCAGAGAAGTTCAGAGCGGATAAAGTGGTCCATAGGAATGGCCATTGGACCGAATCAAAAGCTTTAGAGATATCAATCTTGACTGCACAGCGTGAGGACACAGTATCTTTATGATAGTTCTTTACCAATTCTGAGGCTAGCAACACATTTTCCATCAACAACCTATTCTTGACGAAAGCAGATTGGTTCGGAGCAATAAACTTCGGAATAACCATTTTGAGTCTTGTGGCTAGTATCTTGGAGATCAACTTGTACAAAACATTGCAGCAAGAGATTGGTCTGTAGTCTTTTATTTCCACCGCTTCTACTTTCTTTGGTATAAGAGCCAAGATCGTTGAATTTATACCTTTTGGGAGAAATCCTTTGTTGAAAAAAGATTGTACAGACACCACCACGTCTTTACCCACAATTTCCCAAGCCTCTTTGAAAAATTCCACCGTGAAACCATCGGGACCCGGAGCCTTATTACTCAGCATTGCGTATAAGATGTCGTGCAACTCTTTCTCAGTGACTGGCCTACTCAACATCGTTCTGTCCACATCGCTACATTCATAGCTCACTAGCTCTTTGATGTAATCCTCCGTCACTCCTAAATAGTTATCATTTTGGTGAGATAGGAAAGATTTGAAAAATGTTTCCGCTTCAATCTTGATCTCTTCTTGTGTAGCGGCTATCGTACCATCTTGTCTCTTCACTTCTCGTATGGAGTTTTTTGCTTCTCGTATCTTAGTAGCTATGTGGAAATATTGGGTGTTTTAATCCCCCACTTTTAACCAATGTAGCTTTGATTTTTGACGCAAGTACCGTTCCTCAAGATCTGCTAGGTGTTTCCATTTAGTGTAAGCGTGATTCTCCTCTTCCATTCCATTATGAGATGGATTCATAAGGTTGTTTTGTTGTTTAGAACAGAGTTCTTCGTATGCTTGCTTCGTCCTCTTTGGCAAATTTCCTAGGTAATCTTTTGCGATTTTTCGTATCTCAGGCTTCAAAGCTTTCAATTTTTTTGATAATCGGAACATGGTGGATGTGGAGTTGAACAAGACCTCCGTGTCTTTCCAAAAAGCTTCCACTATTGGGAGAAAATCAGGAGATCCTGTGATTGCATTCATGAACTTAAAAGGTCTGCGAGGCCTTAACTCTTCAGTTACAATATGTATTCTGCATCTGGAATGATCTGAACAGCCTCCTGCTTCAAACACCGAGTATGATTGTGGGTAAATATTCGACCAGGCATCACTCATTAAAACTCGATCCAACCTTTTACAAATCAGCCCCTCTTCTTCTCTTTTGTTGCACCACGTAAATTCTGGACCATGAGATGCCATATCCGCTAAAGAGTTATATCTGACAACATCCTGGAAATCTCTCATACCCGGTGAGATCATCGGCGAGTTTGTGAAATCCAAATGTTCATTAGCTGCAAGAATCTCATTGAAATCGCCAAAAATTAACCATGGTTTATTTCTAAACAATGGAGAATTTTGATGATTTTTTAAGTCCTCCCATAGCTCCTTTCTCTCCTCCATCAGATTAGAAGCATAAATAAATGAGCAGAAAAATTCTTCATTCCAACCCTCAAGCAAAATAGAGCAAGTAATTATCTGACCACTTTTGAAAAACGGTGTCATTCGAACCTTCGATTTCCATATCACCCAAATTCTACCGAGCCGATTGTATTTGTAATTTGAAAAGAAAGATCATCCCTGGAACACTGACTCTGCAATCTTCTTAGACTTGGTCTCTTTTATTCTGGTCTCCATTAGACCACCAAACTGAAAAGAATTCTGTTTTATCCAATCTCGGATGACCTTATGTTTGGTTGACTGATTAAATCCTCTTACATTCCAGAAGAAACCAGACATTATTTCTTCTTTGTTGTACGTTTATTCAAACCACTAGGATTTGCTACCAAAAGGTTTTGAGTAGGGAGCTTACGGTTCTCTTTTGATGTTCGGGGAAGAGATTGTCGAATGGGAGGTTCAATCTCTTGTTGAGCATCATTAGACTTTTCCTCCATCAATGGTATCCCCTGCACATTTTGGTCAACAACTTTTTCATTCTCCAAATTTTCTTTACCGTCTGCTACCTTCTCTATCTTGTCCGTAACTATGTTTTGTTGCTCTGTTTCCTCTGTTTTCTTAGTGACAAGATCTCCTTCCTTCTCTGTTTCACTCAAAACTACAAATCTTGAGTGTGATAGAATTGAGACCTCACCAAATTGTAGTTCTCTGTTGTTTTTGTCTGGGGAACGTCCAAATCTCACTGGAGTAGACCATTATCCTTCTTCTTTCTCCTCTTGTACATTAGACTTTTCACCGATTGTTTCCGATTGTTTTATTGCCTTAGGTTCCTCCTCTGCAACTTTCTCTTTCGCCACAACCATGACCTCAGCCTCCGTCTCCTTCTCTACCATAATCTCTGTCCCTTTCTCCATCCCCGAGCCAACCACCTCCAAAGAGACATGCGTGATTTGTTGTGTTTATATTGATGTGTTTCCTTCATTATGACTTGCAGAGACCAAGCATGTGGAAGATAAATGTCCCCACTTCTAACACGTGGAGCATCTGATCGGTAGCCGAGGATATGAGTATTCAATCATAACCTCTTTTCCCTCCGGAAGCTTGAAATTCAGCAGTTTTGGTAGTTCCTTCGTAAGGTCAGCGTTGACAAACATCTTTGCTACTTTAAAGTCCAAGCATTGTGCCGTGTCTGAGTGCATCCTAATTGGTTTCCCAACTGCACTAGATACAAAGCTCAGCCCCTTCCAAGAGAACATATTCATCGGAACGTTTTTGAGGTGAACCCATAGAGGAACGGATTTTACCTCCACTGGTTTTTCCTCCGATATTGGAGACCATTGTGACATCACGATAGGGATCTCAGCAAGGTTCCACATACCCCTTTTGATTACCCTATTTCTGATTATCGGATTTGAGATCTTGAACTTCATTGTTGTGGTATTGAGGACAAATACCTCAATCATCTGAGATTTATCTCCCAAGGCCCAAATTTTGTTGACGATGGCATGTATCTTGGCTACATGAGGAGTGGTTGCTAGAAACTTCCCAATTAGAAAATCTTCCCACAAAGGAGATGAGTCTCTGAAAACTTCATCTGGAACCTGCACTGACCCGACTCCCTCCTGCACCAAGACTTCAAGATCGTAGTTCGTAAGAGTTTTTTTATGTTGAACAACATTTGCCCAAGTTTTTGATGCAGCCACTGGGCGTGGAGACTGATTTTCCGGATGCGGTGGTTGATCATCCGGCGAGGCTACCTCCTCCGGCACTACCCTCGCCTCCATCAAGAGTCAGACGGCGACGGTGGGGATTGGCTTGGAAAGGCTGAAAACAGAGAACCCGATCGCCTCTCAGATCGCACTCAGAGCTCAATTATTTGTCACTGTTCACTTTTTGACTTTTTCTTGGTAGAAACAAATTCTTTCGATCCCTTGGTGGTGATTTTGCGATCCCTTTCTTTCGAAAGCGGCTTATATATATGTTGTTTCGATTTCTACAGAATCTTTGGTTGTTGTCTAATGATCAACCAAACCAACAGAAAATATCATACTATTAAGCTACTAAAATTTGATGTGTAATTATTATTTTATTTTAAATCCTACTATTTTTTTTACCAAGTGTTCAATCCTTAGGATCTTAATCCAGTGGTTGTCTAAAAGTAAGACTAGATTTGTAATATGCCTGAAAAACCTAAAACATCCAATAATTCATATAGAAGAAGTTCATTAAAAAAAAAAAAATGATTAATGGTTACGAGTGACGACCACGTCGATAGTAATAACCACTTGATCAACATTATTATTACTCGGGTCTTGAAATTGATTGGTCACGGCGCTTTCCTTGTTGGTGATAACCACTTTATCCGCCACCTTATTGCCGCCGCCGACTTCGACTTCGTCATTGATGTCTTTGTCTTTTCGGAGGCCATAATCATCCAACAACCAACATAAAAAAAGTTCAAGTCCAGCCAAAGCACTTAAAATCGCGACGATCAAAACATAGAAAACTTTGGAGTCCATCTTCGATACACCTTTCTAATTTTATTTATCCGCACCTTTGATCTGTTTTTATATGGTAATCTAACAAAACCCTATTTCCTTATCTAACTAGGACTTGTAATGATCCTTTTTTTTTTTAACACGTTATTTCAATAATAATATTCCTAATCTTACTCTACTTGTGCCTTGCTCTTTAATCACTAAAAAGAAAGTAAAAAAATAAAGATAAAGATGAAGCCTTTGTTAGAGAAAGCGACATCGAATCACAGTTACCGGAGCTGAAGAAGCTTTTGTCTGTGTTGAGAGAGAAGAGAGAGAATGGTTGCGGAGACGGTGATTGTGGACCAGGAGATGTGTTTTTGGTCGGGACAGGACCAGGAGATCCTGAGCTTTTGACATTGAAAGCTGTTAGAGTTATTCAAAGTGCTGATCTTTTGCTTTACGATAGACTTGTCTCTAATGATGTTTTGGAATTGGTTGCTCCTGATGCGAGACTTCTCTATGTTGGTAAAACTGCTGGTTATCATAGCAGAACTCAGGTATAGGAATTGATGATCTGAAGTCTATAGATTGGTCTGAATTTGATGGAGAAGTAATAAGCAGTTTTTGATTGTTGTTGTTGTTATAGGAAGAGATACATGAGCTACTAATAAGTTTTGCTGAAGCTGGTGCTACTGTTGTGAGGCTTAAAGGTGGAGATCCTTTGGTAAGGGTCAAATTCTGGATTCTTGTGCTACTTTGTGATCGTTTTCTTCTTTGGCTTCAGCTTTTGATTTTGGTGTTTTTCAGGTTTTTGGACGAGGCGGCGAAGAAATGGACTTTCTGCAACAGCAAGGGATTAGAGTTCAAGTTATCCCAGGTACACGTTGTTATGCAACCGGTTTTTCAATTTCGGATATACGTGTTTTGAGTTGCGATTCTCTGGCATATATCACTGTTTTTGATCGATGTGGGTATTTTTGCATTATTTGGGAACTTGTATTATTGTGGCGACTGAACTATTGTGATCTTGTTATGGTGAAATGTGATCTTGTTATGGTGAAGCTTTGTCTTATTGGAAGTTTATGATTATGAATGTGTTGGATTTTTGCTCTCTCTAGTTCTCTGTTTCACATCTTCTTCACTTCCTTTTGTTGTTTGTTTTGTTTTGTGAAACAAGAAGCGTACAGAGATATTGAATGCTACATTGTTACTTTGATCCAACTCTTCTATTAGAATTAAATTGGATGCTTACACAACACCATTTTGGTACATATTTATAGAAGAAAATCAGAGAACTATACTCTGTTTTTTCTACTCATTACAAAGACTCATTACAACTCGGAGTCGGAATTTGGAGCTTGTGTCGATCGACACAACCCATGTGTGTCGATCGACACAACATGTCTGACGAGAAGAAAAGTTGATTTTTGAAGATTTCCTTTTTGCCGGAAAAGCCCAGAAGTTTACAGAAAAAACAGTCCGATTTTGGAACATTATATATAGTCTTCTTTTAGGTTTTAGAGTTTTTATCTAGTTTTTTATTGAGACTTAGAGAGAGAGAGATTGAGAGAGCTTTTGGGAGAGATTTCCAGACTTCAGACTTCCAGGATTCGAACCTTTTGTATCTCTAACTCTATCTCTTTTATGCAATTTTATTCAGTTATTATGATTTCATCATCCATGTCTGAGTAGTTTGCTTGTTAGGCTTTGGGGAATTCTAGTGATGAGAAATTGTTAGGATTGAAACCCTGTTAGGATTTATCTTTTTGTTCTTCATTTAAATTGTTTTAACTCTGATTCTAGGATTGATCAACTGGAATTAGAAACCCTAGGTTGCTTTAATAGATGTGAAAGTATTATTAACAACCTGAGCTAATCTTAGATGAGCAAAATTATCTATTCGCAAAGAAATTTGGCTTAGTAATTTTGTGAACAATCGAATTTGAACTTAATGCTTGTCTTATTCACTAAGTTGCAAAGATAATCTCTGCAACGAAAGGTGATTGATTTTATATTCGTGTTTGAGTTCTAGAACTGCACTTAATCAAATCCTGACAGTCTTTTATCCTTGATTTCGATTCATTCCTGCGAATTACCTATAGCATAACTCTTTGTCCAATTGATTACTAGAACCTTATCACAATTCACTTGTTTACTTTTGCTTTTTATTTCGCATTCATACATTGTTGCTTAGCTTAATTCGAACTCATAATTGATTGTGTGAGTTGATTCACTGTGGATTCGATCCCTAAGTACTACTACAATCTCTTAATTTGAGAGAGTAGCTCAGGGTAAATTTGAGCTTTATCAAATTTTGGCGCCGTTGTCGGAGAATAAAAATCACCATTCGATTTTTGATATTAGAGTTTTGTCTAAGTTTTAATTTTTGTTTACTTACTTCCGTTTTCTTTTGTTTTTGTGTGTTTCAGGTGCATGCCTAATTGCAAGACCAGAAGCAACCAGAATCAAAAGTTAGTGGATTTTGTTTCAGAGTTAGGAGTTTTAGAAAGAGCCAGCAGAAAAGCTACACGAGAAGCAACAATGGAGCGTCTTCCGTTAGTTCTGTTTCAAGATGCAGCTGGATTGTTGGTTGATGGTGAAGGGAAAAGGCGCAATGAGCGCGGTCAAAAGCTGGATGTTGAGGGAAATGTGATCCCTGAACCGCGCGCTGAGGATAGACATTTGGGTCAGGAGGTGGTTGCTCGTGGGTGTACTCTGGGAGAGTACAACAGACCAGATGAGTTCTACGCCAACAGGGCTGCAATTCGCCCTCCGACATTCCAGAGGAGCGATTTTGAGCTGAAGCCTACTTCTTTCTCACTCGTGGCTCAGCATCCATTCCATGGTCTTTCTTCTGAGCACCACATGGACCACATTGAGAGGTTTGAGGATAATGGGGGTGTCTAGCATTAAGGATAATGGGGGTGTCTAGCGATTACCTCTACTGCAAGCTTTTCCCTTACTCTCTTAGTGGAGAAGCAGCCTACTGGCTGAAGCAGCTGGAGCCAGGCTCGCTGACTACTTGGGAGGACACCAAGAATGCTTTCCTCAACAATTTCTTTGACGAGGCGAGATCTGGGAATTTGAGGACGAAGATATCTACATTCAAGCAGGGACCAACTGAAGCATTCAAGGCTTCTTGGGTGAGATTTAAGGCTTACCAGAGAGATTGCCCTCATCATGGTTTTAGTGATATTCAGTTGTTGGGTATCTTCTTTAGAGGGATTGATTGGAGGTACCAGATGGCTCTAGATGCTGCGAGCAATGGGAACTTCAACACGAGATATCCGGAGGATGCTCTTGTGCTTATAGAGAACTTGGCTTCTAGCAATAGTACCAAGAACGCAGACTTCGAGAGGAAGAAGCTTGGTGGGAACATGGATGGAAGCCAAATAGCTGAGGTGAAAGCCAAGATTGACTCTGTGCATAACCTTCTAATGGGGGAAGAAGACTGTCCAATTTGCTCAAGAAGTAGAGACTTTTGAGCCAAAAGAAAGGCATGTCAACTACATTAATGGAGCTGGTTATCAGGGTCAGAGGTTTGGTAATCAACAAGGATATCAGAAGAATGATTTCCAGAAGCTATTCCAGAGCAACTACCAAAGAAACTATGATTCTTCTTCTTATCAGACACCTCATGTTCAATCATCGGATAGCGAGATGAAATCTATGCTGGAGCAAATCTTAGATGGTCAACAGAAGATGACTGTGAGTTTCAATGGGAAGATAAATGCCATGTACACTGATCTGAATGGAAAAATTGAGGCTCTCAATCTCCATGTGAAGAAGCTAGACACTCAAGTTGCTCAGACTGCCGAGAATGTTCGAAGGCAAGAAAGATTTTTACCAGCCAAGACGGAAATAAACCCAAGACTTCACGTCAATTCAATCACTTTGGGGTGTGAAAAGGAGGTCGAACCAGCTTTGGAGAAGGGTTTTAGTGCAGATCAAGCCATGAGGCTTGAAGAGGAAGTTGAAGGAGACGAGATTTTGGCTTCAGACTCTTTGTCGATCGACACAGAGCCCGTGTGTCGATCGACACAGGTCAAAAATCTCACCGAAGGAGTTTACGTAATTGAACTTGCATCGACCAAGGTCGACACACAGCTCGACACGTCCTCGACATAGAAAGAAGTGTATCGATCAACACAGCCTATCTGTGTCGATCGACGCAAGTCCCAGACAAGCCAAACTTTGACAAAACCTTCGGCCAATGCAGAGGAAAGGGTTTACAAGCCTAAGATACCATATCCTAGGAAATCATAGATGTCTAGACAAGAGCTGGAGGATGCTAGATGCAAGGCTATCATGGATAAGCTTATTGTGGAGTTTCCCCTGCTTGATGCTATGAAAATTTCTCCCGTGGTCAGAAGGTGTGTGAAGAAGATGGCTAGCCAGAAATTACGTCCTGAGCAATGTACTGCAATGCTTTCTGAAGAAGTTAATGCAGCGATTCAAGACATGACTCCAGAGAAACATGCTCAACCGTCGCTGAGGAAGCTGCCTAAACTAGCAACTCCAGGGAGGTTTGTTGTTCCATGTTTAGTCAATGGTACGTAACTAAATGACTCTCTCTGTGATACAGGTGCTAATGTGAATGTCATGTCTATGGCTGTGGCAAAGAAGCTGGGGATTTTGGATTTGCAACCTCCAAAGGCATCTCTAGAGCTTGCAGACTCTTCTTCCACAACTCCAAAAGGCTTCATTCCTGATCTAGTGCTTCAAGTAGGAGATTGTCTTGTCTCTGCGGACTTTCATGTGATGGAGATGAAGAAGGACAGCGAGAAACCATTGATTCTTGGGTCATCCTTCTTTGCCACGGTGGGCGCGATTGTGGATTTTTCCAATGAGCGAATCTCCTTCTCTAAGATCAACAAGGATGTCTTCTACCCCGCAGTTCATATCAAGGAGACTTCTTGTATGATTGTTACTAATGGAGGGAAATCGAGCTTAGACCTTGGAGATGATAACAAGAAGATCCCGTGTGCTCTCCCTCCACGATCTGATGGAATCTTGACTGCCCGTAAGGTGAAGCGCAAAAGAAGCTCCAAACCTTTCTCTAAGTTCAGAGTCATCATCCCCTTAGAGTTAAGGGATAAAGGAGAGGTAGTGATCCAAGAGATATTGCAAAACACTGTGAAGCTCTTTCCAGGTGTTGTTCCTTTCACCGATCCACAAAAAGTCTAAGTCCTGACACAGTCAAGCTAATGACTGAAAACAAGCATTTAGTGGGAGGCAACCCACTGGTGAGTCTACTGCTTTTTGTTTGATTTTCCCCTTGTTTACTAACTTTTAGTTTTAGTTATAAGTGTTTCAGGTTATTTCATTAAAAAATAAAAAAAATAATTACGAGACGAGAAACACCAGTGTGTCGATCGACACACACTGCCTGTGTCGATCGACACACCCTGCACAGGTAAGTTCTCCATATTTTCAATTGGTGTTTTCTTTTCTTTTCTGTTCTTTCACCAAATTCAGCCTTGATAACACTGGGGACAGTATTGTTTAAGTCTGGGGGAGGTAGTTGCTAACTTTGTGTTTGTTTTTTTAGAGTCAGTCCAAAACGTTTTATTGAGTCAAAATAGTCAGTTGGAAATGATGACCCTTCTTTTGGTTTAGCGGACTGTCTCTTTCAGTTGTGTGACCATCCTTCCAGGATCGATTTCAGAATCAGACTAATGAGAAATCCTAAGGCTGACCAGTTAACTGGAGACGTCTGTTACTTCCAGTATAATCCGCCGAGTTCGAGCTACTCAACGGTCTCATTGTGATTGATGTGCATAGAGCTTGAATCCTCATTCATACCGACAAGTGCAACTTTTGTTGAAAGTAATGGTACTCCTCTCCCTTGTTTCACATTAAAAAAAAATGATTGGGGTGATATGATAATTCTTGAGTATAAGATGAGGAAATAAAATTCCAGTGAGTCAGTACCCAAGAGATGATCACCCGGAGCTCAAAAGCAACAGTCTGAGTCCCTTAGAATAGATGTAAAGGACGAGCGATCTCACGACCCTGTCTCCTCACAAGGAACAACAGTAGTGAAAGCACTGCTTTTGAGTCTCAGCATTCTAAAAATATATATATAGAGAGAGAATCAAATAAGTCTAGGGGAGAGAAAGAGTACCAAAGGTTGTATAGTTCACTTGTCATGGTATAGTATGGGAATGAGTCTAGAAGGTTCTTGGCATTGAGATCATCGAAGCCCAGCAATGAAGAATTGCGAATTATGCTGTGAAGTTGTGGGTGAATTTGGGAGGCTGCGAATGCCTGTGGAGAAGTACATGGTGGTCTGACTTTGAGGTTGGTTATGCAGTATGTGGATTACTGGTTGAAAAGGGTCGGTCTGGTGCTCCAAGGGAAGGTAAGTTTCTGTGTTTTCAAACCTCTTTCACATTCTTAGTTTATGTTTTGCTTGAGGGCAAGCAAAGGCTAAGTTTGGGGGAGTTGATATATCATGGTTTTTATCTGTTTTTACCATGATATAAGTCCTTTTTATAGAGTCTTTTTGGTATTTTTCGAGTCTTTTGGAGTCTTTATAGGTTGATGGACGATTGGAGCTTAATGGGAGCTTTTGGAGCATTTTGGAGCATCGAGGAAAGAAGAGCCGAAGTGATCAACTCGGAGTCAGAATTTGGAGCTTGTGTCGATTGACACAACCCATGTGTGTCGATCGACACAGCATGTCTGACGAGAAGAAAAGTTGATTTTTGAAGATTTTCTTTTTGCCGGAAAAGCCTAGAAGTTTACAGAATAAGCCAGTCCGATTTTGGAACATTATATATAGTTTTCTCTTAGGTTTTAGAGTTTTTATCTAGTTTTTTATTGAGACTTAGAGAGAGAGAGAGATTGAGAGAGCTTTTGGGAGAGATTTCCAGACTTCATACTTCCAAGATTCGAACCCTTCGTATCTCTAACTCTATCTCTTTTATGCAATTTTATTCAGTTATTATGATTTCATCATCCATGTCTGAG
The DNA here is from genome assembly GCA_964056655.1 of Arabis hirsuta. Classification (NCBI taxonomy): domain Eukaryota; kingdom Viridiplantae; phylum Streptophyta; class Magnoliopsida; order Brassicales; family Brassicaceae; genus Arabis; species Arabis hirsuta. Next base: position 27,988,435 of record OZ053309.1, on the reverse strand, counting down.
TAGTTTGCTTGTTAGGCTTTGGGGAATTCTAGGGTTTGATGAGAAATTGTTAGGATTGAAACCCTATTAGGATTTATCTTTTTGTTCTTTATTTAGATTGTTATAACTCTGATTAAAGGATTGATCAACTTGAATTAGAAACCCTAGGTTGCTTTAATAGATGCGAAAATATTATTAACAACCTGACCTAATCTTAGATGAGCAAAATTATCTATTCGCAAAGAAATTTGGCTTAGTAATTTTGTGAACAATCGAACTTGAACTTAATGCTTGTCTTTATTCACTAAGTTTACAAAGAAATTTGGAATTTAGGGATTTAGTCATAGATAATCTCTGCAACGAAAGTTGATTGATTTTATATTCGTGTTTGAGTTCTAGAACTTTACTTAATCAAATCCTGACAGTCTTTTATCCTTGATTTCGATTCATTCTTGCGAATTACCCATAACCTAACTCTTTTGTCCAATTGATCACTAGAACCTTATCACAATTCACTTGTTTACTTTTCCTTTTTATTTCGCATTCATACATTGTTGCTTAGCTTAATTCGAACTCATAATTGATTGTGTGAGTTGATTCCCTGTGGATTCGATCCCTAAGTACTACTACGATCTCTTAATTTGAGAGAATAGCTCAGGGTAAATTTGAGCTTTGTCACTATGTGTACATATTGATATATAAATGTTTATAAAAAATATATTTTAAAACGAAAACGATCATATTTATATTCATTTTTTCGTATAAGAAAACATTTTAATAATTTATTTGGTAATATTTTAGCATAACCAAATTAGTGTGACGTTTATGGCTGTATTCTTTTAGTTTATAAATTCAATATCAACGTTAATTAATGTACAACAGAGACGACAGGTCCGGTTGTAGGTTGTAATTGTCTTTTCTGAATAAACGTGGGGAACATTGTTCTCCGTTTTACGACCAAAAAAAAAAATTAATGTACAACTGAGTATATTTTAGTTATTTTTTTTGAAACTTTTAGTTCTCTTCCTTCAATCTAGCAGCCTCTAAGCATGATTAGTGGTGATACGATGTGGGTATCATTAAATATAAAATTATTAAAATTTGAATAAAAAGAAGAAAAAGAGTGTTTTTTATTGAAATAATGGGGTGTATTGAAATATAAAATTAATAAAATTTGAGTAAAGAGAGGAGATAGTTGATATTTTTGGAGAGAGAGTTTCTAATAGTTGATACTTTTGATACCTTTTGGAGAGAAAAATAGTGTGTTTTTAATAATTTTATATTTAAAAAGAGTATAAAATTAATAAAATGATGAAAGAGAAGGTATAAAGTTGAGTAAAAAAAAAGAAAAAGTATGTTTTTAATAATTTTATATTTAATGATACCCTGTAAGTATCATGGATAATGATGGTAACCGTTTAAGCTTTATAAACATTTTCATTTATCTGGTTTTTTTTTTCTTTTTCCCACGTTTATCTGATTTTTCATGTTTTTAATTGTATCAGTATTGTGACATGTGAAATAACCAGATACTTCTGTAACTCAGTGAAAGCAGTATAAGTAGCAATTAAAGATAACCTTTTATCTTTATTCATTCAGAAATACACATAGAAAATTGATTGTTACCTACAATATTTTCTACCTAGCGTAACACAACATCACTACCTAGTGATTTGCCCCTGGCCATATTTCCTAAGCTACCGCGCTTACAATCAGCACCTGCTGATATCTCTTTTGTTCACTCACCTGAGTAAACCACTTACAAAAACCAGCACTTGCTGATTTCCCGTTTGAGCTCTCTTTGCTTATTTTTTCTCCAGAAGAACTACCTTTACAAAAGTTCTACTCTGTCTTTTTAAGTAAACAGAACTTCATCTGCAACAGTACCAGGACAACCCTTTTGTCCACTGAACAGTTGTATGATCCTTGTAGAAGACTTTCTTGCTTCTCCATCATGCTCTTGTCAGAAATCCCATCTGCTCCTGATATTCAGACCAACTCTGCTACAAGCTGCTTCCACTTGCTTGTTGCTTGGTCTAAGGTGCCACGTTATCAGTTGCATAAGTCAACTTTTGCTTATTTTCCTGCCTAAGCTGAGTGACTCCAGAAAGCCTCCGAAGTACAGATCTTTCATTCTCCTTTTTTTTCCTGAGTTTGTCAATCCAAGCACAAGTACCTAAAACCATAACAAACAAACAAGACAACCAAGCACAGCAATGTACCAATCCAAGAACCAGGCAGTGCACACAACCTAAACCAAATTCCATAATGCAGCGGAAGGTAATAAAATCCAACAGAGATAATTAGGTTTAAGTCTTAGTTGTACAGACCCAGAAATTCAAGTTTCAGCACATAGACGTGCCACAAAAGATAAGTCTTAAAACTATAAGCAAAGCCATATATTAGTTCACAACAACCAAAAGATCACATCTCCTCGTCTTTAGTCTCCTCCTCATCCTCATTCTCCTCATCAACTGGTGCTTTGCCTTGTGCCTTGTCGTAATCTCCCCCAGCTTGGATGCACACACAGGTAAAAACAACCAGAGACTAGAAGTGAAACCAGTATAACAGGATGAGATACATACCTGTCACCTTAAGCTGAATGCTTTTGACAAGGCGAAACAGCTACCTGAGATCCTCCTCGGGAGACTCTGTCTTGACATGAATAGGAACTCCATAGAGAGACGATCTCTTCTTGTCCAGTAGGAAGGTCAGTAGAGGAGCAGATGTGTGATCAGTCGGACGAGATGGGACAATCCTCTAAAACTGGAGGAGCTGATCAATTAGATTTGGTAACACCAGACACTTCTGAGACGACGCATTCGCACACGCAATGATCTTTCATAAACCAGCTTTCCAAAGTTAAACTCCATCTTGTTGGCCACCATATAGACTAGAGTAGCACGATCTCTTTTCAGTGCATTTTTGTTGATGGTAGGCATCCAGTTGTGGCAGCACATGGAGTAGAAGACAGTCGCAGCAGGACTCATGCAAGGAGAGGTCAGTTGGTTCCAGTCTTGAGTGATCCCACCAGTGAACAGAGAGACAATATCTTCTATAGGAATGTCAAAATGAGAGGTGTCTGGAGTGGTGACATCATACTGTGGAATAGGCAGTTGGAACATCTGATTAATGATTTCCGGAGTAAACTCATATATAGAGCCACGGACATAGACACAGTTATGACCATCATCCCGAACTGCAAGACTGAACACATTGGCATAGAACTCCTTGACGACTTCTTGAACATAGATATCCAACTCGCAGACAGTAGGAAGAAGACCAGCCGATTCAACCAAGCGAGAAGAGATAAGAGCATACTGTTTTGCAAACTTAGCAGTAGGAAACGTTTCAGAGAAGCATGAAACGTTTCCAATCACACTCCCTGATCTCCGGATACTTTCGGTCTCTTTCCAAAACCAGACGACGGTTCTCGGCATAGCGAAGCATGAAAGGAGGTGGACCGTTGTCAGTTACTCCAGATCCAGAAACTGGAGCATCAGTCATGTGAACATCACCGGTTGCATGCTTTGTTGGTGACTGAGGCGGAGATCCGTCAGAGCCATCACTGTCGATCAGATGAGGAGTGAGATTAATGAACTTCTTCTTTGGCAGAGCAGGACGAAGACGACGCGGTCGATTGCGAAGAGTGACCGCCTTTGACTGAGAAGCACTCACAGTGAACTTGTTCTTTGCTTTCTTCGGTTGAGAGCCACTGATGTTGTCCCGAGAGACAGACCGTTTGGAGACCACCGGAGCCGGTGAGGCTTCATGAAGAAGTGGATCAAAGACATGAGATCCTTCAGACATTGTTGACAGGTCTAAGAACTTGAGAAGATGAACAGAGAACTTGAAGCGGTTTTCAGAGAGAGAGAGACGAAGAAAACTGAAAGGACGTGAGAAAAGTTATGTTTGAGAAAGTGTGAGAGACACAACACTTAGGGTCTAAATGGTAACATAAATTCTGCAAATTCTCCAAATTCTGCAAATTCTACAATTCAGCAGAAATTCAGCAAATTTTACAATTCAGCAGAAATTATGCGGTTACCATTTACACCCATAAGGTTTAGAATTTTAAGATTTAGACTATAAAAATTTATAATTAGTGATATTTTTGTAAATGGACAACCTATACTGGCTTTTTTGTAAATATAATCAAAAGTGATATTTTTGCAATTGTCCCCTAAATATATATGTAGTGTGATTAAATCTTACTAAATTTGCTGGACAATTCTAAATAATATTGTAATACTTTAAAAAATAGGTTTACTAAAATATAATTCAATTTCAATAGCAAAATATTATATAATAAATTATGTATATAAGTTTGTTTTATCAATCTATTAATTTATTTAAAAGGCAACTGCAAAATGCATTTCATTAATGAACTACTGGGTTCGGATATTCGGGTTCAGTTTTTTTTTTTTCAAAATGTAAGATGCTTTGAGAATACTAAGTACTTTTTAACTTTTTTAATATAGTATAAGTACTAGTATTTTGCAATTTTTTTGTGATTGGTCAATTATTATTACCATTTAAGTTTGAAAAAAAATAATTACTTTTTTAAAATTAATTACTTTTTTAACATTAATTACTTTTTAAAAAAAATTCTGCAACTTCAGCAAATAAAGAAAAAATTCTCCTGTTACCATTTAAGGGTCTAAATGGTAACCGTAGAATTTTTGCAGAATTACTGTTGAATTGCTGAATTTGCAGAATTACTGTTGATTTTTTGTAAAATTTGCTGAATAATATCAAACTTAAATGGTAACAGCAGAATTTGCTGAATTTGTTGAATTTTTCAAAAAAAGTAATTAATTTTGAAAAAGTAATTAGTTTTAAAAAAGTAATTAATTTTTTTTCAAACTTAAATGGTTAATTATTATTAACCAATCAAAAAAAAGATTGCAAAATACTAGTGTTCATTAAATATTTAATAAAGTTAAAAAGTACCTAGTATTATTAAAACATCTTAATAACCAACTTTTTATTTCTTCTCTCGAGCCGTGAGCCATCACATCAATAACATATGCACACGCTTCACAAAACGATTCAAACCAAACCAAAAACAAAACAACGGCCCAAATTAATCACATCCGAACCAAGCCCAAGCGACAGCCCAAACACAGATATGGGCCTCCACTTAAATCCGAAACTGATATACAAAAAGCCCAACAAATTTTATATATCTATAAATATATATACATTTTCAGAAATAGAGTTTAAAACAGAACATAGAGACACTATGACAAGTTATACCAGAGACATGAAACACACAATCTGATACACACCAGAAGTTCAATTTCTTACACACAGAAAAATGGGATCAACCCACCAGCACACAAAGGCAGCAATTTTCTAAGAGTGCTTTCACACTTAATGTTTTACAAGAAGGCAGCAATTTCTCAAAGATACTTTCACACTTTGTGATTTACCATTGCTAGACTTTTACACCATCATATGTTTTTACGGATTTTCAACCATGATATCCTTTGTTTTATTGAGTCTTTTTAGTATTTCTAAAGTTCTTTTGAGTCTTTATAGGTCATTGTACGAGTTTGGAGGATTTGGAGCTATATGGAGCATTATGGAGTCAAAGCAATCAAAGTGCAATGAAGATGCCGAGAAGGAGAACGAAGATTACGATCTGAAGACTTGTGTCAATCGACACAAGCACTGTGTGTCGATTGACACACCCGGCGACCAAGAAATTTCCTTTTTGCAAAAGAAGTCCAGAAGTTCCCATCAAGCCCAGAGAAGCCCAACTCGTGTTTTATGACTATAAATAGGCCTTTAGGCGTTTTTTAGTCTTTAGACAGTAATTATTATTGAGAGAGAGAGAGCTCTTGTGACAGAGTTTTGAGGGAGACAAGTTACACCACAGACTTTTGAAAATTCTTTGAACCCTTTGTATCTCTTCCTTATTCTTTTTAATGCAATTCTATTAATGCAAATTGTTTCAATCACCATGTTTGAGTAGTTTGCTTGTTAGGTTTAGGGTTGTTCAGGGATTATGAGAAATTGCTAGATCTGTTAGAATTGCTAGGGATTATCACTTGGTTCTTCATCTAGATTGTTTTTAATGCTAATTCTTGATTGATCACCTAGAATTAGATCTTAGGTTAGTTATTAGATACAGAAGTATTGAGATGAGTTCTTTTGCTCCAAGAGTTTGACATCAAGGTTCGAGACAAGAAAGGGGTTGAGAACGGAGTTGCGGACCATCTTTCTTGGATTAAGGTTGACGACGAGGTCCCAATCAATGACAGCTTGCCCGAAGAGAACGTCAACATGATAGAAGCAAGGATCGCAAGCATGAGTGAAGGAAAGAATGCAGGAAGTCGATCTGCAGATTCTATATCGATCGACACAACTCTCTGCATTGATCGACACGGAACATCTGCGTCAATCAACACCACCTGCTGTGTCGATCGACACATGCAATCTGAAACCCCCATCGCTGAATTCTTGTCTGTGTTCGACGAAGTAGCTGTTGTGGCTACACCTGCTCTTCCATGGTTCAGTGACATTGCCAATTACCTTTCTGCAGAGAAGACACCGGATGAGTTCACTGGTTATGCAAAGAAGAAATTCTTGAGAGAAGTCCGGAGGTACTTTTAGGATGAACCTTACTTGTACAAACATTGTTCTGATGGTGTTTATAGGAGGTGTCTTCCCGACTATGAGGTTCAGGATGTGTTGTATCATTGTCACGGGTCTTCATATGGTGGTCACTTTGCAACATTCAAGACGGTCTCCAAGGTTTTCCAAGCTGGTTTCCGGTGGCCAACATTGTTTAAGGATGCTCATACATTTGTTTCACAATGTGTTGCTTGTCAAAGGAAAGGGAAGATTAGCAAACGTCATGAGATGCCACAAAACTTTATCCTAGAAGTCGAGGTTTTTGATTGCTGGGGCATCGATTTTATGGGGTCGTTTCCTTCGTCATATGGGAACAAGTACATCTTGGTTGCAGTGGATTATGTTTCTAAGTGGGTTGAGGCTATTGCTAGTCCGACCAATGATGCTTCAGTGGTGATGAAGATGTTCAAATCCATTATCCTCCCTAGATTTGGTGTACCGAGGATTGTGATTAGTGATGGAGGTTCTCACTTTATCAACAAAGTTTTTGAGAAACTCTTGAAATCACATGGAGTTCAACATCGAGTAGCAGCTCCCTATCATCCACAAACGAGCGGACAAGTCGAAGTTTCCAATAGACAGATCAAGGAGATTCTCGAGAAAAAGTTGGAAAGACAAGAAAGGATTGGTCTAACAAGTTGGATGATGCACTTTGGGCTTACAGGACAGCATACAAGACACCTTTAGGCACTATACTCTTATATGGCAAGGCATGTCATCTTCCTGTGGAGTTAGAGCACAAGGCTGCCTGGGCTGTGAAGATGATGAATTTTGACATCAAGCCTGCTGCGGAGAGGCGACTGTTGCAGCTGAATGAGCTAGATGAGATCAGGCATCTTGCTTATGAGAATTCAAAGATCTACAAGGAACAGACCAAAGCCTATCATGATAAGAAGATCGTTACCAGACACTTTAAACCAAATGACCAGGTACTCTTGCATAACTCTCGTTAACAATTATTTACTGGGAAATTGCGTTCTCGTTGGTCAGGTCCATTCACTGTTAAGTCAGTTCGACCATATGGTGCTGTGGGTCTTTTGAACAAAGATGGCAAGGAGTTTGTAGTGAATGGTCAGCGGATCAAACACTACTTTGCGCACACTGAAGTTCCTAACGGGCACATTGTTCCGTTATCAATCCCACCAACAGCCTGAATCCTGACACAGTCGAGCTAATGACTGAAAACAAGCACTCAGTGGGAGGCAACCCCGTGGTAAGTCTTTTCGTTTTTGGTTTTTGTTTACTAACTTTTAGTTTTGTTTTTAAGTGTTTAAGTTAAAAACAAAAAAACAAAAAAAAACGACGATAGGAGAAAGAACAGTGTGTCGATCGACACACATCACTCGTGTCGATCGACACACCCTTCACAGGTAAGTTCCCTTTCATTTTTATTTGGTGTTTTCTTTTTGTTTCTTTTCTTTCCAAGCTCATGCTTCAATCACACTGGGGACAGTGTTGGTTAAGTCTGGGGGAGGGAAACTACTAACGTGTTTTTCTTTGTTTTGGTTTATTTTGAGTCAAAATTTCGTTTTTATTGAGTAAAAATAGTTGGAAACTATGACCATTCTCTTGGTTTATTGGATTGTTCATTTTCAGATGAGTGACCATTTTTGCAGAAACGATTTCAGAGTCAGACTATTGGAAAATCCTAAGGCTGACCAGTTAACTAGAGACGTCTGTTACTTCCAGCATAATACGCCAAGTCCGAGCTATTCAACGGTCTCCTTTGTGATTGATGTTCATAGGGCTTGACTCCTCATTCATACCTGACAAGTGCAACCGGTGTAGAAAGTTATGGTACTCCTCTCCTTTATTCCATAAAAAAAAGAGGGTGATATGATTCTCTTTGAGTAGAAAGCCAGAGTGTTATTACTCAAGAGATGATCACCCAGAGCTCAAAAGCAGTAGTCTGAGTCCCTTAGAACGGATGTAGAGGACGAGCAAACTTCACGACCCTGTCTCCTCAAGAGGAACAACATTAGTGAAAGCACTGCTTTTAAGTCTCTTGAACAAGAAAAAAAAAAGAGTTGAGAATCGAATAAGTCTGGGGAGAGAAAAAGCACCAAGTGTTGTATGGTTGATTGTCATGGTATAGTATGGGAATGAGTCTAGAAGGTTCTTGGCATTGATTTCATTGAGACCCAGCGGTGATAACTAGCGGATTATGTTGTGAAGTCATGGATGAATTTGGGAGGCTGCGAATGTCTACGGAGAAATACATGGTGGTCCGATTTTAGGTTGGTTTTGCATTATGTGGATTACTAGTTTGAAGGGTCAGTTCGTTGCTCCAAGAGAAGGTAAGTTTCTGTGTTTTCAAACCTCTTTGACATTCTTAGTTTATGTTTTGCTTGAGGGCAAGCAAAGGCTAAGTTTGGGAGAGTTGACATATCATGGTTTTTACGGGTTTTCAATCATGATATCCTTTGTTTTATTGAGTCTTTTTAATATTTCTAGAGTTCTTTTGAGTCTTTAGAGGTCATTGTACAAGTTTGGAGGATTTGGAGCTATATGGAGTCAAAGCAATCAAAGTGCAATGAAGATGCCGAGAAGGAGAACGATCTGAAGAATTGTGTCGATCGACACAAACACTATGTGTCGATCGACACACCCGGCGACCAAGAAATCTCCTTTTTGCAAAAGAAGTCGAGAAGTTTCCATCAAGCCCAACGAAGTCCAACTCGTGTTTTATGACTATAAATAGGCTTTTAGACGTTTTTAAGTCTTTAGAAAGCAATTATTATTGAGAGAGAGAGAGATCTTGTGACAGAGTTTTGAGGGAGACAAGTTCCACCACAGACTTTTGAGAATTCTTCGAACCCTCTGTATCTCTTCCTTATTCTTTTTAATGCAATTCTATTCATCTATGATGTTTGTTTCAATCACCATATTTGAGTAGTTTGCTTGTTAGGTTTAGGGTTGTTCAAGGATTATGAGAAATTGCTAGATCTGTTAGAATTGCTAGGGATTATCACTTGGTTCTTCATCTAGATTGTTTTTAATGCTAATTCTTGATTGATCACCTAAAATTAGATCTTAGGTTAGTTATTAGATACGGAAGTATTGATAATTATCTAAACTATCTTAGATGAGCAAATTGTCTATCTTCAAAGGAATTTGGTTTAGAGAATTTGTGAACAATTGAATCTATGCTTAATGCTCTTTTAACCTATTAAATTTACAAAGGAATTTGGAATTTAAGAAGTTAGATATAGATAGATTTCACAACGGAAGTTGGTTAGCTTTACCATTGAGTTCATGTTCTAGAACGGCTCTTATAATTTCCCTAACATCCTATCTTGTCTGCAATTTCGAGTATCCTGAGAATTTCCCGAAAACCTAGCTTTTGTCTCTTGATTAGAATCTCTTGAACCGATTTGCTTATTTTGTTTTTGTTAGTCAATTTATTTACTCACTTAGCTTGATTCGAAACTGAAATTTGTTGTGCAACACTAAGTCTCTTAGGATACGATAACCCTTTATACTATAACTGCGATTCTGTGCACTTGCAGGGATTTTTCTAGGGTAAAACTCTAGAGCTATCAAGTTTTTGGTGCCGTTGCCGGGGACTTAATTATTGCCATCATATTTTCAGCATTATAATTTTTTTCTAGGTTTTTATTTTTAGTTTTCATTACTAACTTTCTCTTTCTCTTTTTCTTGTGTGTTTCAGGTGTATGCCTAATCGCAAAACCAGGAGCAACACAGATCAAAAGCTAGTCGAGCTTAATCCAGAGATCGGAAGGTTAGAACGCGTGAACCGAGCATCGAATACGCTAGCTACAATGGTTAATCCGATTGTGCTTGTTCTAGATGAAGTTGGGTTATTCTTTGACCTAGAGGGAAACAGACGCGACGCACGGGGTCAGAAGCTTGATGCCGATGGGAACGTGGTCGCTGAGCAGCCTGGGCATCCGCTAGTTGAGTGCCAACAAGGCGAGATTGAAGTAGCCAGAACACTTGCTGAATACAACAGACTGGATCAATTCTATGCCAACAGATCCGCGATCAGACCTCCCACTTTCCAGAGGGCAGACTTTCAGATTTCACCCCAGTACTACACTCTCATTGAACAACATCAGTTTCATGGACTCTCCAATGAACACCCCATGGATCATATCGAGATGGTGGAGGATCTAGTTGGTGGCATCAAGGCTAATGGGGTCAGCAATGACTATTTGTTCTGCAAGCTCTTCCCATACTCTCTTGCAGGGGAAGCAGCTAGGTGGTTGAAGCAACTTCCTCCAGGATCGCTGATAACTTAGCAAGAAATGAAGAACGCATTTTGGAACCACTTCTTTGATGATGCGAGGTCCGAGGAGCTGAGAACCAGGATATCCACCTTTTCTCAAGGTCTTACGGAGTCTTTCAAGGAGGCTTGGATTCGATTTCAGTCATACCAGAGGGATTGTCCACACCACGGGTTCAGTAAAGCTCAGTTGTTTAGCACGTTTTTCAGAGGAGTTTATTGGAGATATCAGATGTCGCTGGATTCTGCAAGCAATGGGAACTTCATGACAAGGAGTCCATGCGATGCTTTAATTCTCATCAAGAACTTAGCTTCAAGCAACAGCACTAAGATGTCAGACTATGACAGGCAGAAGGAAGCTGGGAATCTAGAGAGCAGTCAGCTTGCAGAGGTTCAAGCTAAGTTGGATCTCTTGTTGGGTAAGAACAAGAAGGCTGTCCACTTTGCTGCTGAGGTTGAGGCCATTGAGGATGATGGAGTTGAAGATGTCAACTACATCGGTGGAGGATATCAGAGACAAAAATATCAGTATGGTCAGAACAACCGGAGTTTCACCAACTCGTTCCAAAAGCCAGCTCAGAACAGTGGGTTCACCAGGACTTATGGAAGCTCATCTTACCAATCACCACCACCTAAATCTTTGGAATCAAGCAGGGTTAAATCGATGTTGGAGAGGCTTCTTGAAGGACAAATGAAGATGACGGTGGACTTCAATGGTAAGATGGATGCAATGTACTCGGATTTGAATGGGAAGTATGAGCAGCTCAGTGCACATATGAAGAAATTAGATACCCAAGTTGCTCAAACAGCTGAATCAGTCAAGCGACAAGACGATTTTCTTCCAAGAACGACGGACCCCAACCCGAGACAACACATCAATGCCATCATCACGAGAAGCGGGAAACAGCTGCTGCCAGCTTCTAGGAGAGTTATGGATGATAAGAGGTTCGTTGTTGCTGAATATGTCGAAGAAACTCGATTTTGGAATCTACAGAGCCTGCGTCGATCGACACAAATGAGGTGTGTCGATCGACACAAGTCCAAAATCGTGATATGAGTTCAAAGAAGGAACCTGTGTCGATCGACACAGATGGACCATGTCGATCGACACAAGCTCATAATCGCGACACGAGTTTAGAGAGGAAGTCTGTGTCGATTGACACAGACATTGTTCGTCGATCAACGCAGACCCAGAATGTGAAGGGTTCGAACAACACTACTCCAAAGGCTACAACCCAAGCTGATCTTCCTATGAAACGTGTCTACAAGCCTAGAGTGCCCTATCCTAAGCCTCCTAAGAAGTCCAAGAAGGAGATTGAAGATGCTAGATGAAAGGCGATGTTGGACAAGTTGGTTGTAGAGTTGCCTTTTGTTGATGCGGTTAAGACTTCACCAGCCTTCAGAAGATATGTCAAAAGGATGGTTGCCAACAATGTTGATCTTGAGGGAGGAGTGTTGATGATCACTAAGGATGTCAGTGCAATTGTCATGAACATGATTCCAAAGAAGCTACCAGATCCAGGGAGTTTTGTGTTAGATTGTTCGATTTTAACTGACTGATTTGAGCATTCTCTTTATGATTTAGGGTCAGGGGTCAACCTCATGCCGTTTTCAGTTGCTATGCGAATGGGAATGAAAGACTTTAAGCCAACGAGGGTTTCTTTGCGGATTTCATTGTATTGGAGTATGATGAGGAGCCCAAGGATCCTCTTATTTTGGGAAGACCATTCTTGGCAACCGCTGGAGCATTGATTGATTGCAAGAACGGGAAGATAGCTCTTAACATTAGCGATTTGATCATGGAGTTTAGTATGGATAAGCTGATGAAGAGATCCACTATCGATGGCCAGACTTTCTTCGTTGACACCTGCACTGATTTCGCGGAGGAAGCTTTCCAGGATATGCATCCTACAGATCCATTAGAGAGAGCATTGGTTCGTTCTACTTTCTTCGAAGCTTACTTAGATGACATTGCTGCTGGGTATGTCAAGATGCTGGATACTAGTGTGCAAGTGAACAAGCTGGTTGTTCATGAGGAGTTGACAGAGAGTTCCGAGATGGCTACTAAACTCAGAGATTGGAGTGAGGAACGAGCTCCTAAAATCGAACTTAAGACACTTCCAACAGGATTAAGGTACTCTTATCTTGGTCCCAATTCCACTTATCCTGTTATCGTTAATGCTTCCTTAAACAACGCAGAGCTTACTTTACTGCTAAGTAAGCTGCGCAAGTTTCGCAAAGCTCTTGGCTATTCTCTTGCTGATCTTTCAGATATATCACCGGATTCGTGCACACATAGGATCTATCTCGAATATGAGTCAAAGTCATCAATTGAGAACCAAAAGAGATTAAATCCTAACCTGAAAGAAGTGGTAAAGAAGGAGATTTTGAAACTGTTGGAAGCAGGGATCATTTATACTGTCTCAGACAGTTCTTGGATCAGTCCAGTCCATGTTGTACCTAAGAAGGAAGGAATCACTGTCGTGAAGAATGAGAAGGACGAGTTAATTCCGACAAGGACGATCACGGGCCATAGAATGTGTATCGACTACAGGAAATTGAACGCTACGACCAGGAAGTATCACTTTCCATTGCCATTCATTGATCAGATGCTAGAGAGGTTGGCGAGTCATCCATACTATTGCTTTTTGGATGGTTATTCGGGCTTCTTCCAGATTCTCATACATCATGACGACCAGGAGAAGACTACCTTTACATGTCCCTATGGTACTTTTGCATATCGCAGAATGCCATTTGGATTATGTAATGCTCCTGCTACTTTCCAGAGGTGTATGATGGTCATCTTTACGGACATAATTGAGGACATCATGGAAGTGTTTATGGACGATTTTTTGGTCTATGGGTCATCATTCAAGGATTGTCTAGACAACTTGTGCAAGGTGCTTCAGAGGTGTGAGGAAAAGCACTTGGTCTTGAATTGGGAGAAGTGCCATTTTATGGTCAAAGATGGCATAGTTCTTGGCCATAAGGTCTCTAAGGATGGAATCGAAGTCGATAAGGCTAAGGTCGAGGTGATGATGAGCTTGCAACCGCCTACTTCAGTCAAAGAGATTCGAAGCTTTTTAGGCCATGCTGGATTTTACCGGAGATTCATCAAGGACTTCTCCAAGATTGCCCGCCCACTCACCACCCTACTCTGTAAGGATGTCAAATTTGATTTTGATGTTAATTGTCTTTGAAACAACCCGACCCATTTTTTTTATAGCATCGAATTAGTATCCCCATAAATACTAACTCTCAATATGCTAAATTCTCAGACACAACAATTAACAGCGGAAAACAATAATCAATAAACCAGAAAACCACTAAACCAGAATAGTGCAACAATATCAATAACCAATCCTATCAAATCATCAATCCAGCAACATTCATCAATCCCAGAATTACTAACAACCTAGCAATTCTAAACAACATGAATCAATAAACCGAGACGCTAGATCATCTCCTCTTCCTCGCCTTGATTCCACGATCACACGTTGTCTTTACCTGCATCACATGATTATAAGAGATGCGTGAGTATTATCATAAATACCCAGTGAGGCGGTCATCCCGTTTACATGCTATACACACAGGCATAAGAAATAGATACAATACTAGGATGAGCACACAATAATGCACACAAGAACAAGCAATCATGAACCAAACCAGAAGACTTGCGTCGACCGGCGCAACCACTAGGCGTCGGTCGATGCACTGCATCTGCGTCGAGCGACGCATAACCATGGCGTCGGTTAACGCGATGCACTTGTGTCGATACGACTGACTGCAGAACGTAGGAATCGAGCCTATCCTCTCATGGCTCGATCCAAATGATCCCAATCAATCTCCTACACAAACCAACAACAAAACACACCAAAGAGCAGCAATCAATCCCATCCTATCTAATCTTTTACCCAGATAAGCCTACGATCACGCACTCACCTGATTTCCGGATTGAAATTGACAAGAAAAAGAAGAACACTACGAAAATCGACCCCTTCTCAACCGAAATCCTATTGGTTTCCTTCACCTAATCCCGAAATCACCAAGCCCTTGATTCCCCCTTGCTTACACAGCCTCAAACGAGCACAATCAAGCCTCCGGGAACCAAGAACAACCAGAAATCTCACAATCTCTCTCTCAAAACACAAAGAACCCTTTTCTCTTTCTGAATTCTGCCAAAACAAGACACAAAACACGGCTCCCAAGTTTTATATCGAAACCCTAGGGTTTCCCTTAACTGATCGCCAAACCGCGCGATCAAAAACCGAACCTGTCGGTCTAAATTTACCCTGCGTCGATCGACACCACCCACTTACGTCGGTCGACTCAACACCCAGAAACTGACTCCTCGCGAGTTCAACATGTGTGTCGATCGACACACTCCCCCTAAGTCGACCAACACACTCCCCCTGCATCGATCGACGCACCAACCAAAATACATATTTTGGTTCACAGGTGTTACAATTCTCCCCCACCAACATGGATTCGACCTCGAATCATGCAACACCGTCTCACTACGGTCACACTCCTGGCCAAAACCTGACCAGATGCACTCGAGATCACACTCGAGCCCACACACCGTCCTACAAAAGCTAACACTCATGTCCAAAACCCGACCAGTTTCGCCCGGAAACACCCGAAATGCAATGTTTTCTGACCCGGTCTAGGTTTACCCGATTGACCGTACAACAATCAAACAAGAACATGCCCGACCAACCGTAGATCCAGAATTAGACCAATTGATCGCGCAACAATCAAACAAGAACATGCACGACCAAAGACGCTACATAAGTTTACCAGGGTCGACTGAACCGAGGTTCTAAACTCAAGTACTAACCCTAGACTTGACGTCCACATACACACTCCTGACCCTGCCCGGTCAGCACCACCTGAGATCCCTCCCGATCCCTGAAGTTCATCCAGTCTCATACTTATAATCACATCACAGACGCTATGCTCATACCCATATATATACACCCATATACTCCCAGAGTCGTCACCCTAGAGCCCGGACCGTCGTCCATCAGGCTATCGGTATGCTCCATGCTCTTCACACTCTCGGAACATACAGTCCGTCGAGCTATCGCCATACAGGAGACCTCACTTGTCCCCTGGAGAGACCTCACTGTCCCTCGAGATATATGCCGGAAGCCTCACTTGCCCCCTGGAGAGAACCTCACCTGTCCCCTCGAGTATACGCAGGAAACCTCACTTGTTCCCTGGTGCACCTTCTGCAACGTTTCTCATAAGTACCTGTCGACCAGAATCACTTCTCGTGGTCCTCATGACATCCCCTCACCTGGAATATCATCACCTCCATGACCCATCACTAGGTCATCTGGAATAACCCACACACTAGGGTGTTCTCTGCCAGAGTCCATGGAAAAGACAAGCCATAACTGCCCATAGAACCTTCTTTCCAGACTCCCCCTAGGAAATAGACAGATCCTAACTGCCCATAGAACCTCTATTTCCCAGCGCCATCTAAAGAACGGACAATCCTAATTGCCCATAGGACCGCCATCTCTAGATACCTTAGACACAGACCAGCTCTAACTCGCATAGAACTTCCATTCTAGACCACACATACACACATGACCTCACCAGTCATACACTATAAGAACTCACATATCTTATAAACACATTTAATAAGAAAAACTCATCTTATTAAATCATGAAAAGTATAATCGTTACAACACAAACAAAAATACATATATCTCATAGCCACATGCTATCGAGAAAACTGAAAACCAGAAAAGACAACTCAAGCCACCACTTGCTTCTCGAACCACTTCGAGAAATTTGTCTTCATCTTCGCTTCTAGTTCCCATGTCTCCTCCTCGACACCGTCATAGTCCCACACGACTCTCACCAACGGTATTCTCTTCCGGTGCAGAACCTTGACTCTCCTCTCGATAATCCTCACAGGTCTCGCCTCCAATGTCATGTTGGGCTGAAGATCCTCCGAAATCCTAGCCAACACCTCCTCAAACTCATGCAGACACTTCCGCATCATTGAAACATGGAAGACCTTATGAAAGGCCTTCATACTCTGAGGTAACTCCAAACGATAAGCCACTGGTCCAACCCGTTCCACAACCTTGAACGGACCCATAAACCTTGAACGGACCCATAAACCCCTCAACATCGCTGCCTTGAAATACACCAGATCTCCCAGCTCAAACTCCAGCTCCTTCATTCTCTTATCGGCATAACTCTTCTGCCGATCCTGAGCCTCCTTCATGTTCAGTCTCAAGACACAGATCTTCTCCGTCGTCTCCTGAACAAAATCTGCACCGAACATGCTCCTCTCCCCCACTTGAGTCCAACATAACGGTGTCCGACAAGGCCTCCCATACAGAGCCTCATATGGAGTCATCCCAATACTCGCCTGATAGCTGTTATTATACGCAAACTCTACCAAGTTCAGATGATCTGCCCAATGACCACCATAATCCAGCACACACATCCTCAGCAAATCCTCAAGTGTCTGAATTGTCCTCTCAGACTGCCCATCCGTCTGAGGATGATAAGTTGTACTCATATGCACCTTTGTGCCCATCTCAGCCTGAAAAGATCTGACACGATATAGCTGGTACCCCATGCAGCCTCACTATCTCCCGCACATACTTCTTAGCCAAAACTAAGAAGCCTTTTAGGATGTCTGTCTTAACTCCAGGAGATCAGGTTCTCCAAGTTAAGAGTCTAGTATTAGGTGTGCCTGTAGAAATTCAGGGGAGGTTCTTAGAGCCAACCTTTTAGTGGTTTCCTTAGATAGGTTTGAGGTAATCTTAGGAATGGATTGGTTATCCCACTACAAGGCCCATCTGGATTGCGGTAGAGGAAATATTACATTTAGGGAAGACCATCAGCTGGCAATAGCTTACTATGGGATTAGCCCTAGTACTGGCGTGTCTTTGGTTTCAGCAATACGCGTGGAGATGTATTTGGAGGAAGGCGAGGTCTACTTGGTAGCTCTCAGCATCATCGGAGAAAATTCAGAGGAGGAGATGAAGATTGAAGACATTCCTATCGTCACAGAGTTTGCCGATGTATTCAAGCCGTTAGAAGGATTACCTCCACCTCGGAGTAACCCTTTTACCATCATCTTAAAGCCGGGAACAGCACCAATAGCCAAAGCACCTTATAGGATGGCACCGGCGGAGTTGGCAGAATTGAAGAAACAGTTAGAAGACCTTGGAGAAAAGGGATTCGTTCGACCGAGTTCATCACCATGGGGAGCTCCAGTCTTGTTCGTGAAGAAGAAAGATGGAAGCATGCGGTTGTGCATCAACTACCGCGGGATCAATAACGTCACCATCAAGGACAAATACCCTTTGCCGAGGATCGATGAGTTATTGGACCACCTACAAGGAGCCAGTTGGTTTTCTAAGATCGATTTGGCTTCAGGATATCACCAGATTCTAATCCAAGAGGCGGATATCTACAAGACGGAGTTTAGAATTAGGTACGGACAGTACGAGTTCGTGGTGATGCCATTTGGACTCACAAATGTGCCAGCAGCGTTCATGCGATTAATGAATGAGGTGTTTCACGACTACCTCGACCAGTTTGTGATCATCTTCATAGACGAAATTTTAGTCTATTCCAAGACCAAGGAGGAGCATGAAGAGCACTTACGAAAAGTGTTAGGAAGACTAAGGAGTCAGCGGTTGTTTGCCAAGTTAAGCAAGTGCCGATTCTGGAAGAGGGAGATAGGATTTTTGGGACACCGTATCTCAAAAGAAGGAGTATCAGCCGATCCAGAGAAGATTTCAGTGATCCAAGACTGGCCACAACCTAAGACAGTTACGGAAGTACGAAGTTTTCTTGGACTCGCAGGCTACTATCGGAAGTTTGTGCGTGGATTTTCATCCATTGCCAAACCTCTGACCCGATTGACAAAGAAGGAAATTCCATTTACATGGAACTCACCAGCGGAGGAAGCTTTCAAGAAGTTGAAGGAAGCTTTGACTACGGCACCAGTATTAGCTTTACCCGAATTAGGGAAGCCTTATACTGTTTACACCGATGCATCAAGAGTGGGATTGGGATGCGTTCTTATGCAAGAAGAAAAAGTAATTGCTTATGCCTCAAGGTAATTACGCAAGCATGAGGAGAACTACCCAACACATGATTTGGAGATGGCGGCCGTGGTGTTTGCATTAAGGATATGGCAATCATATCTTTATGGAGAAAGTGTACAAGTATTTACGGACCACAAAAGTCTCAAATATTTGTTCACTCAGGCGGATCTTAATCTACGACAACGAAGGTGGATGGAGTTTATTGCTGATTATGATTTGCAAATTCAGTATCATCCGGGGAAAGGGAACGTAGTAGCGGATGCACTGAGTCGACGCAAGACGGAGTTAGATGTGAGAAGAGATGTTGAAGCATTATCACAAGAGTTCGAGAAGGTTAACTTGTTCGCTCTAGAAGGAGTCTCAAGTGAGCCATTAGGACTTTAGGCCGTGAACCAGGCGGGTTTACTCTAGAGGATCCATGAAGAACAGAAGAAGGACGAGAAGCTGCAGAAGATAGTAGAGGAACTCAAGGAACAAGAAGGAAGCAATGTTAGCGGTTATCACTTGGCTGATAATGGAATGCTTTTGCTTCAAGGAAGAATCACTGTACCAAAAAGAGGAGGATTACGCAAGGAGATTCTAAAAATTGCGCATCAGTCGAAGTTAAGTGATTACACAAGTTTTAACCCTATCAGACTACTGCAAGTGCACAACAACGAAGTAGTATAAAAGGGGCGAATCCACAGAGACCAAGTGCTATACTACGAAAGTATGAGAGTGAAATTAAGCTAAGATGATAAAATTGATTGTAATTGCAAGAATGTTAATGAGAAATCAAATATAGCGATGTAAACTATGGAATTAAAAGCGTTAGGCTTTAGGGATATTCGCAGGAAATCAGAAATCATGAATCAGACAATTATTTAGGGAACAATTCAGCACAATCTTGAACTCAAACATAACTGTATAACCAATCCACTGTCGTGGTATCAGAGACTTTATCTAGCAACCTAGAATTCTAAACTGTCGTTTGAATCTAGAATTCTAGACAAGCATTAATGAACAGATTTGATAAGTTCACAAATCGCCTTAACATCAGCTTTCGTTGGCTAAGGATAATTTGCTTAGCTACGTTCTTTCAGGCATTTAATCGAACACTTTTGGTGCATTAAACATCCTAGGAACTAGGTGATCAATCCAATTCAAGCAATAAGAACAACGATAGATGAAGACAAATACAAATCCCTATCTATATCTGATTCATCGATTCATGAAATCCCTTGAAACCCTAAAACCTAACTATGAAATTACTCAGACATGGAGATAAAGAAACAAGAGAGAGATAAATAAGAACTCATAATCAATTGAAATAGAAATCAAGAAGGGTTTAGAAATCTTCTCAAAAGGTGTAGAGATACAGATTATTCTCCCCCAAAGTTGTAAAAGAAAAAAAGTCTAATGATAAAACAATGCGTACCCTAAAAACTCACTAAAAACTCAAATTAATAGGCTGAATCACGTTTTTGGTTCAAATCGAGTCAAAATAGGAAAATCTGCAATTTCCTTAATTTTCAGCAAACCGGTCGGTTTAGGCAGACTGACATATCTTCACGAAAACTTCCATAACTTTCGATCCCACCGTTGGAAAAACTTCATATCACTTCCAAATGAAAGCTAACTCGACTCTCTATCTTGTGTTCAAATTGCAGCTTGATCCAATGGTGAAAAGTCACTCAACGAATGCCAAACTTCTGACCATTTTCTGCTCATTTTCTTCTAATCCTTGCTCCTTTGCCTTAGACTCCATCCAAACGTGTTTAAACCTGAAAAGACTCGAAAAACCATTGAAAACATTGGTTAGAATACGTCAAAAACGCAATACATCAACTCCCCCAGACTTAGCTTTTTGCTTGCCCTCAAGCAAAACAGAAGACTAAACCTGCGAAAGAGGTTTGAAAACGCGGAAACTCAGCTTCTCTTTCAAAACGTTTAATGACCACTAAATTCGTAATCCACATACTGCAAGGAAAAATCAGATCGAACCACCTTGTACTTCTCCACAAACTTTTTCCAGCCTCCCAAATTCATCCCTTGATCTCGCAACAATTTCCACTACTCATCATCGCTAGCCTCATTGATAATCTCGGTGCCAAGAACCTTCTAGATTCATTCCCGTACAATACCATAATAGATCACCAACACAACCTTTTGGTATTATTCCTCTCCCCCAGACTTGTTTTGGTCTCATAACGGGACTCATTACTGATGTTCCTTGTGAGGAGACAGGGTCGTGAGGAACTTTTCCGTTACAATTTTAGAATAGCATTCACTACTGTTGTTCCTTGTAAGTAGACAGGGTCGTGAAGACTCACTACTGTTGTTCCTTGTGAGGAGACAGGGTTGTGAGGATCTTTGCACTATTCTTAACCTCTTATTTATTCTCGGAACATGGAAGAGGAATACCAATATTTTCTACACGGGGTGCATCTATCGGGTATGAACGAGGAATCAAGCTCTATAGACACCAATCATTCCAATGAAGGTGCAATTAGCTCAGGCTTAGTGGACCTTGCTGGAAACACGAGACGTCTCTAGTTAACTGGTTGGCTTTTGGATTTTCCATTAGTCGGATCTGTAGCAACGGTCACTCAAATGAAATAGTCAATAAACAAAGAGAAAAATTACATCACAGTTTCCTACAATAATACTCTTGACTCAATAAAACAATTTGGACTGACTCAGGAAAAAAAAATTAAAATGACTCAAGAGAAACAAAACAAAGAAAAATGGTGTTAGTAAACGATGAATACCTTCCCCTAGACTTACTTCACACCGTCTCGGTGTGAAATAAATCAAGAGAAAGGCAAAAAAAGACTCAAAAAAATAAAAATAAAATAAAAAAGTTTTTTTTTTGCACGTACCTTGCACGGGTCGATCTGAGTGCCTCAGGATCGATCGATCCATCTTGAATGGTCGATCTGTCGCTCCTCCGATGGTTCCCCTTCTTTGCGCGAACCTTTTTTTTTGCACGAACTTTGCACGGATCGGTTGATCTGTATCTAAATCGATCGATCTGCTTCTGTTCGATTTTGTCAAGTCGATCCTGAGGTGATCCGATGCTTTGGCTCAAATATTCGGATCGATCAATCCGTGCATAGATCGGTCGATCTGCCCCTTAATTGCACGCTTTTTTTTCTGTAACCATGTAACCAAAACCAGAGTTAGTAATAAAATGAAAGAAAAATGAAATATGTACACTTACCAGTGGGTTGCCTCCCACTAAGCGCTTGGTTTAAATCTTTAGCTTGACTTCAGCCTCATGTGTCAGTCGGGAAGATGAGCATGGGAACTTACGCCAAAACAAGTTCCCCAATCAGTAAACTTCAGCTTCAGAACCTTGCTCAACAAACCTTTCACAGCCTCTTCACCTTTTTCTTTCAGCTCAGATGTGAGAATAGCTCTAACCTTAGAGAAAGGTTTCGAAATCCCTTTGCACTTCACCTCGTACTCAATCGTGTCACCAACACATCTTTGAGGTACCAAAATCATGTGAGAATCGCCCTTGATTCTTTGGCTCGTCTCCTTCCCTTTTACCCTACTCTTTTGACCGGTCTTTTTTGTTGTGATAAGAGGGTCTCCATCCAGGACTTCCTTGACCTCACTCTTATCACTAGAATCTCTCTTTGTCTCGATTTGCAACTTCTCTCCATTGATAATGGTAACACAAGATGCAAGTTTGGCTGCTTCATTAGTGGGTATAGCTTTGTAGAAGACCTTCTTGTCAATATTAGAGAATGAGACTCTTCCATTAGGTAAATCTACAACTGCACCCACTATCGCCAGAAACGGTCTTCCAAGAATCAAAGGTATACCAGGATCTTCACTCATCTCCACCACCTGAAAGTCAATATGAACAAGGCAATTTCCTACTTGAACAAGTAAATCATGAATGGTACCATGTGGAACCTTGGTGGACGAGTTTGCAAACTTGAGAGATATCTGAGCAGGTCCCATCGTAGTAATCTTAAGCTTCTCTGCAATAGCCTTAGACATGAGATTGATAGAAGACCCAGAATCGCAGAGAGATTCTTTAAATTCAACTCCTGCAATGGAGCATAGAACAACAAACTTCCCAGGATCTTCTAGCTTTGGCAACTGCTTCATAGGAAATGGTGTATTCCTTGCTTCAGCAAAAAGAGCCTTGACGACTGAAAGACTCTTCTTTGTATCCCTGGTAAACTCGCGATATGCAAGATCAACTCTATATGCCTCTTCAAACGAGATATCAGGAGAAAGCTCTTTCATCATCTTATTAAACTCAGCCAACTTCTTTTCCTCAATCTTATACTTCAGTCTTTGAGGATAAGGGATCCTAGGGATGTAAAGTAATGATTCGATAGCTTCCTCTACTTTCTCTGGTGTAAGCGATGCTGAGACAGTTTCCACCTCTCTCTGAACTAATATCACATTGCAGTGTTCTCTAGTATTTATTTCAGCTTTTCCTAGAAGAGTCCCTGGTGGTCGCTTAGTTGATGCCGAGATATGAGCTACTTGAGTATCAAGCTGTTTCACATGAGTAGAGAGAGCTTCAAACTTACCATTGAGGTCATTGTACATACTATCCACCTTGACATTGATCTCGTTAGAAGAATTTTGCTGATTCAGTAGAAGTTGTTGCATAAGTACCTTGAGTTCATCTTGAGAGCTGGTTGCAGGAGCTTGGAAATTATTGAATGGTTGTTTCTGCTGAAATCCATCCTGAAATCCGTTATGACCCGGATTTTGCACGAACTGTTTCTGAAAACCCTGTGAAATTTTTTTCTGAAAACCCGGATTTTGTACCCCAGTCTGTCCTGAAAATCCTTGAGAGACAGAAACGCCCGCGTTTTGCACGTACGTTTTTTCCATTCCCTGAGAAACCACCTGTTGTGGATAGACCTGATCCTAGGGATTTTCAACATTTGTGCTTCTGTAGGACATATTTGGATGGTTTCTGTAATTCTGGTTGAAACCCCTATTTTGCACGAAACCTTGTCCATTCAGACTTCATGTTGCTCATTAGTACCTTCTTCAGTGTATTCCTGGTAGAAAACTGCCTCTGTTCCATCTTCACAAAACTGTACTCTCTTCTGGTTCTGCTTCAGCAACTGATTGTACTTCTCATTCAGCTCATCGTACTTCTGAGACTCAATGCTACTGACCCGCTTTGATATGTCAAACTCAGAAGAGCAATTAACAGAACTTGCAGCCAATATTCTCGATCAGCTGAGATCCTGGCTGCTCACTTCGAGTCATGAAGTTTCCATTGCTTGCAGTATTGAGTTGGTTCTTGGATTCTCTGTCAACTCCATCATAAAAGATGCTAATAAGTTTCCCCTCTGAATACCCATGGTGAGGACACTCTCTACGATATTCCTTGAACCTCTCATAAGCCTCACCGAATGACTCTCCTAAAAACTGCTGGAAAGAAGCTATCCTATTCCTGAGAGAAGTTGTCTTGGATTTGGTGTAGAAATGATCCAAGAATGCAGCTCTGCATTGATCCCAAGTTATCAGAGATCTAGGAGGTAGAGACTTGACCCATCTCGATGCCTTGTCAGCCAGAGAGAAAGTGAATAGCTTGCACTTGATCCAGTCCTCAGGAACTCCATTTACTTTGGTAGTGCTACAAATCTCTTCAAAGTTATCTATGTGATCCATTGGGCTCTCAGCAGACAACCCATGGAAAGTGTGGTTTTTCACCAATCCAATTAGCTGAGGGTGCAGTTAGTAGTCGTTCCTGACAATAGCAGGCGGACATATAGTAGATCGGTTATGATAGAAGGTGTGAGGCGTGTTTACATCACCAATACCAGGCTGAACTTGCTGCAACTGTCGCAATTGTTCTTGCATCTGTTCTTGCATCCTCTCAAACTTAGCCCTTGTAACCCCTACAGCTACCAGCGCATTGTTTTCGTCGTCTAAATCAACCATGTTCACTTGTTTCGACCTTGCTGTAGCTCTATTCGTTTGTTCTATTTTTCTAAGTGTCGTGTTCTCGAAGTAGAAAAGGTTGTCAGAGCCCTCACTTTTTCTTTGCATACACCTGAAACACACTAGACCAAGCAAAAATAGAACTCGTTAGTAACTTCTTAGACTAAAATTCAAACTGAAATTCGAAGGTAACGCTATTGGTCCCCGGCAACGGCGCCAAAAACTTGATTACACAGGATTTAACCCTATCAGACTACTGCAAGTGCACATCAACGAAGTAGTATAAAAGGGATCGAATCCACAGAGACCAAGTGCTACACTACGAAAGTATGAGAGTGAAATTAAGCTAAGATGATAAAATTGATTGTAATTGCAAGAATGTTAATGAGAAATCAAATATAGCGATGTAAACTATGGAATTAAAAGCGTTAGGCTTTAGGGATATTCGCAGGAAATCAGAAATCATGAATCAGACAATTATTTAGGGAACAATTCAGCATAATCTTGAACTCAAACATAAATGTATAACCAATCCACTGTCGTGGTATCAGAGACTTTATCTAGCAACCTAGAATTCTAAACTGTCGTTTGAACCTAGAATTCTAGACAAGCATTAATGAACAGGTTTGATAAGTTCACAAATCGCCTTAGCATCAACTTTCGTTGGCTAAGGACAATTTGCTCATCTACGTTCCTTCAGGCATTTAATCGAACACTTTTGGTGCATTAAACATCATCACATCAGGAACTAGGTGATCAATCCAATTCAAGCAATAAGAACAACGATAGATGAAGACAAATACAAATCCCTATCTATATCTGATTCATCGATTCATGAAATCCCTTGAAACCCTAAAACCTAACTATGAAATTACTCAGACATGGAGATAAAGAAACAAGAGAAAGATAAATAAGAACTCATAATCAATTGAAATAGAAATCAAGAAGGGTTTAGAAATCTTCTCAAAAGGTGTGATACAAATTATTCTCCCCAAAGTTGTAAAAGCAAAAAAGTCTGATGATAAAACAAAGCGTACCCTAAAAATTCACTAAAAACTCAAATTAATAGGCTTAATCACGTTTTTGGTTCAAATCGAGTCAAAATAGGAAAATCTGCAATTTCCTTAATTTCCAGCAAACCGGTCGGTTTAGGCGGACTGACATGTCTTCACGAAAACTTCCATAACTTTCGATCCTACCGTTGGAATAACTTCATATCACTTCCAAATGAAAGCTAACTCAACTCTCTATCTTTTGTTCAAATTGCAGCTCGATCCAATGGTGAAAAGTCACTCAACGAATGCCAAACTTCTGACCATTTTCTGCTCCTTTTCTTCTAATCCTTGCTTCTTTGCCTTAGAATCCATCCAAACGTGTTTAAACCTGAAAAGACTCTAAAGACATAGAAAAGACTCGAAAAACCATTGAAAACATTGGTTAGAATACGTCAAAAATGCAATACATCATTAAGCATTCATCCGGGGAGCACAAAGATGTACAAGGATGTTAAAAGATACTACCATTGGCCAGGCCTGAAGAAATCAGTAGGAGAATGGGTCGCACGATGTCAGACGTGCCAGCTTGTAAAAGGAAAACACCAAGTACCATGAGGTTTATTACAAAGCCTACCGATACCGCAGTGGAAATGGGATTTCGTAGCTATGGATTTCATCACAGGATTACCAGCGGCTAGAGGAAGATCAAACAACGCTGTGTGGGTAATTGTGGACTGACTTACCAAGGTAACACATTTATTGCCTATGCGAGACAACGATGGGATCGAAGTTTTAGCAGATCTCTATGTCAAGGAGATTGTAATGTTGCATGGAGTGCCAACGGACATAGTGTCAGATCACGATCCAAAATTTACGTCAGCATTTTGGAGAGCACTTCAAGGAGCGTTGGGAATGGTCATACATGTTAGTACCGCTTTTCACCCAGACACGGACGGCCAGACGGAGAGGACGATTCGAACGATCGAGGATATGTTACGATTGTGTATGCTAGATTGGAAGGGCGTATGGGAGGAGCATCTACCGTTGATAGAATTCTCATACAACAACAGTTATCATACCAGCATAGGTATGTTACCTTTCGAAGCTTTATATGGAAGACCCTGCAAGACACCGTTGTGCTGGACGGAAGTTAGCGAACGGAGAGTCTTTGGTCCAGTCATGATCGATGAGACCATTGAGAAGCTATAAGTCATCAAAAGGAACATGAAGAAGGCGCAAGATAGACAGAAGACGTACGCGGACCAGAGGAGGCGAGAAGTTGTATTTAAAGTCGGAGATATGGTCAATTTGAAGCTAGCAGCACAGAAGGGCAGAGATCGTTTCGCGAAACCTACCAAGCTAGGAAAGAGGTACATTGAGCCTTTTCCTATCATAGGATGGGTAGGAGAGGTATCTTATCGACTACAGTTAACGGAAGACATGCACATACATCCTGTATTTCATGTCTCAATGCTGCGGAAGCATATACCAAATCCAGAAGAAATCGTACCAGAGAGAATCGAGGAGCTCGAAACCGATCTCACTTATCCCAAAAGACCATTGGAGATTGGAGAACAGAGGACGCGTCAACTCAAGAATCGACTTATTCCACAAGTACGAGTAACTTGGGGAAAAGGAAAGCGGAAGCAAGTGACGTGGGAAGACGAAGAGAAGTTCAAAGTGGCGTATCCAGAATTTTTCCAACCCAAAGCAGGAATGGAGCAAGAAGGACCATTAGAGGCGGCTCAGCAATATTAGAATTCGGGACGAATTCTAATAAGGGGGAGAATGTAATACCCACGACGTGCGGTAGAGTCACCCGACCGGCCAACATTTTCAAAGTAGCGGTCGTGGTGAAAACACAACGGAATTATCTTATGTAAGTTAATAGAAGAATTCCCATCGAAGAAAATCTCACTTCCATCGAGTGGATTTTATTTTGGAATGACGGCTAAGTTACCGTGGGTAACGACACGGACGATCGAGGCGTAACCCGAAATACCTCCTTCTAGCAACTCTAACTACTCCCGGCTGCTCACCGGAATCGCTCCGGATACTGCTGCTCTCCGCACACTCCGGAGTAATGAAGCAATTCTTCGCTCCCGAATCAACAATACGTGGGACTCACACCCGCGTATCCCAAGAGTCGTCCTTCTTATGATAGCTCGCCAACTTGTGATCCATGCTACTATACCTGAAGCATCCCGGACCACCCTGACCTCTCTGACTCAGTCCCGAAGTGCTCTCTCACTTCCTCTTCTTTCCTTGCGCAGGCTTGCCGCCCTTGCTCGGAACCACCTGCTACTACGATCTCCTTGGCTGAACAGGCGGTCTCACCACTACTTGCTCCCTCAGATCCTCTTCGATAGCTACAGCTGTCTCCACCAGCTCCACCCTTGAAGCATACTTACTCACTCTACAGCGAGTACTCAAATCAGCTCGAAGTCCCCTCAGGAACCTCTTCACCTGGGCCTACTCGCCCTCCATACCCTTGCTAGCATGAAACAGGAGTCGACTGAATTCCGCATCGAACTCCCGTCCCGACCGGCCACCTAGAGTCAACTCCTAAAACCTCAACTCTAACCGATCCACCGCTTCCTGCGGAAAGAACTTGGCATTAGACTCTGCCAAAAAGTCCTCTCAGACCATCTCTACCGACACCCTCCTGGCCACAACACCTCTCCACCAGAGATGCGCCTCACCATCCAGATAATGCACAGCCAGGTCTACTCGATATAGAGAGGAACTACTCATCTTTTCGAGAGAACTACTCATCTCTCAGTTAAGTACTAGCTAACTACTCATACCCAAGTACAATGCAATACCATCCACTACGCTCTCATACACCTAACCCACCCAGTCAGGATCACTATAGATCAACTCACATGATCTATGAGGTCTACATCTAGTCCTATGCCCATAGCCACGTTTTAGACATTGATTACTCTCAACTCATAACTCATAATCACACCACTCCCACTCTCGGGATCATATCCCTTGAGCTAACAGTAAAACAGGGAAATCCTCATCCCCTCCAGAGAAGTACTCATCTCGTAGTATTACTAAGGGAAATCCACATCCCCAGTAACACCCACAGGGAAATCCTCATCCCATAGAGAAAAATACTCCTCTCTCAGTATTACTAAGTAAAATCCTCATCCCTCAGTAACACTCAGGGAAATCCTCATCCCTCCAGGAGAAATCTTCATCTCCTATTACTAAGGAAAATCCTCATCCCTGAGTACATACAGGGAAATCCTCATCTCTCCTGGAGAAATCCTCATCTCCTATTACTAAAGGAAATCCTCATCCCTCAGTACATACAGGAAAATCCTCAATCTCCTGGAGAAATTCCCATCTCCAAATGAGTTATTCGGGAAAATCTTCATTCCCTAGAGAAATCAATTCTTAACGCCTATAGCATCTCTGACTAAAACTACCTCACTTGGTCTCCAAATTATAAGGAATACGCATCTACTACATATATTTCATCATCCCAAGATAAGATGGTAGCTCATCCGCAACCGCAACCCTCGGTTGCACCCCAGCATCTCCCGACTGTACACCAGCCACACCTGGCTGCATATCAGCCATACCCGACTGGACACCAGCCATACCCGGCTGGATACCAGCCATACCCAGCTGAACACCAGCCATACCCAGCTGCACACCAGCCACACCTGGCTACACACCATCCACACCTGGTTGTACACCAGGAGCCTAACCCTGAGCCGGCACCCCACCTGGTAACCGCTCCAAGATCAACTGTAGCAGACTCGCCAGACTATCATCTCGATCCTGGCCGATACCTGCGACAGCACCCCAACCTGCACCCGCAGCACCGCCAGCCACACCGGGACACTCACTAGTCCCGCCAGCCCTCACACTGGTACTCGCAGTGGCCAACCCAAGACTCTCACTAGTCCCACCAGCCCTCACACTGATACTCGCAGAGCCACAGACACGGATCCCTCCTGATACGTCTGCGAATTAGCCACCTGCTCCTGCGTGGTCTTCTGGACCACACTCGCGGCAATAGGCTCACTTTCAAGTCCCTGTCCGCGCCTACGCCTTCCACGACCACCTTGGCCTCCCCGATCTCTACCTCTAGCAACTCTAGTACCTCTACCCATTTCTCTTCATTACCAGAAGCATAACTAAGAACACTAGAAAGCAAGAAAGGTCAAACAAAACATACCGTGGAATCTCATTGAAAGCTCGGAGAAGATGATCTAGGACTCCAAACCCACACAACAATCAATTGACTAACTCGCATAATCAATCAATTCAACACACGCAATTGACTACTCACTTAATCAACTACGTTATCCCGCCCTAGAACCAACCTGTCTCTGTTACCAAACTGAAACAACCCAACCCAATTTTTTTATATATATATAGCATCGAATTAGCATTCCCATAAATGCTAACTCTCAACATGCTAAATTCTCACTCAACAACAATACCAACGGAAATCAATAAGTAATTAAACTAATTAAACCAATCAAAGCATTAAACCAGTGCACTAACTAATT
Source organism: Arabis hirsuta (assembly GCA_964056655.1). Classification (NCBI taxonomy): domain Eukaryota; kingdom Viridiplantae; phylum Streptophyta; class Magnoliopsida; order Brassicales; family Brassicaceae; genus Arabis; species Arabis hirsuta. Next base: position 27,958,035 of record OZ053309.1, on the reverse strand, counting down.
CAACTCAATAACACCAATTCGAATCACTAACATGAAACCAATTCGACAATTCCAGAATCACTAGTAACCTAGTAATTATAAACAATGCAACAACGCAAACAACCGAGACACTAGATCATCTCCTCTTCCTCGCCTTGATTCTACGATCACATATTTTAGTTACATGCATCACATGGTTATAAGAGATGCGTGAGTATTATCACAAATATTCAGTGAGACGGTCATTCCATCTACTTGGCTATACACACAGGCATAAGAAAATATCATAATACCAAGCGATCAAACAACAATGCATAACACAATAATCAACATGAGAATCACACATCAATCAAAGCATCAATCAAACGCATTCTGATATTCCCTTTACCCAGATAATCCATGGTCGCGCACTCACCTTAGCCTATCATTTGCCTCTGACCTCAACCTCTGGCAACTCTCCTCTGGCTCAACATTTGCCTGATGAACACTGCAATCCAAACCAGTCGGTTAACCCAAACTGAACCAATTGGTTAAACCAAACAACCAAACCAATCTGATTAACTAAACCGAACTGACCCAAACTGGTTAACCAAACCAATTGGAGTTTCCCCTAAACTAAACCGGACTAGGGTTTCTGAAAACAGAAACAACACACCGACTTCGAAAGCACACTGAGAACGAAGCGTACCTCGGAATCATGATCAGAAACATGATCTGGAATCTTGAGACCGAGACCTTTCCAACAGACCGTACCTCGGTGTTTTCTGGTTCGACGGGAAAACACCCACGAAGTGGACTGGTCGCAGATCCAATTCTGCACGAACCACTCTCGGGAAAACAACAATAACTCTCAGAATACTAATCCAATTGACAAACCGATTTCGTTTGAAGCTAGATATGAGAGTGAAGAACTTACCCTAGAATTTTCACTCAAATCCGATCTGATTAGACTGTCCGCTCCTCTACCCTTCTAAAACTGGCTAGAATTGTCTTCATCTCCTTCTTAGACATGGCGGTTCTTCTCCTTCTCCTCTTCTCTTCTCTTTCCATTTCCCAGCCCTTTTCACGTAATGTCTGCACAAAACGGAGGTTGCTCCCTTTTAAACACGAGCCCTAGGGCTCCGTAAACCAACACGCCAAACCGGACAATTAAAATTGAACCAAACCGGTTCAATTGAACAAATTTCCCCAAAAATTAGTTTGCGGTCGTTACATGCATGCTATGTTTTCTAATTTACTTGTAGAGTATTTGGCAATGATTGGTTCTGATCATAGGCCTATACTCGCCACTATCGACAATAAGATTCTGAGGGGCAGGCGGCAATTTCGGTTTGATAAGCGGTGGATTGGTATGTAGGGTCTAATGGAGTCTCTAGAGCAAGGATGGGGGCGCAATGCTACTGGATTGTCGGGAGATCCAGTTGATGAGATTATTGGGTGCCGTCGGCAAATCTCCTGGTGGTGACACCAGAATCCCCCATATGGAAAAGAGAAAATTGCAGACTTAAAAAAAGCGGTCGAAGAATGTCAGAATGATGACACAAGGTCCTCCGTGGAATTGGGAGAATTAACACACCAACTCTAGGAAGCCTATAAGGATGAAGAGGAATATTGGCATCAGAAGAGCCGGGCAATTTGGTATAAGGAAGGGGATGCCAATTCCAAGTTTTTTCACGCCCTGGTAAAACAAAGAAGGGCACGTAATCGGATAATCGGTTTGCATAATGATTCGGGAACCTGTGTCACTTCAGAGGATGAGGTGGAGGAGGTAGCGGTTCAATACTTTGACAATCTTTTTAAAACAACGTCCCCAACGGAATTCTCCACGGTGTTGGATGAAGTTCCATCCCAAATTACAAGTCAAACCAATGGTTTGTTAACGGCGTTGGCGACGGAGGAAGAAGTTCGTAAGGCTCTGTTTATGATGCATCCCGAAAAAGCTTCGGGACCAGACGGCATGACAGCGCTGTTTTTTCAAAAATCATGGCACATTATTAAGGCGGATGTGGATCACTTCGTGAATGAGTTTCTCCGGACGGGGTGTTTTGATCAGAGAATAAATATGACCAATATTTATTTGATACCTAAAACGGAAAGCCCGACCTGTATGAGGGAATTGAGACCTATAAGTCTCTGTAATGTGGGTTACAAAATAATATCAAAGGTTCTATGTCAGAGGCTAAAGCAAGTCCTTCCAGATCTGATCTCGGAAACTCAATCGGCTTTTGTGGCAGGACGACTGATTACACACAATATTTTAATAGCTCTGGAAATGTTTCACGGGTTGAGGATGAATAAGGCATGCCAAACGAAGTTTATGGCAGTAAATACTGATATGAGCAAGGCTTATGATAGGGTTGAATGGTCTTTTATAGAGGTTTTGCTTCGGAAAAAGGGATTTACAGAAACATGGATTTCATGGATCATGTGGTGTATTAGTTCAGTACAGTATAAGGTTCTCCTGAATGGACAACCAAAAGGACATATAACCCCAAATATGGGTTTAAGACAAGGAGATCCTTTATCCCCGTATCTTTTTATTCTTTGCACGAAAGCACTTATAGCCAATGTCCGGAAGGTAGAACTGGAAAAGAGATTAACAGGGCTAAAAGTCGCAAGGGCAGGACCGGTAATTTTCTCCCTCCTCTTTGCTGATGACAGCTTATTCTTTTATAGGGCATCCAAGGAAGAATGGCAGGTACTGCATGGTATATTACAAGATTATGAAAACGCATCCAGACAACAAATTAATTTTTTAAAGTCATCATTACAGTTTGGACATCGGGTAGATGAGTCGGTAAGAGAGGAAATCCATCAACTATCCGAAATAACAACGATAGGGGGGATAGAAAATTACTTGGGTATTCCAGAAAGTCTAGCAGGAGCAAAGACTCAGGTTTTTGCTTTTGTAAGAGACCGATTACAGGATAGAATAAATGGATAGAGTTCAAAATTTCTATCCAAAGGGGGCAAAAAGGTGCTTATAAAATCAGTTGCTGCAGCCTTGCCAACTTATGTGATGTCTAGTTTTAGATTACCAAAAACTATAAGCACGAAGCTGACCAGTGCGGTAGCACAATATTGGTGGAGTTCCAATAGAGGTCAAAGAAGAATGCATTGGGTTGCTTGGAAGAAATTATGTAGAGATAAGCAGCACGGCGGACTTGGTTTCTGGACAATTGAGGCTTTCAATACAACACTACTAGCAAAACAACTCTGGAGGTTATTGGAAAATCCATATTCTCTGTTTGCTAAAGTATTCAAAGGATGATATTATCGGAACTCTAATCCAATGGATTCCGGCACATCGTACTCCTCCTCATATGGATGGAAGAGTATAATCTCGGCTCGACCCCTGGTTAGCAAAGGACTAATCAAACAAGTTGTATCAGGATGTTATATCTCTGTATGGAACGATCCTTGGTTACCAACTCAACCACCACGGGCAGCCATTTGTAAAACTGTTAACTACTACTTATCTTTTATGGTGAACCCTCTGATTGATCCACCGACAAGGACCTGGAATATGGCTCTTCTTAATGCGATAATAGTCCCAGAGGATGTGGATATTATTCGCAGTATTCCGATAAGTTCTATACTAAAACCAGATGCGGTAGGCTGGTATCATAAAAAATCCGGAAAATATACAGTCAAATCAGGTTACCATATAGAGAATAATAGTGTAAATACAGATTCCTATATGATGGTCGGTCCAAGTATTAACACGCTGCAAGCTCATTCGTGGAAGATTAAGTGTCCGCAGAAATTAAGATATTTTTTGTAGCAAGTTATCACGGGCTGCATATCGGTGACTATAAACTTGCATAATCGGGGAATTCGGTGCGACACACAATGTGCTCGCTGTGGCATGGAGGAGACAATAAATCACTGTCTCTTTGAATGCCCCCAGCCTTACAAACTTGGGCTTTGTCAAATATTTCTACGGCTCCAGGGATTTTTTCGGCATCCGGAGTTTTTACTAATATGGATTTCCTATTCTGGTGAGTGCCTTCTGGACATCAGGCAGAAATTTTTCCGTGGATACTCTGGTACATTTGGAAAGCGCAACATGATAAGATCTATCGCGGATTAGATTTGGAACCCAATATAGTATACCGAAATGCGGATGCGGAAGCAATGGCTTGGGAAAGAGCGCAAGCTCAGGATCATGGCCAAACCATAGGGGATAGGGTGGCCATATCTGGCCCCCAGTTTACCACGGTACGGCTCCTGGAAAGACACCGACCAAGCATCTGGCATTGGGTGGTTCACATTTTAGGAGGAAGATACGGCGATTCTAATGGGTGCACGCAACATGAGACGTAGCATGTCTCCCTTGCACTCGGAGGTAGAAGCGCTCTTATGGGCTATGCAGTGCATGCTCTCTCAGCAGAAGATGGAGGTAGCTTTCGCAACAGATTGCTCTGATTTGGTGAAGATGGTGTCTACACCGAAAGAGTGGCCGGCGTTTGACGTTTACCTTGAAGAAATTCTGAAGTTAAAAGAGAAGTTTGGTTACTTTTCCCTCGCTCTAATCCCACGCACACTCAATTCAAGGGCCGACAGGCTAGCGAATTGTGCACGTTTAGTTAGTCATAATGTTTTTTGTAAGCTCCTCTCCACCACCTTGGGTCGCCAACTGGTGGTGACAAGTTGTATAATGCTATCAACAAAACAAAAAGTATTAAACGTTCTTAATGGACTATATCAAGAAACATGTTTTTTTATAAGTTTTTTAAAAAAAGTTTTTAACTCCTTTTGTCAATATCTTTTTGTATAAAATTTATTTAAGGTTTGATCTTTTGGTGTTTTCTCACCTAACCTATAATACAAGTTTTGTTTGTTCTGTTGTTTGTTATGGTTTTTGACAATTGTTTGTTCTGTTTGCTTAATGATTTGATTTTAATAACGATGGCTAATAATTTTTGTAACGTCCGTGAATCAAAAAGTAGATTTTTGGTTGGTGCGTCGATCGACACAGGGTGTGTGTGTCGATCGACACACGTGTTTGATTCGCGAAGGAATCGTGTTTTTGTTGTTATGTCGATCGAAACAAGCTTGGTGTGTCGATCGACACAGGGTGAAATCAGACCGATATGTTTCGGTTTTGATCGTCTGGTTTGGGCCGGTTAAGGGAAGCCCTAGGGCTTCAGTATTTAAACGCAAGGGTGCGTTTGTTGTTGGTTTGGCCGAAAATCAGAGTTGAGAGAGAGTTTTGTGTGGATTTGAGTGAAATCAAGGGATTCTGGTGGCTTTCCTTCCATTCTCAATCCGAAAAGCTCGTTTCTTGTGTTATGAGGTTGTTGGGATTGTGTTTGATCCGTGTTCTTACTTGGGAAGGATCGGTTTTCGGATTTGGAAGGGCTGTTCTTCGAGTTCTTCGCTCGTTCATCGTGTTCTTCATCCGTTTCTTTCCAGAATCAAGGTGAGTGCCTGACTGTAGGCTTATTTGGGTAAAGGATTAGATGGAATGCGATTGATTGTGGTTTGTGGATGGATTTTTTGTTGTTTTGTGATGTTTTTATGTAGGGATCGATGATTCATGATTCGAGAATCGATCCGTGAGAGGATAGGTTCGAGTTCTCGTTTCTGTGAAGCTACGTTGATCGACACCAAGGTGGCGTGTCGATCAACACACTCAAGTTGCATCGATCGACACATAGTGGTTGTGTTGATCGACGCAGGTTGTAACGAGCTGAGTCTCGTTTGCTTGTTCTTTTGTGCATTATTGTTTGATCATCCTGGTATTATATCTCTTTCTTATGCCTGTGTGTATAGCATGTAGACAGGATGACCGCCTCACTGGGTATTTATGATAATACTCACGCATTTCTTTTTGCCATGTGATGCAGGTAAAGAGAAATTGTGATCGGGGAATCATGGCGAGGACGAGATGGATGATCTAGTGGTCTCGTTTTATGATTCATATCATTGTTAGAACCGCTAGGATGCTGGTTTGATGTTTGAATTGGCTATTGAGATTATTTCTAGTTTAGTGGAATTAAATTATGATTACTGAATTGTTTGGTTATTGGCTATTGGATTGTTTGGTTGATTTCGATTTCTGCTGTTTGCTATACCTGAGAATTTAGTATGTTGAAAACTAGTATTTATGGGAATACTAATTCGATGCTATTTAAAAAAAATGGGTCGGGTTATTTCAGTTTGGTATTAGAGCCCTTATGGTTCTAGGGCGGGGAGAACGTAGTTGATTAAGTTGAGTAGTCAATTGCGTGTTGAATTAATTGATTATGTGAGTTAGTCAATTGATTGTTGAGTGGGTTTGGAGTCCTAGATCATCATCTCCGAGCCTTCAATGAGATTACACGGTATGTGTTATTTGACCTTTCTGTTTCTAATATATTAGTCTGATGTTGGTAGTGCAGCATGTGATGGCTAGAGGTGTTAGAGGCAGAGGTCGTGGTAGCCGTGGAGGTCATGGGCGTGGTCACGGGAGCGGGCGGGGACTGGTGATGGAGTCTACCGACGCGAGTGTGGCCCATGAGATCACGCAGGAGCAGGCTTCAGAGTCGCAGATGCCTCAGAGGTCAGTGAGTGTGGACACAGTGGGTGTCGATCTGAGTGCTGGTGGGCCTAGTGGGGGTCCGAGTGTGGCCAGCGGTGCGGCGGGCCCAGGTAGGGGTGCCGGTGGGGGTGTTGCTCAGGACCGGGAGGATCGTCTGGCGGGTCTGTTGCAGTTGATCCTGGAGCAGTTACTAGGTGGGGTGCCAGCTCCGGTGTGCAGCCAGGGGTGGCTGGTGTTTAGCCAAGAGTAGCTGGGGTGCAGTCGAGAGCGGCTGGTGTGCAGCCAGGTGTGGCAGCTGCGGAGGAGCTTCCATCCTACCTGAGGATGATGGAACAGATGCAGAGGATTGGCACCGGGTTTTTCTCGGGTGGTGCCAAGCCTGAGGAGGTAGATCAGTGGAGGAGTAGATTGGAGCGTAACTTCCAATCTCTCAGGTGTCCAGAGGGATACCGGGTGGACCTGGCGGTTCACTATCTGGAGGGTGACGCACATCTCTAGTGGCGAGGTGTGGCGAGTCGGAGGTCCCAGGCGGGTATGGTCTGGGCGGATTTCTTGGCTGAGTTTAATGCCAAATATTTCCTTCAGGAGGCAGTGGACCGGATGGAGTTGCAGTTCTTGGAGCTGGCTCAGAAGGATAGGTCGGTCTGGGAGTTTGATGAGGAGTTTGGTCGGCTTGCGGTTCATGCCAGCAGGGATATGGAGGACAAGCAAGCCCAGGTTAAGAGGTTCATGCGTGGGCTTCAACCAGAGTTGAGGACTCGCTGCAGGGCGAGTAAGTTCGCCACGAGGGCGGAGTTGGTTGAGACAGCCGCTGCAATCGAGGAGGATCTCAGGGCTGAGCAGGCTGTGGTGGTTAGTCCATCGGTACAACAGCAGAGGAGGCCGCAGTAGTCGGCGGGTTCGAGCAGGGGCGGTAAGCCTGCTCAGGGGCAGAAGAGGAAGTGGGAGAGCACTTCCGGGCCTAGTCAGAGAGGGCTGAGTGGTCCAGGATGTTTCGGGTGCAGGAGCATGAATCACAGGGTGGCGAGCTGTCCGAAGAGGAGTGAGTCTCGAGCTGCGCAGGTGTGTTTCCATTGTAGGGAGTCGGGGCATATTAAGCCCAGGTATCCTAAGCTGCAGATGGCAGTGGCAGTTGTGCAGCCGGGATAGGAGGTTGCAGCAGATGTGACCCCGTTGCGGCAGATTACGGCACCGCGCGTGTTCACTTCGGTGGAGGCAGGAGGCCCTAGTGCCAGGCCAATCACAGGTACATCTTGGACCTTAACTTCGTAAATTCTGGTACTTGTGAATTTGTTTCTTTTGGGGAATTGTATATCTCTGATAAACTATTTGGGTTATTGGGCACATAGAATTGTACAGGGACCTTAGTAGTAGGCGGGTGTGAATCTCATGTCCTGTTTGATTCTAGAGCAACGAATTGCTTCATTACTCCGGAGTGTGCGGAGAGCAGCGGGATCCAGAGTGATTCCGGTGAGCAATCGGGAGTAGTTAGAGTGGCTGGAGGGAAGTCGTTGGCTACTTTTGAACGGGCTCGTGGTGTAGATGTGTTGGTGGCGGGCGAGTTAATGCCAGCAGATCTGATTATCAGTCCGGTGGAGTTGTACGATGTCATTTTGGGGATGGATTGGCTGGACCGGTATAGAGTCCATCTGGATTATCATCGGGGGTGAGTCGTGTTTGAGCGAGAGACAGGGAGGTTGGTTTATCAGGGTGTGAGGCCGACTTCCGGGAGTCTCGTGATTTTAGTGATTCAGGCCGAGCAGTTGATTGAGAAGGGTTGCGAGGCATATTTGGCGACGATTGTGAGAGGTTGCAGTGGGTGATATTCGGGTTGTTCGGGATTTCCAGGATGTGTTTCGGTCGTTGCAGGGGTTACCGCCGTCTAGGTCTGATCCCTTCATGATTGAGTTGGAGCCTAAGACGACGCTGATATCTAAGGCACCTTACCGTATGGCTCTAGCAGAGATGGCAGAGTTGCAGAAGCAGCTGGATGATTTGCTGGGTAAGGGTTTTCGGCCGAGTAGTTCAATGTGGGGAGCGACGGTGTTATTCGTGAAGAAGGATGGGAGTTTTCGGTTAAGCATCGATTACCGGGGGCTTAACCGAGCACTGTGAAGAACAGGTATCCTCTGCCGCGGATTGACGAGTTGTTGGATCAGTTGTGAGGGGCTACTTGGTTTTCCAAGATAGATTTGGCTTCGGGTTACCATCAGATTCTTATTGATGAGGTCGATGTGAGGAAGACGGCTTTCAGGATGAGGTATGGGCATTATGAGTTTGTGGTGATGCCGTTAGGGTTGACGAATGCGCCAGCGGCTTTCATGAGTTGATGAACGAGATGTATAGGAGTACTTGGATGAGTTCGTGATCATCTTCATTGATGATATCTTAGTGTATTCGAGGAGTCCTCAGGAGCACGAGGATCATCTGAGGCTCGTGCTGGAGAAGTTGAGGGAGCAGAAGCTATATGCTAAGTTGAGTAAGTGCAGTTTCTGGCAGCGGGAGATGGGTTTTCTTGGCCATGTGGTATCTGCAGAGGGAGTTTATGTGGATCCGGCTAAGATTGAGGCTATCAGAGGGTGGCCTAGACCGAGGAATGCGACGGAGATCAGGAGTTTTCTCGGTTTAGCTAGGTATTATCGGAGGTTCATCAAAGGTTTTGTGAGTATGGCGCAGGCGATGACGAAGCTGACAGGGAAGGATATCCCTTTTGTGTGGTCTTCAGCTTGTGAGGAGAGTTTTGTGAAGCTGAAGGAGATGCTGACTAGTACACTAGTGTTGGTGTTGCTTGATCTAGGTGAGCCTTATGTGGTGTATACGGATGGATCGAGAGTTGGTCTGGGTTGTGTCTTAATGCAGCAGGGGAAGGTAATTGCATATGCTTCGAGGCAGTTAAGGAGCTGGCTGCAGTGATCTTCGCTCTGAAGATTTGGCGGTCTTATCTTTATGGCGGGAAGGTCCAGGTGTTCACAGACCATAAGAGTCTTAAGTACTTCTTCACTTAGCCAGAGCTGAACAAGAGACAGAGGTGCTAGATGGAGTTGATAGCGAATTATGATCTGGAGATTGGGTACCATCCGGGTAAGGCTAATCTGGTTATAGATGCGTTGAGTCGAAAGAGGGTTGCTTCGGCTCAGGAGTGTGATATGGAGGATTTAGTGAGCGAGATTAGCACGTTGAGGTTGTGCGTTATCTCATAGGAGCCGTTGGGGTTAGAGGCAGCTAACCAGGCGGATTTGTTGAGCAGGATTCGGGAAGCTCAGGAGAAGGATCAGGGGTTGATCGATGCTTCTCGGGTTGCAGGTTCAGAGTATCAGATCTCGGCGAATAGGACGATACTGGTGAATAGACGGGTTTGTGTACCCAAGGAGGAGAGTATCAGGCAGGAGATTCTGAGGGAGGCTCATTCGAGTATTTTCTCTATTTATCCGGGGGCGACTAAGATGTACCGGGATCTGAAGAGGTATTATCACTGGGTCGGGATGAAGAAGGATATCGCGAGTAAGGTTGCAGCGTGCAACGTGTATCAGCTCGTGAAGGCTGAGCATCAGGTTTCGAGCGGGTTGTTGTAGAGTTTGCCTATTCTGGAGTGGAAGTGGGACATGATTACCATGGACTTTATGACAGGGTTGCCGGTTTCGTGGACTTATGATGCGATTTGGGTGATTGTGGATCGTCTGACCAAGTCAGCACATTTTCTTGCCATCAAGAAGACCGATGGAGCAGCGGTGTTGGCTAAGAAGTATGTGCGTGAGATAGTGAGGATGCACGGGGTGCCAGCGAGTATTGTGTCAGACAGGGATCCGAGGTTTGCTTCAGAGTTCTGGAGGGCGTTTCAGGCTGAGATGGGCACTAGGGTGCACATGAGTACAGCGTATCATCCTCAGACGGATGGGCAGTCGGAGAGGACAATTCAGACACTAGAGGATTTACTAAGGATGTGTGTGCTGGATTATGGTGGTCATTGGACGGATCATCTGAACGTGGTAGAGTTTCCGTATAACAACAACTATCAGGCGAGTATTGGGATAGCTCCATATGAGGCTCTGTATGGGAGGCCATGTAGGACACCATTATGCTGGACTCAAGTGGAGGAGAGGAGCATGTTTGGTGCGGGTTTTGTTCAGGAGACGACGGAGAAGATTCGTGTCTTGAGGCTGAACATGAAGGAGGCTCAGGATCGGCAGAATAGTTATGCCGATAAGAGGAGGAAGGAGCTAGAGTTTGAGCTGGGAGATCTGGTGTATCTCAAGGCAGCGCTGTTGAGGGGTCCTAACATATCCATTTCAGAGAATAAGCTAAGTCCGAGGTTTATGGGTCCGTTCAAGGTTGTGGAACGGGTTGGACTAGTGGTTTATCGATTGGAGTTACCTCCGAGTATGAAGGCTTTTCATAAGGTCTTCCATGTTTCGATGCTGCGGAAGTGTATGCATGAGTCTGAGGAGGTGTTGGCTAGGATTCCAGAGGATCTTCAGCCTAACATGACGTTGGAGGCGAGGCCTGTGAGGATTCTTGAGAGGAGAGTCAAGGTTCTGCACCGGAAGAGGATACCGTTGGTGAGAGTCGTGTGGGACTATGACGGTATTGAGGAGGAGACTTGGGAACCAGAGGCGAAGATGAAGACTAAGTTCTCGAAGTGGTTCGAGAAGTAGGTGGTGGCCTGAGTTGTCTTCTTTTCTGATTTTTAGTCTTGCGATAGCATGTTGCTATGTTATGATATGTATTTCGTTTTGTGTTGTAACGATTTACATTTTTGGAGATTTAATAAGATGAGTGGTTCCTTTTTAAATGTGTTTTGAGCTGTGAGCTCTTTTGTTATCATGGCTAGCGGGGTCATGTGGTGGCTAGGAATGGAAGCTTTATGGGTGTTAGAGCTGTCCATGTTCTAGGAGTATTTGGGAGCTAGGATCTGTTTATTCCTAGGGAGAGTCTGGAAAGGAGGTTTTATGTGAGTTAGAACCGTCTTTCCAGGGATTCGGTGGAAACACCCATGGTGGTTGGGTTGTTTTGGGTGGCCTAGTGGAGGCCACGGAGGATGATATTCCGGGTTAGGGAATGTCATGGTAAGTCGCGGAGGTGATTTTTACGACGGGTGCTTGGAGGCACGTTTCAGAGTATTGCTCCAGAGAACGGTGGGTTCCTGGATACTTGAGGGATAGTGGATCTCTCCAGGAGACGGTGGGTTTCTTGCATGCTCGAGGGATAGTGGATCTCTCCAGGAGACGGTGGGTTTCCTGCATGCTCGAGGGATGGTGGTTCTCTCCAGGGATAGTGGTTACCCTGCATATATGAGAGATAGTGGGTCTCTCTAGGGAATGGTGGGTCTCCTAATGTGCTTTGAGGGATAGTGGATCTCTCCAGAGGATAGTGGGTTCTCTGGATACCGTAGCTCAAAGGGTGACGATCCTGCGAGTAGGTATGGTGTACATGTATATGGGTATGAGTATGGGTTGTAAGCAATAGCGTCTGAGTTGGTCGTGAGTGGGAGACTGGATGAGTCTCGGAGATCGAGTGTGATCTCAGGTGGTGCTGGCCAGGTAGGGTCAGGATTGTTGAGGTGGTGTCTAGTCTAGGGTTAGTACTTGCATTTGGAACCTCGGTTCAGACGACCCTGGTAAATGTATATAGCATCGTGGTCGTGCATGTTCTTGTCTGATTGTTGCGCGATCACTTGGTTCTACTTTGGGTCTATGTTGGTCGGGCATGTTCTTGTTTGATTGTTGTGCGATCAGTCGGGCAATCCTGGACGGGACCAGGAAACATTGCATTTTGGTGGTTTTTCGGGTGAAGCTGGTCGGGTTTGAACGAGAGTATTAGCTTTAGCAGGGATGGTGTTGCGTGATTCGAGGACGAATCCGTGTTAGTGGGGGAGAATTGTAACGCCCGTGAACCAAAAAGTGGATTTTTGGTTGGTGCGTCGATCGACACAGGGTGTGTGTGTCAATCAACACACGTGTTTGATTCGCGAAGGAATCGTGTTTTCGTTGTTGTGTCGATCGACACAGGGTGAAATCAGACCGATATGTTTCGGTTTTGATCATCTGGTTTAGGCCGGTTAAGGGAAGCCCTAGGGCTTCAGTATTTAAACGCAAGGCTGCGTTTGTTGTTGGTTTTGGCCGAAAATCAGAGTTGAGAGAGAGTTCTGTGTGGATTTGAGTGAAATCAAGGGATTCTGGTGGATTTCCTTGCATTCTCAATCCGAAAAGCTCATTTCTTGTGTTGTGAGGTTGTTGGGATCGTGTTTGATCCGTGTTCTTGCGTGGGAAGGATCAGTTTTCGGATTTGGAAGGGTTGTTCTTCGAGTTCTTCGCTCGTTCTTCGTGTTCTTCATCCGTTTCTTTCCAGAATCAAGGTGAGTGCGTGACTGTAGACTTATCTGGGTAAAGGATTAGATGGAATGCGATTGATTGTGGTTTGTGGATGGATTCTGTGTTGTTTGGTGATGTTTTTACGCAGGGATCGATGATTCACGATTCGAGAATCGATCCGTGAGAGGATAGGTTCGAGTTCTTGTTTCTGTGAAGCTGCGTCGATCGACACAGTTGCTCTGTGTCGATCGACACAGGATGTATCAATCGATACCAAGGTGGCATGTCGATCAACACACTCAGGTTGCATCGATCGACACATAGTGGTTGTGTCGATCGACGCAGGTTGTAACGAGCTGAGTCTCGTTTGCTTGTTCTTTTGTGCATTGTTGTTTGATCATCCTAGTATTGTATCTCTTTCTTATGCATGTGTGTATAGCCTGTAGACGGGATGACCGCCTCACTGGGTATTTATGATAATACTCACGCATCTCTTTTTGCCATGTGATGCAGGTAAAGAGAAATTGTGATCGGAGAATCATGGCGAGGACGAGATGGATGATCTAGTGGTCTCGTTTTATGATTCATGTCATTGTTAGAACCGCTAGGATGCTGGTTTGATGTTTGAATTGGCTATTGAGATTATTTCTGGTTTAGTGGAATTGAATTATGATTACTGAATTGTTTGGTTATTGGCTATTGGATTGTTTGGTTGATTTCGATTTCCGCTGTTTGTTGTACCTGAGAATTTAGCATGTTGAGAACTAGTATTTATGGGAATACTAATTAGATGCTATTTAAAAAAAAAACGGGTCGAGTTGTTTAAAATTTTTTTTTTCTTTTAGATCAAAGCCTTGATCAAAACCTTCGTATTATGATTACGGCCTTGATTGGCAAAACATTTAAATGAGCATCATGCTCTTTATCATTAAAACTTGATTGGTAGACAAAGTATTAAGCAGAGCATTTAGTAACTGCTAATGCTCTCTAAATGTTTTTACTTCAATGTTCCTAAATAGAGCTTTTTCTGAGCTTTGACCTATAATATTATTAAAAGATATTAAAAAAAATATTAAACAGCTAATTTTTTTATATATAAGATCAAAAATAAATTATATTAACTTTTATTTATTTTAGCTAATATTTACCATTATTTTATTAGTTTTATTATTTTAAAATAATATCAAAATAAAACAATAAAAGTTAGTTAAATATAATTTAAATTTGAAAATATTATTAAAAAATATGTTATAGTTTTATAAATATATTTATATTAAAACTAAAACCTAATATTTGACATTAGTTTATTTTTCTATTTGTTAAATATAATTATAATAAAAAATAATTAAATAAAAAATGTTGTTATAACTTATGACTAGTATATATATATAATGTATTAGAATACATATAAATAAATATAACGAAATAATTTATTTAATTTTATATCTAGTTATTCACAGTTCTGCCAATCACTTATGTATATTAATCAAAGCATACTGCTCCTGCAGCTTACTGCTATTTCTAATGTTGTTTCATGCTACTGCTATGCTATAAGTCATACCAATCAAGACCTACGTTGATCCATTTTTTTTTTGTCCACGTAATCAATGTAGTTAGTTGGTTTGTGTTTTAGGTTCTTAATCGATTTGTTCCATTGGATCGAAGTTTGTTGAACCAGAATTACGGTTTTATTATTCGTTGTGTTATCCTTTTCATTTTGATTGAGATTCTACATTGATAACTTTAATGTTATTTTACTCCTTTTTTATGATCACAAGGTTAATTTACTCTTTCTTTTTTTTTTTTTTTTTTGTCGACTGCTTTGTGAACACCTTACCACCAGTTGGTTACCCAGGCAGGTGGTGATGTGCTTACGAATAAAACATTCTGAGTAGCTACACGTGCACAATTCGCTATAAGGTTAATTTACTCTTATCTTACTTTTTTAATGTCTATTTTGTTTATTATATATTTAACACATATTATTTTGGATTGTTTTGATCTTACATATTCGGTTCCTCAACAAGATTAGACTTTATATGTTTGATTTTTATTATTCCAACTCTTTTACATCTTGGAAGCATATTACATGATTGTAAATTATATATATTTCATAATTATATATATTTTCACTATATCACTTGAAGGAATAATTTTTTTATTTCATTTGATTTAGATTATCTCTCAAGGTGGTTCATTGTATATTTTATTAATCCACCGGTTATCCATGCGTTTTGTTTGGGATCCACTCATTGGATCTTGGAGATTGCGGAGATTTCAGGGAATGACATGGAGTTGTTTGGTGGTGATGAGGAAGTGTAGTGGAGGAGTGCGGCGAGGATTGGTGGTGGGAGGGAGGAGGAGGACGGTGAAGATGAGGAGAGAGAGTGGGAGGAGGTGGTGGTGTGGATTGAGGAAGAGAAAGAGAAGAGAAGAGTCAAGAAGATGAATAAGAGACGGTGGCGATGGCGGAAGCTGATTTTGAGGTTAGAAGAGTGTGGTGGTGGAAAAGGATCAAATCTACTTGTATATAATCTTTAATTATTCGTAATTTTAGTATTAGTTATTTTTATCTTCTTGTTTTAGGTTGTAGGAGTTCGTCTGTTTTCCTTAATAAGCATGCATCTCATGGATACGTAGTTTGTATTTGTTTATATGTGTTTTCGTTATTTTATATTACTTTTATGTTTTTTTTTTGTTTATTGTACATCTAATGTTTATTTTTATTTTATTTTTGTTGTCAAGGGTCGTCGAATGGTATTGTTTCCAACTTTGTTCGATCTAGAACAACGGTTGTGCTTATGACGGTGTCACTACAAGAAAACAGGCAGTATTCCGACGGAATTAACGTCCGTCGGAAATTCCGTCGGAAATTTCCGACGGAATACCGACGGATTTCCGACCAAAATGATTCCGTCGTTATTCCGTCGGAAATCCGTCACTATATTCCGACGGATTTCCGACGGATATGAGCTGTCGTAATTTTCCGACGACTTTCCGACGGAATGACGACGGATTTCCGATTTTCCGATGTCGGCAAAAGTTTGATTGGTCATCGCATACCGACGGAACTAAAACCGTCGGAATTCCGTCGGAAAGTCGATGTCGGCAAATTTCCGTGGTTACCATTTCGTGGACGGTGTCCGATGGGATTGGTGGGGTGTTATGTCGGAGGTTTTGACGGATTTCCGACGGATTTCCGACGGAAATCCGTTCTATATAAGCTCCCACATCCGTAACGAACTTCATAACACAATTTTAGAAAAAAAAAATTTTGGTAGCGATGAGTTCATATTTTCGGTCTTGGATGGACGAGCCAATGATGGATATGGGCTCGAACTTATTAACATCCGCTTACGCTGCAGGTATATGCGAGTTCATGAATTTACCCAGAAACCAAGATGCAGCAAAAAAAGGTCAGGATATCAAATGTCCATGTTCTAAATGCTGTAATAGAATTAGTGTTAAGATGCATAGTGTTTGGAATCACTTATATAGATATGGATTTACGCCGGGATATAAAGTTTGGTTTTTACATGGAGAAAGCAATTACGAATATGGTAGTACTAGTAGTAATGCACCTTATTTTCCGGATAGCGTAGAAGAACGTACAACGGAAGTAGATGTTGGGGTAAGTACGGTTGCGATGGTTAACGACGCGTTTAGAGAGAATTTGCAGTCGGGTGGTTATGAGGGTGATAGGGTTGAAGAACCTAATTTAGAAGCTCGAAGGTTTTTTGATATGTTAGACGCATCAAAGCAACCACTGTACAGCGGTTGTAGGGAAGGGCATTCACCGTTATCTTCTGCTAGTAGGATGATGAACATGAAGACCGATTACAATTTGTCCGAAGAATGTGTTGATGCATTCGCCGAGTTTGTGAAAGATGTTTTGCCAGAGGATAATCTTTCTCCAGCATCATACTACGAGGTCCAGAAACTTGTTGCCGGTCTTGGTTTGCCCTACCAGATAATAGATGTGTGCATCGACAACTGCATGCTATACTGGAGAGAAGATGAGAACAGGAAAAAATGTAAATTTTGCCGTAAACCACGGTTCCAAGACACAAGTGGCAGAGTGAAGATTCCTTTCAAACGGATGTGGTATTTACCATTAACAGAGAGGTTGAAGAGGCTGTATCAATCAGAACGCACTGCTAAGGCTATGAGATGGCATGCAGAGCATAATCAAGATGGAGATATTACGCATCCTTCTGACGCAGAAGCGTGGAAACACTTTCAATCGGTATATCCAGATTTCGCATACGAACGCCGAAATGTATACCTCGGCTTATCCACTGATGGTTTCAACCCATTTGGAAAGCATGGAAGAAAATATTCATTGTGGCCGGTCATCGTAACACCTTACAATTTGCCTCCTTCTATGTGCATGCGGCGAGAGTTCCTGTTTCTCTCAGTTCTAGTTCCTGGGCCAGATCATCCAAGACGATCACTCGATATATTCCTCCAACCATTGATCTATGAGTTGCAGATGTTGTGGGAGCATGGTGTTGAGGCATTTGATGTTTCAATCCAGCAGAATTTCAACATGCGTGCGGTTCTTATGTGGACCATAAGCGATTTTCCGGCGTACGGTATGTTATCTGGATGGACAACGCATGGGAGATTGGCATGTCCTTATTGCCAAGACAATACTTCAGCATTCCAATTGCAGAACGGAAGGAAAACTTCATGGTTTGATTGCCATAGGTGTTTTTTGCCGGCAAATCATCCATATCGTCGGTCTAGAAGACATTTTAGAAAGAATTTTCCAGTGTTTACTGGTCCACCTCCGGAGATAGATGGTCGCAGCATATTGGAACAGTTACGAGATTTTGGTGCAGAGCGAACTCCTGAATGTGGGGGTAATGGCCATCACCCCGTCGACGGCTGTGGGGAATATCACAATTGGCATAAGAAAAGTATTTTTTGGGATTTGCCTTATTGGAAAGATCATCTACTGCGGCATAATCTAGATGTCATGCATGTTGAAAAGAATTTCTTTGACAACATCATGAACACCATTTTAAATGTACCAGGAAAGACAAAAGATAACTGGAAATCTAGATTAGACTTGCCATTGATTTGTTCAAGGGCATCCCTTCATGTTTTGCCTAATGGTAGATTGCCGATGCCTGCGTACCGGTTAGACGCGGGTAAGAAGGAAGTTTTCTTTGAATGGATTAAAAATTTTGTTAAATTTCCTGACGGCTATGCATCTAATCTGCGTAATTGCGTGGATTCGACGGAAGGGAAGTTTATTGGAATGAAGAGTCATGATTGTCATGTTGTGATGCAACGTCTTTTGCCATTTGCATTTTCTAATCTTCTTCCTCAAGACATCCATCAAGCAATTGGAGGTATATTTCATAATTTTCTTTAGTTTATTACTAATATAATGTTACTATATATGTACTAACTTGATTACTTTTCTTTTGTAGGAGTTGGGGCTTTCTTTCGAGACTTATGTTCACGGACACTAACAGAGGACGGGATCCGGTCTTTAGAGGCCAACATCCCGGTGCTCCTCTGTAATCTTGAGAAGATATTTCCACCGTCTTTTTTTGATGTTATGGAACATCTTCCTATTCACCTCCCACGAGAAGCAGCATTAGGAGGCCCTGTTCAATACCGATGGATGTACCCGTTCGAGCGTTACATGTTCCACCTGAAGAAAAAGGTAAAAAATTTGAGCAAAGTTGAGGGATCTATTGTCGCACAAAGTCTAAACGAAGAAGTATCACACTTTGCCGAATATTACTTTCCTTCGGATGTCCGGACTAAAGGTAGACGGCCGGCGCGACATGATGATAGAGGTGAGAAAGCAGTGTATCCGGTGGTTGTACCTGAGTTGTTTGCGCAAGTGGGCCGCGTAAGTGGAAAAGGGAAGAAACGCATACTATCACCACAAGAGGTCACACATTTGCATACATATATCCTCAGAAATTGTGACGAACTTGGAGAGTATGAAAGGTACACCATTTCTCATACTAAATTTGTGCAATTATTTGTCTTCATCTAATAAAGATTGTTATGTTACAGGATATACATGTCCATAGCACAAACTTACCATGCTGATAAGACAGATTCCGAACTTGCTGTATTAAAAGACGAAGAATTCCCGGAGTGGTTGAAATTTTTTGTACGTTAAATATAACTCCTCACTCTTATTTTATAAGTTTTTTACGTTCATATGTTATTGATTGCTTACTTATATTGTTTTAGGTTTCCGAACTTTTAGCAAGTAGTCAAACCCTCCCGACATGGTTAGTGGAGTTTTCTCATGGTTTACGCAGTACCGCGACTTCATATCCGAGATTTTGCACTAGGGGATATTCCTTCAGAATTCGTGACGAAGGACGTCAAAGGCCAACTTCGGACAATGGTATTTCCGCGCAATCAGGTGATACCATGTACTATGGCATTTTAAAAGAAATCTTGGAAATCCACTACCCAGGAATGTTGGACTTGAGGTGCATTGTGTTTATGTGCGATTGGTATGATCCATCCAATGGTAGTGGGGTTCGAATTGACCGTCTTGGTGTTATTTCGATAAATTCAAGCCGGAAATTACATCATTACGATCCATTTATCCTTGCATCTCAAGCAGACCAGGTATAACTATATTGATAGGTTTTCCGTTATATTTATACGTTAGGTTTTGTTATTCTTGTATATAAACAACATCCACCGTTTATGAATAGGTTTGCTACATTCCATATCCTCGAGTTGGGCGGAGGACAGATCCTTGGATGACGGTAACTCCAATTAATCCGCGAGGAAAAATATATGGAGTTCCGGAACATGATGCTCTACAAGTATCGCGAACCAACCAAATGTCACATGTTGAGGAGACGGATAACATTGACCTTGTCACTGATGTCACACATATCGGCGATGATCTAGTGCATTCGGATGAAGATGAACTACGTGAAGAATTTGACGACGATTCCGACTCCATCCCTAGTGAAGGTTCATCAGAAGAGACAGATTAAACATTTATGAATAAATGTTTGTTTGGAGCTGTTTTGTACTATACATCATACTATGCGTTCCCTCTAATATAATGTACTTTATGGTAATATTCGCCAGAATCATTTAATAAATTTGCCGCCGGATTTCCGCGCGAGGGATAAAAGCTGTCCTAATTTTCGGACGACATAACGACGGAATTAGTTCCGTCGGAAATCCGTCGGAATTCCCGATGTCGGCAAAGTTTGAGTGGTTACCATTGCGTTATATGCGGCCGATGGGACTGGCGGGGTATTATGTCGGATGTTGCAGACGGATTTCCGACGGATTTCCGACGGTTTTCCGTTCTATATAAGGTTCCTCATACGTTCATTCCTGTCAACGACACAAACAATGTCTTCTAACTCTCCTAATGAAGACTCAAAAATCGTCGCAAACCACTTTCTACTTCCAAAATACTCGTGGGAAACCGAAACCCAATGCGACACACACACTGAAGAGATACCCACTTACTCGTGGGAATTTGATACGGTCTCACCAATCTCAATCGGAGATTCTTCATCAACAATAGTGCCGGACAGCCAGTGCTTGCCAAACGTCTCGTGGGAAACGCAATCGCAGTGCGACAAATATCCAAACAAAAAGAGTCTTCTCGAAGACGTACAACCATCTCGCTTGATTGAAACGTCAGATACTTACGGTGGAAGTACTTCAAATGAATGTAAGGATAACTACTATGATTATGAATTTGCCCAGAGACCAGAAAGTCCGAACTTAAATATAGATGTTGATGCAATCAAAAGAGATGTTTGCGGCGGATATTTAGAAGGTACACCGAAGAATAATAAGGATCAGTACAATGATGATGAATTTGTCCAAAGACCTGAAAGTCCGAATTTGAATATAGATGTTGATGCAATCGAAAGGGAATTTTGCAAAGGATATGTAGATTCTCCGCCAAAGAAAAAAAAGGGAAAAAAAAGTTTAAGGTTCTAAAAAAGGTAAGTTTGGAGCGGATACAGAGACATATGTGTTTCAAACTGTAAAATAAATAAATTTCCTTTCGCCTTTTGTTTTTTCTCTGTTATAAAATTTCGTTATGTAAATCTTTTATTCAATTCTCGGATATATTTAAAATAATTTATGAAAAAATGTTTGGACATTTTTTTAATTAACTCTGCAATCGGGTCAACACCCGGACTTTTAAGCGGTTGATTTTTCACAGTTTCCGACGGATTGTAATTTATATTTTTAAAACAGATATCTGTGATATAAAAAATATTACACCCGTCGGAATTCCGTCGGTGGTTTTGACGGATTTCCGACGGGTCTAATATTTTTATAATATAAAAAATTTCAGAGATAAAAAAATTAAATTAAATTAATTAAATCCGTCGGAAATCCGTCAAAAATACCGACGGATTTCCGACGGATCTAATATTTTTTATATTTAAAACCCGTTTTAAAAAATTTTAATTTAAAAAAAAAATTATTAAATCCGTCGGAAATCCGTCGGTATTTTTGACGGATTTCCGACGGATTTAATTAATTTAATTTAATTAAAAAATTTAATTTAATAAATAATTATTTAATAAAAAATAATACATTTACGCGGTTTTAATTAATTATGTTTATAATCCGTCGGAAATCCCTCGGTATTTCCGACGGATTTCCGACGAATCCCTAATTTTTGCCGCCTAAGAGCCTCGATCTCATCGAAAAAAGGGGGAAAATCCGTCGGTGTCCGTCGGAAATCCGTCGGTCACCTGCAATAAAAACCACCGTCTTCTTCCTCGCGATGACAGAACGAAAAGTCGAAAAAAAAACATAAAATCGCCGGAATTCGATCGATCCTCTCGGAAACACGCCGGAATCAACATATCCATCCACAATCTCAATCTCTATCACATTATCATCAATCCAATGTAAGTTTTTCGAAGTTTTTTTTTGGAAATTTGTGATTTAGGGAATTTAGAGAATTTTGTGAATTTGTTAGATTTAGGTTGTTAAAAATCAATATAAATGTAGAAATGTACGGGTTTAGGATGTTTGAAAAAATTTTTATTTTGTAAATTTTGTGATTTAGGGAATTTAGAGAATTTTGTGAATTTGTTAGATTTAGGTTGTTAAAAATCAATAGAAATGTAGAAATGTACGGGTTTATAAAATTTAGAAAAATATGTATAAAATTATTTATTTTTGTAAAATTATAAATATTTATAATATAAAAATATTAGTAAAATTCTAAGTTGTTGAAATTTTACTAAATTTTTTATTTGTTTAAATTACAAAATCCCAAATTAGGGAAAAATCGTAAATATCTAAAAATTCGTAAATGTTAAAAATCTGAAATTCCAAAAATTTTCTAAATCTGTAAATTCGTAAATGTTAATATCTGAAATCCATAATCCAAATATCCCTAAATACCTATTTAGAGAAATCTCAATTTTCCAAAATCCCTAACTCCCTAAAACTTAATTTATGAAATCCTGAAATTCCAAAAATTAATCTCGAAATTCCAAAATCCCTACTTCTCAAAATATCAATTTACTATAAAAAATTTAATATCAGAATTTATATTTATATATGTAAGTAAATGTCAACGGTATGTAAACATTTTGGAAATCGTAGGGACTATGGCCGATTTCATCACTCTACTGGATCCGGTACTTCCAGTAGGGGAGGGAGTCAGTCGCAAATCCCAGATAGTAGCTTTCCGGAATCCCAAGACCCGTCTCCTCCACTAGGTACACAGCCCTCAGCTCCCACGGCCATGTCCGTTGAGGAGTTTGTTTCGCAACCTGGACGGGATAGGTTGCCTCGCCTAGATCCCGACTTGGTACCTAACACGACATGGTAAGTTTTATACTAAAAATGTATTTGATTATATTAACTTAAAAAAATATTTAACTAAATATTGTTTAGGTTTCAATTTTCGGGAAACGGGATTACGAGTTCGATCAACGCAATGACTAATTCGTTGATCACTTCCCCGTATCCCACATTTACTTCGATGCCGGTGGCAGACCAGGAGATCTGGTTTCGGCAATTTGCGGTATGATTTCTATTCCTATTTTGTAATTTAGATTTTTATTTTCATTAAAATTGTCAATACTAATATGGGTTCGTTTTTTTTTTTGCAGCAAGAATTTACTTGGGACCCACAGTTGACTTCCCGGGTCCGACGGGAGTTCTACAAAAAAGCTTCCCGGAAATATTCGTTGAAGATAAACGAATGGAAGGACTTGTGGTACAAAGAGGGAAAAGTGCCGCGCAAATTGCAAGTTAACAAAACATTATGGGCTGGACTACTTGCCCATTGGGAGCGGGAGGAGACAAAAGCAAGCTCCGAAAAGAACTCGTCTAACCGGAAGAGCGACCGGAAGGGGAAGGGACCGGCGACCCATAACCTCGGTGCGACGAGCAAAGCGTCACGTGTTCAGAAACTGGTACGTAATTTTATAATTTTTACAAAAATTTATATTTCTAACACTTCTCATATTTCTTTCATTATCTATGCCAACAGATGGAGAGGACCGGTGTGCGTCCGTCACATCTTGACTTGGTCAAAGATGCGCACACCAACAGAAAGACGGGGGAAATTCAAGATCCCATTGCTCGTGAAATCGTGGAGAGCGTGGAGAGGCTGGGTGAGGAGTACCTCCAATCCCAACCGATCGTCGAAGGAACTCCCCCTTCCACGGAAGTTCCTCTGGAGATGATCAACGAGTTTACCTATCAGGTTAGTAACACTGTCAATTTTAATTAAATTTTAATTAAATTTTAAATAAATTTAAATATAAACAACTTACAACATTTACTGATTGATTTTTTTTCGTAGGTTGCGCCTAAGCACAGAGGTCGTGTGTTTGGCCTCCCGGAAGACAGTTCTGCCACGTCCGTCAACTCTTACCGCATTCATGCAGATAGTGCGTTGAGGGCACAGAATGCCGAGCTTCTCGAGCGGGTGACCGGGTTGGAGTCCCAACGCGCACAAGATGAAGCTCGCTACGCGGAACAGCAGACGCTCTTGCAGGAACAACTGGAACGCGTTCGGGCAATGGAAGATCAGGTGGGACGAATCCGGGATATGGAAGAGCAGATGGCACGAATGCGGGAGATGGAAGAACGGATGAACGAGTTCTTCCGTAACCGATAGATAATATGTAATATTTTAATTTTCTTAAAAATATTGAAACTTAATTTTAAATGTTGTTTTTTTATTTTTATTTTTATTTTAATCTAATTTTTAATTATATTTAATTTTATTTTAATTTATTTAATTAAATTAATTTTTTTTTTAATAAATAAATTATCCGTCGGAAATCCGTCGGTATTTTTACCGTCGGAAATCCGTCGGTATGTTAACCGTCGGAAATCCGTCGGTATTTGTACCGTCGGAAATCCGTCGGTATGTGACCCGTCGGAAATCCGTCGGTATTTGAAATACTGACGGAGTTCCGACGGAATTCTGACGGAATTCCAGTTATCCTTTTCCGTCGGAAATCCGTCGGAATTTCCGACGGATTTCCGACGGAATTTTTTTTTCCGACGAGATAGAAACGACGGACCAAAACCGTCGGAAAGCCGTCGGAATATGGGTTATTCCGACGGCTTTCCGACGGTTTTGGCCGTCGGAATATATCATGTTTTCTTGTAGTGTGTGTTTTACATACTGCATAGTGCGTACATACGGTGTCCGGGATTTAATATTCAAATCTTTAACTATAACCCTAAGCCTATTCTTTTTTACCTATCTTCTTCACACAAATCATTTAAATGTTGGTTTTGTTTGATATGCGTGTTTTTTGTTCTTACACGTAATGAGTTTTTCTTTCTTATTATCGACACCATTTATTGTTTATTGAATAATTTTAGTTTCTCTTTGATTTGTAATTTTACAGACAAAAAGAAACTAACGGCAAAGCCGGAGGCCAGCAGTACTAAGATAGTGCCAAACAAAGGCATAATTCATTCTTCGTTTTCTGTAAGCAAAATAACATGTTTTGATAGGTCTAACTCCGAGCACACTTCTTTTGACCGTTTGTATGTTAGCAAAATATATGTTTTATTGATTTTCGAAGGATTTTAACTTTTCTTTAATTTTTATTATTTTCATAAAAAAGACGCCACGAAACATCAAGCCGAAGGTGAAAACTCTTATTTCGTCACATCAATCTCTATGCCAAAAAAGATTAAGAACATGTCAAAATTTTAAGAAATCATGTTTGTTGTCTCCGATGTTAGCAATTATTGAACAAAAAAATGTGTAAACGAAATTGTTAGTGATTTATTTGTTATATCATCTATATTTTAAAACTTTATTTAGAGCCAACATGTTGATGTGTTAATCTCAGGTGTTAATGGTTAGATATAAATAAAAATATTATTTTCTACATAGTAATATTTAGAGCCAACAAATAAATACGTAGTCATCTTATTATATATCCACAAATTTTTTTATTTTAATAATTTCTTTTTAGAGTTGTATATTTGTTTTTGAAATTTTAGATCAACACAAAAACAAAATAAAAATAATTAACCACTGTATCTATTTTTAAGTTATTCTTTTAGGTAATATTTGATCATGCCTTCTTAATTTTCTTCTTTTTCTTATAAATTGTTGTTGCTTAAAAAATGTAACATTTCCATTAACAAATATATCGGTTACAAAATATATGTCAAAATTGGTTCATTATAAATAAGAAATTGATTTCCAACGTTATTTTGGTTGTCATGTCAAACGGACCATGAACCCGTGGGCCAGGCCCGACTAGGCCCATCACGGGGCGGGCTTGGACACAATATGTTTTGTCCATAAAGAAGCGGATCTCGCAGATTTACCCGTTGCGGTCTGCGGGTTAAACGGGCTAACCCGTTACGGATTTGCGAGTTTGCGGGTTACCCGCTATTAAACAAACCGTGTAAGAATTTTTATTAAGACATGAAGTTCAAAACCATAAATTGGTTTAATTTTGAGAAAACAGAACAAAACAAAAAAAGTTGGTTTAATGTTGGTTTGGATGTTGGTTTGTCGAGTTTCCACAATTGGTTTAATAATAATTTTTCATGAAGAGATTTTTGTTTTAAAGTTTGAAACCTTACGAAAAAAAAGAAAGTTTGAAACCTTTTGTTCCAACTAAAAGGTTTTATAGTTACTAAATTTCTATTAAAAACCCTAAACGCCGTTTCTATTATTTGCTCTCTCTACAAGGAAACTCAAGAGTCATTGAGCCACAAACTCACAAAACTAGAGAAAGCATTGTTAGAGTGTCAGAGACATATATAATCGAAACTAGGAATTGTAATGGTAAATTGATGATTGAATTTTCAGTCATTTTTGATGTTTGAGGATCTTGAGATTGTATTCGATACATAAATATTATTGTTTTTTGTTTCAGTTAAACACTTTGATTAGTTTGTTTTCACTTTCAGTTAAACACTTGGATTATTTTATTTACAATTTCAGTTAAACACTTCGATTATTTTGATAGAAATGTATGTGTTAATGTGTATTTTAAAAGTAGATTCATGATGGCCCGCGGGCCGGTCCGCTAACCTATAGAATATTGCGGGTCGGGCCTGGACATAGCATTTACGGACCGCGGTTCTAGCAGGCTAACCCGCTGCGGTCTTCAAAACAAAAAGCCCATCGCAGGACAGGCTAGATGGACGCGGGCCGGCCCGTTTGACATCTCTAGTTGTCTAACTATAGTTTTCGGTTAAAATTTGGTACTCATACCATTTTCCCTATATCTAATGATTGTGGTTTAGCCACATAAGACAAATTTTATTAGTTTCGTAGTTATTAATTCTTTTTGGTTAATTTCACAAATTAACCCTATTGAATTATCCATATCGACAATGTAAAAATGCTGAAACAAAATTTCAGAGGCATTCATTTGAATGGACGGTAAATCAAACGGATGGTGATTTGTGGATGAATTCTTTCGTGTCCGCTTAATGGTGAACATATATGTGTTCAAAGTAAATAACATGTTCACAATCCAAAAGGAAAAAACTCTTTTGTTTTGTTTTCTTTCTTCTTGGAGGATTTAACAATCTTTCTTTTGCTTTGAAAAAGTGATTAAATTAAAAATGAGCATTCAAACCACGATCACCATAAAGTTTTTTGCATGGACATGTCGGATAGAAGATCATGAACGAATAACCATGGACAAAAATGTGGCAATTTAACAAGAAGTTTCAAAGCATTCTTTGATTTATGAATACTTTAATCCATAGATAGATGATTGTGGACGCTTTACTCGCCTTCATCTGTCCATGTAATTCATCGACTAAAGCTTATAAAAAACAATTTTACAAAAAAAAAATCTTCTCTCGCGCATTTTGTCAAACACTTTGAGAACGCCTTTTGTTTTTTCACCTCCATCACCATCACCGATTGTCTTTCTCTTTTCCTTAAAATTTTCAGATTTGATTTTGACCACATTTTCAATTTAGATTCCATAGGTCAAATATCAATTAATTGAAACAAATATTACTATTCACGTTTTTGTTAAAATTAAAATCAAAATTCAAGTCATGGTGTTCATTATTATCTCTTAGATTTTAAACTAAAGAAGAAGAAAAAATCGTTGACAAAAAAAAAAAAAAAAAAGAAGAAGAAGAAGAAAAAATCAATTAGAAAAAAAGAAAGAAGAAGATGAGATAATTAATAATTGTGACTAAAAAAGGATAAGTTAGATATTTGTAAGTTTAGTTAGGGGTAGTATTAGGGGTGGAATTATTATCCGGGATCCGAGATCCGATCCGTTATCCGTTCGGAATCGCTCCGAAAATTAGGATATCCGGAGAGCCCGGATCCGGATAAGGATAGTAAAATCTAGGATCCGTGAAAAGAGGATCCGGATCCGGATAACAAAATTTTAAGGTCCGCATATCCGGATCCGGATCCGGACGCATTAAATATATTAAAAATATATATATTATATATCTATTAAGCTAATTTTATATAAATAAATATATATAAAAATTGATTTTAGTTCTTTTTATAATAAATTATATTTATAATAAAAATATATCATTAAAAATATTAATTAATAATTTTTAAAAATATATTTTTATTTATTTATTAATTATTTTAATTATTTTTAATATTAATTTTGGATCCGGATCCGGATATCCGCAATTTTGGCCGGATATTTAGAGTCCGGATATTCGGAGGTCCCGATCCGGATCTGGATAGTTTTTTCACGGATCCGACGATTCCGGATCCGGATCCGGATACCTTAAAATTCCAGGATATCTGGATCCGTTCCACCCCTAGGTAGTATATATAATGTACATTTACCTTTCAAAGTGCCTTTAAATAGATACACTTTCATCTAAAGTGCCTATATAAATGTAATCTACCCAAGAAGTTGATATTGACTATTATAAAAACGGGCTCATCACAATCTTTAAGATACAAATTTGAGGACAGGGTAATTGTTTAGATTTCTCATCAAAATAGGTTTTGCAAAAGCGAAACAACACTAAGCCAAAAAACATACATGGTACTCACTTAGCTAATAGTTATAACATTAAAAATACAAAATAAGTGTTTCATGATCTCATGACACTTAAAACCGCAAACGCAAAAAAAGCGTTCAATGCTCAATGTTGTTTGCAACGAAAAACACAAATTAAAAGCTACATAAATATTTGACGGATGGAAGGATATATAAGAGCCATTAAAGGCTAAGTGGGGGTTGGATCAGAAGCGTCTTGCTCAGATGTAATCCCCTTTTCGGTAGCAATAGTAACTAGAAACTCATTTATAATCGGAGGAGACATCTTCTTCAATTGAGCTTGAGACCGCATCACAAACCCATATTGCATATCCGCATCCTTGAGGTTCCACTCTTTGGGTTCTTTCAACAAACACTCCCGCATGACTTCCCATCGAGTATTGATGGTTTGTCCACTCAAACACAAGTTAGACTCATGCTTCAAAACATCATTCGTCTTCTTGAGGTCCATGATCTGACGCTGAAGCATGTCTTTTTCTTTCGTCAAGTTGGTGACATCAGTCTGTATACTGAATATGGTCGTGTCACGCTTTTGCAGTTCCTCTTCGAGGGTAAGAATCTTTGAACGAGCAGTAGCTAATCTTTCTTTCTCGCTGTCCAACTCCTGTCTCAAACGGCTGGCTACTTCACGTTCATTGGAGACTTCAATGATAGTTGATGAGAGCTTTCTTTCGACGAGATGAAACGTAGACATTGCCTAAAACAAAACAAAACAAAAAGACAAACATAAGGTAGAGACTTTAATCACAGTGATCACGCAATCATGGTTACAGCAACGTACCAAGGTCTGTAAGAATACATACCTTGAGAAGGTCAGTATACACTCCATCAGTGCCAGTAGAGGTTCCAGCACCATCCAATGACTCAAAGTCATGTGAGAATACTTTAGACTTCAGCTCGTCGACGACCGAAGCAATATCAGTGTTGTTGAATATCTCATCAGGAATTGTCAGAGCCGAGTCAACCGTCTTGCCATTGGGAAGAGTGGCCATGTGACGCTTAGACGCTGTAGATGTTGCAGTATCTACTCCATTGGCTTTGCGCTTATTGGCAGAAAGACTCTCTAAGCACTGTAGCTCAAGTTCTTGTGGCGTGTAAACTGAAATTGACTGGCTAACATTTGCGAGACAGTCATATGCAGTTTGAAAAGTAGAGAAAGCATCACCAGCAGAAGGACGATCATCCTTCGACATATCAAATCCTGCAACAAAGAGAGAGAGAGAGAGAAATGATGCATTATATAAAAGGAGAATGTCTAAAAAATATAAAGGAAAACAAAAAAGCAGCAACAAGCGATTTACTAACCCCAAATACTGGAATATTTCAAAGCAAATTCGCTGTTGAGAAACTTGACAGAACGTAGATTTGAATCTGTATCGCTCAACACCTTAGAGGCTAGCTTCTCTCCGATTGTTCCCTCTGTTTTACTCCTGCACCGGACGTCTGCACACAAAAGCAACAAGAGGAAAATACGTTAGTCGACTTATAAGATTAAAGTGATTACATGATCATCAATCAAGCCTACACCTACCAGCAAGAAACCAAGCAGTGGGAAAGCCAGGATTAAGACCAACATTCATAAACAAATATTGCTTTCTCAGCATATTTTTTTTCGTCACCTACGAGATCAGACACTAAAGGCGGTTGGCGTCGCGGGTGCATTGAATATCTACCGATGTCTTTAACGTAAGCAAGGAAAGAGTATCCATATAAGACCTCGTGTACTCCTAGGTCAAGTTTGTGAAATTCTCCATAAGTTTGGAGAGCCATGAGCACTCTCCAAGCTGATGGAGAAAATTGACCTGGGGAGATCGAGTAATATGTAGCCATTTTGGCCACAAGAAAAGGTATCACCTCTCGAAGGCCAGAGGCAAATAGGCACTCGTAAACAACAACTTCGTCGGACTTAACATCTGTGGGTCGCTCAGACTGTAAAGGAACCCTAAGAACCACAGAAGAAGACAGATTGTAGGATTGCTTGATCCTAGAAACGTGATCATCATCCAAGACTGATGGTGGATTATTCAGGAGCAGTTTGAGGTCAACTGTTTCAGGAAGCTTGTCTTATAAAAATTATATAGATAAATTTGTTAACGCCTAGCTCCGCCTAGTCCCCGATTAATCCCTCTAGGCTCTAGGCCCCTAACGAACGCCTAGCTACCGCCTAGCGATTTTTTGAACATTGGTGGAGTCACCACAGTGTTACCAAGCGAATTTGACATTATGCGAGCACAAGGACGACCTGAATCAGACATACAACTTGTCCTCAGCCTCTTACCCACGGTGGACATGTCAACTAAAGGATTCCGAGGATCATCAACATCGGTTTGACTGTGACCACAAAATAAGCTATGAAAGAGAGAGAGAGAGAGAGAACGAGTCAACTACCTATGTTTTGCGAAGAGTTGATGTCGATGAGCCAAGTCACTACACTACCACCTTCCGAGAGTTACGAAACTTTGAAAAAATAGAAATTGCTTCAGAACAAGAGATTAACTAAATATGGCAGCAAGAGTGACGAAAGTCACAAACACACATTCTACTTTCTTTCTGGACTACCCGAAAAGTGAGCAAATGCATAATAATGTGACTAAATCTAAATTCTTGGGTTAATCAGTCACAAGAAAAAAATTCTTGGGTTTTCGCTTGCGCAGGGGACGAACTAGTATTGTATGTATAAAATAAAGTGGGCCGTTTGTTCTTAAAAGCCCAATAAAATATATTATTTTCAAGTATTTTCACAACCGATTATGGAGACTTTTAATAGCTCAAATCACAATTCCAAACTCTTTTACTATTTTGGATTTAGGGTTATTTAGTATCGACCTCATCTTATCAAATTTTGAGAAACTAGTGCAGTATCATGACATAATTTTTATTTAGAAATGAAAATATGCCTCGAACGGGGATTAAAATCATGACATAATTTTTATTTAGAAATAAAAATACGATAGGCGCAGGAATTAAAATCATGACATAATTTTTATTTAAAAATGATAATTCGATTTATAATTTTATACTTTGAGTAATTTATTGGATAATAAATTCTAATATGTGAGTTTAATCTCTCATAAATGCATGTACAATACTGTAAACAATTTATATTTTTAACAAATTAAGGGGTATTAAATACTAATATGCTAGCATAAAATCTCACACATACACGTAATAAAGTATTAAAAACAATACATAGATCCTAACCCTAGAACTCTAGCTTTGGAGCCTAAATCCAAATCCAAATATTCATCCAAAGTTTAGATATACAGTGTAAGTTATGGCCAGTTTGACTCGGCTTGTCGATTCTTTGTTTTTTTACAGAAACTAACTGGAATTAGCCGAATAAAATTATGGTCGTGTTCAGTTACGGCAAATTTCGGTTTGTATGTAGTGTTGCCGAATAAAACTGAAGTGTTCATTCGATACGGTTTTAGTGAAAAATTTTGGTTAATTTTAGGTATTTTGGTTAGTTTGGTTAATTTCAGTTAGTTCAAATAACTATATTTCAGGATTATTTTTAAAAAAAACTTCGGATAGCCGTTTAGTGAAATAATTTTTAGTAAAATATGTTATGAACCCTAGGGGAGCCTTAACCATCACACACTGAATAAAATTATGGATCGATTCACTTCAACTATAGAAAAAATTGATATGTGTGTAACGTTGCATAAAGAAATAAAGTTTTAATTCAATTTGTAGTGAAAAAATGGATTCATTGTGGGGGTCCTCGGTTTATTTTGGTACGTGTTTTTTTCCTCACATCGCGATTCTTCTTTTCATGAAATTTTGTGCCAGCCTCTATCTCCCGTGCTTGTTTAAAATATTGGATTGATTTCATCGATCTTATCATCAAAGTCCATGAATCCAAATCCGAGTATTTGACATTGCAAAAGTAATCAGTGACATATTTGATAATGTGATTCAATGTCTTTAAATAGGTATTTCTTTCAAATTCTAGATCGTACTAAAATCATGCGACTAAAGTAGCTAAAATCATTGTTATTATGGTTGATTACTAAATTTATTTTTATAATGATCTTATATGATATTGTTATCCACATTATAGTTGTGGTAAAAATCAAACTAAAATGTTTATTCTTGTTATTGCGAAAGCAATCAATGGCATATTCAAAATTATTATCGATTGTTTTACAAATAGGTATTTTTGAATTTAAAATAGAAACTAACATCATACAACTAAAGTAGACAATGTATATGCACTTTTTGGGTATAATTAAGCATATGGTATTGTAACCGTTTAGGTTGTTACAATATTTAAAAAATATTTAAAAAACCTAGGAATATGGTGCCACTTATACTATGTTTAAAAAATTAATATTATAATTTTAGAAATCAATATTCTAAATTTATAAGTAATAATTTTCTTTGTGTATAAAAGGTAATTTTTATTCATTTTAAAAATGTTTCCAATATTTTGAATTATGTTTCCACTATCACTGTTATCTTCTTTTTTTCAATACCCACATTTATTTTTAGTTTCTGCAAATGTGTTATTTATTTATAAATTTCATTCATGTTTTCTTTCTGGAATCATTTAAAGTGATTTATTAATTTTAAAAATTAAAGGGTACCAAAACAGATACATGCTTGGTGTGCTTCATTTCTTTCTTGGATTTGTTTTTCTTTGTTATCTATCATTCGTCACTTTCCTAACATGCATTTCCAATCATGTTTAAACAGGCAAAGCTATTGTGTTGATGTTATTGTGCTCATTTAATTTAGCAAGTTAAGCTTGAATAAGTTCGTTCATATCAGTTGCCCCAATAGAATCACATAAAGACACATTTCCAAAGCTGCAAGGATCACTTGTTAATACAAAACCACGGGTTGCCATGCAGATCCCATAAAGAGTTTTCACTTGACTTAATATTTTTTTCGGTTCCACGTTAAAAAAAAAACTACTCTGTTTTGTAATGAAATCTTTTCAAACTTAAAATAACATCTTTTGTAAAAAGACGTTTTTTTTATTAAATAACAATTCTACATTCATCCCAAAAATATTTTATTCTATGAAACGCAAAACAACGTTTATTATTTTATGATTGAGGTAAAATCTAAAATATATTCTAAATTAAAAAAAAAAAGAATGCTGAATCTTTCAAAATTAAGAAAAATATATATCATTTTGCTTAGAACTTAGAATTAAGAGAAATTTGCTAAATTACCACTTTTTGAACTACAATTTGTCCCAATAAACCTTCTACCATATAAACAAGTCCCATTAGATTCTAATTTTGGAAAAACTCAATTTTACCTTTTAATTTTGTTAATTTTATTTTTAATTTCTGTTTAAATAAAATAAATCTAATTTATAAAAAAAAGTTTTATAATATAAACAAATTTTTTTTATCTTCATCGATAGAAACTAGAAACTATCTAAACCCAAAATCCCTAGAAACTATCGAAAGGGAGATTTGCTCTCTTTGCCTTTGTCTTCCCCGTCCGCCACTTGATTCCTCCTCACCCTTCATCTTCTCTTTGCCACTATTTTCTCCGTCCGCCACGAGCATCCACTGTTTCCTCGTTTTCTCGCCGGTACTACTATCTCTTTATTATCCGCTTTTGCTTATGATGGTTTCTTAGCTTTTCATTTTCAGATCTTTCTCTTTGATGGTTTCGGATTTTAGGACTTATGATTTGGTTATTGTTTATGCTACTACTTTAATGGTTTTTTATGGTGCTTGTGATGGGTTACTTATGCTCTGTTTCAAGTGTTCATAGAGTCAATTGCTCAAATGGTGTTAAGAAGCACACCAAAAATCTCAATGGTGTTAAAATGTTCTAGATGGTGTTGGTGTGGTGGATTTGTCCTTTCTACCCTTAATGAATCTAATTGTTTTGGTTTGAAAATCAAACAAAAAACCATAAAAAACCAACCCAAAATCGCTGCAATTAATTCGACCCAACCACCTCACCCAACAACCTCAACAACCAATCATAATGTCGGATCTCTCTCTCTCTTTCCTCCTTGTTTCCTCGTTGCAGACATTCCATCTCTCCTCCTTTCTGTTTCCTCGTTGCAGACATTCCATCTCTCTCTCTCTTTCCTCCTTGTTTCCTCGTTGCAGACATTCCATCTCTCCTCCTTTCTGTTTCCTCGTTGCAAACAGAACAAAAATTTGCAGGTCTGAGGCACAGCTCTGTCCCCTCTCTTTCGGTAAGGTTTGTTCTTCCTCTCTTTATGTTGTTCTTCTTCTTCCTTCTCTTCAATGTTCTTCCTTTCTCCTTTTTCTTCTTCTTCCTTGTTTAAGAAACCGTTTTTGGTTGATTTAACTTGTTTTCGAAGTGTAATAGCATTCACTAGCGTGTTACATTGATAATCTACAGACTGTATATTATCTAGAGTTGTGAAATCGAAGTTGAGAGGGATGGTACAACTAGGAAAAGTAGTACTAATACGTTACTGAAACGAATAGTGTCGATGGTTCAACTAGTATAAATGGTCCAACTAAAAACTAGAACAACTAGTATAACTAGTACTACTACTTGATGAATTAGTACGACTACTTGATGGACAACTAGTATAACTAGTACTAGTGATAATGGGACGACTAGTATACCTAGTACTACTACTTTGGTTCAACTAGTATAAATGGTCCAACTAAAAACTAGAACACTTAGAATTACTAGTACGACTTCTATGAAGTACGAGTAGTGAGAATGGGACTACTAGTATAACTAGTACGACTAGTGTGGTACAACTAGTATAAATGGTACAACTGAATCTTGATAATGATGTTTGTTGTTTGTTTTCAGGGGACAATGGATAGTAATCGTGGTGGCACGGTCGTACATTTTGATTATGGGGGATATTATTCAGATGGAGTGGTATGGAATAATGAAGATGATAAGATTTTTAGTATTGTGATGAAAGGAACTCTGGAGGACGTTAGTTATTCTCGGCTGGTTAATAGAATTTGTGGGAAGCTTATGGTAGATGTAGGTACTATGAAGCTTCGTCTGAGTTACATTCCAATGATCGTGCATCCTAGAGGTCCATCATATATCTTGGATGATGAAGATGTGTTAGGATATTTGATGGAAGTTAATCAGGATCAGTGTAGGAGTCTTTTGCATGTGGAACTCGATGAAGTTGTCTCAGAAAAGCAGAGTAATCAGTATCTTCTTACGAATGAGGAGCTTCTTAGTGATGGCAGAGTTAATGATGGTGATATTGTTGGAGCTAGTGAAGTTAGAGCTAATGACGATGATATTGTTGCAGCTAGCGATGATAGAGTAGATGATGACGGTATTGTTGCACTTACTATTCGTGAGAGTTCAAATATGGATAATTCTTTCATGTTTAACTCTGGTGATCTTGACATTACACCTATTGAACGAGGAGAGGCTGTAAGTGCTGAAAGGGAAGATGGTTTGAATCTGACCCTAGGTCAAGAATTTAGTACTAAGGAGGATGTGATGCGGGCAGTGGAGAGAGCTATGCATCAAGAGTCTTTTCAGATTCGTCTTATGGAAACGAGACCTACGGTATATGCGGTAAAATGTCATTCTGTTGGTTGCAATTGGTACTTAAGAGCTTCGGTTCCTAAGAATTCCAATATATTCTCGGTTGCAACATATCGGAAGATGCATACATGCTCTCGGTTGGAAATGGTTACAGTGAGAAGTAAATCGAGAGGCACACCACGCTTGGTTGCATCTGTGCTGCATGAAGAGTACCCGGGTTCATTCAAAACGCCAACTCCAAAAGAAGTGCTAGGCTTGGTGCAACGAAAAGCTGGCGTTGAAGTTTCATATTCTACAGCTCGAAGAGGGAAAATGAAAGCTTTCAGTGATGTGCGTGGCACTCCAGAGAAGGGTTACTCTATGCTCCCTTCTTACTTGCACATTTTAAAGACTTTGAATCCTGGTACAAAGACAAAAGTGAAAGTGGATGAGGAGAAAAGGTTTATGTATCTCTTCATCGCTGTGGGAGCTTGCATTGAAGGGTTTAAAGCCATGAGAAAAGTCATCATTATTGATGGAACTCACCTGAAGACTGTATATGGTGGAGTGCTTATTGTTGCTTGTGCTCAAGATCCAGATCGACACCATTATCCTCTTGCTTTTGGTGTGGTTGATGCTGAGAAAGATGCTAGTTGGAAGTGGTTTTTGAAAAAGTTAAAAAAACTAATTCTGGATGATCCAGAGCTTGTTTTTGTTTCTGATAGACATCAAAGCATCATAAAGAATGTACACGAGGTCTATCCAAAGTCCGCGCATGGTTATTGCATATTTCATTTGTCTCAGAATGTTAAAGGGCACGTAACCAAGGGCCAAAGGAAAGACACATGTTCAAATAAGTTCAGACATTTGGCTCAGATTTACGAAAAGTCTGAGTTCATGAAATACTATGATGATTTCAGAAACAGGTATCCTAGTTGTGCTGAGTATCTAGACGAGAGTCTTCACTTGAGCAGATGGGCAAAAAGCCATTTTCCAGGAGAGAGGTACAACATAGACACCACTAATTGTGTTGAATCAATGAACAATGTTCTGTTAGAGGCAAGGAAGCTCCCGCTATTAGCAATGCTTGATGTGATTTTGGGAAAGATTGTTGAGTGGTTTAACAGATATCGGAAGGAATCTGCAGCAGTACCAGAGGCACAAGTACTGGTGCCGCATGTTCATAAAGAATTGGAGAGCATGTGTAAGGAAGCAAAGTCATTAGGTGTCATTGAGCTGAATAGCTTTATGCTTGAGTACAAAGTGACTGGTGTTGATGGGAAAGGATATCTGGTTGATTTGAAAAACAAAAGTTGCAGCTGTAACCATTTTGACATTGACAGATACCCATGTGTACATGCCCTATCTGTTATCAACTGTGTTGCAGAACACACAGGGGTGCCGATTGATATACGTGAGTATTGCCATAAATATTACTGGATGGAGCAATGGAGCTTAGCGTATTCCAGGACTGTTTATCCAGTGCCACATCACAGTACTTGGTATATTCCACAGAATATAAAAGATAAGGTCGTCCTACCTAAATATTATCCTCCAAAGAAAGGTAGACTAGAAACGACAAGACAGCCATCCGTTGAAGAACCTCGTAAAAAGAAGAAGAGTTCAGGACCATCCGATGGAGGTGAGAGCTCGGGATGCGTATGATTATTTGTGTTTTGTGTAACTTTTAACTTGTTTCGTATGTGTAAGACCTATTTGTGTTTGTAAGAACAGGTTGGAAAAAACTAGTTCGCATGTATCAGGGAAGTAGTCCCATTTGTCCTAGTATTACCCGCACAGTAGTACTAGTAGTCGTAGAAGTACCTACCAAGTAGTCCCATTGGTCCTAGTACTACCCTCCACAGTGGTCCTAGTAGTCCTATTATTACGGTTGAAGTAGTTCTATTTGGACTAGTCGTACCAATACAGTAGTCCTAGTAGTACGCATACAGTAGTACTAGTGGTTCTATTATTACCGATTAGATGTATTGTTAGTGAAATGATGTAAACTTACATTTGTAAACATTATTCCACATCAAATTGGCCATTAAAACATCATAATTTACATAAACTACATAAATAAATTTAATTTTTTGCAATTGGTTACATGATCATCTAATGTGTACATGAAATGCCTTATACTTCTAAGGTTTGTTTTCAAAACTTAACCACACTAACATGACTAATGACTTAAAATTGTATTTTTTTTAAATTTTATGGTCTGGGATTATGGTTAATGTAGTTTATATAGTAAATGTTCGAAGTACTACTAAAAAATTTCAATATAAAGTATGGTACTACTAATTAAACCTAAAAAACACCCAAAGTACAACTAGCAGAAAATAGTACAACTACAATACTGGTACAACTACAAAAGGAAAAGGCGGCGCACGTGACCATTAAAAGGCGGCGCACGTTTTGTAATTAATTGTCGGCTAGCACGTGTTTAATTCATTAATGCTCATTTGTTTTCTGCTAGTTGTACCAGTATTTCTAGTTGGACGAAAAA
The DNA here is from genome assembly GCA_964056655.1 of Arabis hirsuta. Taxonomy (NCBI): domain Eukaryota; kingdom Viridiplantae; phylum Streptophyta; class Magnoliopsida; order Brassicales; family Brassicaceae; genus Arabis; species Arabis hirsuta. The sequence goes on along the minus strand of OZ053309.1, from coordinate 27,919,743 downwards.
CAAATGACTTGAATTTTTAATCATAATATTCAACACATAATATTAATAAATTCATAGCAACAGAAATTCAACACAAAATAAATAGATAATGAAGTTAGTTAGGAACATAAGGGGTCTTCATCGCAGCTGAAGGCTTGCTTTCCCTCTTTGGCCTAGGAGTTTTAGCCCTCTGAATCCATTTCTTCAATTTCTTCTTCATATTAGGCGTGATTGCCGGAGTTTTCGGCATCGGTTGACTCGGCTGACCTTGCAAAAAAAAAAAGAGTCATTAAGTTTAATGTCAAGTAACGAAAATATCATAATGTAAAAATGAACCATTTCTTACCAAAAATATCATCTGCAATCCTCTTATCTTCAGCTAGAGCATCTGCAATCTTCTCTTGCGTCTCCGGAACAGACTCCTGAGAGAAATACAAAACTGTAAGAGTACTACTAATCATACTAGTAATACTAATCTTACTAGTAATACTAATTAATACCTCTTGACGGACAGGAGACTGAGTCTGAGTCTGAGGCTGAGGCTGCGTCTGGGTCTCTTGAGTGGCATCTCCCTCATTTTGCTGGAAAACAATACAAAATTGTTAAAGTTGGACGAATCGGACTAGTATTACAAATCCAGTAGTCCTAGTAAGACTAATCCAGTAGTCCGAGTAGTCCTAGTATTACAAATCCAGTAGTCCTACTATTACCACACTAATAGTCCTAGTCGTCCCAGTATTACCAACACAGTAGTTATAGTTGTCTTAGTATTACTAACCTGCAATGCTTCTTCTTGAGTATATGGAGGTTGACTCGGAGGTTGAGTTGCATCGGGATCCTCATTCTCATCTTTCTCCTTATCCTTGTCCTCATCCTTGTCCTCATCCATCTCCTCCTCGGCTGTCTTCTTCTCCGCAGTAGCCTTCTCTTTGGCTGCCTTCTCCTCGGCCTTCTTCTTCTTTGCAGCCTCATTCTCCTCGGCCTTCTTCTTCTTCGCAGCCTCCTTCTCCTCGGCCTTCTTCTTCTCCGCAGCCTCCTTCTCCTCGGCCTTCTTCTCCTCCTCAGCCTTCTTCTTCTTTGCAGCGTCCTCCTCCTCAGCCTTCTTCCTCATTGCAGCCAACTCCTCGGTAGCATTGAAGGCAGCATCCTCATTACCTACACACAGAAAGTTTCATTACTAACAAGTAGTTCTAGTAGTCCTACTATTACCAACCAAGTAGTCCTACTAGTCCTGGTTGTACTCATACAGTAGTACTAGTAGTCCTACTATTACCAACCTAGTAGTCCTAGTAGTCCTGGTTGTACTCATGCAGTAGTTCTAGTAGTCCTACTATTACCAATCTATTAGTCCTAGTAGTACTCATGCATTAGTTCTAGTATTACCGAGCAAGTAGTCCTAGTATTACCAAAAAACGTTTTTAGTAGAGATTTACCTTGGAAAGCTGATCCACCGGTTTCAAATTGATTACCAGGCTCGTAATCGAAACCCTCGTTATACTCCACCGGTTTCACTTGATTTTCCACAATTGTCAGCCTTTGGTTGATTCCCTCAACCGCCTTGTCAATTGTTTCCATTTTTTCTTGAATTGGTTTCAACATCAACTCCATCATCTTCTTAATCTCTTCTTTCAATCCGCCTTGATGCTGTCCCCTGCCAATTGGCTCAACTCGCCGTTGGCCTGCTTCTTGGGGTTCTTCTTCGCCTTCTTCTTGGTCTTCTTCAACTGGTCTACCTCGGCATTCAATGTCCCTCCGATACAGATCCTCCCACCATATCTTCACTTTGTCCCTCATCAATAACTTGTTCCAACCGTCAACAGCAGCGTCATCCCTATCGTTATCATCCTTAAGCTCATGGTCGGACAATGTCATTTCATCCAAGAGGTTGGACAGAAGCATCTGCTCTGCGTCGTTGGGGACCAAAACACTCGTGATATCCTGATAGAAACAAAAAAACACAACTTCAATTACTAGTACAAATAGAACTACTAAAGCTAGTCGTACCACAATTACTAGAAATACTAGTACCAATAGAACTATTACAGCTAGTCGTACCACTATTACTAGAAATACTAGTACAAATAGAGCTACTACAACTAGTCGTACCACTATTACTAGAAATACTAGTACTAATAGAACTACTACAGCTAGTCGTACCACTATTACTAGAAATACTAGTACTAATAGAACTACTACAGCTAGTCGTACCACTATGACTAGAAATACTAGTACAAATAGAACTACTACAGCTAGTCGTACCACTATGACTAGAAATACTAGTACAAATAGAACTTTTAACATACCTTCGTATCTCCAACCGTGCGGTAGATGGCCCCCAGACCTAAATCACTGGTCCCAGTCTTCTGGAACTGCTTTTTGCACATTCTGGGACACTCCTCACCGTATGATGTATCTGCTGGTTTTCGATACACAGCATCCAGAGCTGGGATACATTCGAAAGCCAAAATCTGCACACATTGTTGAACCAGTTATACCAGTTGTACCAGATATATCAATTATAACAATTGCAAAAAATAATTCGATTTTTACCTCCAGACCGTTGATAAAACCAGGAAATGTGTAAGACACACCGTCTGGAATCCTTCCTTTATGATGCTCCCGTACGGCGTGTATCTGCTCCATGCAGTCTTCAAATGTGTAACGTCCCCATGGGAACGTTCTACATGCTTCGAGATCATCCACAATTTTCAGAAGGAATGGCTCAATGTTTCCATTATGCTTTGCTCTCTCTTTTAATACCGTGGCTAGGAAGTAGAGGACCAACATTTTCAGGCGATTGTCACCATTCCGAGGCATCGTCCTAAGCGCCTTAAGGACATCTCCGGCAGAAACGGATAGGCGGCCTCTCTTCAAGGGAAAGTGGTTCTCCACGAACCTCAGCTTTCCCAGCCTCTCCTTATTCTCCGGGTACAGGTGGCAGGACAACCCAGTCAGTAATGCATGCTCCCTGATGGAGTATCGAATGGGTACTCCATTAACCACGAACCATGCCTGGTTCTTCTTCGAAGTAATCGCTGTCCTCTGAACCAGCATGTTCATAGACTGCAGCTTTCGATGTTGCTGGGCAGGCATGTGCAGGATGTGCTTGAACTGCGGGTGCTCTTCAAACCACCTCTTCTCGTACTCTTCCAAACGCAAACTTTTAAACAACTCTTGGAATCCGTGTACATGGCATTTCGCACCGAGCTTTAACGAACAAGGGTAGTCCTCGGGTGGAAAGGCAAATCTTCCAGGTTTCATTGCGCCAACAACCTGAAAACAAATCAAACAAACAATTTTAGAACTTCTTATATACGACCAGTTGTACTAGTATTACTACTCTTACTAGAACTACTGGGACAACTACGGTTCTAGCTGTACTGATTAAGTAGTACTACTAGTAATATTGGAACAACTAGCACAAATACGAAGTAGTTGTTCTAGTTGTTCCACTATTACTAGTATTACTACTTAAATCAGTACAGCTAGACCTACTACGAATAATGGGACTTCAGTTGTGCTAGTTGTCCGGTTTTATTAGTAATACTAGTAATATTGGAACAACTACTATTATTGATAAAACCGATACAACTAGAACAACTACGACTCCTAATATCTCCTTTTATCTCCTAAACAACCCCAAATTCAACAAAACACAAGCTCCTATTCTACAAATTCAAGTCATTATGCCAAATTCAAGTCATTACTACAAATGAAACTATCCTACTAACTAGTACAACTAGTATAAATAGGAAATACGGTACAACTAGTATAAATAGCAAATTTTCACAAAAATCATATTACCCTTTGCGGCGTTGAACCTTCCTGACCGGATACCGGAGCCGGAGGCTGAAGAGACGGCTGCGGAGGCGGCACAGCCGCCGGATCTGGAAACCCTAGTCGCAGATTCGACGGAGATTGAGACCGCTGTTGCTCTGCATCATCTGGACTTGGCGCCGCCGCACGACTCCGACAAGAGGAAGAAGATCCCGAGAGAGCACGCGGCGGAGGAGGCGGAACCGCCGTAGACGTTGACGGTGGCGGTGTGGTTTTCTTGCTTCGGATATTGCGAGCCTCGCTTTGCGAATCGGGCTTCGAATCGGGCGCTTTTCGTTTATCACGAGACCCACCTCCTCTAGAAGTATTCGTCGGCGGCGGCGGTTCCTTCGCCGGAGGAGGTTTCTTCTCGGCGACCTTCCTTGGGGATTTCCGGGTAGTAGGCGGCCCCATTATCGAAGAATGGAGAAGAAAATGAAGAAAAGAGAAAGAGAAGATAGAAATGCGAAGAGGAAGAGAAGAATTGGAGAAGAAATTGAAGAAAAGAGATTGAAGGAGGAGAAGAAGTCTGTCGAAGAAGGAGAGAAGAAGCAGTTTGATTTTGGTCTCGAAATTTGGGGGTTTTTTGTATGTTTTTTTTTGAGGAATAGTGAACCGTCGATTCGGTTAGGGAAAGAAACCGTCCCGGTTTAGGTAACTGATTCAAAACCGTTTGGGTCTGGTTTACAGGCTGGTTCTTTTGTAAATAAGATGAACTATCAAGGACATAATTGTGTTTTCATTCGATTTTTATAATTAAAAAAAAAATAAACAATCTGATTTTTCCAACACCATCCGAGATCATTGTTTCTCTTCTCAACACCATTTCAGCAATTGATCCGTGTTCATATGCAAACAATATTAAGTTTCGGATAAATTTCTGGGTTTTGTTTTGAATCATGAACCATTTTAGATCTGATATTTAACTTTGAATCTCTTATGGATTATGTTGAAGATCTATAAGTCCTATGTTTATCTTTTGTTTGTTATCTTCCTCTGTTGAAATACTATGAATGTGTATTTGGCGTATTGATTTGTTCAAAGATAAATGCTTCGTTGGTTGGTTACTAAGACTGCTTAGGAAATGAGAACAAAACCTGGAACTTGGTGATTTTTATTTGCATTGATTCTTCGTGTTAATTTAAAGTATAGATATCTTGAAAAGCTAAAGATATTTGTTGTTGGTTAGAGATTACGATGAATTTTTGAACTAGACATTGTGAGCTACTTGATGTTTTGACATATGAGTAGTTGTTCTTACATGTCGGGTAAAGTAAAGAAAGAGAAATAACTTGTTAGTATTTTTTTGTTTGGATTTGGTAAAGAATTGAGTTCACTAATGGTAGAAAAAAAAAAAAAAAAACCAAGCTAGAGTACATATTTCTTGATGCTATATCGTGGCTTTGTTCTTTTTCTGATAAGGATCTTACCAGTAAGCGAAACATGAATTTGGTAACTCATGAAAGTAATCTTTCTTTTCTTTTTTTTTTTTGTGCAAACTCATGAAAGTAATCACACTCACTTTTTGATATTTTATGTTGTTTAACTCTTTGTAGGTATGGATGTAGAGTTGCCAAAAAGAATTTTCAGGGCAGAACATGAACCGGAAGTCATGAAAATCAACACAGCTTCATGTGTAGGCAGATTGATGTTTCCAAGCTGCATGAGATATGGGTTGTGTTTGCTAAGAGGCCTCTTCGGTTTTCTTTACAAGAGTTCTATGCAGTGACTGGCCTCAAGATTAAGCAAAGTGGCAAATACAACTTTGAACAATGGGTAGATGATGACGGTTTCTGGATTACAGTATTAAAACAAAACCAAAGTATTTGCATGAAAAACATAAAGGACAAGCACTTACAGAATGTTGGACAGTGGACGAGGGTGGATAGATTGCGGTTGGTGTATGTGTGTGTCATTGCTGGATTGTTGCTTGCAATGGATGAGAAGGTCGATATCTCACACACTCACATTAAATTGGCTATGGATTTTCGTAAGCTACGCTCGTATCCGTGGGGTCATTTCTCTTTCCTTTCAATCTTGAAGTTTGCATTTGCCGTTAAAAAGGTTGAGCTTAAGATTTCTCAAGTTAATTAAAGTTTGCATAATTGTTGTTATATGAAGCACTTAAACAAGTTATGATTCAAAGACAAACATAAATTTCCACCATTATGAGAAGTTGATATATTATTAAGAAATGTTGTATGCCAACAAAAGCTAATAATTACAAAACATGCAGTATAAAAAATACAACTTAGCCCGATCTGGATGGTTTAGTGCTTGACCCGGCTGATGTGCTGAATGGATTGTCAAAATAATAAGGAGATTAGCCCGGTCTGTACACCAACGCGACTGATCAGGCCAAACCCAGCTGATGTGCTGAATGGATCATCAAAATAACAGGGAGATTAGCCCGGTCCGTACACCAACCCGACTGATCGAGCCAAACCGAGAAAAATTCAATTTTTTGAAAGTTTGGTTTATCTCGGTTTACATCGGTTTATTCCATTAAAACCAAACCAATTTTAGTACATAGTGTAGTAGAACTTTGTTTAAAGTCAAAACTAAAATGCAAAAAATGTCACTAGGTGGCTTCAAACACGTGGACTAATGGACATAGTATCATAGACTGCAACCAGTTACACTAAAGATCATACAATGTTCATTGTACAAATAAATTAATATTAATAACTATAAAACGTAATCTTTTAAACATATTTTCGAAATTATCGATTAAGAAAACTGAATATTTAGATCCTAGATTTAGGGAATTTAATAACTAAATCCACAGAAAACACATTCTACACTACTCGGTAGATGATGGAAAAACGGTAGAATTTATATTCTAGCTTAGTAAAATATATTGAACATGGTAGAATACGTATTCTGGATATGGTAGATGTTAGTACAAATCGTGGAACAAAAACTCTACGACTATGTAGAACGTAGAATAAGTAGTAGAACACAAATTCTACTACTATGTAGAACGTAGAATAAGTAGTAGAAAACAAATTCTACACTGGTAGATATAAGTCTACTTGGCATAACCAATAATCTACCAATCCGTAGACGTAGAACGTAGATTCTGGAAGCCGTAGAAGCAAACTATACAATTACTTTTGAACATTATTTTTAACTAATAAAAATATTTTGATATATACAAATAACTATTCTTTATGTATTTGTAATTATAAGATTTTTAAAAAAATTATAAACCATTTATTTTTAATTATTTTTATTGGAGTAAGGATAATTTAGGGAAAATGGTAAAAAATAAGAAAAGGGCATTGGGACAAAATGATTTTTAATGTGGGGTAATTTTACAAATCTCCCTAGAATTAACGATCTAGATTTAAAATATTTAAAATTTAATAATTGGTTCACCAAACAATACGCAACTTTCTTAAAAAAATTTAAATAATTGAAAAAATTAACAAAAATCTAATTTTATTTTTAATAAAGATATATTCTAATTTTATTTTTATTTTTTTGACGACATGAATTTTTCCATAAGTTTTCCTTTTCTTAAATATGAATTTGTGACCCACGTAATGATGGGCCTAAGTTAAGCCCAATTTGAATGTAGCGTAACCTCCACGATTATCATCTATAAATACATCATTCCTCGACGAAGGCAAGAGTTAAAATCATTCTTCTTCCTCCGCATCAAAATTTCCTTTTTTTCCGCTCTGGATTCAGAGCCCGAGTCGAGAAGATCGATTACGGTTTCTGCTTCTTCTTGATCTCTCAGGTTTGCTTCTACTTCGATCTCCGCGACTATGATGATGTCTTCGTGCTTTCGATTACGGTTTCTGCTTCTTCTTGATCTTCGTCTTCCTATTCGCATCGATTACCCAGGAAGTTAGGGTTTTCCACCGATAAGGATGATGGTTTCGAGTCTCTCTCTTCTTGGGTTTTATTTGTGTTGTATTTAGGGTTACGAATTCATCGAATCATGTCTATGGCTTGATTGGAATTGGAAGGAATCGTTCGATTAGGTTTTAATTAGATTTATATGGTTTTTTTTTTCTGTGGACTTGGTGTTGTACGATACATGGATTTTCAAAGTGAAGTTTGGGGTATTGAGAGAATTGAAGCTTTGGATTCTCTTCTAGCGAAATTGGGGATTTCGTAAACTCTGTACTTCTGGATTTGTTCCGCTTCTGAAAATTTCTGTATTGGATCATCATGGATGAAACAACAGTGCACGACTCTGTAGTTCAGTCTTCTAAAGTTCGTGTCTTCTCAATGTTTTATAGTAGATGAATCATAACGCGCCAAGGAGGTACTCGCAAGGAAGGATTTTGCAGCAGATATAGTTCCGAGAAGATGCTCCTTATGACAACAGAATGAAGAAAGGTAAAAATAAGTGGTCAAGGAATCTGGTTTGGACATCAAAAGAGTTCCAAGCATCAGAAGGCAACAGGCCTAGGATGGATAACACCAATGGGTCAACGATAAAACCACCAGTTTTAGGCAGGGGATATAATGTGTCGAACCAGCCGAGGAAGAATGCTGCGTATGGGCCAAGAAGCTCATCTGTTTCAGACACCAGATATTGGGGGTCTAGTGGTAAAGGCAGTCCCAAGACTAAGAAATGTGTGTGTAAGTTTTGGAAGGCTGGAAACTGCAAGAAGGGCGAGCTATTTTCAGCAAGTATTGATGGTACATTGTGCATATGGGACTGCAATTCTGGTCAATGTGTTCATACAATCAACCTCCAGGCAGAAGCAGGGTCTCTAATCAGCGAAGGACCTTGGGTTTTCCTTGGCTTGCCAAATGCGGTAAAGGTTAGTTGAAGGCCTCTCTTTATTTACATTTTCTGTTATCTGCTAAACTAATTGGGGATCGTTGTAGTGGTTTCTGGTCTCAACGTTTTTGTTTATACAATTCTGCAGGCTTTTAATGTTCAAAACAGTAAAGACTTGCATCTTAACGGGGTGGTTGGTCAGGTGCATGCTATGACCATTGCGAATGGAATGCTTTTTGCTGGAACAAGTGTAAGCATTATAACTCAAATCCTCTACTTGTATTTAGTTCTCTGCTTACTTGTTATTGTTTCCGGATCTAAAGTAAGTTCCTTTTGGGTTTTGTTTCGATTGCAGTCTGGTAGTATATCAGTCTGGAAAGCTACTGACACCGAGTCTGAGCCTTTCACATACCTCACATCTCTCGAGGGACATCATAGTGGTCAGGTCACATGTTTTATCGTTGGTGGTCAGCGACTATACTCTGGTTCTGTCGATAAAACAATAAAGGTACGAAGTGGTTTCTTCATCTTAAACAAGGAAAACTGTCAATCTTATAGAATTGACTTTTTAATCAATTCCGGTTTCTGTAATTTTCAGGTGTGGGATCTCAATACCCTGCAATGTAAAATGACCCTGATGCAACACACGGACACTGTCACCTCGCTCTTATGTTGGGATCAGTTTCTGATATCGTCCTCCTTGGATGGAACGATAAGAGTCTTGGCTTGTTCTGAAAATGGCAGCTTGAAAGTTACTAATACGCGCAGACAAGAACAGGTAAAGTTTTTGTTTACACATTAGCCCCCATTCTCCTCATAACAACAAACACAATTTGGTTCTAACAAAAAGCATTCTCGTTTGTTTTTCTGATTTGAAACAGAGTGTACATGCTCTTTATTTACATTTTCTGTTATCTGCTAAACTAATTGGGGATCGTTGTAGTGGGTTCTGGTCTCAACGTTTTTGTTTATACAATTCTGCAGGCTTTTAATGTTCAAACCAGTAAAGACTTGCGTCTTAACGGAGTGGTTGGTCAGGTGCATGCTATGACCATTACGAATGGAATGCTTTTTGCTGGAACAAGTGTAAGCATTATAACTCAAATCCTCTACTTGTATTTAGTTCTCTGCTTACTTGTTTTTGTTTTCGGATCTAAAGGAAGTTCCTTTTGGGTTTTTTTTTTATTGCAGTCTGGTAGTATATCAGTCTGGATAGCTATTGACACCGAGTCTGAGCCTTTCACGTACCTCACATCTCTCGAGGGAGATCATACTGGTCAGGTCACATGTTTTATCGTTGGTGGTCAGCGACTATACTCTGGTTCTGTCGATAAAACAATAAAGGTACAAAGTGGTTTCTGCTACTTAATTTGATTCCATCTTTAAACCAAGTAAAACCGACAACATTATAGAGTGTATTTTGATCAATTCTGTTTCATGTAATTCTCAGGTGTGGGATCTCAATACCCTGCAATGTACAATGACCCTGAGGCAACACACGAACACTGTCACCTCGCTCTTATGTTGGGATCAGTTTCTGATATCACCTGTTGTTGAGATTCGGACTTCCACAGCAACAATTGGTGAAGTGTTAGCCGAACTCCGGGATGCAATCAAAGACCTCAAACACGTCATTGGCGATCCGAAGGTATAAGATTTCTCGTGTTTCATGTTGTTTCACACCTCACTTTGTCTCTCATATTTTAATGTTTTTTTTTTTCAACAGGATCCTTTGAAAAAATTGGAGAAAAAATGTGAGAACAATTCCAAGTTTGTGCTGTTCATAGGAGGTCTCACTGGTCTCACAAATCTCCTGTCTCCTCCGGGTGGTCTTGACTCTTATGGACTCATCCGCTTCCGCTATCACCACGCATATCTCTGCCACTTTCTCTTAACCGAATCCATTTTCGCCTTGTTGACCACGAACTACGTCATTCTCCTCCGGGAACCCGACGAGGATTTCAGCAACAAGCAAAAGATCGCCCATACGAAGAGGAAACTGATACATAGCTGGATCTTACTCTGGGTGACAGGCTTCTGCTTCCTTGCACTACGAGTCGCAGGGTTCTGGCTGATTTACCCCCAGCACCAGCACGATCCAGCTAGCCCTCCTCTCCCTTACCGCTGGCCGCGATACCTCAATCTCCGAAACCTCAATCTCTTTACCAGCATACTCCAAGCCTTCGCCATCCCCACCTACTACATCATTCCCAAGCTCATTCGATTCGTCATTGGTGTGTATAAAAGCTTGTAACCATCAATCACAACCAGAAGAATCATTGTTTAGTTTTCTACTTTCATTTCAATATTATGTAGTATTATTCTTACTCCTTTTTCACATTCTAAGATTGATACTTGCACGAGGATTGTTTTGTTAATCTTCTTCACTTCAACATTGACTCTATATGAAGCTTGTTTACTACACTAACATTATTGACACTGTCCCAAAATAATCGAAGAAAACGAACACGATCACATCTGTCAAGCTTCATAACTCCTAGAAAAGTTCACCGTAATGTCTGAAGCCACTTTACCCGTACAGTAAGAATGAAAAAAATCTAATGGGTCTCTACAAGGCACGAGGATTTTTTCGTGCAATGTGGCCATAACGGCGAGAGGTCGACTACTTTTCCTATGATGATGAGCGTTGGTGAAACCAAGCCAGCTGACTGAATCTCACTTGCGAAATCTTTAAGCTCGGCGAAAACCTACACATCACCCCAACAAAACCTTTAGAAAATCACACGCTGGAAAATCCCGGAGAAAGAGTAAATGGTTTGGTTACTTACCGTACGCTGTAGAGGAGTGGTTCCACGTTCAACCGCAACAGCTGGTGTATCACAAGCAAGACCGTGGTCCATGAGTTTTTGTGCAAGAGAAGGTAAGGTTCCTAAACCCATATAAACAACAAGTGTTGTATCCGGGTCAGCTGCATTCTCCGCAACAAACAAAGGGTCGGTCCCTCCTTTCCTAGAATGACCAGTGAGGAACCTCACAGTAGTTGCAACACCTCGATGTGTTAAAGGAATCCCCAGCTCTGCTGCTATCCCTGACGCCGCAGTAATCCCTGCATTCTGTTGGAATCTCATCCTTTGATTAATCCTGCAAAAGAGAGAAACAAAGCATTTTAGCAAAACCAACGTGGAAGAGAAAAAGACAAGTCACAATAAGTCAAATAAGTTGTTGTAGTTCAGTGTGTGTTGGTGTAATTTAGTCTTGAGGTTGCTTGTGTTTGTTAGCCAAAGTCTAGAGCTAATTATGCCTCAGAGAGTAGTTGGGTTGGGATTTAAAAGTCTTTGTAATGAGTAGAAAAAACAGAGTATAGTTCTCTGATTTTCTTCTATAAATATGTACCAAAATGGTGTTGTGTAAGCATCCAATTTAATTCTAATAGAAGAGTTGGATCAAAGTAACAATGTAGCATTCAATATCTCTGTACGCTTCTTGTTTCACAAAACAAAACAAACAACAAAAGGAAGTGAAGAAGATGTGAAACAGAGAACTAGAGAGAGCAAAAATCCAACACATTCATAATCATAAACTTCCAATAAGACAAAGCTTCACCATAACAAGATCACATTTCACCATAACAAGATCACAATAGTTCAGTCGCCACAATAATACAAGTTCCCAAATAATGCAAAAATACCCACATCGATCAAAAACAGTGATATATGCCAGAGAATCGCAACTCAAAACACGTATATCCGAAATTGAAAAACCGGTTGCATAACAACGTGTACCTGGGATAACTTGAACTCTAATCCCTTGCTGTTGCAGAAAGTCCATTTCTTCGCCGCCTCGTCCAAAAACCTGAAAAACACCAAAATCAAAAGCTGAAGCCAAAGAAGAAAACGATCACAAAGTAGCACAAGAATCCAGAATTTGACCCTTACCAAAGGATCTCCACCTTTAAGCCTCACAACAGTAGCACCAGCTTCAGCAAAACTTATTAGTAGCTCATGTATCTCTTCCTATAACAACAACAACAATCAAAAACTGCTTATTACTTCTCCATCAAATTCAGACCAATCTATAGACTTCAGATCATCAATTCCTATACCTGAGTTCTGCTATGATAACCAGCAGTTTTACCAACATAGAGAAGTCTCGCATCAGGAGCAACCAATTCCAAAACATCATTAGAGACAAGTCTATCGTAAAGCAAAAGATCAGCACTTTGAATAACTCTAACAGCTTTCAATGTCAAAAGCTCAGGATCTCCTGGTCCTGTCCCGACCAAAAACACATCTCCTGGTCCACAATCACCGTCTCTGCAACCATTCTCTCTCTTCTCTCTCAACACAGACAAAAGCTTCTTCAGCTCCGGTAACTGTGATTCGATGTCGCTTTCTCTAACAAAGGCTTCATCTTTATCTTCATAAGACGATGGTGATGGAGTAGATGATGATTCCTTGTATAGCCATTGATCTCTCTGGTATCTCTCTACAGAGTGCTTCTCTGTGAATGGTGAAGAACAAGAAGAGGAAGAAGAAGAAGTTGAGGTTTTGTAATGGAGAGAGCAAATGGGGTTAGGGTTACGCGAATTGGTTTTGGTTTGTGACCAATTTCGTAAATTGGATGAGAAATTGGGAATTCGTTGGACAAGAGCCATTGATGCAACAAAGACAAAGATTCAGATTGAACACGAGATGTGTAAGAAGAAGATCGTTGACACCAACTTGTGTTTCTGCAACGTGTGTTTTAAAGGAGACATTTTTATAAATCGAGAAATGGTTTTGGGTACTTTTTTTGCAGAGGACGAAAGGGCACTTGAAGAAAAAAGGTTAGTAACCCTTTGATGCGTTGAAGGGGACTGGCTTTGTGGACTCTCTCGGAGCTCATGCCGAGGGTAAATCCGTCATTTTAGTGGGTCGCCATCTCGGACCTTGAAAGTGAAACTATTCTTTTTTTACTAAAGTTTATTATAAAAATGTAACGTTTTATCATGACTAATAAATTTGGTATTACCTTCACGAGTTAATCAAAATATTTGATGGAGCAGCAACCAAACGCACGATTTCGATAAAATTGAAAACAAAACTTTTTTGTTAGACTGATAGACTGCCCACTAGAGGAAGGCTTGTATCTTGGGGTATGAATGTGCCAAAGGAGTGCTACTCGTGTGGTACGCTAGAGGAAACTCGAGACCATCTTCTTCTCACATGTCAATACAGTGTGGAGGTTTGGAGACCGGTTTTGTCTGGACTTGGACTCCATCGGACTTCCGCCATGTTCACCACTTGGGCGGAGCTCCTCTCATGGATCCGAAACACTTCAACAAGGGCCCCTACTCTCTTTCGAAAGCTAGTGGTTCAGACAACGGTTTTTCATATTTGGAAGCAGCGCAATAACGTGCTCCACAACCTTACCTCAGTCCTGGTCAGCATAGTTTACAAAGCCATCTACAGGGAGGTAACTTACTCAATTTCGGGAAGAAGACATACAAGAAATTTCTCAAATCTCATGTCTTTTTGGTTGAGATGATTTTGTGATCCACGGTCCAAAACCATAATTATGTTAACTTGTTTTTTCTCTTTTTTTGGCAAGTTGGTATAGAATTTAGATTAACATCATGTAAAATCTAAACCTTCATTTATATGATATTTACCTTTTATCAAAAAAAAAAAAACTTTTTTGTTCCGATTCTTTTTTCCCATTTCATGTTTTGATATACATAGATAGGGATTTCCTTATCCGAACCCATATTTTCAGTATTCGATTTGGTTTGGTTACCTTAGTCAAACCGAACAACACAATCAGCCCGTTCTGAGTATTGGACTGCCTAAAACCAAAACTCTTTTTGATGCCCCATTATAAGAAAAAAAAAATCAAAATTTACTTGTATTTCGTAAACTGGAATTCGAATTCGTCACCTATGGCCAAATCTTTTCGGTCGGTTCAGTCGAATCGATCGATTTTTGGTTAAAATGATTTACACCAAAATTTAGACCAAATTTTTTTAAATAGTTTTAAATTTTTAATCAACTGAACCAAATTATTCGAATGTACTTGAATTTAACCGAAATTATGTGCGTTAACGGAATTTAAATTTTTTTAAAAAGGGTTAATTTTGGTAATTAAATACCGGAACCAAACTAAACTGAATTTTTTTTTGAATCTTTTCGGTAACCTAACCGAAAAACCCTATCGGTTGGTTCGGTTTATCTGAAGTCAGATTTGGCTTTGCGGTTCAAAAACCGTGAGGCTAATTGGACCTTCTTTATATAAATTCTTGAGGGAGCTTTCGAGCCTTTTATTGGGCTTTTTAAAAATAGCCCACTTTATTTATTTATACACATACACACGAGTCACGATGGCTTTTCACCAACAAAAATTTCATTTTTTACAATTAGCGCTTTTTGTGTGAAATTATTCGCGAGTCCCGAAAATACCACGTCGAATAAATGGTCTATCTGAATCTATGATATGTCGCTATCATGAGATGTCACGTAGACTTTTAACTAGACATTTGGTATGTACGAAGAGTGCCAGCTCACCGTAGTTATCTTCAATTTACTTCTTCTTCTTTTTTTCCTTGTATGATCTACAAAAGGTAAACGAAAACACAAAATATTAGTGTTAATAATTATTACCATAATCACACTTATCACAGATATATTTTCTCTTTTTGGCCAGCATGATCATATTTCAGTTTATTTTTCTTTATGCTATTGGTTCAAAATGGTATGGAAAAAGGCACAATAAAAAGGAAAAGGAAATATTTAAATTTGCACAATTAAGAAAGTTTGATTTGATGTCACCACATAATTAAGAAAATTTTATGTATGGCTTATCATGAATCTTTCGTTTCACAATGACACTTAATTCAAATAACAAGGTACATGTTTTTCAGAAAGAAAAAAAAAAGGTACGTGTTTTTCTTTTGGTTAAATATAATAAAAATGTACATTTTACGTTTCGTAAAATAAATTGTCAATATATATTAAAAAAAAAATTATCAAGTCAATATTTTTTAAGAAATTTTAAATTACGATTTGCTATTAATTTAAAGTTTAAAACGAATTAAAAACAGATTAAACGTGACTTAACAAGAAAATAAAATAAAATAAAATAAAATTTTAATTTAATAAAAAAAAAGTTATTGACTAAATAATTCAATTTCTTCTCTCCCTCGCTTCAGTATATACGAAGCTTTTGCTCTCTGCACTTAAAAACCCAAACTTTATTGACTAAAAAATCCCAGAAATCTGGGTAGTGGAAAACGAATCAAAGCCAAAATGTTTTACTCGCAATGTCTCGTGTCGAGAAATGGACCTTTAGGAGCGATTTGGGTCGCTGCGTATTTCTTCAAAAAGCTAAAGAAAGCTCAAGTCAAAGCTACTCATATTCCTTCTTCCGTTGGTTTGTCTTCTTAATTTTCTTCACATTGTTCTACTGATGGATTTTGCTCAAGGTTTAAGACTTGGAAAAATTATTTAATGGGTGAAAGTTTGCAACTTTTAATTGGGATTTTGTTTTTTTTTTTTACCTGAAAGAGAAAATTTAGGGTTTTGTTTTTCCGGTTGCAGATTTGAATCATTGATTCCTTCTCTCATTCGTTGGAGTATTAACTTTGTTTCCTCTTTCCTCTCGTTTTTTGTTTGCATCCATTGTTAGATCAAATCGAGATTATTGTTGAGTTGGGATTTTTCTATGTTGGTTGTTTTTTTGTGTTGCTCATGAGTTGTCTGATCAAATGCGTGAATGAATTTCAGAGATTTTTTTTTTTTCTTTCTCTCTTGTTCTTGTATCCATCGACACTTGGAAGAGTAAATTGAGATTCACCCTTGATTTTTTGGGTTTTTTTCTTCTGTGTTGGTTGTTTTGATTATCAGTTGTTCGACAAAATGCCTGAACGAACTTCAGAGATTTTGTTCACAGAATCTTTTAAGATTGAAAAGTTTCGATTTTTCTATTGTAAATTGATGGAACGTTGTTTATCCAGAGTGAAGAATAAGTCCACTGTTTGTGGAAAAGTGTTAAGAACAGAATCTGTAAAGCTCCCACTAAACGAGAAACTTAATTACTGAGACACTCCCAAACATTTAGTTTGCTTGATCCCTAAAGTCTTTGAATTCTCGAGAAAGATGGCTTTGTTTACCATATGTTGCTTATGAATTCTTCTGGTTTTCTTTTGGATACACAGATCAGATCTTACAAAAGGAGTTGGACGCGTTGACATACAGAGTTTTAGCGTATTTTCTTCTTGGTGTTGTTAGAATATACTCCAAGAAGGTTGACTTTTTGTTTGATGATTGCAACAAAGTGTTGATTGGTGTAAAGGATTTTGTGGCTAAGGAGAAGAACCGTGAAAAGACTACTGTGTCACTGCCTGCATCTACATCTACTGAGTGTTTTTCCATTGATTTGCCTGAGAGATTCGAACTAGATGCTTTTGATCTTGGGGTTCTGGATGATTTTCACGGGTATGCTTGTTAATCCTGTTTAGAATGTATGTCGTTTAGAATGCATGTCGCAGATAATCTTTACAATCTCACTTTTTCTTACTTTTTCTCAGGGGCAATGTTAAGCCGCAGGAAGATATCACACTTAAAGGTATTTTACTACTAATATTTTTTGAAGTTAGCCCCATCACTGTTCATATATACTTATGCCACTACACTGGATGAAACAGAAGGAGGTTTGGAAACAGAGAGCATGGACCAGTACTCGATGGAAAGGGTATGGCTTCTCACCTGGTAGACTATTGAGTATGTAATTACTCGGTTTTACTACAACGTATATTGACGTTGATGCTTGAATCTATATCTCTTGTATCACTTGTTCTTATCCCGGTATTTTTGTGAAAGTATATGTAATGAAGATACTGTTTTGTTGGAGTTGCAGTTCGACATGGAGGAGGATCTGTTTATGTCTCATGAAACTTTCTTTGCCGTTCACAAGAAAACCAAACAGTGAGTATTTTATTTTTTTGGTTACATTGACAGGTAATCAACATACATAAGGCCAACTTTCTGTGCTTAAAATTGTTGTTGCAGTGAGAGTTCCGCTCATGATATGGACGTAGACGCAGAAAATTTCAGAGATACTACTGAAGAAACATCAGTCAGGTTCGTTGAAGCGGAACCACTGAATTCTAATGAATCACCCAGAGATCATCAAAATGCATCTAGGCACAGGGAGGATCCAGAATCAGATGGCATGCTTGTGGAACCGCAAATGTCTGAAGATATCAGAAGAGCTCAAGAAGAAGACACAGTTAGAGAAACCATATGCATCATTGTGCAGAGACTCGTGGATCATCATGGATTCACAGGAGATAACCAACACAGAGATGGGCACAGGGAGAATTCAGAATCAGAGAAAATCTCGGTGGAAACAAGTCTGGAAAAGATGCGGCATGACGGTTCCCTCCTATCTGAATGTGTTAGTCATGAAGTGAATCACGGGATTGAGGAACAAGCTTCTGGTGCCACAAGAACTGATGGTGAGCAGGAAAACCCGATTACGAGCACTCTAGAAGAATCAAAACCAGCACCTGCGACTGATTCTAGAGACTTGCTAGAAGGCCTAGAGAAATGTCGAGGCCATAGTGAAGTGGAAATGCCAGACATTAAGAGGTTTCACGGGTCTCAGAAAGAGCAATCTGAGACTTCTAAAATGAATCAAGGTGAAGAAGCTCCTGGTGCCACAAGAATTGATGTTGAGCAGGAGATCCCGAAGATGAGTACTCTAGAAGAATCAGAACCAGCATCTGTGACTGATTCTAGAGAGTTGCTAGAAGGCGCAGAGAAATGTCGAGGCCATAGTGAAGTGGAAATGCCAGATATTGAGAAGTTTCACGGGTCTCATAAAGAGCAATATGAGACTTCTGAAATGAATCAAGGTGGACTTCACAATGGTTCTGAGAAAGGTTTTCTCTCTGACATGTCTGTTACAAAAGAGGGAAGTGGAGGGTTTAATACAGCAGATACTCCAATTGCGGTCACTCCCAAAGCACCTTCGCGGCTTAGAATTTCTGAAGGTGCACAAATTTTAGAAATAAGAGCTCGAGAAAATATACTTAGTTGTCTTTTTTTAACTGTTAATCCATACTTTGAAATTCAGGGGAAACAAGCCCTCAGTTCTTGATCATTCCTACGCCGGCTGCCAAGGAGTCTTCTCGGGTTTCACGGAAAAGAAAATGTCTGATAGATGATGACGTGATAATTCCAAACAAGTAAGAGAACTTTATGTAACCTTGATTATTTTCATCTACAGAGTTCAGTATAAGTGTGTTATATTTGTTACTTCTGTTATTGTAGAGTTATGAAGAAAATGATAGAGGACTCAAGTAATTTGATTTCAAAACGGAAAAATGTTCTTCATAGTGACTATCCTGCGAAGAGAATCAAACGTTTGGCCAATCCCTCACAAAGTTTCTTGGACCCATTGTTTCCGTGTAAGTAAAACTTCATAACTACCTGTATATATGATTGTATTGTTGAGTTTGCTGATTGTTATAATCCTGTCACAGATGAATCTATGCACCTCCGGTCACTATTTTGTCAACCCATTAAGCTTAAGCGAAGGGATACCACAGGAACTTTTAGAGATGCTCAAACCGCTAGGCGAATTAGAAATTCTTCTCGTGGCACCGTCAGAGTTCCTGTGGATGCTTTATCTTCAGATGAGACTGAGAATGCTCAAGAAATTATGGAGACTCCTCAGGCTGCTGCTCTTGCTGGACTGAAAGTGACGGTGGGAAATAGTAGCGAGGTTTCCCCTGCAATGGAAGCTGGTTCCATAACTTCTGGAATTGCTCATCAAACCGAAGTTACCCCAGAGACACCAGTGAAGCCTGCAGGTATTGCTCCAGAGACACCAGTGAGGAGATCAGAGCAAACAGAGATTGCTCCAGAAACACCAGTAGTCTCTGAGCAAGTAGAGATTGCTCCTGACACGCCGGTGAGGGAATCAGTGTCGATAAGGTTTTTCGAGGACCCTGACATCTGTGATAAAGAAGCTAGACCTGCAAGTTCATTCACTTCCTTTGGTGAGCACCAGTCAGTATATTCCGCTGAGGATAGAGCTCTTTATACGATTTTGATGAACGAGGAGGTACTGCTTCATTCCATCATTCTGACAGTAGCAAAACAAAGCTTATTGTGATACTTTTAGCCTACCGTATTTATTTACGAGACTTAGGATTTGTTTGTGTTTCTTATTCAGCAGGTGAATGCACTGGAAACAGAGAACTTGCAGCAAGGTAAAACACCTTCTGATCTTGTTTTAAGATTAGAGAACACCCAATTTCTTGAAACCATTATTCAGAAATAATCTCATGCGAGTGCATAGTTTTTTATCGTTTAATTTACTGAGATCTATGAAGACAATGGAACAATGGATTGATGGTGTTTCAGAGTATATGTACTTGTATACCTTTTAGGGAAAAAAGTTTCAACCTTCAAAATATTGAGAATTTATATTGGGATCCAAATCTTATCAAAGTGTTGTTTGTCGCATGTCGATCATCATGCTGTACTGCTGTGTTCTTACCATGTATGTTTTTGATTTGCAGAGACATGGTCAGCAAGAACAAGGTTGGTAAACTCACACCTTGGATCTCAACTTCTTTGCTTCGGTTATAAACAGATAATTATTCGGATCTTCTCTGACTCTGGATTGTACAGGAATGTTGCGAAATTCTTGGAAAAGACGTTTCTAGAGCAGAGGGAAAAAGAAGAAGAAGAGAAGGTGAGTTTGTTGAAGCTGTGCAGAGGAAGAACTCAGAAAGAAAGCGCAAGACTCTTCTACGAGACTTTGGTACGTCCCTCTTTTTCCCACAATCTCTCATGTCTAAGCCTCATGCATTTGGTTTCTCGGTTTGGTTTATTCCGGTTTTTAGATTTTCCGGGTTATAAAAACTCTCTGCATCGATTTGATATGGTTTTTTTGGCAGGTGTTGAAGACGAGAGGTTACTTGGAAGTGAAACAAGATCATCCATACAGTGATATTCTTCTACTCACGCGATACACTAGACAACAAGAAGCTTGTTGAGATCGAAGTTGTTCTTTAGGCTCTTTTTACTTTTCAGAAGTTGTTTAGTGTATTTAGAATCTAAGGAAATAATTTAGCCCTTTTGTTTCCTTCTTTTTAAGTTAAATCATTAGTAAGAGAAAGTATATGTACAGTTTTTGATCTTTTCAAGTTTCTAGAGACAATGCAATATGCAAGCTTCGTTTATTTTTCTTTTGCTTTGTCACCATTGATTCCAGCTTACTAGATGACTGACTACATGTATCTAATCCGAATAAAAACAGTTAAATTTGAATCCGATATTTTTAGAATACAGTTTTAGATATAAGAGAAATTGGACCTAATAATCTATATCTTAGTCTCATGACCCAAAAGAACTTGGTATGTGATATAAAAGACCCACGCATGTATGTATGTATGGTCCTTTTATTTCTCCTCTCATATATATGCACCATAATGTGTTTATGTTTTGAACTTTATACATTAATTTTCTCCTTTATATAATATACCATTAAAAAAAATTTCCAAACAAATTAGATATACTTATATAGTTTAAAGCCCATAAAAGCCCACATCTTTTAAAAAGATAATCAGTGTGTCGGCGATCCCACTCATCATCACTAATCACTAATCACTAGTCACTAGTCACTAGTCACTAGTCACTAGTCACTAATACTTTTTCACTATGCTAATCTGCTGAATCAAAAGTCCCTGGATCGTCTTCTTCTATTGTACGTCTCTCTCTCTCTCTCTCTCTCTCTCTTTTCTCCAATCTCATTTTTCATTGTTTCGTTAATTGATTATGGAACCGTATATCGATTTTGTTCAAGTTTCCTGATTTGGATCTCATATCTGTTTCGGAAACCACTCTCCATTTTGATCTGATATTGTATCATTACAATTCCGTGAATCTATTCTTCTTCTTCTTCATGTTTTGTTATAGCGGCGTTATGTTTAAATTGCGTGAATTGTGAACAATCCAAACTCATTTTATGTTTTGTCTGAATAATCGTTTCTTGTATCAATGTCTTCATTTGTTTTTTGCATAGATTCAACGATATGGCACAATATAAGCTACATTGAGTTTGAAAACGCCTTAAAAAGATGGGATCCGTATCGCTAAATATCGGCGATGGAACCGCAAGATTCAGGCGAACAACGCTTTCTTCATCCGCCATCAACTTCTTGATGCTTTTCTCTATAGTCACTACAAATCTCTTTGCACTATACGCCTTCTCGTCTCGATCACAATCTCACATACAACAACACCCTCTACATTCCAACAATGTCTCTTTGGTTTCTCAACATCTCTCACTTATCCTCAGAGAAATCGATTCTTCTCAACGACAACTCTCTCAGATGGAGAAACAAATGATTGGTTACGAAGATCTTGATTTCTCCCATACCGATATTCCTCTAGAGCTTAAAGTGTTCCTCCAACACCATCAGCTTCCTCTTGGTAAAGATTCTCGTAATGGGATCACTGAAATGGTTGCATCTATTGGACATTCTTGTGAAAAGTCTCTGGATTTGTTATCTCGGTATATGGCCTATAACGTATTCGACAAATGTCCTGACGATTGGAGCCTAGCGCAGAGGTTGATTCTCCGTGCTTGTGAACCGTTGCCACGCCGTCGATGTTTGGCTAAAACGGTACATAAGCCCGATCTTGCGCTGTTTCCTCAGTCTTTGTGGAGACCGGTTAGTAACAATAGCGTTAACTGGAGCGGTCTTGGTTGCAAAAGTTTCGGATGCTTGAAAGGTAAGAAACTGAGCAGGGATTGTGTTGGTTGCTTTGAGATAGGTACTAGTTATGAGAAAGATAGGTTTGTTAAGGTTAAAGAGAATAATGATTTCTTGATAGATGATGTTTTGGGTTTAGGCGATGGGAAGATCCGAGTCGGGTTCGATATTAGCGGCGGATCAGGGACATTTGCTGCTAAAATGGCTGAAAAGAAGGTGAATATAATCAGTAATACATTGAATATAGATGCTCCGTTTAGCGAATTCATAGCTGCGAGAGGGCTGTTTCCGTTGTTCATGAGTATGGACCAGAGATTACCGTTCTACGACAATGTTTTCGATCTCATTCATGCTTCAAACGGGTTGGATGCAGTGAGTGGTAGTAATAAACCCGAGAAGCTGGAGTTCTTGATGTTTGATCTTGATCGGATCTTGAAACCCGGTGGATTGTTCTGGTTGGATAATATTTATTGCGGTAAAGACGAGAAGAAGAGAGATCTTATGCATTTGATAGAGCGGTTTGGGTATAAGAAGCTGAAATGGGTTGTTGGAGAAAAAGCTGATGCAGAGATTTATCTCTCTGCTGTTTTGCAGAAGCCTGAAAGGATTTGATTTGACTCAAATGTGAAGAAGAAGAAGAAGAACAAGAATGGAGAAAATTTTGATTTATGTATTTAGTTCCATTGATTAAGATTTTGATCTTTTTATAGGTTATAATTTTTAAATATAATTGTGTGGAACACAACTACATAAACACATTTCAACAAATCCACACCAAAACAACAACAGAGATACCAGTATTAAGTTCAAGACTGAATTCGATTCGATTCTCTGTTTACTCTGTTTGGATTCGATTCGATTCTCTCAAAAGAATCAGAAGAAGAAAAAATGGTCGGTCTGATGAAGTTTAAATATATACATAGCCGTGAAGACCACATTTTTTTTATTGAGACCGGTTTAGGAGACAAACAAACAAAACACAGAAAATAATCTCAAAATGAGGTTTAAATTCTTTTCCCTCATTAGACTCTTTTCTAAACGATAAATAAATAAAGAAGAAGAAAAAAACATGATCTTTCCCTTCGAATATTTTGAGATACAAAAAGTGGGATTTAACCTTTTTTTACCACTTTCAAGATAATGCTTATTACCCAGAGAAAAATGAAATAAAAGCTTTTGCTCTTCTTTCACTTAGTTCACAACGTCGAGAACAAGCTTACGGGATTTGAGAACTGACCATTTCAGTCTCCTGTAATATGCAGCTTGAAGCAGAGCCAAAGATAGTAAAAAGATCCATTTGAAACCCATCTGCACACACAGAGTACCAACGTTAACAGAGACTAAAGAGTCGAGTCTTTCCCCGTTTTAGCGGGTTCCTTGAAGTCGGTTTAGAACTAACATGACGGTTTCGAAAACAGGTGAAGAGATATTACTTAGTAGAGAAAGGGTCAATAGCACAATCAGTATAGATCAACACTATTACGCTCTGGATCATTTAAGTCGTTAAGTTCATATCTGATATTAGTAGATTAGTATCTCGACTTCAAACAAAGAAACTTACCAATTTCCTCTCTTCCATTTCTGGTTCAGCTGCCCAGGACAAGAATGATACAACATCTTTCCCCATCTACACCATAATAGAAAAAAAACAAGTTAAAGACTATTAATTAACTCGAGGAAAGGTAAAATCCGATAAACCTCTACGGTCTGTGATTCTTTTCTTGAGTAGAAGAAAACTAACCTGTGCTTCGGTCGCAGGGGTTCCATCTTCATATTCCACAGCTTCATCAATGAGCATCTTTGGCATAGCAATTGCTCCACCAGGGAAATAAGGATTGTAGTGTAAACCCTCTCTGATCTGTACCATTATCAGGTAACTTTTTTATACACTTAACAATTTTAAGTTGTAATAACAATCTGATGCGAAATTAGGAGATAAGTTTACCGAAATTCCAGCTGGAGGATCACGGTAACCAGTCAAAAGAGCAAAGACATAATTTTGGCCATTGTGACGTGCCTGGCAGAAAAAAAAAGTAAAGCTGTTTGTTTAGATCACAGAAGATGAATTTTCAAGTATACAACTTGAGTGATATAGCACCAACCTTAGTTATAAGACTTAAATCAGGTGGATAAGCTCCTCCATTGGCAAACCTTGCAGCTGATTCATTTGAGTATGGTTCAGGAAGCCGGTCACTGAGTTTACCGGGTCGGGTGAACATCTCACCCTCATCATTTGGTCCATCAACAACCTCGATTTCAGCTGCCATTGCCTTTGCCTCTTCCTCTGTGTAGGCAACACCCACCAAATCTCGGTATGAGATCAGAGACATCGAGTGACAAGATGCACAGACTTGCTGATAAACTTGGTGACCACGACGGATCCTGCTCATTATTAAACCAATCACAAATTATTTAAAAAAAAAATCAAATTTCTCCTTTTTTTCTGCTGTAGTTTACATTCTAACTATGTTGGTTAACAAGGTAGAAACTCAATTTACAAAAGAAGAATATATGTGACAAAGTGTAGTTTGAAAACTCACGAAGCATGGTCATATGAGCTGAGAATGCCATCATGTGGCCATGGGTAGTTTGGACACTCCAAGCCATGTTCAGCTTCATCAGCAGATGCTACTGTAGAAAAACTCAATAATCCTGTAATACCAGCACCCATGAGGGCAAATGCTCTAACTCCAGCAGACCCAACATCTTCAGTAGCTTTCTTAGAAGAGAACCACGACAAGACCGGAGTTGCCTGTGGGATAAAACCGAACAACAGTAAGAGCCAGAAATAAGTAGTTACAAGCTTAACAAATGCAGAGACAAAAGATTGCCAAGAATCAGAAGTCTACTTTGTCTAAAAGCAAAGATGACCTATACTCTCTAAGCACAAATCAAAATGTCAGTGACAAGTAAAAACTCATATCTTTCACTAACAATCACCTTCTTATCCTTCCCAAAATGCTACAGATGAGCTGAAAATTCCCAAATTCTTATATTCCTAAATGTCACACGCCATGGAAAATCTATGAAAAATTCTCTAACATGATTCTCTCAGAGCATGAAAACGTACACACAGAACCCAGAAAACTAACAAAACATCCTAAAATTCTTCTTCTCTTCAAACAAATCCCAGATACATAGAAAGCAAACAAACGAGAACCAAACAAAAATTCAAATGTTAAAAGGGAGAGATAAAATCTCACTACTGATTGGGATTGAAGTTTCCTCCTCAGAAGCTGCTGGATAACTCCTCCACCAACCATTTGAAGAACTCCTTGTACCAATCAACTCGCTGCAGAAAAAAACAGAGTAATCAAAAGGTGAAATACTGATGCAATTACACATAGACGAATATCCAAAAAAAAAATGCTTAAGCCTAGAAATTCGACTCTACAACATTACAGATCCAACGAATATATATCCAAATGAAAGAAGAAATCAAAACCAACAAATTCGAATACGACAATATGACCGATCGGAGAAAAGAAAAAGCTCACCGGAAAATGAAGTAACGGGATCGGCGATTGAAGACTATTCTCAGGGACAGATGCAAACACAGAACGAAGAAGAAGTAAACAGATACCAGAGAAAATGGATATCTCTCGATGACGCGACTGTCACACACTCACGAGAGACCTTTAAGGCTTTTAAGGCCCATTGGGCCTCATATCATCATCTATTAAAGGCCATGCCAAAAAAGAACGACAAACCCTGGAACCTTTTTTTTTTTATTATAGAATGAAAGAGACCAAAATGTTGAATGTTATTATGAAAATGAATTTTGAGACAAAACGACGAAATATCGTGGTTTTTTTATTTTTAGTTAGTAAATACAAACATTTTAAAGATTAACTGTCCAGTTAGTTATATGATAATAGCTCACCAATCTATGAAACAAAAAAAAAAATGACCAATGCCATTGCCTTGTGGTAAGAACACTTTGTGTTGGAACCTTATAAGGTCATGGCTTCGAACATTGGTCACACATTCTTGTCTCTGTCTCTAGATGTCAAATCTCTAATATTAAAAGAGGCATTCTTAAATGTCTTCTTTAAAAAAAATGCAAGAAAAAAAAATAACAAAAAAATACCGATGAAAATATCAGTTAATTTTAGTTTCTTTTGAATTAAATATAAAATAAAATTAATTCAAATAGAAAAATGTATTTTGCAACAAATGCTAAATATCTTAGTCTTTCTTTAGATAAAAAGAAAAAAAATCTCCGAGATCCAAACCAAATTTACATTGCTCCTTCGTATCTAGTGTTTTTATCTTATGAATTGACGATAAGTGGTTTCTTAAAGTTAATTTTGTTTTATCAAGGGGAATGAAGATAGACACCCGGTGCCAGAGATGTGGATTGGAAGGAGAATCAATCAACTATGTCCTGTTTACATGTACTATTGCAAGACAGGTATGGTCACTCTCCCATTTTCCCTTGCCAATCAATGGGTATAGTGAAACATCTATTTATCAGAATCTGTTCTATGTGCTAAGAGTGGGAAATAGACTGGAATTACCTACACAGATTAGGAACTGTGCCCCATGGCTTTTGTGGAGACTATGGAAGAATAGAAATTGTTTTCTGTTTGAAGGGATTTCATTTGACTCAGAACTGACTATTACAAAAGTCTTTGATGATGTTAATGATTGGCATGTTGCCCAACAACTCGAGACAAGCGCAGTTAGAGATGCTGAAGAAATGAATAGAAGGAAAAAGAAAAGATGGACAGTGCCACCTCCTTCATGGTTGAAGTGTAATTTTGCTTCTTCATGGGACAAAAGGAACAACACTTGTGGGGTAGCTTGGGTCCTTCGAGATGACCAGTGATATGTCAAGATGCATAGTCGCAGAAGTTTTGCTTTTGTTGATTCTCATGTGGATGCAAAATTCCTTAGCTTCATATGGGCAATTGAAAGCATGGCAAGCTTACGGATTCAAAAAATTATCTTTGCTTCAGATGCGGTTGACCTGTTAGGTGCGGTGATTAGACCTCCTGACTGGCCAGCCTTAACATATTATTCCCCTGAAGCCACTCGTGCATTGCAGGTTTTCAATCATTGGGAGCTAATGATGGAAGACACAAATTCAAACCTGGGTGCAAGGATGATTGCAAAGAGTGTCACGCAACAGGATCGGCGCCAATCTTATGTAGCTATGGGACCTCCAGTCTGGCTTAGACAGGTTTTTTACTCGGAGAGATGTGAGTAACTTTCTCTGATGTTGGGTTTCTATTGGCTTGAGCATTTAGTTTGTGGTTGTTCCTCTTGTATTGCTGCTCCTCTGTTTTCCTCTGTTTTGGTTGTGAGGTGTTGGTTTTTGATTATAATTATTGGTTAACTTTGTATTTTGGATGGGTTCGGTTTAATATATCCAGATGATAAAAAAAAAGTTAATTTTGTTTTATTGTCCATTAGCTTGTTACTTTTTGTAGATTATGATCCTCAATCCATGTTTTATTTTTTTCTTTGTTTTCTCTTTGTTTCACTTAAATGAATTCGTATTTGAGGAACCTAATAAAGAATTAAAATTAAATGAAACAAGTGCTAAATCATCAATCAATAAAAAATATTAAGAGATTGAGAAACAATTTGATGATAAAGAATGCTAAATCTTTTATATCACTTGTTTCAAATTTTAGATTAAAATGATTTGCGAGACACGAGTCGGATCGCCTTTAATGGTTGATGTTATGGCCATGAGAGAAGCACTATCACACGCATCGACGAGAAACCTCTTTGGCTTCACAATGGCCTCGGAATCTCAAATCCTAATCAACCTAATAAAAGTTTGAAACTTCCATCTGGAAATCTATAGAATCGCACAAGACATCAACAAATTGACAAAGAAATTCGAAGCATCTTGTGTCTTTATCTCTAGATTTGAAATTGGTTTTAGCCTTTGTACCAACAACAACCAGTTTAATGAAATCAAAGATATTTTGACCCAAAAAAAAAGATTAAAACGATTTGATGTTAGAGAATTTCTTAAAAATCTTGAGTCCAATAAAATATAGAGAAATTTGCTAAATTAATACTATTTGAACATCATTTTGTCCCAATACACCTTGATATATCATGGTTTTTACCCGTTTTCGACCATGATATAAGTCCTTTTTATAGAGTCTTTTTGGTATTTTTCGAGTCTTTTTGAGTCTTTGTGGTTAAAGGACGATTGGAGCTTAATGGAAGCTTTTGGAGCATTTTGGAGCATCAAGGAAAGAAGAGCTGAAGATATCAAGTCGGAGTCGAGCAGAGGAGCTTGTGTCGATCGACACAAGGCTTTGGTGTCGATCGACACGCTCGTGCCAGACGAAAAAGAAGAATTCCAAAAGATCTTGTGTCGATCGACATGCTTCATATGTGTCGATCGACACGGGCTTTTAATAAAGAAATCATGTTCGGGCCTGAAGTTCCAGACGCTTTTATCAAGGCCCAGTCTGATTTTGCCTACTTGTATATATAGTTTTTTCTTAGGCTTTCATGTTTTTTTAATCTTGGATTTTTGAGACTTGAGAGAAGAGAGCTTTTGGGGAGATTTCAGACTTCAGATCTTCAGATTTCAAAACCCTTTTGTATCTCTAACTCTATCTTTTTAATGCAATTTATCTCATTCATAATGTTTACTGCATCTATGTCTGAGTAGTTTGCTTGTTAGGTTAGGGTAGTTCTAGGGTTTGATGAGAAATCGAATGGATTAAAACCATGTTAGGATTTATCTTTGTGTTCTTCATCTAGATTGGTATAACTCTGATTTTATGATTGATCAACTAAAATTAGATATCATAGGTTGTTTAATAGATTCGAAAGTATTATTGATAACCTGAAATAATCTTATATGAGCAAAATTACTTATTCGCAAAGAAATTTGGTTTAGAAATTTTGTGAGCAATTAAACCTTAACTATAAAGCTTGATTTAATTTTCTAGGTTCGCAAAGAAATTAGGGATTTTGGAATCTAATCATAGATAGTCTCTGCAACGAAAGTTGATTGATTTTACATTAGTGTTTATGTTCTAGAACGGTTCTTAATAAAATCCTAACTGTTTTTATCTCTGTGTCGATCGACACATACCTGTGTGTTGATCGACACGACCGTATTTCAAGTCATTCCTGCGAATTACCCTTGGCCTAACCCTTTGTCCAATTGAATTTCAAGATCATTTATTACCATTTACTTGTTTTGCTATTTTATATCATTCATACATTCTTACTTAGCATAATTCGAACTCTTTAATCGTTTGTGTGATTCTTTTCCCTGTGGATTCGATCCCTAATTACTACATCGATCTCTTAATTTGAGAGAGTAGCTCAGGGCAAATTTGAGCATATCAAATTTTGGCGCCGTTGCCGGGGAATTGAATCACCATTCGATTATTGTTAGTAGAATTTTGTCTAAGTTTTTTTTATTTTTGTTTACTTACTTTCTTTTTCTGTTGTTTTTGTGTGTTTCAGGATGGTCAACAACAGACTCGTTTTATTTGCACACAAAGATGGCGGTTTTAGGGACCTTTAGGGTCGGAAGTACAATGCTGAGGGTCACCGTCTGGATGAGCATGAAGCTATAGTAGCAGAGGAGCAGCAGCAGGACCAGCAGGGTCAGATAGTGCAGCAGCAGCCAGCTGGGCGGCGTGCGCGCACTTTGGGAGAGCACTACAGACCTGATGAGTTCTACGCCAACAGGGCTGCCATCAAGCCTCCTACTTTCCAGAGAAGTGACTTCGAGCTGAAGCCAGCTTACTTCTCATTGGTGGCTCAGCATCCTTTTCATGCTCTTCCTTCAGAACATCCCATGGACCACATTGAGAGGTTCGAACACTTGGTATCTAGCATCAAGGCCAATGGGGGTTTCAAGTGACTACCTCTTCTGCAAGCTTTTCCCTTACTCTCTAGCTGGGGAAGCATCTTACTGGCTGAAGCAGTTGGCACCTGGATCTCTGACTACTTGGGAGGACACCAAGAATGCTTTCCTCATTAACTTCTTTGATGAAGCGAGGTCCGAAGATCTGAGGACAAAGATCTCTATGTTCAAACAAGGACCGACTAAAGCATTCAAGGCTTCTTGGGTGATGTTCAAAGCCTATCAGAGGGATTGTCCACATCACGGCTTTAGTGATGTTCAGTTACTGGGAATCTTCTTCAGAGGAGTCGACTGGCGATATCAGATGGCTTTAGATGCTGCAAGCAATGGGAATTTCAACACCAACTACCCAGAGAATGCTATAGTGCTTATCGAGAACTTGGCTTCTAGTAATAGTACCAAGAATACAGATTTTGAAAGGAAGCAACTTGGAGGGAGCATTGGTGGAAGTCAGATTGCTGCGGTTAATGCCAAGTTGGATTCTATGCACAACTTGCTAACGGGGAAGAAAACAGTTCAATTTGCTCAGGAGGTAGAGACCTTCATTCCAGACCCCGTGTCGATCGACACGGAAGGATTGTGTCGATCGACACAGGATGAAAAGGACTGCAACTACGTTGGTGGAGCTGGTTTTCAGGGTCAAAGGTTTGGTACTCAACAAGGCTACCAGAAGAACGATTTTTAGAAGCCGTTTCAGAGCAACTACACTAGGAACTACGGTTCTTCTTCATATCAGACACCACTTGCTCAGTCATCAGAGAACAGCGAGATGAAATCTATGCTAGAGCATATTCTAGAGGATCAACAGAAGATGACTGTGAGCTTTAATGGAAAGATGGACGCTATGTACCAAGATCTGAATGGCAAAATTGAGGCTATCAATCTCAACATGAAGAAGCTGGACACTCAGGTAGCCCAAACGGCGGAGTCGGTGAAAAGGCAAGAAGGATTCCTACCGGCTAAGACTGAGACGAACCCAAGGTTGCATATCAATGCAATCACTGTGAGATGTGAGGAAGGAGAAGTCGCAGATTTGGAGACAGCAGAGCTCGTGTCGATCGACAGAACTGAAGCCTGTCGATCGACAGGATGTTACGCAATCGGTGATGCCAAGGACAGGAAGTCTCCTGTCGATCGACACACTGCTTATGTCGATTGACACACTGCCCAGAACATCCCACTTTCTTCAAAATCATCGAATAGCTTAGAAGAGAGGGTGTACAAGCCTAAGCTACCCTTTCCGAGGAGGAAGTCTAAGCAAGAGATAGAGGATGCCCAATGCAAGGCCATTATGGAGAAGCTTGTTGTGGAGTTTCCATTAATAGGGGCTGAGAAGCTCCCTCCGGTGGTCAGAAAGTGTTTGCAGAGGATGGCTATCAAAAACTTGAGTTCCGAGCAGTTCAGTGCTATACTTTCCGTAGAAGTATGCGCATTGATTCAGGACATGACCCCAGAAGAACCTACTAAACCCTCATTGAGGAAGCTACCTAAGGTTTCAAGTCCTGGAACGTTTGTGATTCCCTGTTCTATCAAAGGTACGCAATTCAAGAACTCTCTGTGTGACACTGGGGCTAATGTGAATGTTATCTCTGAGTATGTTGCAAGGAAGCTAGGGATTGTGGATCTACAACCTTCAAGGATGTCTATCTTGCTGGCTGACGGGACTCCCACAACTTCGAAAGGATTCATTGCTGATTTGATGCTGCAAGTGGGAGACTATCTTATTCCTATAGACTTTTACGTTATGGAGTCAAGAAAGGGAAGCAACAGACCATTGATTCTTGGGCGAGCCTTCCTTGCCACTTTGGGAGCATTTGTTGATTTTCCCAATGAGCGAATCTCTTTCTCCAAAATCAACAAGGATGTCTTCTACCCTGCAGTCCATGACAAAGATATCTCTTGTTTGACCATCATTACTGAAGAGAAGCCACTGCAAGAAAAGAAGACGATCCCTTGTGCGCAAACTTCAACTCATATCCCTTCCACTGCACATCATGGAGACACCAGGCCAAAAAAGCCCAAGTGCAAGAAGGTACCGCCCTCTACTCCACTACCTTTGCGTTCTGATGGAGGAACCAAACCAGCTAAGGCCAAACGCAAGAAGACTTCCAAACCATTCTCCAAGTTTAGAATTATCATCCCTATTGAGTTAAGGGAGAAAGGAGAGGAAGTGATCCAGGAGATGCTGCAGAACACTGCAAAGCTCTTTCCAAGTGTTTTTCCCTGCACCATTCCACGGAAGACCTGAGCCTGACACAGTCGAGCTAATGACTGAAAACAAACGCTTAGTGGGAGGCAACCCACTTGTAAGTTTTTCTATTTTATCTTTTATTTCCTTTTGAGTCAGTTAGTCTTTAGATTTTTTAGGAGCTTGAATTTGATCATCTTAAGGATTTGCATTGTGCGTCTTCTTCTTTGATCGTGTCTGTTGAGTGATGCAGAAAAAATTTGCAGTCTGAGACAGTGAGGTCTCTGTCGATCGACAAGGATTCCATCTGTCGATCGACATGGCCTTCAATTTTCAAAATTCTCGACATCACAATGATCCGTTCCCTCATAACCCGTGTCGATCGACATGACTTGTTTGTGTCGATCGACAGGGTCTCCACTTTGGTAAATCTCATTCATTTAAATCAAGTTCAATTTTCCTTTGATTTCTTTTGCCAACTTCAGGCTTGACAACACTGGGGACAGTGTTGGTTAAGTCTGGGGGAGGAAACTACTAACGTGTTTCTTTTTGTTTTGTTTATTTTGGGTCAAATTTTTCAAATTTTTGTTTTATTGAGTCAAAATTAGTTAGGAACAACCTTTCTTTTGATTTAGTGGATTGTCTTTGCCAGCATGTGACCATTCTTCCAGGATCAATTTCAGAGTCAGACTAATGGGAAATCCTAGGATTGACCAGTTGACTAGAGACGTCTGCTACTTCCGGTATAATCCGACAAGTCAGAGCTACTGCACGGTTCTCTTTGGGATCGATGTCCATAGAGCTTGACTCCTCAGTCATACCTGACAAGTACAACCCCTTTTTGAAAGTAATGGTACTCCTCTCCCTCTATTCCCTTAGAAAAAAAAATATATATATATATATCATTTATGTTAGGATTGGGGTGAAATGATAGCTCCTGAGTATAAGACGAGGAATAAAATCCAGTGAGTCTGTACTCAAGAGGTGATCACCAGCTCAAAAGCAGCAGTCTGAGTCCCATAAAACGGATGAAGAAGATGAGCAATCTCACGAGCCTGTCTCCTCACAAGGAACAATAGTAGTGAGTCACGACCCTGTCTCCTAACAAGGAACAACATTAGTGAAATATGCACTGCTTTGAGTTCACCAATCATGAAACAATAGGAATAGAGAACAAAATAAGTCTGGAGGAGAGGAGGAATACCAAGTGTTGTATAGGTTGATTTGTCATGGTATAGTCTGGGAATGAGTCTAGAAGGTTCTTGGCATTGAGAACATTGAGACCAAGCTATGAAGACTAACGGATTATGCTGCGAAGTGGTGGATGAACTTGGAATGCTGCAAATGTCTGCAGAGAAGTACATGGTGGTCTGATTCTGGTTGGTTCTGGATTATGTGGTTCACTAGTTGGAATGGTCAGTTCATTGCTCCAAGGGAAGGTAAGTTTCTGTGTTTTCAAACCTCTTTCACATTCTTGGTTTATGTTTTGCTTGAGGACAAGCAAAGGCTAAGTCTGAGAGAGTTGATATATCATGGTTTTTACCCATTTTCGACCATGATATAAGTCCTTTTTACAGAGTCTTTTTGGTATTTTTCAAGTCTTTTTGAGTCTTTGTAGGTTAAAGGACGATTGGAGCTTAATGGAAGCTTTTGGAGCATTTTGGAGCATCAAGGAAAGAAGAGTTGAAGATATGAAGTCGGAGTCGAGCAGAGGAGCTTGTGTCGATCGACACAAGGCTTTGGTGTCGATCGACACGCTCGTGCCAGACGAAAAAGAAGAATTCCAAAAGATCTTGTGTCGATCGACATGCTTCATATGTGTCGATCGACACGGGCTTTTAATAAAGAAATCATGTTCGGACCTGAAGTTCCAGACGTTTTTATCAAGGCCCAGTCCGATTTTGCCTACTTGTATATATAGTTTTTCCTTAGGCTTTCATGTTTTTTTAATCTTGGATTTTTGAGACTTGAGAGAAGAGAGCTTTTGGGGAGATTTCAGACTTCAGATCTTCAGATTTCGAAACCCTTTTGTATCTCTAACTCTCTCTGTTTAATGTAATTTATCTCATTCATAATGTTTACTGCATCTATGTCTGAGTAGTTTGCTTGTTAGGTTAGGGTAGTTCTAGGGTTTGATGAGAAATCGAATGGATTAAAACCATGTTAGGATTTATCTTTGTGTTCTTCATCTAGATTGGTATAACTCTGATTTTATGATTGATCAACTAAAATTAGAATATCATAGGTTGTTTAATAGATGCAATATTTTGCCTACTTGTATATATAATTTTTCCTTAGGCTTTCATGTTTTTTTAATCTTGGATTTTTGAGACTTGAGAGAAGAGAGCTTTTGGGGAGATTTCAGACTTCAGATCTTCAGATTTCGAAACCCTTTTGTATCTCTAACTCTATCTGTTTAATGTAATTTATCTCATTCATAATGTTTACTGCATCTATGTCTGAGTAGTTTGCTTGTTAGGTTAGGGTAGTTCTAGGGTTTGATGAGAAATCGAATGGATTAAAACCATGTTAGGATTTATCTTTGTGTTCTTCATCTAGATTGGTATAACTCTGATTTTATGATTGATCAACTAAAATTAGATATCATAGGTTGTTTAATAGATGCAAAAGTATTATTGATAACCTGAAATAATCTTAGATGAACAAAATTACTTATTCGCAAAGAAATTTGGTTTAGGAATTTTGTGAGCAATTAAATCTGAACTATAAAGCTTGATTTAATTTTCTAGGTTCGCAAAGAGATTTGGGATTTAGGAATCTAATCATAGATAGTCTCTGCAACGAAAGTTGATTGATTTTACATTAGTGTTTATGTTCTAAAACGGTTCTTAATAAAATCCTAACTGTTTTTATCTTTGTGTCATTCCTGCGAATTATCCTTGGCCTAACCCTTTGTCCAATTGAATTTCAAGATCATTTATCACAATTTACTTGTTTTGCTGTTTTACTTCATTCATACATATCAGCTTAGCATAATTCGAACTCTTTAATCGTTTGTGTGATTCTTTTTCCGGTGGATTTGATCCCTAAGTACTACATCGATCTTTTAATTTGAGAGAGTAGCTCAGGGCAAATTTGAGCATATCACACCTTCTATCACATGAAGAAGTCTCATTAGACCCTAATTTTAGGAAAACTCGATTTTACCCTCTAATTTTGTTTAAAAAATTATTTTTTTCTTTAAAACAAGAATAACTAAATTTTATTAACAACTAAATTATAGTTTCAATAAAAGCCAAACTAAATTGGTAAAAATTCTAAAATTTCTAAGAAAGTCTTACATTTACAAAACATAATATGAATTTGAAGGTAAAAATTAAATTATAATCCAAATTTTTATTTTCAAAAACCAATAATTTTTTTTAAATCCTCAATTTTTTATCAAATAGTATGATATATGTCATTCATGTATTCTCTACTAAATTATTTAAGATATATTTCTCCTTTAAACTATATTTGTGGACCCACAATGTTTTTTTTTTTAAATATTTCTAACAAAATTAATTTGTATGAGATATATTATTTTTAAAATTTTGTAACAATATGAATTTTTTGAAGCTTTTATTTTTTTATGATTTTAGAAGTTTTCGAAATTTAAATTGGTTTTTGAAATTCAAAATTCAAAACGTAATATTTAAAAATATTTTGTTAATTGTCGATTAAGGAAACAGAATATTTAGATCCTAGATTTAGAGAATTTAATACCTAAATTCGCAGAAAACACATTCTGCACTACTTGATAGATGATAGAAAATATGGTAGAATTTATATTCTACACCATATGGTAGAATATATTGAGAACGGTAGAATACATATTCTGGATTTGGTAGCTGCTAGTGCAAATTGTGAAATAAACACTCTACGAGATGTAGAGCAAGTAATAGAACATAAATTCTACGTTTGGTAAATATATAAGTCTACAAGGCAGAACTAACAAACTACTGATCCGTAGACGTAGAACGTGGATTCTGAAAGCCGTAGAAGCAAACTATACAATATTATTTTTAGCTAATAAAAATATTTTGATATATACAAATGACTATTCTTTAAGTGTTTGTAATTATAAGATTTTTTAAAAAATTAATTTTTTTTTATTTTTAATTATCTTTATTGGGTTAAAGGTAATTTAGGTAAAAAATACTAAAAAATAATAAAAAAAAGTATTGGGACAAAATGAATTTCAACGTAGGTTAATTTTACAAATTTTCCTAAAATATACAAGACACAATTGAACTAAATCCTAATGAATCAAAATTAACTCTAATTGAATCGAATTCCAACTGAACCAACAATTTCAGATAGAATTCTGCTAGAATTTTACTAAAAACTATAGTCATCTTCTTTTTTGTTTTGCTAAAAAAAACTATAGTCATCTTGAAGGGGAATGAAACAAAGAAAACACCTCATTGGCTTATTGCTTTACACTTCCATATATATAAGGGTCCCTATACATAAAGAGAGACAAAATACATCCATATTTGATAGATACAGTCTTACAGATAGATACGTATATATTTCCAAATGTGTACTGACATGACAGAGTTTTCAAATTTGAAATGGAGGACACTTCGTACAATTCGATTGGTTGGGAGGAGAAGGACCATAACAGCATAATATATAAATTTTATAATAAAATTAAGATAATATATAAATATGATTGAGATAATATATAAATTTTATAATATTAATTGTATTAAAATTGATAAATAAAAAGAAAAATATGAAAGATAAAAATAAATGTTATATTTATCTATTAAATATGGGTAATATAGATTCTATATTTAAAAATCCAAAAATAGTTCAAATAAATATAAAAATTTTATAATATTAAAAATTTTTTATATTTACTCTTATTTACTATCTATAATTATGTCCTAAGAGTCTTGAAATAAGGTAAAAACAACAGATGCTGTTTTAGACTGATCCTGGGACCCAGACGCCACATTTGTATCAATATACTAATATAAACCACATTATCAATGATATTAAAGAGAAATAAACCAATCAAATCACATATCGCAGTTCCCAGAATTATTGGGTGCTTTGGATAACCATCCAATTAAACTATCATACGGACCTATGTGCATGATTGTATGTGGAGAGAGATATATAATACGCTTATAATCTAATTAATTAATGGACAGGTTTCGACCATACATAAATTTTGAATTTAATTTTTTATAAACTACCATACATATTACTTTGTTTTCTTTATACGGAGAGCGAATTAAAATGTATCTCGTATCTCAATACGTTTATAGAGGATTCGAGTCCAAGATATTATTGAAGATTTTTCAGTCATATTTTATATAAATATCTGCTGCTCGAAATCTACCATGCCATTTATAGCTAGAAGTAGAATTTATACACGAAACAATTATAAAAATATCATTTTTAATATATATATATTTACAAAAATGTTATTTAAGAGTATTCATTTGTAAAAATATAATTCATTATAGATTTTTAAATCGAACTTGCAGCTCATGTCCGTACAATAAATAAAAAGTATTAGAATCAAAAGAGAATAATAAAAGTGGAACTACTTCACAATTAATTTGGGAAGTCTGGGCTTAAGGTCGGGTGGCTACCATCATCCGGACTCAAGCAGTTTACCTGGTAATCCCGTAACAGGCGATCGGGTTACCCCCAGACCACCAGTTCTAAAGGGCGTCCGTAAGGGCCATTCATGGTAGCTTAAAAATCCTTGGTCGCGGGTTTCGGCTCAGTTGGCTAGTCAGATCACGGTAAGGTGGTCTGGATACTGGGTTATAAAAAAAAAAAAGTGGAACGAACACCATCATTTATACAATTTTGCTCATAAATCTAATTAAGATTATGTATTTATTTTCATAATACATAATGTTTCTAATTAAGATTATGTATTTATTTTCATAATACATAATGTTTGAAAACAAATATATAATGTTACATGTATTCATAAGATAATTATGATAATTGTATCTATTAATAGAAATAAAGTTTCTATCACTGTTTAAAAATAATTTAATCAACAGTATATTGTACTTTTAATTAATTAAAATGCACATAGATAGTATAGATAAATATTTATATTATAATATATATATATATATATATAATATGTATTAGTTATATGTTGGTCTTAAATCTTATTTCATGTTTCTCATCAAATTCTATATTGGATTTATTCACTCACGGATGTATGAACCAGATAAAGCAAACCCACATAAGAAAAAAACATTCTTGATTTAATTTTTGCAAACTTAATTTGAATCCTAATTAAGTCTATCTAGTTTATGGAATACTAGAATTTTGACCTGCGTCAAACGCGAGATTAAAATATTTGAAAAAAAAAATCCATAAATTAAACATATCGAAGAAATTAGAAATAGCATATATGAATTGGTACATTTTTCATTATAGATAAATATATTTTACCATACTAATTTAAATTTGAATGACACTTGCTTTGCATATAAGTATTGTTTTGTGTAAATCGAGTACGCTTGAAATTATTGATTTTTTAAAATTTATTTGAGTTCGTCAAACCCAAAAAAAATATTGCGTTAGTATGTAAAAATCTTTTAAAATTAAAAAAAAACAAAGAAGTAATAAATAGTGAAACTGATGATTTTACAACATTCAAACATTAATGTTTTTTCAAATTATCTCGTATATTGTTTGGATTTCACCAATATCAATAAATCTATTGTGTTTTCTATAAACATTGTAAGAATATTTTATTTGTATAAATTTATATTTTCATAACAAAAATTCAACTTTAGTTAAAGTAATATTGATACAATTGAATGATATTAAAAAAATGGTATGATCAAATAAATGAATTATATTTTCAATTATACAACAATATATATAGTGTCCCAATACAGTTCATACATATATAAAAAACTAGTGTCCATCTTATAAAAGGTAACATAAATTAATTTATATAATAAGGTTTTTGTTGTTAGAACTCTCACATCATAAGTTGAGATGAGAACTATAATAAGATATGTACTATGTATAGGCCCATAAATACAGCTACGCGCATGTATCTGGCTTATGAGCAAACATTTGATCTGCAATCGTTTTCTTCTATATATATTCCTTAATCCTTTCATATAGAATGTCCCATCTAGTCTATAGATTAAGAAAATTTAACCATAATCCGCTACTAAATCACACGATACAATGACCCATAGATCTTTAGCCTGTAGTGACACCTACTCTGATTTGACATTATTTTAAATGACGCTTTATTATGACAAAATGTACCACAAACAGATCTTGAGATTTCAAAAAATGTCACAACAAGAATCGTAGGATTTGCCAATAATCGTTATTAAAAAAACCAAGACACTTTTTTTTTTTTTTGTTAATCTATCCTTATCGGAAAATAAAAGTTCAAACAAAAAAGAAAATACATAAAATAAGTGTAAATCCACATAACCATCCACTGATTCAAGTCATGTCTTCGTATGTTTGCCCTAAACACGAGACACAAAAAGAAAGAGAGAGACTAGTGTTTGAAAGATAAATAATAATATATTATTATATAAGATATTATTATTTCTACAAATATATTAAAAAGATAAATAATAATATAATATTATATAGGTTTTTTAAAATTAAAAAAGTTTACCATCCAAAAACTTTTAGAACTATTTCTCTCTATTTTTTAGAACTCTAAAATTATTTATTAATAATTTTTATAATTAAATATTATATGTTAATGTTTAGAACTTTTGTTAGAACCTCATTGGGAGGTGTACTGAAGAGCTAAAGAGGTGAGAGAAAGAGGTGAGAGAGATGGATCAAGATCATGAGTTATGGCGGACGCTGAGATGCGCCGGTAAAGCGCAAGATAAATCTTCCGACGTTGATACTCTCATGCTTAAGTTCCGTCCGATCGCTCCAAAGCCGACGACGACTAGTCAACCATTCGTCGGAGATACGAGCACGATGAGAAGGACAAAGAGAAAATACGTTAGGGTTTCAAAAAACAACAAAGCCACGTGTCGATTAAAGAACAGTGTTAGATCTAACTCAACAGATCTAGAGAACAGTCGTGAACGAGAAGATCTCGTGACGTTACAGCTCTTGCCGGAGAGATCTACACCGTTGAGTTTGGATCATAATAATCTCAACGTTCCAACGGTGAAAAC
Organism: Arabis hirsuta; assembly: GCA_964056655.1. NCBI lineage: Eukaryota > Viridiplantae > Streptophyta > Magnoliopsida > Brassicales > Brassicaceae > Arabis > Arabis hirsuta. The sequence goes on along the minus strand of OZ053309.1, from coordinate 27,879,258 downwards.
AATAATCGTCGGAGATGCAACCTGTAAAACCGACACGTGGCTACCGTTTAAAGGCGGTGAGGAACCGGTGCATCGGGTTCTAGTGGAGACGTGGGTGACGGTGGAGTCAGTTACCGGTGGCTCCGTTTCCCATGCGGTAAGGTGTACCGACGAAGAGATAGCGGAAGCTTTAGATAAAGACACGTGTCCTGGTTTTGTATCGGACGGTTCGAATCGTGTGATGATGGTGAATGAGGCTTATCGGAGGATTGTGACTGGAGGAGACGACGACGACGGTGGAATCGCAAGAGAAGTGATTGTGTGGTTGGTGGTTGACCAAACGGCGACGTTTTGTGACTACGGAACTTTTACGTGTAAGGTGAGACTAGAATACACGTGGCGAGAAACGAAGTATGTTAAAACGGTGCCGTGCGATGTGTGGAGGATGGAGTTTGGTGGATTTGCATGGAGGTTGGATACTACTGCAGCTTTAACTCTTTGGCTATAAGGTATCGAGGTAAGAATTAATTAAGATTAAGATGTGGTTAAGATTCATAATCTCAAACCTTATTCACTTTTTTCGTACTTTCGTTAATTGGGATATTAATAAGTAATAAAAAGGAGAAACGAATTTATATATAATGCTACAATATGTGGGAAGATTTTGAGAAAGGCTTTCGAAATTAATTTGTGTGTGAGAGAACTTTAATTATATATATAGATTGGAAATTTGCCAAAATGTCAAATGTTGATTGGCAAAGCTTTAATCAATAGCTTTTGTGTTGATTCTTCGTATTTTCTCTCATTTCCATCGAATATAATAGAGATATATATAAATTTACGTGTCACGAAATATCACCCGTAATTTCAAAAATATAACAAATATATAAATTTGTATGTCACTTTTTTTTCATCGATCCCCAAACGAGAAACATTTTTGAGTTATCACTCCTAAGATCAGATGCAAAGATAAAGTCTAATAATTGGGGCTAAAACAGAGTCCCCTAAAAAAACTAAGTTTGCAATGCAAGCTGTGATAATTTAAACCTATAGATGTAATGTTAAGAATATGCATGCATTAATGCATATGTATTTATGAACTGTATTGGGACACTATGTTGTTGTACATATATAGTTATACATGGATTCATGCACCAACCCTACACAAATTCGTGTGTTCGATATGGGTAAGTGTAGGGGTGGGCATTCGGTTTTTCGGTTCGGTTCGGTTCGGTTTTTTTGGTTTTTCGGTTTTTCGGTTTTCCGTAAAATGAGTCCATATGAAACCGAAATTGTTTCGGTTTGGTTTCGGTTCGGTTTCGGTTCGGTTTATAGAGATCCATATATCGTATATACACCAAAATTCATAATATTTTTTGGTTTTTTTGGTTTCGGCTCGGTTTTTTGGGTTTCGGTTCGGTTTTTCGGTTTTTTGGTTTTTCGGTTGTCGATAAAATGAGTCCATTTAAAACCGAAATTGTTTCGGTTCGGTTTCGGTTTTGGTTTTTTCGGTTCGGTTCAATTCGGTTTTTCGGTTTTAGGTATTTTTGCCCACCCCTAGGTAAGTGACAGTGGAGAACTGTATATATATATATATATATAAAGAGAAGAATCCGATGTGTGTTTGAAGCATACTAATATTCTTTGAGATTTCATGCCCTGACACGTGTATCTGTCTCTTTATTATTGGGCAATCTCTTTTTTTTTTGTTAAAGAGGCAATATCATTTCATGGTTTTGAATTCCATCCATATAAGATAATTGCGGGAAGGATGAACCATTTTGCTGATAACTAATATTTTAAACAGAATAATTAACGATAGTGAAATAGTACCACCATTTATCTTGTATTGTGTTGTTATCGTTTACTTCGCCTTCTCTTCGTTGATTTTTTTTGTTATTGTCTTATATTACCAATCAAATCCAGTTTTTTTTTTTAAATGAGGGTAGAAATTTCCAGTTGAATCCATGGATAATTTAACGCTTAGTATACGGACATGTTAGATGTATATATTCAAAATGTGTGAAACTTATTCACACCTACACTTAATATCTTTATCCCACTATCTTCACATGTTAATTGTAAAGAATTGTATATAACTATTTGGATTAATCCTCTAAAAGATTTTTTTTTAAAAAATTTGGTTTAAAAGAAGTTATTTATGAAGTGCATATTTTGATTGTGTTACAAAACATCACCCGTATTTGGATTAATGCTCTAAAAGAAATTATTATTTTTTATTTTTATTTGTTTGGGTTAAAAGAAGTTATTTATGAAGTGCATATTTGATATGTTACAAAAACATCACAACTAAAAATCCCATTATATATATGTTAAAATTGAATTTGTAAGAAAATTAAATCAAAATTCTTCTCATGCACCAATTTGTTTATGACAAATGATTCTATATGTATATATATATATATATATATATATATAATATAGATGTTGTATAGAATAGAAGTGTCGACATGCTATATGCGCATGTTAGATATGCATATGCCCATTCTGCGGTAGCCAATAATGATGATTACATCACATCTAAAAATCTTCGTGGGCTTTTAAATCTCAACATATGGAGAAATCTAATTGGCTAATCAAAAAGTTAGAAAGAAAAATAAAACAAAATAATAGTATAAAAATGCCAAAAAAGATCTATCGAAGAGAGGGAATAAATGAAGTGGTTATGGAACACTCAAAACACGCACAGGGGAAAATCAAAATTACACGTGGCATTTCGACAGATAAAGACATCAACCAATCAGCTTCCACATATTTTTGTTTTTTCGCTTTCTGTTTAATTGTCGTTTTTTCTAATTAGTGACGTCATGCCATACCTGGGGACGTGGCTGGGTCCTACTTTACTTAATCTGAACCGTTCAAGTGTTATGGTGAGAGGATTCTAGCCATACGTTGATGTCACGTGCTCGTAACGCGGCTGGTGAAATTTGACTGTGATAGAATTTTTGGTTGACGATAAAGCGAATAAGAGCCTATCACGTGTCGGTTTTTCTCGAAACAACTAAAATCTCATAAATATATTGGCCCCTATAAGAATTACGTACAATTTTTTTTAAAGCTAATAGTAACACTGTAGTTTCTTCAGAATGAACATAAAAAAACACTGTAGTTTTTCAAAATGAAAGCATCTCCAATGGTAGGGATTTGGAATGAGAACTAACAAGTATTATGTAATTTTGTTTTCTAGGTTTTTGCAGATCATGAGACGAGTAAAAACCCTATTCTATTTGGTAGAGAATTGTGGGTTCAGAATTTTTTTTTGAAGGGTTTATAATTTTTTTTGAAGGGTTTAGAATCGTTTCTAAAAAAATTTAGAATTATTTTTTTTACATTATTAACTCATTAAAAATTTATATAGGCCAGTTTTATCTTCTTCCTTGTTTCCTCCAATTAAGATCATCGCATCGAAGCCATAACGCGGTGCCATTCGGAGCCTAAGTCGGAAAGATAATGGGAAGTTTATTCATGAGTTTCTAACAAACAAAAAAAAAACTAAATATTATTAGAGAAAATGAAGAGGAGTTCTAAAACTAGAAATTCCTATATTTTTTTGTAGAAATTCATATAACACTTGCCCATATATAATTGGTTTAAAGGGTTTTTAATAATTTAAAATTTAAAAAAACCAAAATTGTTAAAATAATATATTATAGATATTCTTAGAGTATTTATCCATTGAGGATGCTCTGAACCTTTTTATTTTTTAAAAAGACTAATTTTTATATTTTTTATATTCGTTTAACAATTATTTTTGAGATTATTGCTGCATGACTGTCGAATGAACAAATCGACTTTCTCATGCAATTTGAAAGTCTTTTGTAATCTAAACTTATCTTGAAACAAAAGAATAAGCAACTCAAATGTTGCTAATTTTTTTTTTTAAAATCCCAAATGTTGCTAATTCGATAGCTTTAATGAATAAATAATGAAGAAACCTACGCCTATCTGAATTAGGCTAATACTCATAATTTGTAAGTATTTCGAATATTTTAGTTTCAAAATTTGAAGACCTACAAAACCCAAAAGCCAAGTTTCACATAAAAGGACAAAAACAAAAAAAAGTTGTGTGGATTTGTTTGTAAAATAGCCAACCACGGATGACCGACCTTCAATTTTTTTTTTTTTCATCTGAAATATTATATTGATCACCTGTTAAAATATATGGATGTAATACTAAAATATAAGAATATAAAATATGAGAATAAAATACGAGAGAGGAACCATGCCGAGAACTTCAACCAAAAGAAGAAACCTAAAAATTGAAAGATCAAACTATAGCTAGGAAAAACATGCTAACACCAATTTTTAACAATCCAAACAAGACAAACTCCATTTCTGACAAAGCTAATTGTCATCCTTCTATTGAACCACCAAAATTTAGAACACATGCTTCGATTTGACGGGAGAGTTAAAAGAGATGAAGGAGTTGCAAGCCCACCCAAGTCCAAAGCTAAACCAAGATGCTTTGTTTAGCTTTGTTTCATTAACTTTAACGTTTTTCCTTATACTACGACATAGATAATAATAATAATAATAATAATATATATTATATAATTTTATGATAAGTGATCCTCCATAATTTTATGACTCATGAAGAGCGAATGGTGTTCTATAGAACATTTGTAAACATTATGAACAATTATACGGAAAAATTCACGTTCATGATTAAATAATTTCTTCCTTTTCTTTTTTTGAAACCATATAATAATAATAATAATAATAATAATAATTTATTCCTTAACATACAAGATTACGATAAACGTATCTTCCTGCATTACACTAGAGATTTTCAACAAATCGTATATCTAACTTTTTTTAGAAGTTTTTTTTTTGTCACAATTTTTTTTTAGAAGTTTGATTGTAACTTTTAACGTAACAAAATTGATTTTAAAGTTAATAGCATGTAACCATTAATTTAAGTTTCAAAAATAATAATAATAGCATGGTATTTTAATGAAACACCTCTTAGGCTTAGTCTCCTCTTGAGATAAAACTTTAACAACATTTGTCATTGTTATGTAACATCTTGAAACATTCAACTATTTGAACTAAAAGAATCTGAGAAGTAAACCTCAAATTATATGATAGCATCTCTCTGTATTAACCTATCAGACAAATGGTCCTATAAAATAATACTTCTTCAATTTCAATATATTTGATAATTTAGAAAAATTTTGAGAAATTTTTAAAAATGCCCTATTTCAATTGTCAACTTTCAAAAATATCACATTTTAAAATTGTTTGCAAACGTGTCACTATTTATTAAACCATAAGTCAAATTTATAATTTTTTCTTTTTCTCTTTCTTTATTTTTTTCGCTTTCCTCTTTTTCTCTTTTTTTTTCCTTCTCTTTATTTTTCGTGAAAAAAATCTGAGATCATTTTTTTTTTCTTTCTAGATTTTAGTTTTTTTTGTTCATTATTTTTTTCATATCTCAAAATTTTTTTTTTCATATTTCAAAACTTTTTTCTCAGATGTTGTTTCTTTTCTTTTTTAACTAAAACTCATCTATCTCTTAAAACTAAACTGATAAAATGAATTTGAATTTCACAAAAAAAAAATTTAAGATCTGAAATTGAATTTCGTGGATTGAGAAAGAAAAAAAAGGAGGAGGAGAAGAGAAGAAAAAATAATAATTTGAGATTGAATTTCGTGAATTGAGAAAAAGAAGAACAAGAAAGAGGATGATGAGAAGAGAAGAAGAAGAAAAAAAAGAATGTTATCATTGACACAAAATGCAAATAGAAACATAAACACATAAACGTTTTTAAAATTTTTGGATTTGAATTAACTATTTTATACTTAGGGTATAGATTTTGGGGAGAGGAAGAGGGATAGGGGTTAGGGTTTTTATTTACATTATAAAATTTTTTAAAAAAATTATAATCTTTATAAAAAGTTTATAAAGTTTTTATACAGTTTATATACTTTTTAAATAGTTTATAAAAATTTTAAACAGCCTTACGAAAGTTTTTAAAAACTTATAAATCTTGTAAAAAATCCTTATAAACTTTTAAATTTTTTTATAAACCTTTTAAAAATTTTAATACACATAAAGGTTTTTAAAATTTTTGGATTTGAATTAATTATTTTACAATTAGGGTATAGATTTTGGGGAGAGGAGAGGGATTAGGATTTTTATTTACATTATATTTTTTTTTAAAAAAATTATAATCTTTTTAAACAGTTTATAAGATTTTTATACAGTTTATATAGTTTTTAAACAGTTTGTAAATTTTTTAAACAGTCTTACGAAAGTTTTTAAAAACCTTATAAATCTTGTAAAAAATCTTTATAAACTTTATAAATTTTTTATAAACCATTTAAAAATTTTTATAACTTTGTAAAAAACTCTTATAAACCTTGAAAATCTTTATAAACCTTTAAAAATATCTTTTAACTTTTTTATAAACCTTTTAAAAATTCTTATAAACTTTGTAAAAAACCCTTATAAACCCTTTAAAAATTTTATAAACTTTTTTAAAAACTTTATAAATTATTTTTTCAATTGTTCAATTTTTAAAGATAGATATAAAATTTTTATTAACTGTTTAAAATTTTTATAAATATTTTAAACTGTCTTACAAAACTTTTAAAAAATTTTATAAACATTAAAAAAAAATTATAAACCTTAAGAAAACGTCAAAACGCTAAATGAGTAAGAATAACATCAAAAATAGAACTATCCCATAAATAATCAAAAACTCAAATCTGTAAACCATATTGAACAAAAAAAATCTTAGATTTGTAACCAAAATCGAATCAAAAACTCAGATTTACAACACAAATCAAGCAAACCCAGATTTGCAAAAAAAGTGATAAAATCTGGGTACATATCTAAATCTATATGTGAGAGAAAAAGATTCATATCTAGATCTTTTTTTGCTTCTTCAACGTAATCACCACCATTGAAAAGCTTGAGAGATGAGGAGTGTAGAGGTCAGATTTTACCCCTGTGAGATCGATATAGCGACGAGGTCAACTCCACAACGTCCTGACGAATTCAAAACAAGTCTACAAATGCCTAGTCTGAATCTAGGTCCAAAATGACATTAAGTCCATAAGCAAAATGGGTTTAATAGAATAATGAGCTTAAATTAGATTTATTGCCTAATGAGCCAAACTCATTTTATGAGCTAGCCCATTTTAGATATTTCGCTATATATAGCTCATTGTACTCATCCAAAAAGGGGATCGAAACACTCTACAGAAAGCATCTCTTGTAACAACTTTCTAAACAAATAATAAAACTCTCTTGAGATCTTATCGTTTGGTGGCTTATCGCATAGCTTTGCAAACCATAAAAACATCACTTAAATAATAATTGGGGAGAATTTACCCTCCACAATTTGGAGCCGACTATGGAGAACTTGTGAAGTTTCTCAAAAGACCACCGCGCCGAGATCAGGAGAGATGATTCTCGAGGGAGACAACAGCGAAAATAACCCTCAACAACTCGCCATGGATGGATCCGCAACCAAGGACTCCGAAACAAACGCGAACGCACCCAAAGTCATCACCGATCCTGAAACCAATGCGAACGCGCCCGGAGGAAACAACACCGCATGGGATAAGCCCGCAGAAAAGCCATCGCAGCTCGCCACAGAGATTACACAGATAAAGGGAAAGTTTGAAGAAATCCTTAGGAAAACAAGGGAACAAGACAACTTCAAAAACATAATGAAAAACCGAATGGATTCCTTAACCGCGGCAAGCCATGGAAAAGCGACGAGGTTTACACCCCAAGTCGTGGACCGTATCGCCCCGACAGCGCTTAACTTCTCCACGCCTTCAGAAGCTCAAAGAATTCGTCGATGTCATCCGCTCGATCTAAACGCCGACCCGACTCTCGGAAGCGGAGGACGAGACATCAACAAAGGCAAAGCGATAGCTGGCGGCTCGGTATCGGAGGTAGGCCCCACACAGCCTAGCAGTTCGGCATTGGCCGGTAAAACAGCACTACATGGCGGTTCAGCATCAGCAGGCAAGCCTGCGTCAGTAGTCGATCTTGAGGATGAAGCCGATGAACCAGGGTAGAAGGCCGCAGGACAAACCAATTATTCAGAAGATGAGCAGTACGCCTTTGAGCTCGCCGAAGAAGAAGAACGTCTCCGCTGGGAGAGACAGCAAACCGTCGAAGAGGAAAATCGCGTCCATAGGGAGAGACGGCGAGCCACTAAAACCCGCAGAGTCGCACCACGAATGCAGCAGGATGAGTTGGACGAGCTTCGTGCCTCTATGTACTGAACTAATATGGATTTAAAGGCGATGCGCTCACAAATGCATCGAGTAACCAGCACGGCCCCAGAGATTGATCGAGTGCTTGAAGAAGGGCAACGTACGCCTTTCACGGCTCGCATCTCAAAAGCAAGGTTGTCTGACCCTGGAAAGATTAAAGTGCCAGCCTATGAAGGGAGTTCTGATCCAACGGATCACATCACCGCTTTCACTATAGAGATGGGACGAGCCAACTTCAGAGAAGATCAAAGGGATATTAGTCAATGCCATATGTTCGTAGAACACCTCAAAGGGCCAGCTCTCCAGTGGTTTGCTGGGTTCGAGAGTAACTCCATTGATAGTTTCAGCCAGTTGTCAGCGGCCTTCCTCAAACAATACGCTATCTTCATAAAACGAAGAACTCTGGGAGCCGACCCATGGACAATGATGCAGGGGCCTACAGAATCCCTCCGCAACTTCGTCGAGCGGTTCAAAACCATCCTGTCAAGGGTAAAAGGCATTGACGACTCATCGGCCCTCGAGGCTCTGAAGAAAGCACTAAGGTACGAGTCAGACTTCCGAAAAGAAATAATCGTGAACGAGCCGGCAACAATCCAAGACGCTCTCCATCGAGCAGCTACGTTCGCAAGGAGTGAGGAGGAAATGAAATTATTGGCAGAAAAATACGGAAAGAAAAAACAGCCTAACGCTCCCCCCAGAATCAGAACCAACAAGGCAACAAAAAGAACAACCAAACGCCTAGATTTGTGGAGCACAAAAGAGGATTTAGGGGTGCACATAATTATCAAGTGAATTCTCCTGGTTACGACCGATAACGAGGTCGAGGTCGCGGAAGAGACACAATGAGCAATACCCGAATCAGAGGTCAAGACTCTTACGACGAAGCGACTTACTGTGACCATCATCGTGTCCACGGGCATTCAACTGCCAATTGCAGTACTCTCAGTCGAATGCTCACCGCGAAGCTGGCGGCTGGCCAGCTTAAGGGGGACTTCAGCCTCAAATACTTTGAGATGGAAACTAAGGACAAGGCAAGCGACGATACCCCAAAGCGAGGAAGAAGAAATGATAACGAATCGCCACCGCACGAACCAAGACAGCGAATACACTAAGTTACTTCAATGAACTACGGGGCAACTTGATCCTTTAAGAGGGTACGTAGGCAGCTCGTCTTCAGATAAGTTCAGTTGCCCCCTCCTTAAAAAGGGGGGGGAATGGGTACGTATACTCGTATACTTCCCTCTTTGTACACGGCTTGCCGTATTGAATAAATCAAAATCCAAGTGTTTATTTGCAAATTTATCAAAACCTTAGTGTTTACTTGCAAATCTATTAAAAGCCAAGTGTTTACTTGCAAAGTTTTAAAAAGCCAAGTGTTCACTTACAAACTTATCAAAAATCAATTATCAGAAGCCAAGTTTTCACTTGCCTATTCATCCAAAGTCTTCTCTGAAACAGACTTCTTCTTCTTGTTAACTCGCTGTTGTTGGCCACAGTGACGAACTCTCGACATCCCTAGTGGATAAAGCGCGCTATATAAATTCGGTGTTCATTGCTGGAGCGGACTTGTTCAAGGGAACATATCCGTAAACCAGAATGTTCAACTCAGAAACCCAGCACACAACAAATCTCTGGTCTAAATTCGGTGTTCATTGATGGAGCAGACTTGTTCACGAGAATATATCCGTAAACTAGAATGTTCAACTCAGAAACCCAGCACACAACAAATCGCTGGTTTAAATTTGGTGTTCATTGCTGGAGCGAACTTGTTTACTGGAACATATCCATAAACCAAAATGTTCATCTAAAAAACCCCAACAACTTAATCGTTGGTCATTATGCAATAACGTGTTCATTCTCGGAGCGGGTGTGTCGACGGAGGCTCGCCCGTAAACTAAGAAGTTCATCAGAAAACCCAGCTAACCTATCGCTGGTCCTAACTCTAATATAATTGTACTTTGAAAACAAACAATTCAACGACAGCATGCTTGAAAACCAGAACAACCATCATCCCAACTCAAAACGCTATCTCAAATAATGAAAGACAAAAATGATGGTGAACAAAAGGATAAACACCCTCCAAGCTGAATCAAATATTAAGTCTAAAATCAAAAGTACAACAAAGTCTTGAAACAAACAAAATGACTAAGTCGCGGTCTCGTCAACATCCTCAACAATCTCGATAGCCTGCTCAGAAGGAATCGATGTCACAGAGTTTGACTAATCGTCATCGCTTGACGAATTAGAAGAACTCGAATCCGAGTCAGCCTCCTCTGCAACGGCATCAACGTCCAACTCCTCAACTCGATCATCAGTCACGGTAACCGGGAAATTTTTAAGGATCCCTTCAAGTTTGCGCACATGCTTAGCAAACACCTCGTCTGCGAGTGATAGGTCTACCTCCTGCTTCTCAAGTTCAACGAGCTCTTCGCTAAGATCAGGCGCCTTGTCACTCCGAAGCAACTTTACGAACTCAATGTTACTCCGGACTTCAGCAAGATCAATTATGTCAATCTGTGGTTCGCCGTTGATGGCTCTAATCTTCTCCGTAGCACGAACAATCCACGCCACATACTTCGCCGCCAGTTCGCGCTTTGCTTCGTCAACAGCTTGTTGCACAGCCGCATCTTGAAGTTTGGCAGCAACATCTAAGCGGGTGGTAAGGTCAGAGATTTCCTTCTGTTGACGCTTCTTCTCGGATTCAGACTCTGTAAACGTTCCATCCATCTCGCGACGCCTATCCTCGATTTCCTTTATAGCAGCTTCGAGAGTAACAACGTGATCTTCTGCATCCTTTTTCTGCTTCTTGTGATCGTCACAAGCCTTCTGAACGTTAGCAAGCTGACGAGTCAGTGAGCGGGCAGTCACCTCGTAGTCAATCGCGACCTTATTAAGCAAAGAAAGGAACTGTCAAACAGAGAAGCGTATCACGCAAAACAAGTTAGAAAATCAAAAAGAAAGAAAAAAGAAATCGCTATGCCATGCTTGAGTAAGAACTCTTCTTCGACATTTGTTCTGGAGGGGGAAACTCAGTGCCTGGGAAGAAGATCTTGGACAGGTGTGACACCGCCAGCTCGGCACTGCTAAAAGATAGTTTCAAACCGGAAGGAAAGGATAAAACCGTCGCCACGTGAACACGTCAAGGAGTCGATGCGCGCCTTAATCTGCTTGGGCCTTTTCCGCTTTGCCCCTGTCTTCTCGGGAATGCTTACGACTTGCCCCAGCATCATCATCCCTTCCCTGCGCATCATCATGACGCCTATACGAAGTTTCAAATCGGCGATCAGTGATGATGACATCATTTCGCTCCAACGCTGGACGACGCTGCCTGGGTGCAAGGGTTCCAGCAGTGCTCGCTATTGGAACTGATACTCTCGCGTTATATCCTCTTCTGGCCTCGGCAGCTTTCCTTTCACGAGCAGAGAGTTTCCTCACATTGTCCGGCATCTCTGGCAAAGAAGTCTGTGAAGTAACTCCGAAGCGACGAACACGAGTTTCTCTGACTCTGCGTAAAGAAAAGTCTTCCTTCCAGCTATGCTACTCAGCAGCAAGTATATTGCGAAGAATGAATAAGTCACTCGACAACCTCTCAATGCGACTCAAAACTGCAAAAACAACAAGAGAAAATGGTTAGAATCGCGAACCTCCGTATGTAGGCAAGCAAAGAAACGGTGATTTTAAAAACCATCAAGAAATGGTAAGCTAAACACAAGAGCGCGACAGAGTCTGCTTCCACGAGTCTCCCATCTCTTTTGAAGCATGTCTAGATGATCGCAACCAACGGATGCTTCATTGATTTTCATAAAGAAAAATTTTTCCGACCAAAAACGATCTATGTTGGAAAAATCTCTGACGACTTGGAGATCCGGTTTGCCCTTAAGAAAATAAAGGAGTTTGTCCTTGGAGCTAGTTCTTATAACCTCCAGAAAACTCAACAGATGGTCAACTCCGACTTCGTAGCCACATTCATAGTTGCGTACCATAATCCCGACCAAGTGGCGCATCCCGCTAGGCGTGATCTGAGCAACAACAAGGTTGGTCCTCCATAAGAAGTCAATAATAGCGCCAGGGATCGGGAACCACAGGAAGCACGCATAAAAGTATGCTTCATACAGAGTGAGGTAGCCCTCTGGAGGATGATCTGCCCGTGCATCTGAGCAAGGAACAACTACCTCGATTCCGTCGGGAAAACCAAAGCAAGCATTGAGGTAATCCAAAGATTGCAGAGTTGACATGGTGGATCCAGGCGGATCGGTTTCTCTCCGCTTTGCTCTCGGCTTCTTGGCAACCGGACGAACAACAATCTCATCAACCGCGACTAGAGCGTTAAAGTAGATCGATCTCGACAAACTACCAGTGTCGGATGCTGGCGAAAGATCCATTCTCCTTCTGAGAAAGAAGGGATCAGCAACCATCTTTCCGGAATCGTCTAAGTTTGAAATAGCCACTGTGGTGTCCTTTGCGCGCGAACCGTCAAGTTGCGAGTCCGTGGAATCAGAGACCATCCTCCTAAAATCACCTCTCCGCTGTACCAAAGATCAACGATCCGAATCAATTTTGCTCCACAAAGCCAGCATTGCTACCAAGTCCTTGACCAAATGATTCGGAAAAAAAAAATCAAAAACCGTCGAGTCAACTCGTCAGGTCTCTCAATGGCCGGATCTCGCCGGAATCTCATCGTCGCCTTACCGTCTTCTCTCTCTCTCCTCGTCGTTCGCGTCCTCTCCGACTCTATCTCTCCCTTTTTATGATCTCGCCGGAGTTGTCGTTCTTCCGCCTCGTCGTAGTCGGATCTCATCTCGAACTGACGGTCACACGCTGTGGCTTATCTCGAACCGGCGGTTACACGCAGTTGGTATCTTTCTCTCCTTCCGACTCTGCTCTGCCAAAGCTCGAGCTATGGAGCTCAACGATCGATGAGAAAACACAAAGAAAACCTACAAGAATAAAAGAAAAAACAATAAAATAAAGTGGAGGGATGATTTTTTTACCTTTTGCTGAGAAAAAGTTATTTGGTAGAAAATAATACCATGAAAGTAGACTTATTTATATCTGGAGAATTTCTTAAAATCACTTTGTTTTTGAAATTTTTTCTGAAATTCTCCAGGCCTCAAAGCCCATTAACGCAACAAGACCATCAACCTCCTCAATCATACAATGAAAAAGAAAACAAGCCCATGAAAACACGCAGACATCAGCTCGACGCGGAATAACAAGAACTTCCCGAGTTCGATGACAAGACGTCCACGCCTGGCAACTTTGTTGTCCAACATATCGATCTCAGACTCCATAACTGTAGGGGACAAATTTCACCCCTGTGAGATCGATATAGCGACGAGGTCAACTCCGCAACGTCCTGACGAATTCACAACAAGTCTACAAAGACCTAGTCTGAATCTAGGCCCAAAATGACATTAAACCCATAAGCAAAATGGGTTAATGGAATAATCGGCATAAATTAGATTTATTGCCTAATGGGCCAAGTCCATTTTATGAGCTGACCTATTTTAAATATTTCACTATATATAGTTCATTGTACTCATCCAAAAAGGGGATCGAAACACTCTACAGAAAACATCTCTTGTAACAGTCTTCTAAACAGCTAATAAAACTCTCTTGAGATCTTATCGTTTGGTGGCTTATCGCATAGCTTTGCAAACCCTAAAAACATCACTTAAATATTAATTGGGGATAATCTACACTCCACAAGGAGAGAGAGAAAGAGATAGAGAAAGACATTCAGATCTAGATCTGATTTTTTTTCATTAATACCTTCATCGCAATTTTCTCCAATAACAAGAGTTTGATAAAGAAAGAGGGAGATGAGAAAGAGAGATTCATATATGATTTTTGTTTTGGAAAAAGAGAGAGAAAAGAAAAAAATCAGATTTGGTTTTTCTTAAGAGGAGGGGAAAAAAAGAAAAAAAAAAGAGTAAGAGACATGTCTCTTTTCTACAAAAATATGGTAGATTTGCAAAAGGTCATATGTGTGTGGCACGCTTGCAAAACTGTTTTTAAAAGATGGTATTTTTGCAATTTCCCCAAATTTTTTTGTTTCAAAATATTTGAAGTTTTCTATTTTGAAGACAGTTTATATGAACTAATGATGATGAATTATTAACTTCGAAACACATTGATTTATTGAGGTATTATTGACTTAAAGTTATGAAAAACAGTTTAGTACAAAAAATAATTTACTTATAAATAAAAATTAATATATTTTTTAATACGTGTAATTTTTTTAAATCATCATTCATTTTGAAACAGAGGAAGTATGTTTAATATACAATGTGTGGTAGGGATAGAATTATTATCCGGAATCCGAAATCAGATTTGCTTTCCGTTCAGATGTGCTCAGAAAATTTGGATATCCGGACAAATATAGTAAAATCTAGTATCCATGAGAAGAAGATTCGAATCCGGATAGCAAAATTTTAAGATACGGATCTAAATCCGTACGCATTAAATATATTAAAATCATATTTATTTTATATATATTAAACTATTTTTATAAAATATATATATATATGAAAATTGATTTAGTTCTTTTTATAATATATTATATTAAATATAAAAAATATCATTCAAAATTTTAACTAATAATTTTTAAAATTTTATTTTTTATTTTTTATTAATTATTTTTATATTAATTTCGAATTCGAATTCGAATATCTACATATATCTTGATTTTTTATCAAATATCTAAACTCCTAATATTTAGAGGCTACGGATCTGGAGTGATGAAAAGTGACGCTAGTGGTGAAAAGAAAGTCCACGTGGATTATAACTTTTCGTAGTGGTGGAATAGATGGTTACGACTGATTGGTCCAGCACTCTGGTTCGTACCAAAAATCTCAAAGCCCCATCACGACAGATACGCTGATATCTATATCTTGTCGTGCTTTTTAAAATTCATAAAAACTCAAACAATCGTATTTCTATTGGTTGTGTTTTATATTAATTTACTTGTACTTGTTTGGCTCGATATAATCCTAAACACGTGTACTGTATCTGTATATACGTATTACACAGAAAACGTATGTATATATACACATCAAATGGATGCATATAATATATGGATATTATAACATATTATATATTATACATAAATATCTCATTCATTTCCATTTAATTGGTATAACTTTATGAATTAGGTTTCGACCAAAAAAAAAAAAAACTTTATGAATTAGGTTAAAACTCCCAATGGGAGATAGCACCGGTGCAGCTTGGAATGGATGCGAGGCCATAACAGTATATATGTTAATATAGTCCTTAAGTTTACACCTAGCACAATCGATGTTAGCTGGTTTTCGCCAGAGGCGGCTCAATATTTTGTGGGGCTCTATGCATATTTTTTTAAAAATTGGCTCTTTTGTTTACAAGTTTTGAAAAATTTATCTTTTTATTTATAGTTATTTAAAAAAGTTAGCCCTTTTATTTTTTTTCTTAAATAGATTTAAAAAAATTTCTAAATATTTGGGCCATGGCATTTGCTCTTCCTGCATTTGTCCAAAAATGCTCTTGGTTTCCATTTACATACACCACTTCCTTGGATAATTAGATTTAGCTGGTTTCATTTACATTTAGTTTTTGATAAATCGTGAGAGTTTCGAATTTTTGGCTCAAAATATTTTCGATGTTCAGAGACAATCTTTTGATAATCCGATTTAAAAAATAATTTTTGATGGATTATAGTTAGTATATACATATTATATATACTGATAATATGTATATTACACGCTTGATCGTAGATATTGTTTAGAGTAAAACCTACGATTGGTCATCTACATTAATACATTTATAATTTTTGGTCAAACACGTTAGTACTTTTTATATAAATCGAAATATGTATATGTATGAGTATATATACAAACACGTGTGATCGTTTGTCAGTTTTAAATTTAATACGTACATGATGCTGTTCATTTAAGTACATATTTTTGTTTCAACACATTGATACACATACGTTTTTTTTTTTTTTAAACTTGGAAGTTTTTGACCTTACGCCTCGGACGAGGGATAAGAGCGGGTTTTAGTCCCCTTCCCGTTCTAGTAGAATTCGAACCTGGCACCTCTGGCCTTTCGGTCAGAGTGTTTTTGTTGTCAGCATAAATATGTTGAAACGCATGTTAATGAGGGACCCATAACACAATATATTGAACCAATCATCAAATCAGTTATCTCATATGCGAAACGCTTGCCCTAGCCACGTATTCATATTCTAACTTTCCTCTTCTATTCCTCATCTCTTAACTTCTAACTTTTTTTCTCCCTATTTTTTTTATCTTCCACTACCATGACCATTTTCTTATAACAAACACCATAAAAGAACACCTAAACATCTAACCATACCGGATAGAAAGTGAGATCCAGGCTGAGTCAAGACAAGATCATGGAAGAAAACGGAAAGCGACAGAAAGTTCCGGTTACAGATCAGGACAAGACCGTTATAAGCAAGATAATGCAACAGTTCCGTCCGATCGCACCAAAACCAGCTCTCGTGGGATCTTCTGACGACGCAAAGAGTTGCAGATTCCTTGGAATAAACACAAGATCGAAAAGAAAGTATGTTAGGGTTCGGAAAAAGAACATTAGTACTTGTAGTAGTAGTAATGATAAGGACAGGATCATTAGTTACACGAATGGTTACGATGGAAAGAAGGTAAAGACCGATCTTGATAAAGAGATAGACGGTGGTGATAGAAACGATATCGTCACGCTTCAGTTGCTGCCGGAGAAGGAAAATAATGGAGATCAAGCTGGTGAGTTTGGCTCGGATCTGAGTGATATGGATCCAAAAACGAGCTTGTATGGTTCGATCGTAGGGCTGTCGTCATCTTTAGATCGGAAGGTGGTGGAGTCGTGGTTGACGGTGGAGTGTGTGAGTGACACGTGTACCGGCTTGGGAAGGTATCATAAGCTGGAACTAAGCCGTATGGATCAGGGAGAGGAGAGACTGATGAGGATATTTGAGGTTGACAAGTGTCCGTGGTTAGTTTCGGATATGTCAAACCGGGTCTATTGGGTAAACCGGGCGTACCGGAGAATGATAGGAGATCCAGATGCAGAGGTGCATATTAGAGTGTGGCTAGTTGTGGCGATGGATCTCATGGAGGAGATAGCGTGCATGGTGGAGTTATACGGTGCGGTGACGTGTAGGGTTAGGGTTAGGTATGAGCCGTCCACGTGGAGGAAGGAGAAGAGCCAATCGGAGTCGGAAGTGAAGATGACGGCGCCCTGTGATGTATGGAGGATAAGGTCAGGTGGGTTTGCTTGGAGATTGGATGTTGAATCAGCACTAAGACTTGGCAGGTAATTGAAAACGGGAATGATATATACAATAATACGAACAGAACCAATGGTAAACGACATATTACACATTTACACTATCAAAGCAACCTTTTTATATATATTATTACTAGAGGAATACCCACTTATACACCGGGTTTTTATCAAACATATTTTCTTATAGTGTACATATACATTTTCTATATGTGCTAATACTGAGACAACTCTACTTAAGGTAAATCTAAAAATCCATAGCACTTACAACAGTGAATCAAAGGAAAAAAAAATATATATATATATATATAAAATATATTAAATTCAGTTTTTCTCGAATATATGGAGGTCTACTATTTTCAGTCTTCGACAGATCTTTGAACTGATGAAGGTTCTTCATGCGTTTTAAGACTCTTCTTCATCGACAAAACAGAACAACATATGATAGAGGTGGCTTTATATTGTATCTAGTTTGCATCTTTTTCACATCTTTGCCACCACCGTGCAATAATTGTAAATTATGAACAAAGATTTATGCTTCCAAGACTAAAATGTACTTCCTCAGTTTTAATTTAGTTGTTCTTCTATGTTTTTTTTACACAGATTAAAAAAATAACTAAATTTTCTGTTTTATTCTTAATTAATGCATTTGTTAATTTATTTGATATGCGTAATTAATAAACTAAAAAATAAAAATAAAAATAAAAATAAAAAATTAGTTATAAATATGCATTAAAAATATAAAATGACAAGTAATACGAAATAAAAAATTAAGCGTAGAATGATAACTAATATGAAACGGAAAGAGTAATCACTAAGACGAGAGTGGGATGAATAACAAATGCATGCATGTAAGAATCAATCTTTCGTAATCGGTTCCTCAACTAAGTGGTGCTTCTTCCTCTTAAATTATTTTACTTTATTTTGGAATCGGAAACTTTCTTTTTAGTTATTCACTAGAATAGGACATGCGTTAGTACGCGGGTAAATACTATAAAATTTAATGAAATAAATGTTTAAATTTTAGTTAGTAATTCATAAAAATTTAAAATACTATTTAACGTGGATCATAAAACCATGTTCTAATACATATTATGCAAATAAAAAAAAATATATTATCATAAATTAAATCATATTTTTAATAAAATAAAAATATATATTTTAATTTATTATGAATATTTATGATTATGTGATAGAAAATAAAAATAACTAAAATACTATATAATTAAATAAAAAAATATTAAATTTTATATCAGTAACCTCATAAAACCAATAAATAATATTGTGAACCATCACATAAGTACATGATTGATAATTATATTTTATTAATGTCTGTTTTATTTTTCATAGAGATTAGTATTCACCAAACTTTATACAGTACTAACTTAATATTATTTAACTTATATAATTTTCAATATATACACTCGAAGAATATCATTAGCGTCATAGATAAAAAAATTTCATTTTCTTTGTGATATTCTGTAATTCTATATTGATAAAATAAGTATTCTTATGGATTTTATTTTTGCATGGTTGTATATATTTTTAAACTTTTACATTGAGATTTCTATAACCTTTCTAACTTTTGTTTTTCCAATTTATATATCTTTTTTTTATCATTCATCTTCTTTTTTTTTAATTTTTATTGAAGTTTTTCTTCTATATCTATATGTATTATTTGTTTATTTTATGGTTTCTGTCATATCTATATTTTATTTTAAACTTTGTATCTGAATTATTATTGATAATATTAAAAAATTTACTATTTATTATTTGATTGGTAACTTTACAATTACTTTCCATTTAAAGTTTTATTTTTCTTACTTATTTTTAAGTTTTACCTTATGCATTGGAAAAGAAAGCAAAAACAGAAAAAAGTATCTTTATGAGCATCGAAAATCGATGTTGATTCAATCCAAATTGCTTTTATTTGCGTTTCTAGCCAATTCAAGTTTCAAGATTCCTGACCATTATGCGATTTGATGTGTCGATCATAATCTTCAATCACCAAATTCCAACCTATCTTTCAATCAGTAGAGTAGTTGGTATGCAGAAATTAAAAACACTTTCAACGTATTATCTATGGGAAAATAGGTGAATTTGTTAAAACTTAAAACTATTTTCAAAGCTCATGACTTTTTTAAAACCGAAAAAGAGGCAACATATCACCATGACATCGTAAGTGGAAGAGGGCTTATTTGTCTCTCTCTTGATCTTAACAACGGAGAAAACCAATGGCTCCATTCTCATTTTGAAGTTGAAAAGAGATTTTTCATAAAAAGAAAATGAGAATGGAAAATTTTCCATAAGTCGTGCTTCTAGTTATGCTATTCTATCTAATGATGCTTGTTTCTATGCATGATGGGATTACATTCTTTAGGACCAATCATGCCATCTCATACCTTAATTCAACATCTCCTATGTGATGTCTTCTGCTTCTTCCTTTGCTTTCTCCTGTCTTCATGCATATACCAAAAATCACAGGTAAACTGAGTGGACCATCGAGTTGGAAAAAAAGGGAATAGAGTTCCTCATTGAGTTGCTTCACAAAATTTCAATGTCGAGCCGTGATGTTGCTCATCAGCTTTTCGATTTAACAATTCAGTTCTGCCTTATCCATCGCCGCCATCTCCGGATCGAAATCTGCCGTATTCTCCATCACCATCCAGGATCCAATGGTTGTAAACCTAATCCCTATCTTAAGATGGTTTTAAGAAATCATACATGTCGGCTATGAGTAGAGACATGGAAGCGATTCGTATTGATACATCAGCATTGAAAAGTATTTATGTTTCTAGAATTGATAGAAATGTAAGGAAAAGAGACGACTAATCCATGGAAAATTGAGACTATCATTTTTTGTTTAATTTTTTTTAAAAGGATGATGTGTCTAGAAGAAAAGTGCTGATGTGTCATTTTTCTGTGAGAGGAACTCATCTATTATATATAGGATTGTACACATATATATATAATCAATATACATGTCATTCTATACACACTAACTTAGACTTGTCATTAGTTTGCATTAATTAGAGTTGTATCCGACTCCGTCTTTCATTAGTCTTCTTGTCTGAGAAGATTTATATAATTTTTACCATGGGTTTATCTTATACTCTTTTCGTTTCACAATACTTGTCATTCTAGCCTTATTTTTTTGTTTCAAATTAGTTGTCATTCTGCAATTTCATTGCACATTTATGACTAATTTTTCCATTTTTATCCCTACTTTTAAACTTATTAATTATTCATATTAAATAAAACATTGTATTAATTAGGGATAAAATAAACTTTTAATATATTTTTTTAATATGTGTGAAACAACCTAGAATGACAACTATTTTGAAACAGAAAGAGTATATGAGTTATATCGTTTTGTACTAATTTGATGTAAATGTGTTTTCATATAACCGCCGTGTATAAAGAAAATGTGTAGCCAAAAATTCGGAGACGGGGTTTGCAATGTTAGGACTTGACTACCTTACATGAATAATGCAATAGCAGAATATTCGAGAACAAATAACAGAAACATTTAGATAAATGGAGTTTCAGTTTGTACAAAATAATTATAAAACAATAGTAATTTACCTGTGATATATTAGTGATATTTCATTTTAATTACCATTTGGCATGATCAAAGTGTATAACAGGAATGACTAATAAAAACGAGAAATTTGATGAGTGTTTAAACTAGTAAGAAAATAGCAAAATTATGGTTTTCACGTAAAAAATCTACAATCTAATGTAGCGTACATCTTTTATTTTTATTAACAAATATATTAATTAAAAAGTTTGGAAAACCAAACTGAAGAAATAGAGTTTACAAAATTAAAAGAACAAGAACTAGTTATAGAAAAAGAACACGCCGTAACGTATTTAGAAAAGAACACGCCATAACGCAGTTAGAGCATCCTCATTGAGATATTCTCAATAGGTTTTTCATAATATTATAAAATATTAATAGTGCTATAATAGCATATAAATATGTTTGGATATCTTAAAACTTGAGAAATCCATTCAAGAATTTATTAAATGAAATACTTTTGAGTGGATTTCACAAGTTTTGCGATACTCAAACATATTTTATTATTATTTTTACAATAAATTAGTAGTATTATTATTTTATAGTAACCCCATTGAGATACCGGCGATGTTCTTAGGGGTTTTTAATAATACTTTTCGAACCAAACACGTTTTAGAATTTCTTTTGAATTTCAATTTCTTTTCTTCCAAACATGCTACATTTATATTTCTATTTTAGTTAGATAAGTTTTATTTATTAAAAAAATTCATAGTGGGTTCTGGAGTCATCTCTTTATCGGGAACTTGGTTTTGTTTTTGACTACAAAATTCTATCATTCAATGAACCAAATGATACTGTAAAAGTATCATAAATATTAATTTATTATTAAATTCAATGATATTGTTAAAGAACCGTTTCAACAATCTCAGCCTACTGATACGGTTCATAGAAATACCTCTTTAATGACTATTTTTTTAATTATTTTTGTTTAGTAATACTGTAAGAGAATACCAGCGATAATGATGGCCTTAGAAGTTTATCACATTCATGCTCCGTAACATCATTTAGATACTGCCATTATAGCTCGAATTTGGTTATCAACATATCAATGTTTTCATCCAAAAATCAGTAGTATATATGTTCGTTTTTTTTTTGGTCACAAAATGTTGTATTAATTAAAACTCAAAGTCTGGTACATATATGTTCGTTTATGAATCAATTTTCTTGTTTAATAAGAGGTCCGCATTTCAATCCTTTTGTTTTCCTCTTTAATGTTTATGTGAGTACATATAGTACAAGATTTATAAAAAAATAATAATGGAAGAGTAGTGAAGAAATAATAAGTAAACACATGGCATTTTTATAGTTGGAAGAGAGGCCATAGAAAGGGCTGTCTTGGTTGGTCCTTGTCTATAAATAAGCTTCTTTCTTTCTCTTCTTTTAACGACAAAACCCCATGATTAATGGACTAACCTTACAGCTCACACATGCATATAGCATACATATCACTGGATCTAGTCCTTAATTAAGTATATTATTTGTGTATATATGTTTTAGTACATGCTCGTGTTTTATTATATGTAACTTTGTTTGATGCATGGTGGAATCAAAACTCGCTAATTGGTACGACAATCAAAATATCCTATGTTATGTAATCCATTTATATAGAGTCAATACTCTAAACTACAACTTAAATAAGTTAATAATTTATCGTCACATCATTACGGATTCTCCCTATGGTGGAATCAAAACTCGCCTATTGGTACGGCGGTCTACAAATTTTTACTTTTGGTAGTTTATAATTAACTTTTAAATTACTTCCTTTAAACTACTCTTTTGCACCACTAAATTTCTCGTGGAACAATTGTAAAAATACCAGGTTGTGTTGTCCATTTACAAAAATACCAGAAATTATAGATTTTTAAAACCTAAATCTTAAAATTTTAAACCCTAAAAAATATTTTCACCCCTAACAAACTCTAAATTCTTAAAACTAAATCCTAATACAACATAGTTAACCCAAAAATAAATAATATAATGAATAAATAATTTTTTTTAAATGACATTTTTACAAATTTTTTGAAAATATGTCATTTTTAAAAAATGACACTTCAAAAGTGGTTTTTTCAAAATTTCTCGTTTCTCGTATACTTTTTCATAATATTTTGTTAAGACTATTCCTTCTCTAATACAACTATAGTTTTCTCATGTATCTAATAATACAATTATAATTATAATTTATATGTAAAGTAATTTCTTACATCATTTTGATAGTTTACTTATTTTATTATCAGGATATATTATCTTTTTTATATGTTTCATGTTTTTTTTACATTACGTAGATGTTGATTTGGGAAGTTTGATATAGATTAATGAATTTTTGGTTCAATTAAAGTTATACTATCATTTATTTGTAACTGTTCAAGTTGTTGTTGATGACTATTTGTTGTAAATTATTTTACTTTTGAGCTTTTAAATTTTTTGTTTCTCCTTGTAACTATCTAGATGTTACTTGTTTAAACAATGTAGGAGAAAGGTATTTCTCATGTGTTTGGTTAAGACTAAATGATTGTAGAGTAGATATCTGATTTTTTATGTACTATATCCTTAAATTTTAGTAATTTGATTTTTGGGTTCTAGATCATCTATTTGATCAACTATGTCTACTAATTTCTTATATATATATATATATTTTAGTGATTATATTTGTTGTTTTACAATTGCAAATATATACCATCTGAGTAATTATGAGTATCTTAATTCATATGATAGTTCAATTTTGTCTTTCTATAATATCTAAGCACTACCAGATTCCGTCGACAAAAAACAAAAAAAAGAAAAAAAAACCTCTACCAGATTCATCAAATTTTCTCTTTCTGGTATAAGTAGATTTCTATTTCTTCTCTAATCTCTTGTTGACGTAAAAATCTCTCTTATCAGACATTTACAATTTCAACATATGATTTTTTCTTTCTCATTTTTTTTATGGTTTTTATTATTCTTCATGCAGTAGGGTTAGAAAATTTTGTTGAAAAAACTTTTGTTTTTCTTATAGGGACATAAATATGTAAAGTTAATATGTTTATGAGTTCTTTTTTTCGAAAAGTGTATACTAGTTTGATATTTATTTTATGTTCTTGCAGATTTATAGTCTTTTTTTTTTTAACAAAGGCAAACAATTGACCATAGGTTATTGAATCTCATAGTATTGCGTCAGTCCTATAAATATATAGGATAGATGTATGTGTATAGGTGAATCATAGACATGATATGTATCAGGTATAGTGTGTGTGTATATATAGGGTGTGTGAATATGATGATATGAAATGTTTATGTGAGGATGTATGCGTGCGCATGTAGATGTATGCATAAGATGTGAATGTGAATGTGGGTATAGATGTATGTGTCTGAATAGGCGATGTGCAAGCATAATACGTAGACGAAACA
Source organism: Arabis hirsuta (assembly GCA_964056655.1). Taxonomy (NCBI): domain Eukaryota; kingdom Viridiplantae; phylum Streptophyta; class Magnoliopsida; order Brassicales; family Brassicaceae; genus Arabis; species Arabis hirsuta. The sequence goes on along the minus strand of OZ053309.1, from coordinate 27,854,771 downwards.
CAAATGTGAAAACAAAATGTAGACGAAACGTCAATCAAAGATAAAAAAAAAAACATAAACGAAACGCAAATGGAGTATAAACACCAAATGAAATTCACAAAGTGCAATGAAATTCACAAAGTGCAATGTATCTTGTTCTCAATGCAAAGGCAACACAAACGCTTCAAATTAATTTGGGTACTAAAAAGCTTTATCTAATTGTTTTTTTCTCTTTTCATACTTCTGTTTAATATTGTAAAATAGAAAAACAAAATAAAAAACTACTACAAAAATGCAATGTCTTTTATAGCCCAAACTAGTTTTGGTAAAGCTAAACAGAGGCCCAAAAATTGTATAGCACCTTAGTCCCCCATAAAGAGATAAGTGGGATATATGGGTCATTTTTGTTTTGGGTAGAATACATGGGTCACTTTGACAAGAACTCTCTTTTTCCAGGAGAAAATAATTCACTTTGAATGTGATGGGAAGATCCAAAGCTTCAAAAAAAAAAAAAAAAATACAAAGAAGATAAAATCCATTTGATAGTTTCGCTTTGGAAAAAATGATAATTAGACAATCTCTAGACTTGTTCCCATCCTTTTGAAAAACTACCACCACTAATGAAGTGAGAAATACATTTTCACATAGTTGTCGACCTTAAAAAAAAAAATTAATTGATTTACTTTGGATCACTTGGGTAAGAACATCTTTGACCTATCTGCGAGCATACGAGATATGATCTTGTAGTTGTTAGTACATCGCTTGAATGAAATGAGATCATTTGCGCCTAGCGATATTGGGTATTATCGCAATCAAGGTCCATTGACTTGTCGGAGAAAGTAGTCTAGTCCGAGGTGAGAAGAAAAACTCAATGATAGTCGTTGTAGTGCTTTCACCAGTTACTGCCCAAGTGGTAAACAAAAATCAAAGTTTCTTCTTCCATGATGTTCTCGTATTACTCGTTTTATCGACACTTTTATATCGTTCTAAACTTTTAGTCAAGTTAAACAAATCCAATTTTAGAAATCCAGCTAAATATACTAAATTTAAAATCGTTGTTTAGATTTTGAATCAAGTTTATTGAACAAATTTTTTTGTTTGAATTAGGCCTTATAGCCATCGAACTTTTTCGTGTATATAATTTCTTCATGTATCTAGTAACTAGTTTTGGAATGGGTCATGTAATATAAGTTTCAGGTCTAGTCCATAATCTCTTCGAGCCAAAAATTATAACGTGTTCAATTTGTAAATTCAGTTTCTGAGTTTTTCAGTCTTTTGTTTCAATTTGTATGAAATCTCAACCGTCTAGTTTTAATAAATTCATTTGCTGACCATGGATTCTAGAAGTGAAATATCTATCATTTTTTTTTGAAAGAATCAAAACTCAAAGATAACAAAAGAAAACAAAAGACATTGTTTTATATAAAAATATATAAACACTCACAAAATACAACCCTAAAAGCTACATTTTAAATTCAGACCAGACCATTGATTCTTCTATATATGTCTCGTGTTGATCTTATAAAATCTTCTTCACACATATATTATTATGTTTCTTAATTAGTCGTATTACATAGCATTTACGAGTAAAACTTGTATCCCTTAGATTGAATAACGATTGTCCTTAGCCCTCCAATTGGCGATAGAACCATTAAGCAAAGACCAAACACGATACATACCTGAAATACAAAACAAACCAAATCTAAATCTGATCAGAAAACAGTTTAACAAAACGCAACCACTTACTGCAAACGCTATAAAAAATAATAACAATAATGTTACTTACCCAATTAGCCCACCAAGATAGGCCGAATTTCTTCGGTTTGTAAATGGCTAGCCAAATTATGCAAGGAAGCTGAAAAATATGCATTTTTGAATTAGGCAAAATTCTATTCATTTGAAGTGAAAAAGACGTTTAGAAATCGCGGTCTTACGAAGTATGTTGTTGGGGCAAATGCGAATCCACCAAAGAACGCCAAAAGCCCACCGAAGAACGGAAAGGTCATACCAACAAACATCGTTGCGGCTACAGAAAAAAATTTCCCAAAATCAGAACTATGGATCAAGTAACACTTCAATTAAAAACATTTCTTAAAATGTAAATATACTTAGATAGTTATGAATCTAATAAACACGAATATTCAATAAATTTTCTTACCAACGTAGAAATTGCGGACACAGAACCGAAGGATCGTGGTCGGTCTGAAATTTAGCTTCTTAACCAATAACGTCTCCATCATATCGAAAACCGGCATCGCGTATATCTGCACCAAAACCAAGATTTGGTTAATTTCTGTTCTTTATACCAAAAGATAGGCATGTACATTTCAAACTTTTAAATCAATCAAACTGATAATTAAGGTATCCTTATCCAATGAAAATTTCGAACAATTCGCGTATGATACAGATATGATTAGATGATCGGACTCGAAATGCATATACCTACCAAAAGAAGAAAGTATAAAATAACCCGGTTATGAAAAACTAACCTGGTAGCTACCAATGACATGGATCACGACGAAGATATTTGCCGTGGCGATTAACCAAGCTGGTTTCTTAAGTGACATGAGAATGTTATCCTCAACATCATTGCCAAAGATATAATATCCGACAAGACCAACCGGAAAGTAACAAAGCGCGACTACGATGTAAGCAACGATGACTCCTCTCCACATTGGACCTTTCGAAGGTTTCTCAGGAGTCGAAGGGATCGTTGCTTGGATTTCAAGAACCACGTTGTGACCAGCATAGGCAAACGCAACATCACCTAAACCGCTGAAGAAATTGAAAACCGTACCGGCCGTTGATTTTGCTTTGTAACCGTATTGAACATCTTCTTGAACACCTTTGCTCACCGAAGCTCCCCATGCGATTGTTGAGTAGCTATAAAATCACAAGGAAATAAATTTAGAACCATTTAACATAGTTGTTTTAATAAACCGGTTAACAGATTGGTTACATAAAACCAATTTCTCAAATTCTACCGATTTTTATACCGGTTTATTAAAAGAACCGCGGCGGTTTAAAGTATAATTTACCTGAGAGACATAACCGCAGCGGCGAGAGAAACGCCGGAGATGGAATTGAAATTGGGAAGATGAGAGAGAACGAAGTGAACAGAAGCAAAGATCATGATAAAATAAGTAAGTTTGATCGGTTTGCAATCCTCACAAACAAGCTCATGAAATTTCTTTAAAGATTTGCCTCCAGTAACCATATAAACAATGCAAACGCCAATTTCCACGATCAGTTGTTGCGGCACAACTATATAAAGACCGAGTTTTTCTCCAAACGCGTGTTGTCCGAGCTCGTGGTAACGGTCGAAACGCTTTCCCGGAACCATTTCATGCATTTCCACCATTTGCCATAATGTGTATAATGTTATGATCCATGACAAAACCAATACTGCAACTCCTGGTCCCCTGCAAAAAAAACAAAAATTAAAAACCGGCAAAAAAAACAAAAATTAAAAACCGGTTTAAGTTTTGATATACCCGGTCAAGGTTAATAAACGGTTAAATGTTTTGATAGACCCGGTTTAGGGTTAATAACCGGTTTGGATTGGAAATTTTACCAGCCGAGTTGAGACATAGCGTAAGGGAGGCCAAGAACTCCGGCACCGACCATGGCGGTGACATTGTGAAAAGCAGAGTACCACCATTTTGCATTTCTTGATGAAGTAATTGGTAACCAATCATCGATTTGTTTCTGTCTTGCTAATTCTTTATCATCCTGTATATTCCAATTGGACGAAAAGTCAGTGATTTTGATCAAATCATGATTCTTGAGCTGAGAAATTAGATATCATAACTTATTGGGCAAAAGAAAAATAAACTAAAAGTACAAGGGTGGATTTTTAAAGATCTCTTGGTCTAAATTGGTTTAGGTTGGTAGATCAAATTTAGAGATAAGATCTAAAAGTCTAAACTACGCACAAAAAAAGTAAAGAACAAGTTGGTTCTGCTTATTCCACAAAAACGATGGAAGCAAAAGTCGGCAATTTTGTGCGGTTGCTCAATTCATGATTTTTTGGACTGAAAAGTTACATATAATAACTTTTGGGGATAAAATGAAAACTAAAGTAAAAGTATATATCTATTGGCCCGTAGAAGGTTCCCTAAACTCTGGAAAAGTCAGAAACTCACCCATACCTTAAAAATCTAAACTTCGGGAAAAAAAGTTAATTATTTTGGGTCTATAGAGTTAGATATAATAAGTTCTGGGGCAAAGAAAAAAAAAAGTAAAAGTATAAGGGTATATATTGAAAGATCTGTTGGCCTTTTGTGACGAAGGTTTAGGTTGGTAGAAGTAGAAGTTCCCTAAACTTTGGAAAAGTCAGAAACTGACTCGTACGGTACCTAAAAGTTGAGATCTAAACATACGAACAAAAGGTAGATACAACGAACAAGTCGATTATTTTTTGTTTTATTTTTGTCCTTTTAACTTGTAATAATTCAACTACATAATTTGAAGAAAAAGAAAAACACAATGGAACCATATAGGTCAGCAAGCCAATATCTTAAATTAAACTAGTTTTGTTTTTGTGTTTTCTAAAAAAAAAAAAAAACTAGTTTTGGTTTTGAGTTCTTAAATTTTCTCTCCATCAACCTCTAAGACTAAGCACCACCATTTATTTGTTTTCATACTTAAAATTTCTACAAAATCTAAAAGACTAAAAGAAAGGTCAGTCTTTGAGGAAAAAAAAGCTGACAAAGAAATCTCTGAAAGAAGAAAAGATCATAAGAAATTCAGTGAGCGAGGCGAAAAACAACAAAAGTTATCACTTGTTGTAACAAAAGGGTTTAATGTTTATCATCTGAATTTAGAGATTCGACTTTCTTCTTTAGTTTTCTCCTAAGAAAATAACTCCAATCAAGTCCATTTTGGCTCAACAAAAAATGAACAAAACTCAAGATCTTAACCACAATGAGGCAGTAACACAAAGAGAAGGACAAAGAGTGAGACTAACATGATCATCATGAGGAGCTTGAGATACCATTGTGACACTGAGAGAATTTAGGGAGATAGAAAGAAAGAGGAGAGAAGAATAGCTTAACAAGTTCTCACACAATTTGAGAGAGAGATATTATGCTAAATATATAAACTCCTCGTGATGACTATACACACTGATACATATGTATATTTATAATATATGCACCTAGTTGAATATTATGTAAGAGAGAGAGAGAGAGTAGAAAAGTGGAAGTTTTTGTTTGACTTCACAAACTACTTGTGGAGATGGGCACACGATTTGTGAGCTGGAAACTGCTAATATTTTTCAACCAACTAACAAAAGAATCATAAATAATTAATATTAATTAAGCAATTAAATATTACTCACCAATAATTCATCTACTAAAATTGAATTATTCTATGAATTCATAATATCATATACTTTCCCTAGTTTCGTTACTTAAAATAGGGTTGGCTAAAAAGAGCAGCGTTTGCTTAGTTTCATATACTGTATCAGCTTTGTCGTAACTACAGATGCTATTATTTGACAAGTAATTAAAGTTTCCTATACATTAACTATTCGAATTTTATAATATATGTTTGGCAAAAATTTAAATGTAATATTTAAATTGGTCACGTAATATTTTTTTGTAAGATAATTTTGCAGACACATGAATGTTAATGTAATTTAATGACTCGTCATTGTATAAGCTATGTATGTTTTTGCTTTATAAGTTATCTTTTATTGACTGAAAATAAAGTGGGAGGAGAAAGCGGTTCTCTCTGTTCACACCTCAATAAATTCGTCTTAATTGTCGTCTATACAATTTATGGAGGCTAAAAGGTATACTAGACATTTGTCTAAATTAGTAAATTATCTATTCTCGCATGATGTGGAAAATCATCTAATTTAAGTTTTGGAAAATTTGTAAAATTAAAAAACATTCAAATTGATTATATTCCAAAAAACATTCATATTTTATTATTTTTTTCTGTTATTATTATTAAACAAATATATTTAATAACAAATAAATAGTTTTTAATTTTCTTTAAAAAAAACATAAAGAATAATCATTTCTATATATATTAAAATGTTGCTTTAGTTAAAAAATATTGAAATTTATTCTTTTTGTTTTTTTCTACGCTTTGTAAAATTTACGTTCTACGACTAAATTGCTTCCACGGATTAGTAGATTAATCGTTCTACCGATTTCAACTATATCTACCAAGTGTAGAATTTGTGTTCTACTACATGCTCTGTGTTCTACATTTCCGCATAATATTTCTTCTACCATTTGTACAAAAATCTACCAAATCCAGAATATACATTCTACCATTCTCTATATCTTCTACCATATCCAGAATATAAATTCTACCACATTATCTATCATCTACCAAATATAGAATGTAGTTTCTGCAATGTTAGTTTTAAAATTCCCTAAATCTAGGACTTAAATATTCTATTTTCCTAAAATAAAGTGTTAAAAAGTATGTTTTCAAATTACGATTTCTAGTCTTCTTCTCCGCTTCCTCTCCTTTTCTTGGTTTCTTCATATTTTCTAGTCTTATTTCTTCGTTTCTTGAATCTTTTTGCAAATAGCTTTTTTATTTTGATTGATATGTTGTATATTTATGTGATATGTGGTGAATGGATATCATACGAGTAAAGGGAGTGATCACTTGGTTTGGTTTTAATGAAATAAACAAAAATTACAACAACAGAAAAAAATTATTTTGTTTTGGCCCGATCGGGCGCGTTGGGATCATGATCGGGCTAACTTAAATTTTTTGGTTTTCATAATAATTTTTGCAAACTTTTATTTACATGGGAGACCATAAGCTTAACCTAGTTTCACTAGTTCCACTCAGAGGATGGATTGGTTTGTTCACGGTGAAAACGTATAGTTAAGGGCGAATAGAAATACAATACTAAAAGAGAAGAAAAAGAAAGAATAATTAAATCTAGTAGTTTTAAATTTATTATGTATTCACGTTTTTTTTTTCTTTTATTTATTTTTTAAAAATTAATAAAAAACTGTTTGTTAATATAAATCAAAGTTAAAAATATGATGTTTTGAAACTAAATCTTAATGGAAATAAAAGTGTATTGCAACATAATCAACTTCAATATATCTTAATTTAGTAAATTTTTCTTGAGTTTTTTATATTTAACGGAAATGCTTACGTTTTAGTAAAGAAATTTGCGTTGACCGCCACCAATTTGTAATTTGTAAAACAAACAGGCCATTACTAATATTTTGTGAAACCTTATGTCAAACTTTTGCTTTCTGTCAACATGAAAATATTATATTTTTGTTCAGACCTAATGAGTCTTCACACCAAACCATTTCATTATAACATATCATTTGTTTTTTGTTTTTTTGTAATTATGAGAGAAACACATCATCTCTTGTTCTTATATAGGCAGTATAAAATAAAATAAACACCACCTCATCTATGAGAAGATGATCAAATCAAAGGTAGTATGATAATGTCACTGGCTCACTGGATTCTGCTGTTTTTTTTAGTTTATTTATGTTCTACTTAATTCTCTTTCTCTTTGTACTCTAATTTATTTGTGGTTTAAAAGTAATAGTATCCCATGGGTTTTATTATTAGAAAGCAAAACTAGATGTCTATAATATTCTCACATATCTCAATATTTTATATCATCAAATTTGTCTTTTTATCCGTTAATTAATTTCATCAATATAGTTGATATTGACATTCTACTAACTTTCAGCTAGACATGTATATATGGTTGTATACAAAATTGGGTGCCTACTTGCTAAAATCCGGTATAAACTTTCCTCTATCTTGAGGAAAAAAAGAAGAAAATGTTGGTGTTGGAGCCAAGTATCACAATGCTACAAAGTCACACTTGAAAACTAAAATTTACCAAAAATTTAAGCATTTTATATGGTAAATTCTCATAATTTATTTAGTTATGTATTAAACACTCTCAGATTAACACATGAAATCTGACCAGAGATATTTATGGTGTAGACTGATGCAAAACAATCAATCATCTTTTATTTGAATGTTTCCAATTAATTTATGTTCCCACTTATCGGATGTAGAAATGAGAGATTGAAGAACCATTAATTTAAGCACTAAATCTTTTTAATTTTTGACGAATTTTTGACAAAGAGTATTTTTTCGTAAAATAAATGAAGAAGAGTCTCCTAAACCAATAAAAGAATCACAAATTATTTGGTTTTCTATAACCAGAATTATTTAATTTATTATTATACACTTTAAATTATTCAAAAAATTTCTAAAAATAACTTCCTCTGTTCCCGTAATATATAATTTTCTAGCAAAAAGCACAGATTTTAAGAGCAATATAAATTTAATTTTGTTTTTGTTTTTATAGCATGAAAAGTATCATTTAATATCTAATTTAAAATATATCAACCAATAAGAAAAGAAGAGTATAATATAAATAATCGCATATAATAAATTTTGCATAAAAATCTGTAAAATATCTTATAAATGAAACAAAAAAATAATACCTAAACATCTTATATTATGGGACGGAAGAAATATTATTTATGCGCTAGAAATAAATTATTATCATCTTACATGTAATAATTATTTATTTTAGGTAAAGTTGAACAAAGTTGGATATTTCCATCCTTTGTTGGCAATTTTTTTCTATAAAAATCAAGTATTTGTTCTTCTTTTTGTTTTTTTTTTGTAGTTTCTCTTTAATTAATCTAATGATAGAGAGTTGTTTGTTAATTGTTATAGAGAGGAAGACTTATTAAAAGAAAATGATAGAGTCAACGAAAATAAGAGATAACGAAGTGTATGGTTCCCTTTGAACAATCTCTAATAAATTATTTCCCCATTTCGTACAGTGTCATTTTTTGCTTTTTTTCCGGTCAAGTGGGTTTCTTCCATTGACTTTTTTTGTGTGACAATTTGTTGGAAATTTTGTTGTACGGCTCAATGATCATTTCAGTTCTTAGATTTTTCACAGTTGTATAAAAGACTCTTATATTTTTGTAAAATACAAATTCATCTATACAACAATCAAGCTATCATCTACATATTATTTAGTTGGAATTTCTGAGGCAAAATCGAAATTAATCGCGTGATTAAGTTGATTAACATTCTTTATAAGAGTTTTACACCGATTTTTGTTATTTAATGGATGACACATTTTTTGGTTATTTATTAAATCACTAAGTTTTATTCATCATTCATAAAATTTGATTTGCACTATAAGTAAAAAGTAAGAAAAATCTATTGCAAACCACTTTTGAACTGTGTTTATGAACTTTTTTTTCATTGAATGTTTTATGTTATTGTCAATATACCAAAGACTAATCCAAATATTTATACATCTAATTTTTCTTATATTAAAACTATTTTATCGTTAGCATAATTAAAAATATATAACCAAAACCTCTTATCTAGTGGTTTGCAATAACATATCATTGTTATCACTATCCAAACTCAAATCCGTATATGATGTGTAATTTTGAAGAAAAAAATGTTAGTTGAATATAATAGGATATTATTATTTTTTTTAAAAAAGCAGAGGATAACCGTTAAATTTAACCCAAAAACAAAAAAAAAAACAACAGAACCATTTAATCTTGTAAAATCGATAGTTCGTATAGTTTCTATTGAAATCGAACCTCAAATTAACATTAATTTAAAAAAAATTTTTTTGCTAAATTATAAATATTATTAAAGAATGAATGTTTGAGGTTTTACAAAAGTTAACCTATATAATTGTTTTTTTTTTTTAATTTCTGGTTGTATTACTACGAAAAAGTTACATAAGTATATAGGAGAAAGAAGGAGACCTTGGGTCACAGACCATGAAGGTAAGACAGAAAAGAAAACGTTACATTAGAGGTTGAGTACCTCCGAACCATAAAACAAGAGAGTCCGAGAAATGTGGCATGTCTAACCGAGCAAGGCATGCATTCCGAACTCCTCTATCCACCTTTTTGAATAAAACCTCCGCATGTAGAGATTTGTTGTTGAAGATACGCTCGTTGCGTTCCTTCCAAATGTCATAAATGACCTCCTGAGCCATAAGAAGCCGTAGTAAGTTCTCTGGGGCGCTTTGAAAACCTCTCCTCAACCATCGTTCAAAGACCTCCCAAGTTCCAAACCCCATGTAAGGAGCACTAAGCCTCTGAAATGCCAGTCTCCACACATCTTGACTATAAGGGCAGTTAAAGAGAAGATGGTCCCTGGTCTCATTGTAGATTTCACAAAGGACACATGTGCTATCTTCAATAACACCCCAAGTTCTCAATCTAGATCTTGTCGCCAGCCTATCTAAACAAGCAAGCCATAAGATAAAAGCATGCTTCGGAGTATGGCCCGAAAACCATACCTGTTTGTGCCAAGGAACCTCTGTGAAAGGAACCGCCAACTGCTGTCTTACTTTGGAGAATTTGAAACCGTACTTTTGTGGGCCTACACCATCTCTCCATCTGTATTTGTCTCTTGAGGATTCTGCTAGCTGAACCGTAGTTAAGTGGGACAACACAGAGACCATACTCTCACTTCTAGCCCCTCTGAAATCCCAACCTTCTTGAGTAGTAGCCTGAGAAACTTTTGAATCAATAGGAATACCATAGATTTTAGGTCCCTCCTGCCCAATAAAAGAGATTAGCTTGCCAAATGTTGTCTAGTTATCGAACCAGAAAGAGCAATCTTTCCCATTCCCAACTGAGCAAGTAATAAAATCCTCTGCAACATGCCTCAGCTTCAGCATCTGAGACCATGTAGAAGAACCGACAGCATCCTCTCTTAAACTCCAGAAAGACTTCCTGGACAGTTTATTTGCTTGACACCAAGCCACCCAAAGAGAGCCTGAATTAGAGAATAGCATCCAGATGAGCTTCAAGCCAAACAGTTTATTCCAAGCCGAGAGATCTCTTAGTCCCAGCCCTCCAGCAGCTTTAGGTGAGCACACTTGAGCCCATTTCACTTTCGCTTTCCTTGAAGGATCAAGCTTGCCGGACCAAAGGAAACTCCTACATAGCTTGTTTATCTCCTTAATACATTTATTAGGCAGAATAAACGCAGCACACCAGTATGCAATGATACTCTGAATAACTGAAGAGAGAAGTTGTCTACGGCCTGCAAATGAGAGGTGTCTTGAGGTCCAATAGAATAGCCTATCCTTTACCTTCCGAATCAGAGGCACGTAATCAGCCTTGGATAGCTTCCTGGGGAGAAGAGGAAGTCCTAGATACCTCACTGTTAAAGAGCCAAGTGGGAATCCGAAGCTGTTCACAAAGGCAACCTTTTCCGAAGAGCTATGGCCTGCTAGGAACAGAGAAGATTTGCTTGAATTCATAGAAAGTCCCGAGATCGAGGCAAAGTACCTGAGTAAGCTCACTATGGCGATTAGTGATTGCAAATATCTGTAAAAAAATACCATCAAGTCATCCGCAAAGACCAAATGAGAGATCTTAGGTGAAGAGGCTTTTGGGTGAGCTCCAATCAAACCGAACTCAAATCTTAAGTCCAGCAGCCTAGAAAATACATCCATTCCAATTACAAAAAGCATAGGGGACAATGGATCCCCTTGCCTTATGCCTCTTGTCCCTTTGAAGTATCCACATAATTCCCCATTCACTGCAACCGAAAACCTTGTTGTGGAGATACATTGCTGAATCCAGTTGATGTAAATTGGAGGGAAACCGGTTGCTTTGAGTGTGTCAAGGATGAAGCTCCATTCAACCGAGTCAAAAGCCTTTTTCAGATCAATCTTTAGCATTCCTCACTTTGAAATGTTTGGCTTGTTGTAACCTTGAACTAATTCCGAAGCCAACAATATATTTTCCACAATCAATCTGCCACTTACAAAGGCTGTTTGATTCTCGGATACCATTAGTGGCAGTAAAGATTGGAGTCTTCTAGCCAACAACTTAGCCACAACCTTATACATAGCATTGAGACAAGAGATCGGTCTGAAGTCAGCAACATTCTCAGCATTTATCGTCTTAGGAACCATGGCTATGATAGTAGAGTTCCAATGAGGCTCCAATTTTCCTGTCTCAAAGAACTTCAGAACTGCCCCTGAACATTCCTCACCCACAATACCCCAACAATGCTTAAAGAATTCTCCTGTGTACCCGTCAGGACCAGGTGCTTTATCAGATGGTAGAGCAAAGAACTCCTTTTTGATTTCCTCTAGAGTAAACTGCCTACTAAGACTTTCCCTTTGAGTAGCACTACACCTGAAAGGATGAATAGATTCAATTGCAGTCACTAAGGAAGGCTTTCTGCATGGAGGGGGCCCTAAGAGATCTTTGTAATAGTCCACACATGTCTTCTTTATCTGCTCGGTGTCTCTACTACAATTGCCGTCAGCCAATCTGAGCCTGGAAAGCTTATTTCTTGCTCTTCTTGCAGCTGCGCATCTGTGGAAAAAAACACTATTCTGGTCCCCCAACTTCAGCCATTTGATCCTAGACTTTTGCCTCAGAAAACATTCCTCTGCCTTTGCTAGTTGTTTCCATTTGTCCAGAGCTAAAAGTTCTCTCTCCGCAGCAATGGTTGATGGGCTAGAGAGAAGCTCTTGTTGAGAAAGCTTGAGACTCTCCAAAGCTTCAGAAGTTCTCTTCTGTATATTGGAATAGGCCGAGTGGTCTAATTCTTTGAGGACCCTTTTAAGAAGTTTAAGCTTCTTACTCACCTGCTGCATTGAGGAACCAACAACACGAAAACCTCTCCAAGCCTCTTCCACTATAGATAAGAATTCAGGGTGATGTATCAGGTGGAGATTAAACTTGAAAGGACGCTTCGGTTTTGGAGCCAAGTCTGGAATTCTGAAACAACAAGCAGCATGATCTGAAAACAGAGGTTCTTCAAAGCTGAAAGAGCTGTCTGGAAACTTGAGTAACCACTGATCACTGCCCAACATTCTGTCCAGCTTTTCTGCTATTGGAGTCAATGCCCTGCTGTTCCACCAAGTGAATGTTGGCCCGGTATAAGGAAGATCAAAGAGTCCTGCACCATTACGACAATGTTGCATTTCTCTACTTCCTGGAGAAACTGTTTCAAATTCATCTCTAAGGGAGTGATCAGAAGCCATTAAAGTCTGGTTGAAGTCACCAACAACAAGCCAAGGCGAGTTTACCAGGTTCTGAATCCTTCCTATGTCATGTATCTCAGCCCAAAGGTCTATTCTAACCGCACGCAAGTTAGAAGCATAGACAAAAGTGATGGTGAAGCTTCTACAACTTTCAGCTAAAAACACACCACAAGTAATCTGCTGTAGGGATTTCTTATACACAACCAACGAAATCGCTGGATCCCAAACTAACCATAACTTACCAATGTGAGAATATTCATAGTTAGACTCCATTCTCCAACCCGGTAGAATAGAAGCAATAACCGATGGAGCATTTGGTTCCAAAACATGCGTCTCCACCAAACAACCAATAAAAGGCTTATTCTTAAGCCTCCAGCTCCTAAAACATTGCTGCTTGTTAAGATCATTGATCCCTCTTACGTTCCAAAAAAAACTCAGCATCAAAAATTTTTTTGGGTGACAAAAGGCTACCGTGAAGGGTAAAACCCTTCCACCTTCTTAAGAGCCTTCCCTTGACTGCTCCTAAGGTGCTTAGACTTCTTAGTTCTCTTGGAGATTACCTCTATAAACTCTCCTTCTTCTTCTTCCTCCTCCTCTTCTCCTTCTTCAACTACTTCAGGAGGAAGGTCAATCTCATGCTGCTCTGGTGGTTTTCTCTTTATGTCCGCTGTCCCTGGTGAAGCAGCAAGAATTAAGTTGTTCACCACACTTTCCTTATCCCTTGGGATCCATTTTTTGGAGCCTCCTACTTGTTGGATATTTGAAACTACAGTCTTATTCCTCAACCCCTTCTCTTGCATAACCGGACCAACCTGCTTGACCATATCAATCTGAACCATAGATTCTTTTACCACCTTCTTCAACTTAAAAACTAAGGGACATATTGAAGAATCATGGAGAGCACTCTTGCATTTGGTGCAAAGAGGTTCCATATATAATTGTTACCTTGGCAAAAAAGAAATAATCAACTAGAGATTCCATATAAACTCCTATATACACATGGATACAGAATATCTTTACAAGTATATTTAAGACCATCACCATCGGTGATACGTGCGCCGGTTCTTGGGCTAAAAAGCTCATAAAAAAGTAAAAATAAAATAATTATTTACATAAGTTTGGTCTAAGACGGATGAGTAGATAGAGACGGTAGAGACGTCTCTGCCATGTGTCGCCACACAATTGGACATACACAATTTTAAGTTTTTTGTTTGTTAAATAGTGAATATTATTAATAAAAGTTTAGGATAGATTTGGGCATACGAATATTCGGATCGGTTCTTATCGGGTACATGTTCTATTGAGTATAGATTTTTTATAACCATACATATATCTGTAAATTTTTGGGTCGGATACATGTTTAGGTTTTTCGGCTACAGGTTTGGATCGAGTTACAATTAATTGTACTAAAAAATGGGGGTTTTGGGTACAAATTCGGGTCGGATCAAAATTAATTGTACCAAAAAAATTTGGGTACAGGTTCGGATATAAGTTATTATATTACCATTTTTTATATAATCTTCTAATTTGATTTTCTTTTATTTTGCAAACATTTTTAAAAAATAAAAAATTTTATTTTTTTATATTTAAAAATCTTACTCGAATCTCACAGTTAGATAGAGAAATATTAGAAAAAACTAGTTGAGTCTCAAACATTAAACTAATATTAAATTTAATATTAAAAAATAAATTAAGAATCTTTAGTGGTATCACTAGAGCATAATCAATGGTAGTATTTAGTGGTTTTTATTGGAGTTCTAAAAGATTAAAAATAATTAAATAATACATAAAATACTTAGAATTCTAATAAAAAGTTCTAATTTTAGAGATTTAAAACCCCAAATTTTAGAAATTTAGAACCCAAAAACAATTTATAATAAAAAAATTCTTTAGCACTCCTAACTTAAAATCTACCATTGATTATGCTCGGATGCTAATGAAATCATCTCATCCCTATGCATGTGAGCATTTATGGACTACATGGCATGAAATATGTTAATGTATTTTCCATTGAATTCTGTAAGGTTCTTTCACAATTTATATTGCGGTGAGCACGAGAATTCAACATTATTATGCTTTCTAAATCATAGAAAACTAGTTAACCTGGATCATTCACATCTAAATATCCCGGTATTGTTTTCTTTTCACATAAGAATCTGACCCGAGTTAACATGGGTCGTATATAAGTTTGAGGCAGACAACATTAAAAAGCAAAAGAAAAAACTTTATAATTTTCGGATTGTACCATGTTTTTTCGTTTTTTACTTTTCGTTGAGTGGCTTACTTTTCTCTTCTTTGAAGTATATATATTGATGATTAAAAACGTAGGAGAGCTACACAAGCAGAAACAAGAGAACAGATTTTGAAGGCTAAGCCGACGGGTCACAAAATCTTCGAAGTCTATGCTGAGGGAAGATAAAAACTTCGGAGTCACTCTGCCAAAGAGAGAGAAAGAAATTTGCCAAAAAACACAATCAAGATTTTAAACTAAGGGGATCACAATTCCAACAACTAGAAACCATACACAATAAAAACTCGAACCTGCTCACAACAAACTTCGCTGGTAAACTACCTAAACTTTGAAAGATCATCCGTGAAGGCATAAAAACCCAACCAAACGATATTCATCTCTTTTTTATACCAAAGTGGTTTTTAAGCAGTGATTTTTTTGTGTGTTGATTATTTTGAATTGTTGTTTTTCTTTGAATAAAAATTCGAGCAGTTTTTTTATAATTTATTTATAGTTTTAATTGTGAGATTTATATCGGTTAAAGAAACAAAAATGTAATTTAAATTAGAAATCCACTTAGCAAAAGTACAAAACAATTAAGATACCATACCTAAGCTGCTCAGTTAGAAGGAGAAAAAAAAGGTCAAGACTATCATGCAACTGATAATTTTCATAAGAATTTGACAGTAATATAACGTGTTATGTATTAGTGGAGGATTAGTCATTTGGTTTTAATCAATGAACTTACAGTTGTTTAATCAATGAATAAATGTTTTCTTTATTGAAGTTATTTCATCGCCGATAGCAGTGGTCAACGAAGATTAGTATCAATCGATTATATAATTTGTAGAGAGACATGTACTATATTCCTATACTCTATTCTATGAATCTGAACATCTATCGTAGATGATCTTTGTGGTAATTGACTTGCATATATTACACTAATTTGTAACAATAATGACCACTACTACCAAATGTAGTTTAGTGGAGGAAAATTATCTGCACTAAATGACAAATGTCGAGCATCTTTTTCAATCGATAAAATAAACGGCCGAAATTTCGAATCGTTTAGAACAAACCATACAAAAACAAACCAAATAAATCAACTCTACCATTTTGAGTTTGAGAATTAACACAATATTAAAAATAAATATATAAACTTGTAGA
This sequence comes from Arabis hirsuta, assembly GCA_964056655.1. Classification (NCBI taxonomy): domain Eukaryota; kingdom Viridiplantae; phylum Streptophyta; class Magnoliopsida; order Brassicales; family Brassicaceae; genus Arabis; species Arabis hirsuta. The sequence continues at coordinate 27,838,365 of OZ053309.1, read as the reverse complement.
ACTGTGAAAAGATCTATATGGTGGTGAAGTGGGTACGTGATCTTTAGGAGTTTTGAACATTTTGTGTCGAATAAAGCGGTAAAATAGTATAGTGAACTATAAAGGCATTCTCTCTACATCCAAAAAAAAACTTTTAATCCTGCATATAAATGGAAAATGTTTTCTTTTCCGATGACTATTTACTTCTACTACAGTAAAACCTCTATAAATTAATAATATTGGGACTTTGAAAATTTATTAATTTAGAGAGTTATTAATTAATCGATAATATTTATTAATTTATAGAGAAATATCTATTTTAGGTAAGATTTAAAAAAAAAATCAAATGATACTATATTAAAATTTTAATAAATCCATTTGTAAAACTGATATGTATTAACTCGAGATTCTGATTTATATTTTTGGTTATTGCAATAGAATAAATGTTAACATCATAATATACTATTCATCTAAAAATAATACACATTATTAAATACAAATTTAAAAAAGATTATTCACAAGTTTATGATGCATATTATGCTATATTTGGAAAAAAGTTATGTGTACATAATAATTATTGTGTCTATAATTTTTTATAAGTTTTGGATACCAAGAAAACAATCATAAATTTTTTTAGATATAATAAGTAGAATAAAAAATCATTAGAGCCAAAAACTTGTATATATATATATGCATAATTATACATGATTATTAATTTACACTATTATTGGGACCATATTTTACATAGGAGTTTCAAAAAAATTATTATCTTATCATTTTATTGAATTTTGTTAATTTTTACATTGGCCCGACTCGGGACCAGAAAAAATTATTAATTTACGGTGATTATTAATTTATAGAGTATTAATTTATGGAGGTTTTACTGTATTAGGGATATCACCGGAAGAAATACAATTAAAAAAAAATTGGTTTTAAAGGAATTTTTATTCAACGAGCAAAGTTTAATGAACAATAACTTGTAACTTGAAATAGTGAATAACCGAATTTTCTGTTTCAACGATAGTAACAGAAACATTGTGATATATAAACTTAACTACGATCATCTTTTTTATTTTGGCGTCTTGAGAAAACTATCAAGTTTTCCACCATCCATCCGTGGAATTATTATTTTGAAAGCTTTAGTATATTTTATGTGAAACTTATAGATCTCAATTGTCTAATTTTGATAAAATCGATTAATATTTTCTTTTTTATCAAGAGATATAAAAATACTAACCATAACTATATAGTTGGTGATCAAAAGGAAAAAACACTACAACTACGTATTTCTTTAGTTTGGTTTTATAATAGTTTTTTTTTATTGTTTTAATGTAACCGAGAAAAAATTATAATCATTCATTGTACAAAGAGAAATGGTACACGGCTTCACTACACATCCAAGAGTACAACAACAAAATCGAGTCAACTCTTGGATGTACAAGATTACTTAAAGAAAAACTGAAAAACATAATAAATAACTTTTTGTTGTTTTTTGTTTTCGTGTTTAAATTATAAAAATTGCAACAATCAAAACTTCGTATCTTGTTTGGATAATTTTCTCATATTGATAAGCACAAATCCGGCTCGAGTCAAATTTTTGAAAATAACTGAATTTAAAACTCAATTTGAAATTACGTTTTCTTTTAAAATAAAATGAATTTTCTGGGGTATTGGATTTCAATAAAATATTGAAGGATTTTTCTGCAATATATAATAGTTTTTCCAATATAAATATAATTTAAAACTTGTTAAAGATTCGACACCGAAACATTTGACATTATCGATAATGTGCTGAAGTCACAGTTGTGACTTTCTTAGTAAAACTCCTTCATCATTTTCATAGTATTCGAGACGACTTAGTTGAGTCTTCATATTCTATTTATTAGTTTGATACGTAATCATTTTCAAGGATATAAATATTTGGGATTATAGTGTGCTTCAGTTTTGATTCACATGCTTACCCTAAACCAGCCTCATTTTAGTTATTCTATAAATTTTTAAAATACGTTTTTATACTATGTCTTTAGCTCAACTAGAAAAAAAATTTGTTAATAAAGTTTGAAGCTCACATCTTTTTCCAAAAAATAAAATAAAATTTGAAGCTCATAAGACCGAATGATTTTTTTTAGATAAAATTAATATTATATATTTTGATCATGATTAGAGAAATTATGGATTTTGGTCCAAAATTTTCTGAGGATAAAAAAATAAAAAACGCATTTATGTTTTTAATTCAAACCCCGCCAAAGCCAGATTATGATGTAAGAAAAAAGGGTTGGTGCACAAAACAGTCACAACAAGATTTCTATATTGACATTTAAGTTTCCACTCCTTATATTAATTAAATAATGTTTTCAACATTGTTAACGAAAAGAAAAAAAAATCTGTTTCTCCTGCCGTAATATTTGAAAAGTATAATATACTTTTTGAGAATATGTAGATGTTTATTTATTTGTACTAATTTATTGTGAACAAATTGTTAGAATATGCGGAATTAAGAGAGAAAATTGAGATCGAGATTGAAGATAAAAATGGAAAAGTAGAAGTTTGGATATGAAAATAGAGAGAGAGATTTAGGAAGAGAGAAAATACTCTCTTTTGTCTTGTTTCTATTATATTGCAATCTTTTTATATGAAAAACAGTGATAAGAACGAGATCTCACAAATAAATGTTGATTTGACATTCTACAATGGTCATATGCTTAATTAAACATATGGCTCTCGTTCGTCCAGATCAAACAGTTATATTCTATGTTCCAACTGTTCTATTCTATCTTTGAGCTTTTGATTTCTTCAATTCTATGTCTTTAGTTCAATACTCTCCCTCAAGCTTAACCATAGAGATTCGGGTTAAGATTGAAACCATGAAGATTCACCTCATTAAAACTTTAGTGTAGAAAAACCACCTGGGATAAAAACTACATTGAAGGAAAAAGAGTATGAACTCCATGGCTAATTGATCTCTATAAGTCCAAGCTTTGAGTGAATGAACTCACACACCTTCAAGCTTGCTGCCTTGGTGAATATGTCCAATTGATTTGAGCTTCTCGTATAGCATGGCAAGATCAATCCTTGTTCTACTGCTTGACGCACCTTATGGCAATCCACTTCAATATGCCTGGTACGTTCATGGAACACAGAGTTGGAGGCGATGTGAATGGCTGCCTGATTGTCACAGTACATGGTTATTGGATCCTTTGTTTCAATGCCTAAGTCTTTGAGGAGAGCCTTGAGCCAAGTAAGCTCATTGGTGAGCTTCCTCATGGCTCTATACTCAGCTTCAACACTTGAACTTGAAACCACCTTTTGCTTCTTGGTTTTCCAAGTAACTAAGTTTCCTAAAATGAAAATGTAATAACCGGTTGTAGATCTTCTATCCCTTCTATCTCCAACCCAATCAGCATCACAATATCCTACAATCTCTGAGCTTCCATTACAACCCATCCAAATGTCTTGACTCGAAGTTCCCTTGAGATATCTCAAGATACGGTCCACCATGTTCCAATGGTATATCTTGGGGGCTTGCATGTGTTGGCTCACCTGATTCACAACAAAACACAAGTCTGGTATAGTAATGATCAAGTATATGAGCTTACCAACCATCTTTCTCAGGTGACATCTTCAAACGGTCCATCTTCTATCTCCCCCTCTAGTTTAATTTTGTATCCTTGTTCTAGAGGTGTCTTGGCTGGCTTAGCATCAAGCTTTCCTATTTCACTCAAAAGATCAAGGATGTACTTTCTTTGTGATAAGAAGAGTCTCTCTTTAGAGCGACATACTTCTATCCTTAGAAAGTACTTTAGTTCTCCGAAATCCTTAATATCAAATACTGAGATAAGATTTAGTAGCTTGAATACCAGCCTTGTCACTCCCGGAGATGATAATATCATCTACATATATGAGAATGACCACCATACCTTCTTGGCTTTGTAATGTGAAGAGTGTATGATCTGATTCAGACTTCTTGAATCCCCTATCTCTCAAGGTCATGAAGCTTGTGGTACCAAGCTCTTGGCGATTGTTTCAAACCGTAGATAGCCTTTCTAAGTCTCAAAACTTTCCCCGGTGTAACTGAATCTTCAAGACCCGGAGGAGGAGTCATATACACCTCATCTTCTAGTTCACCTTGTAGGAATGCATTTTTGACATCCATTTGCCAAAGATCCCATCTCAAGTTAGTAGCTAAGGACAATATGACCCTTACTGTGTGTAGCTTAGCCACTGGAGCAAATGTGTCATGGTAATCATCTCCATAGGTTTGGGTGAAGCTTCTTGCCACTAATCTAGCCTTGTGCCTCTCTATCTCTCCACTGCTTAGGTACTTGACAGTGAATACCCACTTAGAACTCACAGTCTTCTTACCCTTGGGTAAATCAGCTTCATCCCAAGTGTGATTTATTTCCATAGCATTGCGTTTTTCCCCTACTGCATCTATCCATACTTTGTGTTTCTTAGCTTCTTCATAACTTATTGGAATCAGTTGTCGATCAAGTTTCTCAATGAAGACTTGATGTTCTTGAGGAATGTAGGAGTAAGTTGTGGTTGCTCTTCTTGAGCTAGTTCTTCTTTGGAACGACCCAACCCGTAAAAATTTAAAAATTTCCAGATTCGGATTATTATTATCATAAATAATAATCCTCAATAGGTCAACAACACAAACTGCGGAAAACAATACAATCAATGACCAATAACACCATTCAATAAATCCCATACTTTATTGAAACCACTAATCCAATTCAATCCATAAACCATAATCCAATAAAACATCCAACAACAATTCCAGAATTACTAACACCCTAGCAATTCTAACAAGCTCATAAAGCAACCAACACGAGACTCTAGATCATCTCCTCTTTCCGGCCATGATTCCACGATCACACCTTGCTTTTACCTGCATCACATGGTTATACGAGATGCATGAGTATTATCACAAATACTCAGTGAGATGGTCATCCCATCTACTAGGCTATACACACAAACATAAGGAAATAATACAATACTAGGGTAAACAATCAACAAAGCAAAGCATGAACAAACAACACATGTTCGCCAAAACAAGCCATGCATCGATCGACACAAGCACCCTATGTCGATCGACACAGAGCAACTGCGTCGATCGACGCAACATCACAAAACCCATGTTCGAACCTATCCTCTCATGGTTCGATCCTAGATCGAATCACATCGATCCCTGCACACAAATCCACTCAAAACCACACGAAATCCACCAAATAACAACAATCAAACGCATTCTATCAATCCATTTACCCAGATAAGCCATGGTCATGCACTCACCTTAGATTTGGAAAGGAAAAAGGAAGAAAAAGATGAAGAACACGAAGAACAAGTCTCCCAATCCGGAATCCACACTCCACTCGCAAACAATCACTCCATGAACGATCTCCAAAGCCTCCCAAACGAATCTCCTTTTCACAAACTCTCTGGAAGCTCTGTGGAACTTTTTAGAAATCTCTGGAACTGAAAATATCTTCCCAAAAGCGGCCACATCCCTTTATATAGGGAAGCCCTAGGGTTTTCACCCTTAACCGGCTCGCAAACTGACACTTAAATCGAACCAATCCAGTTCGATTTGACCTTGCATCGATCGACGCATACCACTTGCGTCGATCGACGCACAACCAAAAATCATAATCTTTGGTTCGCGGTCGTTACATTCTTGAACTAATTCACCTTGGTTCTGGATGACTGAGTCTCCTTCTTTCAAGTTTGAATTTCTCTCTTCTTGAGTTGATTCATCTTGGTCATGGATGACTGAGTCTCCTTCATCTTAGTCTGAATTTCCTTCTTCTATATGTGTACTGCCTCCCTCATGATCAAGGGGAATGGCTTCATCAACAACCGGTGTTGTTTGAGAGTTTGGGTTGCTTCGTTCCACATTTTCTGTGGGTTGATTGACACCAAGACTTTCCAAGATGCTTCTGAGGTTTGTGGCCCGGTCTGATGGAGCATGAGAGAGGTCTTTAAGGTTCTCCCAATTTCTCTCTTCATAGTATCCCTTGGCCTCCACAAACTTCACATCTCTATACACAAGAACTCTTCTTGTTTCATGTACGTAGCACTTGTATCCCTTTTGAGTTGTTGAGTACCCAATGAACATAACTTTCACGCTATTGGCCTCAAGCTTGTTTCTTTGTTCTCCTGGTGGTTAATAGAAGGTTTAGTTTTGTTTAATACCTCAAATGGAGAAATGTCACTGAGAATCTTGGTAGGGATTTGGTTGATCAAGTAGCACGCTGAGACTACTGCATCTCCCCAAAATTTCTTCGGAACATTGTTGTGGAACATCATAGATCGTGCCACCTCCATCAAGTGCATGTTCTTCCTTTCAGCCACTCTATTTTGTTGTGGTGTATATGGGCAGCTTGTTTGATGAATTATCCCATGCTTAGCTAAGTGTTGTTCGAAGGCATTGCTTGTGTATTCTCCACCATAATCTGTTCTAAATTTTTTGATCTTTGCATTGTAATGGTTAGTAACATATATTTGAAAGTTAGAGAATGCCTCATGGAAGCAGTAAATTCACCGTGAGAGAAATCACATTTCCATTTCGTCTTCATATCCTTTATCCCCCATCTCTTTGATCGAAAATAAATGGTCTCTGATTTGCTTATCTCTCAAAAAAATATACAAATCATGTGAACATATCCAATCTATAATCTAAATACTTCTAGGTTAATTTATGTTTCGGATATTTTTTCGGTTATCGGTTCTGATCCAAAACCAGTTCATGTTTTTTGTTACTAAGTGTTTAGTCCCAATCGTATAGTATAAAAAATCAAATTCGGTTCGGTTCAAATAATTTTGGCTAAGATTTAAGTTTGGTTCTTTGGTTCCAGGTTTTTTGCCCAACCCTAGTTAATTTGATTTGGTCAAGAAGATTAATAAACGGTTCAATGTTTGGAACAATGTGTACAAATTGAAAGAATGAATCATGATTCTGTAGATTGATCGAGATATCATCTTTTTCAAGGTTCATACAGATTGTTGGACTAAGACAAATCGAGAAATTAAAACTTCTACAGTAGATCGGATGGAGTGCTTTTCTCGCAATTCGAATTAAAATCACAAACTATAATATTATAATAGTATTTAGTAGAGAATATATTTTCATTTTAATCATAGCAAAAGCAGAATTATTTTTTGAAAGTTTAGATATCTCAAACATGGTAAAATAGAATCCCAAGAACATTTTCGATAACTCAAGTAACTAGTATCTTTTTTTCTGCAGAGTCCATCAGAAAACAAAAGAGCATTTTACCATTTTGATTCAATCCAGATTCACAACTTGATCGTAAAATATAGCCAATGGTTCCTCAGATAACCTGCATATACAATAAGACAGTATTCAGCCAAACCACACAACAACAAATCCTCTTAGTTCTATGGTTTCAAATTGAAATTTTCACATACCATTTTATCCGTCTGATCAAGATCAACGGTTCAGAGCAAAGAGCATGCTCTGGCCACCGGGCAAGTAAGCCACATTAGGCGACCGAGCAAGTGTGGCAGCAATCTCCCTTGAAGCTTCAATCCTCCTAAGCTCGATAAGTCCCATACCTGCTTTAGCCGTAGCATCAGAGATCAACTGAGCAGCTTCACTCTCACCTTCAGCTCTTATAACTGCAGCTCTCCTCTCTTGATCAGCCTTCATCACTACAAACTTAGACCTCTCTGCCTCTTGTTGAGCCACTTGTTTCTGCTCAACTGCCCTTGAGAACTCAACACCATACGACAAGTGCGTGATGGCTACATCGTCGAGCACAATGTTGAAATCTTTGGCACGTTTGATCAGTGAATCGCGAACAAGTGCTGAGACGTGAGGACGCTCAGTGAGGAGCTGGTCAGCGTTGAACTGTGCAACCACGGATTTCAAAACCTCGTTTCCAATCGAAGGAAGAACCTTCTCGTCATACTCTAGACCCAAGGTTTGGAAAATCGTCGGAAGACGAGTCACCTTATTGCACGATTTACATCACATAAACAAGTCAATTACTCAAAAACCTCATATGATTAAGAGCAACATAGATACGACCAATTATGCATACTCTAAACAAGTCAACGTAACACATAACAACATCACATAAACAAGTCAATAACTCAAACATCTCATATGATTAAAAGCAGCATAAATACGAATAATTCATCTACGATTTGGAAAATGTATGGGAGACATGAAGCCTTAAGGCATGATTACATCACATAAACAAGTCAAATACTCAAAATCTCTGATGATTAAAGTAACATAGACACTAAGAGTGTACCCATAAGATCTTTCTTTAGATGAATAAAGCTTGAGTTACAAATGTATATACACAGAAAAACACCAAGTTAATAAGGATTCTACAATTTTGGAAACAATAATCATCAAAACCCTAAATCCATTCCCGATACGAAACATACACTTCAATAGCATCAGAAATGCCCTCAAATTTATGGTGAAATCAATAGATCAAGAAAACCCTAAATCCAATTCCCAAATGAAACACTTCGATAACACCATAGAAATCAAACGAATCGAAATCAAGAAGAAGGTATACGATATATATACCTCGGGGCGAGAGAGAACACGAAGGGTGAGATTAACCATCTGGAGATCTTTCGTACCAGACATTGAAGAGAAAGTGTGCGGCTTTGTGCGGATATCGAAGATGTAAGGCCTCTGGAGCCATGGGATCAAGAAATGAGTCCCTTCACCAACTGTCTGATCCATAACTCCTCTGAATCGATCGAACAGAACCGCTCTTTCTCCGCCGTCAACCGTGAAAAGCGAAGTGTTAAGCACCGTCGCCGCCGTACCAAGACCGAAAGCTGCCTTAGCCAAATTGGAAAGGAACGAAACCGCCGCTTGTTGGCTACCCATTTTTTGCCTCTGATTTTGCCTTGAAAGAGAAGAAAATTGTGAGGAAGAGAGAAGAAAGAGTTTTTGCTAGGGTTTATGAAATGATTCTGGAAGCTACGACGGTGAAATGCTTTAATGGGCCAAGTATAAAGCCCAATAGTATTATACACTATAAGCTTATTAAGAACCCATTAAAGGTTTAAACGAGTATCAAATATGTTTTCCCCATTAGAGAGGGTTTTTCATAAATAAAAAATTGTAACCACTTAATAAGTATGGTATTTGTGGTCCATTTCATTTTTCTACACAGAAACAAATAATCCAACTTTTATATTTTTTTTATTTGTGGTTTATTTTGGTGTGTACAGATATTAAATTTTAATCTTTGTGTACAGGTATTGGTACATTTATCCATATGATTCAAAAATAATTGAATCGAAAAAATCAAATTAGATATTGATAAATTGGTAAGCCGAAAAAGTTTTTTTTTTTCTTTTTCTATGGCATGCCAAAAAAGTAAAATCTGTTTTTCAAGCAAAAACAAATATTTATTTATTTGAATTCAAGCTTTTATCATGCGATTCAAGTCATACTCAATACTCTATACTCATTTGTATTGAACTAAAGACAAAGAATTGAAGAAATCAGAAGCTCAAAGATAGAATAGAACACTTGGAACATAAAATAGAACCGTTGGATCTTGACGAAGGAGAGCCACATGTTTAAATAAGCATAGGACCGTTGTGTGATGTCAAATCAACATTTATTTATGAGATCTCGTTCTTATCTCTGTTTTCATATAAAGAGATTGTAATAGAATAGAAATAACATAAAAGGATATTTTTTCTCTTCCTAAATCTCTCTCTATTCTCAGATCCAAACTTCTACTCTTCCATTCTTTTATCTTCAATCTCGATCTCAACATTCTTTCTCTCTTAATTCTGCATATTCTAACATGGTATCATTAAGCTCCTAATTTTCTTATTCTTCAATCGTGCCACAATCCCTCTTCATTTTCATTCGATTCTCATCTTTGGTTTTTCAAATTTTCTAGGAAATTCTTTTTATCCATCGGTCCTTAGTATTATCCAGTGATCCATAGTATTCTGACCATGGAAAACTCAAAATCGGTGGTTGTTCCTGTCACCCTAAAGGGGGTAAACTATTTGATGTGGTCTAGAACAACCAAAACAACTTTGTGTAGCTGTGGCCTTTGAAATCATGTCGTAAAGAGTGAAGCACCAAAGGAGACGGTTGATAAAGATGGCAAGAAGGTGGTTGTTGTTGGGGATAAAGACCAGTGGTTCCAGGATGATCAACTGGTGCTCTCTATCATACAAAACTCTCTTGAAGCATCTCTCCTTGAGGCTTACTCCTACTGTGAAACTGCCAAGGAGCTATGGGAGACTCTCCAAAACGTGTTTGGGAATACCTCCAACTTGAGCCGAGTATTTGAAGTCAAGAAGACTATAAATGACCTCAACCAAGAAGACATGGAATTTACTCATCATTTTGGGAAGTTTAGGTCTCTTTGGGTCGAGCTTGAGATGCTAAGGCCAAGCTCTGTTGATCTGGTGGTTCTTAATGAGAGGCGTGAGCAAGACAAGGTCTTCGGCCTTCTCATGACCCTAAATCTGATCTACACAGACCTGATCAAGCATTTCCTAAGGGCAAACAAGCTTCCAAGCCTTGAAGAAGTGTGTGCCGAGATTCAAAAGGAACAAGGCTCACATAGTCTCTTTGGTGGGAGAAGGGAGCTCATAGTAGCCAACAAAGGAGCCTATAAGCCTGAGGATAGGAAGGTGTGGGTATGTGATCATTGCAAGAAGAAAGGCCATACCATGGACAAGTGTTGGATTTTACATCCTCACCTTAAGCCAAACAAGTTCAAAGATCAGAAGGCCAATCTATCCTATGAACCAATGAATGGACAGAAACAAGCCGGTTCTTCAACACAAGAAAATGGCATGGCCATGGCTGCATCCGATGAGTTTGTAAAGAAAACCAACTTGGAGGCTCTCATTAAAGCCATTAGCTCCTTGAAGGAATTTGGTATCACATTCTATACTCACAAATCTAGTAATTCTATTGTTGTAGATTCGGGTGCTTCTCACCATATGATTAGTAACCCAAATCTTCTTAACAACATAGAATCTGCTTTAGGGAATATGGTAATTGCAAATGGTGCGAAAATCCCAATTAAAGGTGTTGGTAATATTAGGTTGTTTGATAAGGATTCTAAAGCCTTTTATATGCCAACTTTTACGTCCAACTTATTATCTGTTAAAAGGGCTACTTCTGATTTGAATTGCTATGTTATCTTTAGTCCTAATGGTGTGAATTTTCAGGATATTGAGACTAGTAAGGTACTTGGAAAAGGAGTAATCAAAGATGATTTGTATGTGCTTAAAGACACCGAGCCAACCTCCTTGTTATCTTGCTCTTTTAGTTCAATTCTTGTGGATACTAATAGTGCTATATGACATGCTAGATTAGGCCATCCTCATTCTCGTGCATTAGGACTGATGTTGCCCAATATTTCTTTTAAAAATAATGAATGTGAAGCTTGTATACTTGGTAAACATTGTAAATAATCGTTTCCCAAGTCTTCAACTATAGATGAAAATTGCTTTGATTTAGTACATTCTGATGTGTGGACCTTTACTCACTTTTTTTTTTTTAATCGATATGTCATCTTTACTCTTCCTCTGACCTCTATACTAAATTGGCCTGTGTAAGATTTTATCAGATGGAAACTGTGGTTGAGCCGAAGAAGAGGGAGAGAGAACCTCAAGCTCAAGTGGTGATTGCTCCTGTCCACAAAAGAAAATCGAAAAGAAAGGAAAATCACATGAGAAGGTACTCTATTTCACATATGGCTTGCTTGTTATCCAAGAATAAGACAGAGTTATGTGTAAGTGTTTGTCTGTGTCTCAGGCAGAATCAACTCGTGCTGCCATTAAGGCTTCGAATCCTTTGAAGAAAAGTAAGGAAAAATTTATGTTTTTGTGTTCGATATGCTTTACCCTACTAGAATTGGTGAATATAGCCACACATTTTGTGACAATAACGATTTATAGCTATAAATTGATAGAATTTTGCTATTAATTTATGAAGTTACCCATAATTCGTGGTTATTTGTGGGTAATTTGGTACAAACTTACAACGAAATTAACATTGTAGCTAATTTGCTTCGATAGAGTAGTGGAAATATTGCTACAATAACATTTTGAAGAAATATGAATCGAAAGTTACAATTTGCTTCAAAAGTGTTGTGGGAAAATGTTAGCCTCTTGGAAGAAAAAGTTAATAATGTTCAATAAGATCTCTGGTTAGGATTCAAATGAGGTTTTGTTTTTTGAGTGTGACTTTCTTCTTCTTCAGGTAAAGTTGGAAGAAGAGCATATGCGATCTCCCACCGGAAGTGGTAGGGATGAAGATACTTAGGAGGATTCCCATAACAACTTTGAGTGCAGTGCGATTTACTTGCAAATTATGGAAGTCTTTATCCAGAGAATGGATCTTGGGTGAAGCAGCAACAAGGCAGCAGTTCATGACCATGGATTCCAAGGTTTGTTCTGTGAGATTCGATCTCTTCAAGGACCAGGACAAGGGCGACCGTGGCTTGGTCAAGTCGAGATATCTAAAGTTTATTACTTCAAAGGCTTGTTGTTATGCGTCCGTAAGGACTACTCCAGTCTCGTGGTGTGGAACCCGTATTTAGGGCAAACAAGGTGGATCAAGCCCCGAGTAAATATCGACAGTTTTGACAAGTATGCTCTAGGGTACGACAAGAAGAGCCGCAGCCACAAAATCTTGAGATTTTTGGATGATGGCCACCCAAGAGACGTGAGTAACTACCAATTTGGGTATGAAAATAGTAGATGAGGAAATTACACCGATTTCTGAGTATGAAAACTTTTTAATCTGCTTTGATTTTACAAGCGAGAGGTTTGGACCGCGTCTTGCTCTTCCGTTTCAGTCTTACATCGACGATGCTGTGACACTCGCTTGTGTCAAAGAAGAGCAGCTCGCTGTGCTGTATCAGAACACTGTTGAAGTAATGCAGATTTGGGTTACCACTAAGATTGACCCCAACTCAGTGTCCTGGAGCAGGTTTTTGAAAGTGGAAATGAGTCCACTCTCTGGTTTTCAGTTTTTCTATGAAGCTGCGAGCTTTTTCATTGATGAGGAGAAGAAAGTTGCTGTGGTTTTCGAGTTTGACAATGAAGATCCCGCCAAAACCGTTCGGTACAACACAGCTTTTATCATCGGAGACGATGGATACTTCAAGTCTGTGAGTCTTGGAGAAGCTCAGGATGGCATGTGCCACCCACTTGTGTGTTCATCTTCTTATCTCCCAAGTTTAGTACAGATCAACTAATCAAGAGATGTTTAGTTTGCTTTAATTTTGATTGGCTAATTATATATATATATATATATATTTATTATTTTTCTACAGAGCTAGTTTGCAATTAGTGGAACCAATGACCACAAAAGCAAACAAGAGAGATATACAAGTCTCAAAAGTGAACAGCACAAGTACTTAACTTAGTAGGTTCACGTACAAACACCAAATCTCGGAATCATTATTGGACAAAGATATGTTTAGTAGTCTACTTACCGTATACATTATACATATGCATGTGCATGCATGTATTGTGTATATATGTATGTGTTTATAGTGTAGGAGGGATCCAGATATAGCCATGAGTTTGAAGGTAACCAGCTTTCTCTAGTAGCTGATCAGCTTCCTTCGGTCCTCGGCTTCCTGGTTTGTATGGGATTGATTTCACTTCTCCTTTGTCAATCCTGTGAAGCAACGGCGTAAAGATCTCCCACGCAACCTGTCATCATTCAAAATTGACACCAACTTAGCTCCTAAATCGTATGATTCGAAAAGTTTCTATGTTTCGATTGTGACTAAATATTTAAGATGAAGCCAAATCTGATACTTGTAATGTAGTGTAACAAAAGATATCTCTGAGATTGCTTTGATTTCAAGGGTGGAAGAAAGAAAATGTTTCTACCTTTAATTCGTCTCTGCGAACGAAATGTTGTTGATCGCCTTTGATTCTGCAGAAAGATGGGAAGAAAAAAAGTTGAAGATAATAGCAACATGGAGGAACAGAACAAGCCAATTGGGTGATGCAAATACTTTAGATAAATTCTTTCTTACGTGTCGAGAATTAAGCGCTCATATGCCTCTGGGATCGCGACACCTTGATAACGTTGCCCGTACGACAAGTCCAGTTCACTTTGTACAGTTTGCATCTCTAGACCCGGTTGCTTAACCTGTGTAGCAAAAACATAGCCAAGAGAGTCATTGTTCACTTGTAATGGTTCAAGGTTCCTTCTACAAGCTAGTAAATTATGTTTGTTTGTTCATCACTATATACTTACGGTTAGTTTCATGTACATTGCCTCTGAAGGTTGCAATCGTATCACAAACTCGTTCCTCCCTTGCTTCTGACCTGTTGCATGAAAGTCTCATCAGTACATAAATTTCAATTCGAAAAGCTAAAAGAAGAACTTAAGCCTCAGCTAAAGGAAAGTGTCAAGGTAAGAAAATACATCTGAATATGTCGCCTGGAACATCCTTGAACTGAATTCGGATTTCTGCCTTCCTTGAGTTCAACGCTTTTCCGGCCTTTAGTATAAATGGAACACCTGAAAGATATATACCAAATCAGTATACAACAACATCTGAAGAGGATAATTACTCAATGATGGATAATATGCCAAAAACTATTCCCTTTACAAGTGTTTTAGATTCGGAAGAGTTGATTTTGTGCTAAACGTGGTGTAAAGCTACATATATGATCATGAAAATGTTCTACAATTTTTTCTCATTTTCATAGTGATTGTTGTACAGCAGTTGGATAGACATACCGACTATGCACACTCCATTGACTATAATAATATCCATTCAATAACATGATTTCAGTCATGTTAATATAAGAATTTAGATGCAGTTCAACACATCGAATTTTTGGTTCCTCATGCTTCAACCATATGTTGGCGCCATTTTCTCATATTTATATTGATTTCCAGATAGTTTTCTCACGTTGAACTGATAAATTGAGTGATGAAGAGTTAAGTGGGACATGGTACCTTCCCATCTTTCGTTGTGTATGCGAAGAATCGTTGTGGCAAACGTTGGAGTATTTGAGTCGTTCGGAACAGTGGGATCATCTCTATACCCTTCGTATTGTCCAAGAACCACCTCTTCATCTTTTATTGGAACAACAGATTGAAGCACCTGAGGTTCATTAAATAATAGTAACTTTGAACTAATTGGCTGAAAATGCAAACCAAAATATTAATCAATCGAAGTAAACCAGCCATGGACATTTCTAGATGAAAGTGTAACTAAATCAGACAGAGATGTTCCAAAGCATATGAATTCAGAAAAAAATAGGCAGAGAAAGTCCAAACGAATGGCTATAAGTGGTTAAAAAAAATATTGATCACCTTCACTTTCTCATCCCGGATGTGCTCGGGTTTAAGAGATATTGGTTTCTCCATGGCAACAAGGCAAAGAACCTACAGTACTCTAAACTCAGTTAGTTAATACATGAAAGCACTTGCATTTACAGAAAAGCACTGAGTGAAACAATCAAGGTAAACTTTCCTGGAGTAGATGGTTTTGAATGATATCACGGATAATTCTGTAAAGCAGGAAGTGAACATTTCATCAGAAACGCACTGGTTTTATCTCATTAACATCCTATAAGAAGACACCAAAGAAAGTATTACCCGTATTCATCAAAATATCCGCCACGCCCTTCAGTTCCAAAATCTTCCCTGAAAACGATCTGCCAGAAAAGCATTTGAAGTTTATGTGCACTTGACTCTAAATAACATTTTGACTATTTCTGTCTTAGCTATGCAGCTCTTACCTGCACGTTCTCGATATTGTCACGGTTCCAAAGCGGCAAAAAAAAGCGATTTGCAAATCGGAGGACCAACTGCAAGTGATGCACAGTATTAAAATGATCATTGATTGTCTAAGGAAATAACTTTATGAGTAGACTCTAATAGCCAGACATGTTACCATGTTTTGGACCAATTCCTTTCCAAGATAATGATCAATACGATAAATCTGTGGTTCCTCAAACAACTCCCCAATCTGGGAACTCAGTTGCTCTGCAGATTCCAGGTCCTTGCCAAATGGCTTCTCAACAACAATCCGTGTCCATCCACCAAGATCAGCTGGAATTCATGAGACGATATAATTACATGAATTGCAAAGAGAAGGTAACTTGTTTCTTTTTCAATCTGTCTCGTGATATGAAGACAAATTCATTGATGAAATATGGATCCTAGGTGCAAGTAGGTTAATCTTTTGTATCTCAGAAAGAAATTCCACAGCTGAAAGAGACTCACATTTGTTCATGCAGCATGTCTTGATCATCTTGCATACAGAAGGATAAACAGAGGGTGGAAGTGCAAGGTAAAACAGTCTTCTAGAGGACCCTTCAGAACTATTTTTGGAGATTTCGTGCTCCGAAATTGCCTTGTCTAATCTCTGGAACCCCGCCTCAGAATCATAAGGGCCACTCACATACTTAATCTACATAGATGAGAACCAAAACTCCTATTTTCAGTACGGAGAAATGGGACATTGTTCGGGGGAAAAACATTCTGAAAAAGAATAGACTAACCAGCTGTAGAAACTTTGACAAAGCTTCTGCTTGCTCGGCATTCTTCTCATCAACAAGATATCTGCATAACACAATTCAATATAAACTTGGACTAGAGCTATAATAATCAACTGTGTAAACCAAGTTTTAATTGTCTCAGAGAAAGATGTTTAAAGACTCACCCACGGATCCGATCTCTAAGCTCATCATCAGAAATCTTAGTCCTTGCATATCCAAATATATGAACTTCATCTGGATTGAGAAATCCCTGCTCATGCAAACCCACAAAAAAAAGAGGATTTTACACTTGCACTAGCCAATAAACGTCTTAAGCTGAAATGAACTAACCTGGCGGTATAAGTTGAAAAGTGCAGGAAAGGTCTTCTTCTTAGCAAGATCACCAGACGCACCGAGCACTACGATTGAAAGACAACCAGTTTCTGGAACTGAACCATACTCTTTTGTAAAGGAATCATTCCTAGAAGTAGACCTTTTCTCAACGTGCCATTGACCAGATCCCATCTTGGAAATGCTTAAATTCCACACACAAGACAAAAACGTCAGTCTCTCAAGTCTCATGAGCGAAACTGGGAAATCAACCGGCACTACTTATACTAACATGAATCGAATTTCACTGTTTTGAGTTTCCATCTAGCCAACACATAAATTGAAATTCGAGTCGAAAACTCATCAGTGAACATACACTAACTATAAGCATGAATCGAATGTCACATACGAGCAAAGAAAAACACAAAAATCAAAGCTCAGAACTACGATCATGAATGAGATCTGAATAGGAAGAAAGGAGAAATCAACCTGGGAAGAAGCAATTCCGGCGAGAGAGAAGCACAAAGAATCAGATTCCGAAGTGAAGGATTAGGTGAAGAAGGAAGGAAGCTCTCTCAACTCTCAACTACTACAATGGAGGGGGTTGGTGGTTTCATTTCTTCACTTTTTGGCATTTTCAGATTTTTTTTTTAATATATATGTACGGACGGACTCAGAAGCCAATTTCTTGTTTTCTTCTTCATATTTTTTCTTTTTAAAATCTTCATTTTTATTTCTATTTTCAAACAAAAGGGACAAAAAATATCTTTCTTTACCTTTTTAATATTGTATATTTTAAGAAAGATATTTATAACCAAAGATTAGGGACTGTCATATATTTGGCTTATTGTTTCGTTTCTATACTTTTTTGAGAAAAGTATTGATTATATACTACAAAAATATGTATAACTAAAATTAGGGCATGCAAAATATACTCCATTAATTTTAAAATATAAGTTGTTTTGCATATTTTTTTATTTTTTGAAATATAAATTGTTTTGATAATCTTAAATATTTTTTAATTTTATTTACTATTATGTGATCAAATATTTTTTGATTGATTAAATTATTTTTATTATATATATAAGATGATATATTTTAAAAAAAAAGAGTTTCTGAATATTTGTACTTTTAACTAAAACAACTTATATTTTAAAACAAAGAGAGTATTTGTTACAATAAAAATTGTTGTAAGTTTTTTTTCCTTGTTCCAAGATTTTAAGGGGTAAGTATATTTTACTAGTGTATCTTTTTAAAAATAACATAAAATATATGTACGCTTGCAAATTTTCAAATGGAAAATTCAGCTTAAACAAAAATAAAAACCATCAGGTTGAAGACAAAAGCAAATATAGGTTTGGTCAATTCAGTCAAACTATCCAAAAGTTTCGGAAACAGAGGTGTCATATCACAACTTAAAGCTTTGTCAGATTTTTCTCCAATGGTTTAGGGTTAAGGATGGCTTATAGCAAAAATGTTCATTGTTGGGGTTGGATTTTACCTGCTCGACGTTGAAGTCCAAAATTATGCATGTGCAGCGCGCGTAGACACGCTATCGCATTAACGTACAAGATGTTATGCGATTCTCCTAAGTTATTTCCAAACAAAAAGATGAAGCAACTCTCTTTTCCTAAGTCTTCTCCGTCCAAGAAAGGAGCCTTCTGAGTTCTCTCTAGACTCGCAGCAGAAATCATGAATGCAGTGCCAAAGAAGTCACAATGCCAGCGAGGTCACAGCGCCAGAGATGTCTCGCTGCCAGCAACGTCACGTTGCCAGCAACGTCACGTTGCCAGCGATGTCATCTCTGCCAACGATGTCATCGCGATGACGTTGGCTACTGAAGACCTGCCAGGATAACGATAAAGGCCAGAAGGTTCTCTGCGTCAAAAGCCCGGTCCGGTTACGAAGCCCACTTTGACGCAACCGACATAAAAAAAAAGGAATCCGCGAAAACTTAGGAAAATTAACATTATCTCTCATGGAAAGGCTTAGCCGACTTAGGGAGCTATATATATCAATGTACAAACCCTTAGAAGGGGATCTACAACTTTGTTCACAAAACCACATACAACAATAACAAACGTTTCTTTTTGCTTATCGTTCTCTTTCATAGCTTAACCTAGAAATCTTTGCTTCCTCTCAAAACTTTTACAAATCTAATTATGCTAGTATTGGCTTCCACAGTCGTGTCTAGCTCTCGATAGCTAGACTGGTTCATCCGATTGTGCCCGTGGCATCCACATCTTTCATAGATAAGATTTCTTCAATTTGAAAAAAGATTTGAGTTCGGTCTAAACGACCATCATCTACTAAAGACCATCATCTTTTATAAAAACGTTTAGAGCTCATTCAATCTTAGTAAACCAAATTGACTAAAATATACTTTAAAACCCCAAAAAAAACTAAATATAAACCGGTTTAAATGATTTTGATTTTCTATTTTAGAAAATGGAACCAAAACCAAAATCCAATCAAAAAAAATTTTGTGTGAAAAATCCTTTAAATGTAACTAAGAATATTTTTATTGGTTTATAATTCATTTATAAACCTAAAATATTTTCATTTTTAATAAAATATTTACAATTTAGCAACAACAAAAAAGAATATTTCACTATCTATGGACCCATTTTTGTAACTTGGCTACAAAATAGAACGAATATTATAGGATTGGTTTTCCGGTTGCGAAGTAGACAATTGCTCCATGTACAACCCCGACAAAGTCTTGTTAAAAAAACTTATATTTTTTTTTGTTATAGAAAAAACTTCTGTTACTTCTTAGGAGTTGCAGTTGTGTCTGTAAAATAGTTAGACATTTTGTAACCTCACGTAAAGTTCCAAATAAGAAGTACTAGTTAGATCGACTGAGCTAGCCAAATGTAATGTGTAACAAAACTGAAATTAATATCAATCCCTTTTTTTTGGTTATGAATTATGATAATAATTATATCGACATTTTGTTGATTGATTCCTTGATTTGCTTCTAAGCTACACTGTGAAGTATTAATCAACAAATCAATTTGCTTCTAAGCTACACTGTGAAGTATTAATCAACAAATCAACCGGCGATAAGATACATAAAACAGAAAAAGTAGTGTCTGAGAAGTGAGAAGAATTATATGCCAAGTATTGGTTTTATCACAAATAAAATACATGGCCGGCTTTGCATTTTTTAAAGGCTTAACCAAACCAAACCTGTAATATATTTATTTAAGAAATTTGCTTTAAAATAATGCCAAAAAAAACACGTTGAGAAAAAAACAGAAAAACAAAACCAATGCAAAAAAATACCTAACAAAATACATGGCCGGCTTTGCATTTTTTAAAGGCTTAACCAAACCAAACCTGTAATATATTTATTTAAGAAAGTTGTTTTAAAATAATGCCAAAAAAAAACACGTTGAGAAAAAACACAGAAAAACAAAACCAATGCAAAAAAATACCTATCAAAATACATAGTAGGCTACATCACTTAATTATGAAATCATATACACAATAGATATGTAGTATTGTGGTTAATGGTTATACGTAAACTATACAGAATATAAAATTCACGAGAATCACGACAATGTAAATGTAAGCAACGGTCCTACAAATGAGTTGCTTTGGTTCAAATTCAAAAGATAATGGCATAATGCAGATAAAATATATAAATACACTACTACACAAATCATAAAAGCCGACCGTTGGACCGATAATGCAATTTAATAACAACAAAAATACTTGCATTGTCTATTTAAAATCCACTAGGTTTTGTTGTACCAATAAAAAAATATCTCACAGTGCAATTGGCATGATTGGTAAATCCAATAGCATGTATCGTTGTAATCTTTCAAATAATCAAAATGTTAGCTCGCTGCAATTAAACAGAATGTATACATGTTTTGATCATTTTACGAATTTACAAAATTATCAACAATGTTTGGAGCCATTTTTTATAATATGGTCTAAATTCTTATTTTGGCATTTTTATTTTAAGGTCCAAACACAAATAGGTTAATTTTTGTTTTTGGGTAAAAATATTACTTTAATTTCATTAAACCGGAATAAAATCGGAAAGTAACCGGTACAAGATACAGATCGTTTTCACTAAAGCATCGGTATCAAAATTTTGTGACCTTTGAACATACTCAAAAGTCATAATTTTTAGATCGATAGAGAGGATAGAGATGTCATGGAGAATTCCATAGATCTTCATGGATTGATTCTTCGATTTGATTAGGTTGATTAGACTCAGCGAATCCGAGGCCAATATGAGGAGTCCTGTAAGACAATTTGGTCATTAGAAGGCTTACTTCTATAGAAACCGTCAATCTATAAAATCCAACTGTGATGCACAATAGTATTAAATGTAGGAAAAAATATGTAAATTCGCCACGGCTTCATATTCAATTACAGTGTGCTAACCATACATTTTAACCATTTGTTCATTCGAGTTTCGGTAGGAATGTTTTATCCGTGATAGATTTACGGAGAGTTCTTTATCAGAAAAACATAATCTCTTCTAAAATTGATAAAACGTTTCTATAAACCCGAATCTCCGGTGCAAAAAACATCTAAAGACACTAGTAATCCATTAAGGAAAATTTGAGCTTCCACGGTTGTTTCCGATTTCATTTCCGTTATTATCCAACCCGTTGAGATTTTTACTTTTTTCATTAGAGAAAAATAGAAATACGGCAGAAATGAGACGTCGCTTGTTGTGATTATCTTCACTTTGAAAACGCATTTGATTACCTGACGTGTCATCGGGACAAAGTCCAAAACAATTTACAAAACTAGGACTCTATTCTTCACGGCTCACGTTAGGGGCCAACAATTCCAGTTTACCATATAACGATTAGGGGTGGGCACGGAGCGGATATCCGGAAAATATCCGGTTTTTTAAATCTCAAAATCTATTGTCAAATCTAGATTTGCCCTGTCAAAAAGTTTGTTTAAGTTGTGAATGACAAGTGACGGACTACCTGATATAGTGCAAACTCTTGTTCGAAACTGCGCTAGGCATGAGTCGAGCGCTCGAACCGGGTCTAACGACTTTTTCAAAACTTTGATAAAATTGGGGAGTATACGGGGAGTAGTTTTTGTGATATTTACCTATTTACTTGGTTATATATTATAGTTTACGAATTATTCCAATGAAACGACGTGACATAATGGTTAAAAACTCGTTCATCTTACCAACAGATGACAAGTTTAAGGCCCAATTGTTGCGTTTTCCTTGTTTTTTCATTTACTATTAATGAAAAGCAAAATAGTCATCTACTCTTCATCTTCTTTATCAAAGGTCACGACTCAAAAAACCCTAGCAATGGTGGCTACTCGGTTTTTAGTCATATAACATCACTTTAAACACGTTTTTGTCCTAATTTCTTCACAAATGTAGCAGATCCGACACATATGATACATATTGAACATAAAATTGCAAAAAAATTTCGTATTTTTCTTCCAATTTTTTTCATTCAAATTGGGCATATTCACCACGGTTCATGGCCGCCGAGCGCTTTACCACCGCAAAAGCGACCTCAACGACCGCGTTTTTTAACAAAGGTGCAAACCAACATATAATAGTAATTAAATTTTTTATCACAAAATTAAAAAATTATAAGATTATTTTCGATTTTAGTTATTTGATTAATTTGGACTAGAATTCGAAATTCTCCAACTCTAATTTTTTCTGGGTAAATTGCAATTTACCCGTAGTTTTTGGAATCATTTGTTTTTGTCATCATTTATCAAAACAAATAAATTATGATTTTTTTTTTAAACGCATCTAAAAAACAAAAGAAATGTTTTAATTGTTTGCTCATCTTGTTTAAAACCGAAGTACTTAATTTTTTTTTTTTAACATACCGAAGTACTTAATATACCAGTAGCTATTCGAAATTAGAACTGAATTAACTTTTTTCAAATGTTTTAAAAATTTAGATAATTAAGGATTATTAAATGAAATCTATATCGCGCTTACTGTGGTCACAATTTAGCCTTTGTCACATTTATTCAGCCGGTTGGTTACAAACCGCTTCCTTTGTCACCCCATTCAGATCTCTACTAAAAACTTAGAGACATTTCTTGTAAATTATATATATTTGAGGGATTGATTTTTAAAAAGTCGCCGGAAAAAACCATTTTCGATCGAGATTCAATTAAAAGGGGAAAACAAAAATCGAAAAGGAAAAAAAAACCATTGAAGAAGAGAGAGACAGAGGAAGATCGGAGACGACGACGGTGATGACGATGGACAGAGAAAAGGAGAGAGAACTTGAGCTTGAGAGTGCAATGTACACAAACTGTTTGTTATTAGGTTTGGATCCGAACGTGATCGGACTCGGAGCATCCAATGGTACGCCTCGGGTCGGGTTATTCCGTCATTCTAACCCGAAGCTTGGAGAACAGCTTCTCTACTTCATCCTCTCTTCTCTTCGAGGTCCTGCTCAGTCTTCAAAGGTACGATTTACGATTTCCTAACCACTGTTTCTTCTGTTTATCTCTCTCTCTCTCTCTCACTCGTACGAAATCGGGTTTGGAATTCTGGGTTTTGGAACATAGTCATTGTCTCTCTTGTCATTTTCTAGTTTTGGAATCACTCTTAGGGTTTTGGTTTGTCTTGATCTCTCAGGATTTCGATAAGGTCTGGCCAATTTTCGATTCGGCTCAATCTCGCGATTTTCGGAAGGTAAAATGGCTTGAGAACCCTGATTTTATACATCAATCATTTGATTTATTGAATTCATGGTTTACTTGACATTGAATTATGCCTGTGAAGGTTGTTCAAGGGATTATAAGCGAGCTTGAATCACAAGGGGCATTACCAAGGAGTAACTCAAGGGTTTCATCACTGGCTACTTGTTGTGGACCAAGGTTAGTTCTTATGTTTATGTTCATCAGGGTTTCTAGTACTTGATAATGAGCAACTACTTAGCCATTTCTGCCTCCTATACGTTGGGGGTTTAATTTCTCTGCTTAACATGTTATGCTTTTGTTCCAAGAGCTTGCTCTAGGTGGGTTTGAACAGCATTAGATGATGTGATATGTAAATGTGGAGCCTCCTGTTTTGATTGCAGATTTGTGGAGCTCTTATGGCAACTTTCACTGCATGCGTTAAGGGAAGTTCATAGACGGACATTTCCTGCTGATGTGGTTTCCAATCCTCTGCCTTCTTCTCTAACAGACGTATCCTTCTCACATGCAGCTACTTTGCTTCCTGTAACCAAGGTAGTATGCATATTATTTCCCTTCAAGATTGTGTGTTATACTTACACTGGTGTGTGAACCCTTTTTAGTATTGCATTTGCACAGAATAACATACAAATGCTCGTTTTTATGTTTGCAGGCCCGGATAGTGCTTGAGCGCCGTCGATTTCTTAAAAATGCCGAAACTGCGGTGCAAAGACAGGCCATGTGGTCTAATTTAGCCCATGAGATGACTGCAGAGTTCCGTGGTCTCTGTGCTGAAGAGGTAAGATGTGTTCTTCTTTGGTGAGAGGTACTGATCTGTTTTGTCTTATTATATTGGCTTTTATTGATATTTCATTTTATGTTTCATTGGCATCAGGCTTACCTGCAACAGGAACTAGAAAAACTTAATGATTTAAGAAACAAAGTAAAGCAGGAAGGAGAAGTGTGGGATGACCTTGTGTCTAGCTCCAGTCAGAATTCTCATCTGGTCTCAAAGTCCACTCGGTTATGGGATTCTATAATGGCTCGAAAAAGTAAGGTTTTTATTTATGCTGTTGTATTTATTCTTTTGAGTTTATACAGAAAAAGTAATTGGAATTTAGAATTATGCAAGAGTTATATAGTTTTTTTGTTTGTCACTATCTCTAGGTCAGCATGAAGTTCTTGCGTCGGGTCCCATTGAGGATTTGATAGCTCACAGAGAGCATAGGTAACCAACCGCTTGTAAGACGGATAACCAGGATTACACTTACCCATTTACTGACATCTGGTTTCTTTAATCTGTAGATACCGAATTTCAGGATCAGCTCTTCTTGCAGCGATGGATCAGAGTTCTCAAGTTCCTCGTGCAGAACTAGTCTCTGCCCATTCGGATGATTCAGCTTTTTCACTTGCAGATGACAAAGAACTAAGTGATGGATCATACGCAAACATGCACGAGCATTCTTTAGGAGACAGTTTTGAAACCACCTCGCAAGCAAGTGACGAAACACTTTCTCGAGTTGATGATAGAGGTGGAAGGATCAACCAGACAGTTGATGTAGCGGAAATCATAAGGCGCTGGACACACGCATTACAGCGTATTCATAAACAGTCTCTTCTTCTGGTATGTCTTATCATATCTCGTTGTGGGGTATTCACTGAAGTGCTTTTAATCATTCTGGCTCATTATACGCTGTACTTTACTGCTTAGTACTCCATGCTCTTTTTTTCTGTGAGGAATTCTGTTCAAGGGATCTGTTACTTATTTTTCATGCATGTTTAGGCTAAAGCAAATGATGGGGATGGTCCAGATATTTTGCGCACTGCAAATGATGGTGGTACAAGTGGGCATGTTGAATCATTGTCTGCAACTTTGACTGAACATCAACAACATTTAGCTAGCTTTCAGGTAAATGTCTTGCTTGTTTGTTCCCTTAGGTCTTTTGGTCAACTGTAGAAGCAAATGCACAACGTCGAAACGTAAGCTGCTTTCGTTGAGGGCCTCAATAAGAATGCCTAGGAAACCAAGCTTATAGATGGCATCCACTTCAGTAACAAAAAAAACATCCGCTTTTCTTAGCAGTTCTGTTTATTTTTAAAAGGCAGTATTTTTTTATTGGAGATTCACGGAGTTCCATTAATAATTGTGAATATTATCACCTTCTTTTGGGAAAGTATCAACAGTTCTTAGATCAACTGAGCAATTAGATTTTTTTTTTAATTACCGTACTGTTTGTAGGACCTTTGAAGCATGCGTACAAAAACTTTCTTAGGCTCATATTTGTCACTGTTTAAATCTCTACTATGTTCTTACTGCTGATGGCACACTATATGCAGGTACTCATCAACCAATTAAAAGAAGTTTCTCCAGCCATACAAAAGTCCATATCAGAATGTACGGAGAAAGTTAATAGTCTTCCCCCGACCTTACCTCCAGCTACGAGAAGTAACGGGCAAACAGCTTCACTTCTACAATCTCAGGGCAGTGGGAGAATTATGGTAACAATGGGATGTTGTTCTTTATTCTCTTGGGATGCATATTTGATTGAGACGCTCATCTACCTTTTCATTCACCTTGTAATACAGGAAGGTGTATCCAATGATGTAGCTGAGCTGACCTCGGCAATGTCTAATGTTCAGCTCGAGAAGGTCTCAGCTAGTCCTACGTTAAAGCTTCCACAGTTATTTAGCTCCACTCCTACTTCTTCTGGTAAAGGTGGAAATGCACAAAAGCGACAGCCAATGGCTTCTCAGGTCAACAAAATGGAAAGCTTGTCTGAGAAGAACTCTACAGACCAACCACTGTCAAATACTCGAGTAGACAACTTGCCAACTGGTTTGTTACATAATTCCTTGTCTATTAAAACAAAATATGTATAGTTTATTCGAAAAGGTATTTTCGACTGTGATATGCCAATACCAAATCACCCATAATTTTGGTTTCAGATACCAACAGCTCTTTTGTCCAGAACCTAAAGAAATCTGTAAGGGAAGCGGCATTATTGATTCCTTCTTCAGCAGGATCATCACGGGACAGTCAATCCGATGAGGGATCCGAGCATTATTTCGTACCACTTTCAGCAGCTGGGGTTTCCCGATTTCCATCAGAAACCAAAGGCCTGACTCTCAGAGGGTCGAGGTTACATACGTCTCTGAGCGAGCCTTCGTTTCTTGAACCCAATCTTCCTGATAGCCTCGCGCCAAGCAAGTACAGCGATATACCTGACATCTTTGATGATCTAGATTCATTCAAAGACTACGATAATGGCAACGGATTTCTCTCAGTCGCTGGATCAAATAGTGTAGCTTCTGATCCACAACAATCGTTTTATGACGTTGAAGATCAAGTATTCTCCCCGCCTTTACTAATGGACTCGTCCCTATTACCAGATGCCTATGAAGACTTGTTAGGTACGTTCATAGTCACATTATATTATGTAGTAGTCTAATAATAATCTATCAAAATACAAGAAGACACTATATTTTCTCTAAGTATGCGTAGATCGTACAATGAAGTTTGTTTTCACTTTCCTTTTGCAGCTCCTCTGTCAGAAACCGAAGCGGCCTTAATGGAGCATTAGGAAGAAGAAGCAGTGAATCAGACACTTGTGTGCTTCAACAATCGTTCTCTCATGTGATCTCTCTCTCGCACACAGGTGTTTGAGTTATTTACCATTTAACAAGGTTTTCTTAACTTATCTTGGATTTGTTTGGTAATGAGACTCTTTGAAGAATGAATGATGATGATATGACTATTTGTTTGTGTAAAAAACATCTAGCTCAGGTAGAAAGAAGCATTTCTCTCTAATATTTGCTTTTACAAACAAAACAAAACAAAAATCGACGGTTTGATTATTTTGTTTTTGTTTAAATTTTAGATGTAAAGAAAATATAGAACAAGAGTTTGGCCTTTGCTCTCTTTTATAATTTTCTCACAATATCTTGTTGCTCAATTCTCCTCCGGCTTATAATGTCTGTCATTTTTTGTATTAATTACTACTTCCGTTTCAATCTAATAACACACTGATTTAAGGCAAATGAAACAAATAAGTTTAAAACTTTTTATCACACCCATAAAAACATAATTGATTTTAATAGTTTCATTGATTTTAATACTGGTTCGTAAAACAGACCAGCTTTTCGTCTCCGGTTTCAGCAGCTTCATTGAAAGATAAATCGGAATAAATCGAAATACCAAATAGAGCCTAAGTCAAAATGAATTTGGTTTGAACATAGAAATAAGACAACCAAATAAGTTATTTATGTAGGAGAGTTATACAAAATTGCAAAATATTCTTTTATTTTGGAGGAACTGAGGATATTATTCTTTTGGATTAAATATACTTCCTCACATCCTTTTTATATACCGTAGAATGCACATATTTAGAATTAAATTTGTACGGGTTCGATTACATGAATTCAATATTCACGTGTTATATCTAGCAGATACACGTTAGGTGAAATTTACCGCAGCCAATAATTATTATTCAACTATTTTTTTTTTGCCAAATGTTACTTATATTTAACTTATCTAACCTTAATAATGTAATCTAAAGTGTATATAGAGAAAGGACGATGATGAAGATAATTTTTTGGAGAGTTCACCGTGGATTGGACATCCACGTGCCTGACATTTGGTTGGCCGGTACACAGATGAAATTTACCACATATAATTACGAATTTCGTTTATTTAACTTATCGTAATCTTCAAATTTTTATCCAAAAAATCTGAACAAAAGATATCAGCCACATTTGTTGGCTATACAAAAGATTTCCCGCAAAATCCGTGGCTAAGCTTCTCCTCCTATCAAAATCATGGGAAGCAATAATCCGTAGTCGTGATTTCATAAGATCGTTTTCTCTTCGATCTTCCTCTTCGTGTCTCCTCTTAGCTTATAGTCAAAAGTATGATCGAACCAAAAGTCAAAGTATTGTGTATTGTTATGGCAATGTATGGAAGTGAAACACGAGAGCTGCCTATCAGACATCAAATTTTGACATTAGGAACATCGTCCAAATGGCAAAATATAGAATTTAGCAATCCTCATCGTCCTATATCTGAAGGTCTATGCATAGACGGGGTCTTGTACTATATTGCTTACATGGGAAATAATGAACGAGATCGTCTTATCCTAGCGAGATTTGAGGTGAGGTCTGAAAAGTTGAGTTTTGTCACTACAATATCAAAGGATTTAAATGAACCTTATTTGGTACGTTTCATGGCGAAAATAGCCATAGCCAATCAAACTAGTTGGTTTAAGTTTGAATTGTGGGTTTTAGAAGATGCAAAGAAACACGAATGGTCCAAGATATGTTTATCCATTCATCATTGGAACAACATGGATTGCGTTAATCCTTTAGGCATTGTGGGCACTGCTAATACTTGACGTATTATGATATGCATCGTGAGTTGCATTTAACTTATCATGATCTCAAGAATAATAGTCAAGCTATTCAAAAAGTTGAGATTCAAGGTATCGCTCACTATAATGTTAGACTACATATGACACCACTTTGTGTCGTGGATCATATAGAAAGTGTTATGTTGTTGTAGAAGAAACTAAAAAGAGAGTTTGTTTTTCCTATTTAAGTTTCGTTAAATTTGTTTTTTCTTTCTTCTGATTACTAATAAAGAATCTCGTAGAAAATTTATGTTATGTTGCATCGTCTGTATAAATGATTTTGATTAATTTTGTGATTTGAATGATTTATAATTTGAAGATTCTTGTTCAGTTAGTACAATTTTGTTTCATTTTCTTAAATGTCAGCATAATGATAATGTTATAATTATGAAGAACAAAAAGTTACACAAAAAAAAAAAACTAATTCAAAAAGAATGAAGAACAAAAAATATTTATTTAGTTAAAAAAAAAAAGTAAACAAAACTATAACCTAGCATTTGATGATCTAGATTCATTCAAATATAGGATAACGAGAATGAGTTTCTGATAGTTACTAGATAAAAAAAGGTAGCTTCTCAACATTCGTTTTACGACATTGAATTAGATCAATTATTATCTCCACCTTTGCTAATGGAGTATGTATGAATTTGTTTAAGATTCGATCACATCTCTTAAAAATAATCAAAGAGGAATGAATAAGGACGGAATTCTTGTGTTGTTTTGTTAGGAGTCGGATTTGAGATCTTTAATAGAAAAAACACGTCCAAATAAACGAAATCAAATAAACAAAGAGAGAGTTAAAACTTTTTCATAACAAGAAGATATTAATGCTCAAGTTAACAATTCATTGAAACTGAAACAAAACAAAAAAAAGACGACAAGCTTAGTGGTTTAAGCCAGCGACGAGAGCCACAACCACAAAAGCCAAACCGGTGAACATATTGGTGGATGCAACGACGGCTGAGCTAGCTGCCGGTCCCGGTGCCGGAGCCGGAGCATGGTGGTGAACGTGACCTTCGTGGCCGGAGACGACGGCGATCGTCGCCAATAGACAAACCACAGCGATCTGAACAAACATCTTCTTCATCATCATTGTGTTTGGCTTCTTGGTTTTGATGAATGAGAAAGATTTGTGTCTTGTTTGTTGTGTAAAATGGATTTCAAGATTTGTTTATATAGAGAGAAAACTATTGAATTAAGAAATATTGAAATATCTTATATTTAGATTATTTTTCTTTTAAGTCTAAAAATAAAGATTTGTGTCTATTTCTTTTTGTTGAATTGGCCGGCTTTGATGCATTGATCAAGACAGCTGTTTAAAAGTATATATGATTCTGTCCTTCACGTTCCTCTATAATTGGTCAATATTTTGGATTAAGAAAGAAAAGGAAATAGTGAAAATATTTTGCAGAATTAGAATTAGTTATCAAAATTAATTATTGCATTTTTATATATGTCATCAAGTAAATCATTGTTTAATTATTGCCTCTTAGGGATAGGCAATGCAGGGTAAAAAATTAGTTTATACTAATTTAACTTTTATATAGATCTTATAGTATTTATTATTTGTAATTTAATTCAATAAATAATGGATTATAATAACTTTAATGTGTTCTAAAAATAGACGTGGGGCCAATTCATTTTTATGGTTAAGAATTTTTTTGATATTTTATTAAAAAAATTCTATATACACACACGTACATGTATAGATATAATTAGCGAATAATATTACTCATATCTCAAAAAATGAAATAGAAAAAGAGAAAACAAAACTATCATTTTAAAAAGTGAGTATAGAATTGATGATGGCTTAAGGATCTGAAGATAATCACGTTCGTTGCGGATTTTCCATAGTAAACGCTATTGAATAACTCCATAACAATTCACATTAAAAAAAAAATGTTCGTATTTAGTTTTGACCAAAAAAAATGTTAGTATTTAGTAAAATACTAGTCAACAATTAAAACCTGTAATATAGCTTAGCCATGTGGGAAACAAAACGCCGAATTGATGATTGTGGTGATAGGCCTACTGATGATTGGTGACTGTAAACATACAATGATACAATGATCCCTTATGATAATGATAATTATCATCATCATTTAGTTTCATCTTAATAACTTTTTCTCGCATCAAACAACTTTTTCTCGCATCAAACGCTGAATTATAATATTTGAAAATAAATAATTATAAATTTTTATATATAGAAAACATTTAAAAAAATATCAAATGGTATATCTCCCATAAATATATACAAAATCTAATATGCATGACATTTATATTAAACTAGATGAAGGATCCGCATATATGCGAGTTTGTGATTTAATCTTCTATAAATCTATAAAAAAAATATTTAACTGTGGTGAACAAAATTAGATAATTTGTTAACATAAATAAAATCAAAGTAAAAATGTTACTGCAAAACCATTGATAGAGAAGAATATCATTCATTTATTAAATTTTAATGCTTTTATTATTTGATTTATAACTAAAATTTATATATTTTTAAATTAATAGTCTTTCTTAATCCTATTTTAATTTATTTTACTATTCAAATATCTACTTTTAAAAATATTGATGGATTATTTCTCATATTATATTTGAACTATTTTTACTCTTGAATATTTTGAAGTTTGGAAAAATCAAAGACGAAAAGACAAAAGACAAAATTAGATCATTTCATTTAAATAATAAAATAAAATTGAAAACGTTATTACAAAATCATTTATATAGAAGTCTATCAAATATTTATCTATTGTATTCTTATAATTTATTTTTTATATTGTTTGATTTTCAACTAAATTTATCAGATATATTCAAATAGTTAAATATTTCTAATCCTATTTAAGTAGGATTACATTTTACTATTTACCAAATCAAGATATTATTATTTTTAAATAGATTTTTTGAAATGTGGCTAAATCTATTTACAAAAATATTTTATACTTGTATAAATCTAACCGATTGACTCAAATATGCCTCGATAAGATTAAGTATCTTGTATAAAAATTCAAATTTTAATTTACCATTTTAGTAATTATTAAACATAAAAAATCCAAAAAAAAGTGAAAAAATAAAATACTACACCTCATAATAATGTTGTCAACAACAACAAAAATCGAGTTAAAATGAATCATATTACGCTCAGAAAACTAATATATATTATCGTATTCTATTTCACATATCAAAAGATATAATAATTTATCTTTTCTAATTAAAAGCCAAAACAAATAAGTTTTATGGAAAATATTATTGAAATTTTAAATTGCGTTTAATAAATAGAGCATAAAAGTATGTAAATAAATGTGAAAATTTGGATATTTAAACTTAAATCTATTCAAACTAAAAAAAATTACATGTATACTATAATATCCTAATAGGAAAAGTTATTTGATTTATTTTTTTATCTATTTCTGTTTAAAATTAAAATATCTAATTGATAAATAAAAATAAATAAGTTTTTATTTTAAAATATTGTTTGACCTGTGGTAAAATCTAATTGGAATTTTTTTAACACGTATTAAAATCTAATCGATTAGCTGATACATGTCACGATTTTGTTAATTATCACGTTTGACGAATCAAACTTTATATAATAAGATGTAAGTGTTTTAATTTGAGATTATAGGTTTTCTCAAACTTATTTGAAATTATAAGTTTCGTTATTATGTAAATTTTCTTAAATAAAAAATTAAAAAAATAATAAATAGTGAAATAATGATTTTCAAAATTCAACCAGTAATGTTTGATTTGTAACGTTATAGGAAAATATCCAACTTTAATTAAAGTTATATGGATACGATTATACGATATAAAAGTAAATAATTATATGATCAATTTCATATGGTATCCAAATAGACATACATACAATTTTTATAAAGTAGTTAACATTGGTATATGATTTATCGTTAAAATATTATGTTTACCAACGTTTAAATATTAAAATATTATATTTTAGTTGGATTTAAATTAATAACATATGTATTTGTGAATTTATGTTGAAAAATTAATGTAAATATGTAGAAATTTCCAACATAGCATATAGAAATATATAATTGGAATGTTTGAATGGTTAATTTAATTTATGTGTTCCTTAAAGTTTTCATCGAGTGACACATATTATTTTTTTCACTTAGTATTTCATCAATTAATATATATAGATTAAGAAACAAATTTATATTGAAACATTTTTTTATTAACTTATTCACTGAGAGGGTATACATTTGTTTCTTTTTCTTCTTTTTTTTGCCCGGGAAGCAAACAATATTTACAAATCGGACGTATCTACATTATTTTCACCATGGACAATTTCACAAATGAAAAGTAAAAGAATTTAACTATTTGGCTTTTAATTGCTTTTTCCTCTTCCGACCAACTCTTTTATAACCCCACGAACCCATTTGAGCTATAACTTCATCTTCCACTCTCCTCCCTTCTTTTCTCTCCCACACGAAACGCTGCGTTTTACGGTCCATATAATTCTCCAAAACCCAATCCCGAAGCCCAATATCTCTCACCTCACAAAACCTCTCGGCCCAATCAGATGGTTCAACGGGTCGGGTCCCTAATCCGGGTGCCCGATCTTTCGACCCGACATTCTCTTCGTTTTGCCAATCCGCCACGTAAGCCGATACTCTTCTTTGAAACTTTTCTTTAAAAATATCCCAAACTTGATATTTATAATGGTTGATAACCATCGTACTTTTATCCACGTCAGCAAACGCAAAACCTTCTTTTAACTCAAAATGGTGCACCACATTTATCAGATTTGCGTTTAGCGTTTCCGGTCTAATTATGCTCTTGTGTCTCTCCGGTAACGCCACACGACATGTGTATGAGGCCGTGACTCCGTCGCGAGGTGGATCTCTAAGTCCCGACGGTCCAAAACTATGACACGGTGTACGAATTTCACCGATTTCACCTGATGATGTTGTATGGTTTCGGATTATGTCGGTTAAAGTCTGACCAGATGGAATGTAAAAGAACTCGTCAACGTCGATAAACGCAACCCATTCGCAATCGTTTTTAGCACGAATCGCGCAATTTGCGAATCCAGCTTCTTGAGTTTTGATCCACGGCCAAAAATGTCTCGAAACGTTATAACCGCGATTTTCTAGATGTTTGATCTCGGAAACTAAATCGTCGTCGCTATTGTTATCGTATATAAACCACCGTTGAACACCAATTCCAGCGTGATACATCACCCATTCTCTCAAAACGTTTGCTGCATTTCTCGTCATTGTGCAAACGCACGTTTCAAACGGTTTACGTGCCGAGTCTTTGACCCGACCCGGTTGATTAATCGGATGGGCCACAGAAGGAAGCATCCCATTCTCAACACCTTTGATTCTCACGGACACTTTTAACGGTGAAGGTTGGGCCGATTTTGGGCCGTCCAATACCGTTAGTGGCGTTTTGCACCGTACGATCTCCTGAGCTGCAGAGATAACTTCTGATCTAAACAAAAGCTTAGGCTTCGTTAAATCCCAACCATACACGCACTCGTATCTTGACACGTCAGCGACTTTTCCTGGCCGTAGATTTAATCCCTTGACGAAAACCACCGTGGAGTTATCGTAGTCGATCACGGCGTCGTAAACTAGCCAATCCCACCGGTGCGTGGGTCCTACATGGAGCTCGTGATTATTAACGGCGAGCGATACAGTGCTGCCACGTGGCAAGGCGGAGCACCTCACGATCTGACGACCAGAATCGTCGATCTCCACGGCGAACGGAATCTCTTTAAACAGCGAATTGTTTGCGTCGGAGAAAACGCAGAGTAGGTCCTCTCTTGTAAATAAACGAGAGTACAGAGGATATTTAAGTAAAATCAATGTTTGGTCAGGAAACTTAACCGCTTCATGGATCGTGACCACCGTAACCGCCGGTATAGAGCCTCCGATAACCGCCTTAACCGATGATCGAACCACCGGTCGAAATTTCCCTGATAATTTTTTCAAAGTATAATCAGTTTACATTAACAAATGATTAACTTAGAATTTAAAGGTTGTGATTAATCAAATTTGATTGGTTTACCTAAGAAGATGAACAAAGCAGAGAAGAGAACGAAAGAGAAGACGAACAAAGCAACAAATCGGAAAAATCTTCTCCACGAAACAACGACGTCGCCACCGCTTAAACCGCCGCGTTTTCGACGGTTTTTCATCTTTAACACCGCCGTAAACGGCGGTGGCGGCTGAGAATAAATCCAAAACTTGATTTTAGGAGAAAGAACCCAAAATTCGACGAAGCAAAAATGTTTTTTTTTGTTGTTGTTTCTCTCTCTGTGTCTCAGGGTTACGAGAATTTTAGTTCGATGAAGAAATAGAATTATCTATTTTTTTTTAGCTTTTTTTTATTCTCTGATTAAGAAAGAAGACAAATAAATATGGGGTTTAGGTTTTGCTTTTTTTTTTCTTTCCAAATGTGTAACTTTCTTCTTCGTTGCTCAAAGACGTTCATGGAAATTTACGAACTTGATGTTGAAGGTTCACGAAAAAGACCGCTTATTGCTATATTACCAACCGGTTCGACCGTTTTATTTATCTCTCACTCCTTTTAAAACCAATAAAATATCTCCAAGTTTTGGTTTTATTGTCACAAATACTTGCAAGCTCTATAATAACATCATAGAGTTTATTTTTTTGTCAAAGTTATACGCACCGTGGAATAATATTAATTTCCAGTATCTTGAAACATTAAAGATCGTTTATTTTTAGAGAAAATGACTAACAATGTCCCCATTATAAAAAAACAAAAAAATTGATTAGTAATGTGTGCTTTTTATTTTATTATATGTATTAATTAATTTAGTTTTATTTATTTACCCTATGTTATAACTTATAATATATCATTCTAAATACACCAAAAGAAAAAAAAGAGTAGTGGCATATGTACAAATAATGTATTAATAAATGTTTGTTTTGTAGTGATATTTTAGTGAATAGTTCAATCATTTTTGGAAGGAGTAATATTCTTGAATAGACTAAAGGCTGATTACGGATCCACGGAGATTAGGGTTTCAGTCCAAACTTCAAAAGTTAAAAAAAAAATATATATATTTTAGTGAACCAAAAAACAAAAATCAAATCCTTTTGATGATTTTTTAAAAATGTTGTTCTAAAAAATATATAGATGACATTCGAAGAAGTATTTATAATATCCATAAACAAATAAGTTGTAATTGCCAAAGAAGGAAAAAAAAGAGCAAATTTTATATTCGAAGAGTGTTGATTTATAATATGAAGAAACAGATAAAAGATTTGCCAAAAATAAGAAAAAAGCAAATATAAAGTTCAGATACCTTGCTTGTTAATTAGATATTTGGTGTCATTATTTTATTTACATATATGTATCATTTTCTAATTTCATTTTTGTTTTCATGTTGAAATTGAGGGTGTAAATGGTAATCACAGAATTTCTGTTGAATTTCTGCTGAATTGCAGAATTTTCTGAATTTTTACTGATTTCTTGCGGAATTTGCTAAATAATGTCAAACTTAAATAGTAACTGCGAAATTTGCTGAATATGTTGAATCTGCTAAATTATTGACAAAGTAATTAATTAAATAAATTAATAGATTGATAAAAGGGACAATTGCAAAAATGCTACTTTTGGTGTGTACATTTGCAAAAATGCCACTTAGGAGTGTCTTTTTGCAGAAATGCCACTAATTATAATTTTTTATAGCCTAAATATTAAAATTATAAACCCTAAAAAATATTTTGACCCCTAAAACCCTCAAAACTAAACTCTAATACAACTTAATTAACTGAAACATAAATGATATAATGAAAATATAATTTTTAAAAGTGGTATTTTTGCAAAGATTTTGAAAATATGGTATTTTTGAAAAATAACACTTGAAAAGTGGCATTTCTTAAAATTACTCTTGATAAAACAAATTTATATACATAATTTATGATATAATATTTTCCTATTGAAATTGAATTATTTTTTAGTTAACCTAATTTTTAAAATACTACAATATTATTTTAGAATTATCAAACAAATTTAGTAAGATTTAATCACATTACATATATATTTATGAGACAATTGCAAAAATGTCAGTCTTGGTGTGTAAATTTGCAAAAATGCCACTACGGGTTGTCAATTTGCAAAAATGCCACTAATTTCAAATTTTTAGAGTCTAAATCTTAAAATTATAAACCCTAAAAAATGTTTTGACCTCTAAAAACCACTAAATCCTCAAAATTTAAACCCTAATACAACATAGTTAACACCAACATAAATGATATAATGAGTAAATAATTTTTAAAAATGGCATTATTGCAAAGATTTTGAAAATGTGGCAATTTTGAAAAATGGCATTTGAAAAGTGACATTTTTCAAAATTTCTCTATATTTAATGATATTTTCCACAAATATTTGTTGGCAAATTATTACGTATTGAATAGGCTCGGGCATAAAAACCAAACCCGAATACCGAACCTGTACCCGACCCAAAAAATTATAGGTATATGTATGGATATAAAATTTCTAGACCCGACAGAACCTGTACCCGACCCGAATACTCGTATACCCAAGCCTAGGTATCTTTTGTCACATTTTTTAACAAGTTTAAATTTTAGATTTGGTGTTTTAAATGTTATGTATTGGCTTTTATTCAAATATTTTTCATTTTCTAGGTTGTTTTTTTTTTAAAAATTTTAGAGAAAAAAACAGTTTAAGTATAATTGAACCTAAAAGAACATGTATCCAAACCTGTATCCGAAAATTCTGGATATAATTAATTGTTATCCGATCCCAACCTCTACCGGAAAAACTTGAATTTGTACCCAACCCAAAAAATTTATAGATACATGTATTGGTATAAAATTTTTATACCCGACATAACTTGTACTCGATAGAACCTGAATTTGTACCCGTATGCCCAGGCCTAATATTAAAGAATGCCAATGTTTTGTAACGAATGCTAACCAAGAATCTGATTTTTGGTCGTGCGTAGATCGATGCAAGTTAAATCGAACCGGATCGGTTCGATTTAAGTGTCGGTGTGCGAGCCGGTTTAGGGTGAAACCCTAGGGCTTCCCTATAAATAGGGGTGTGGCCGCATTTTGGGACTTTTCAGAGTTCTAAAAAGTTTCAAAAAAGTTCCAGAGAGTTTCCAGAGAGAGTTGTGAGAGGAGATTCGTCTGGGAGGCTTGGGAGATCGTTCTTGGAGTGGTTTCTCATGAGGAGAGTGTAGATCTCGGTGTTGGGGAGTCAATCTTCGTGGTTTTCATCCTTTTCTCATCCTTTTTCTTCCAGATCTGAGGTGGCTGCGTGACCATGGCTTATCTGGGTAAAGGGGGTTGATAGGATGCGTTTGATTGTTGTTATTTGGTGGATTTCGTGTTGTTTTGAGTGGATTTGTGCAGGTGAATCGTTTGGAATCGAGCCATGAGAGGATAGGCTCGATTTCCAGGTTCTGTGTTGATGCGTTGATCGACACATAGTGCATCGATCGACACACTGTGCTGGTGTTGATCGACGCATGGCCAGGTTTGGCGAACATGTGTTGTTTGTTCGTGCTTTGCCTTGTTGCGTGTTCATCCTGGTATCATATCAATTTTCTTATGCCTGTGTGTATAGCCTTGTAGATGGGATGACCGTCTCACTGTGTATTTGTGATAATACTCACGCATCTCGTATAACCATGTGATGCAGGTAAAAACAATGTGTGATCGTGGGATAGTGGCGAGGAAGAGGAGATGGTCTAGGGACTCGATTGATTGATGTTGTTTATTGAATTGCTAGGTTGCTAGTATTTCTGGAACTATGTTGGATTGTTATTTGGTTAGTGTTGTGGAATGTTTTGTTGGATTGTGGCTTATCGATTGAATTGGTTTAGTTGGTTCAATAAAGTATGAGATTTATTAAATGTTGTTATTGGTTATTGATTGTATTGTTTCCGCAGCTTGTGTTCTTGACCCGTTGAAAATTATTATTTGTGATAATAATAATCCGGAACGGAAATTTTTTAAATTTACGGGTTGGGGTTGTTTCATTTTTTTTCAAAAATCTCTAATACGTAATATTTTTTTCCCCATAATAATTCTTCAATTTTTGTTTTTTTGTATCTATTCTTCAATTCTTCATAATTTTTCAACTGGTAACAACATTCTTCGTATTCTTCGTTTTCTTCCATTTATGGGTGTAAATGGTAACAGTTGAATTTTTGCTGAATTACTGTTGAATTGCTGAATTTTTAGTGATTTCTTGCGGAATTTGCTGAATAAAATCAAACCTAAATGGTAACTGCAGAATTTGCTGAATCTACATAATTTTTTAAAAAACTAATTAATTAAATAAAGAAAAATTTCAAAAAATACCACATTTTCAAAAATTTTGTAAAAATGTCATTTAAAAAAAACAAATTTCATTATAACATTTATGTTTGGGTTAACTATGTTGTATTAAAGTTTAGTTTTGAGGGTTTACGAGGTTTTAGGAGTCAAAACATTTTTAGGGGCTATAATTTTAAGATTTAGGCTTCAAAAATCCATAATTAGTGCCATTTTTGCAAATAGACACCTCTAAGTGGTATTCTTGCAAATGTACACACCAAAAATGACATTTTTCAATTGCCTCTTAAATAATTTAATAGATTGATAAAATAAATTTATATACATAATTTATGATATAATATTTTGCTATTGAAATTGAATTATTTTTTAGTAAACCTAATTTTTAAAATATTACAATATTATTTTAGAATTGTCAAGCAAATTTAGTAAGATTTAATCACACTACATATATATTTAGGGGATAATTGCAAAAATATCATTTTTGGTTACATTTGCAAAAATGTCACTATGAGTTGTCCATTTACAAAATGTCACTAATTATAAATTTTTAGAGTCTAAATCTTAAAATTTTAAACCCTATGGATGTAAATAGTAAATGCATAATTTCTGTTGAATTACAGAATTTGCTGAATTTCTGCTGAATTGCAGAATTTCTGCTGAATTGCAGAATTTGCTGAATTGTAGAATTTGTTGAATTGCGAAATTTGTTGAATAATTTATCAAACTTAAATGATAATTACAGAATTTACGGAATTTACTGAATATGATTACCATTTAGATCCTATGATTCGCATTCCTCATTTTCTTAGATTTATGTTGTTATGATGCGAGTTTGAAAGAGACGAGGCCATAATTGACTTTTAAGTCATTTGTATTGGACTCATACCGGGAAAGAGTGGGACCCACTTATCTTTCTTCACGTCATCTCTAACGTATATCCCACGTCCTCGTTTTCGGTTCTTCGAAGTGGGATCGGTCCCAAAAGGCTTTATTAAACAGCCCAATATCATCTTATATTTTAATGATTTTCTAAGTTCTCTCTCTCCTTTCTCTCTCTTCTGCCGACATTTCCAGCCGCCGAAAGCTACTCCGATCGATTTCGAGGCCGGCGACGGTGGCTTCTCTAGCACCGTGCCGGCCTCCCTCTCCTTCCACTTCCTCTTTTTCTTTTTTCTGTTTTTGGTTTCCGGCAACGACAAAACTCCGGTGACGAAATCTGGTCGTTCGCTCCCCGTCTCCGGTTTTTCCGGCGACGCAGCTCCACCTCCATGATTTTCCGTAAATTGTAACCCAAACGCCCTAACTTCGTCTTCGTCGCCGTCGATTTGAACCACCATCTGTTCTGTTGTCGTCGTCGTCGCCGTCGATGTAAACGAGACCTCCATGCCGTGCTTTCACCTCCAAGTCGGGTCTGTTCTTCTCTCACCGTGGTTGTAGCGTGAGGGATGTGGTCATCGTTGATGACGAGTTTCCTCTCGTGTGTTTCACGCGTCAAACCATCTGGCTTCGGTGAGCGACAGTTCGGTTGTTCGCGGTTATTCATGACTCCGGTTCCGGTCCCTGCTTTGGTTGATTGTTTATCTCGGTCATGTTTTGGGTTATGATCTTTCGATTGGTTTTGGTTGTTTGTTTGGTTTAGATTACGTCTTCTCGTATTTCTTTTTGGTTGGTTGTTGGTCTCGAAATTGCTTGTTTTGACTTAAAAAGTATGAGAACGCGGTTGTGGTTTTTCGGTTTGAGTGTGCGTGGTGTAGGTTTTGATTGTGTACTCTTCGATTGGCATTTTTTCTTCGGGAATCTATCTAGCTCCTTCTACCGCCTTTAGTTTAGTCAATAATTAGTCTTCATGGCCTTAGTCTTCCGTTGTGGGTTCTAGTAAGGCTTACCTTTTGTGAGGTGCATAGTTCTCGGATTAGACTCTTTGGCTGAAGATTAGGTGGGTAGGTTTTTAGATTCTCGCTCATGGTTTATGGTTTTGTTAATCGTCGTATTTGGCCCTTTCTACGCGGGTTCTCCCGTCCGGATCGTTATCTGGTAAGATTAGTTGCTCAGCGTCTTCTGCTCTTTCACCGCTCTCTGTTGGACTCCACGATCTCTTTTATATTTTATTTTGTCTTACAAGTAATTTTTAGATCTAGTTTGTTTTGATTTCCGTTTCCCTGTAATCTTTAGGGCTCTGCTTCCCGATATCTTTTCGGGCTACGTTTCCCTGTAATGTTTAGGGCTCTACTTCCCGGTATCCTTTCGGGCTACGTTTCCATGTAATCTTTAGGGCTTTGCTTCCCGGTATCCTTTTGGGCTTGTGCTTCCCGTAAAACACACGAATTTGTACTAAAAATAATACACCAGTGTTAAAAAAAAAAACAGCCCAATATAGAAATAAATGACTTGAACGCCAAGTCTTACTTGGTTAAGAACCCTAAATTGGAAGACACGGTACTATATTAATCGTGTGGACAAACCCTAAATCGAGCAAAAGCATATCGGAGGGAGACGATGATGGGCGATGGAGAAGCGAACGCGATCTCGGAGGGAGAGCTTTCAGACGTTGAATGGATCGATGATGATGTAATTGAACCTATCTACTCACGCACATGCCCGATTTCGAAGCGAGAGTTTACAGACGATGAATTCGGCAAAGCTGTAAGTGACCGTGTCTCTAAGTACGAAGGAGATGACATGGATAAGCAGAAGGAGATGATCAAGTATTTCTTGGAGACAATGCCGAATCTTGAACAAGTGATGATATACTACGATACTTCAATTGATGATGATCCGAGTATTCTATCAACCGAACTTCAGATGCTTGAAAAAGTAGCCTCGTCCAAATGCAAGATCCAAGTTATCCCTGATAACATCAGCTTCTCTTAAACTGTGCACTCTTCCTCATCGAGAAATGGACTCGTCTTCTGCTCAAACAAGTTTAGCAAAGTCTTGGTTCCTAGTTTTATTCTGGTATCTGCTCTTTAAGCTACTCATTAGGTTATTCATGTTGATGTTATTCGGAAGCC
This sequence comes from Arabis hirsuta, assembly GCA_964056655.1. Classification (NCBI taxonomy): domain Eukaryota; kingdom Viridiplantae; phylum Streptophyta; class Magnoliopsida; order Brassicales; family Brassicaceae; genus Arabis; species Arabis hirsuta. The sequence goes on along the minus strand of OZ053309.1, from coordinate 27,796,173 downwards.
ATGGGATTTTTCTTGGCTACAAGTCTTTTGTAAACTTTGCTTAAAGGTCTAAAACTCCAAGCAAGCTTCTCTTGTTTTTGTTGCTTAAAACACTTTTGATGTTATGCTTTGTCTTTGTCCATTAGAGCATCCTTAATGGTGATACCATTAAGGATTCTTAACTCAAATTTTAATATTAAATTTAATATTAAAAAAGTGTTTGAGACTCACTAAGTTTCTTCTACTTTTTCTAGGTCCAATGGTGAGACTCAATTAGTTTCAACTATTCTAGAAAACCATAATTCATCAACTTATATAATAATTTCCTCCCAAAACTAATATTTGCATTCAAGATAAAACAATCTCATGAGTGTCTAACTGAGAAACAACCAAATAATATCACTAAATTGAGAAACAAACACAAACAGAGAGTGAACCAAAGAGCACTCTCAACAACTAAACAAACATGTGTTTATTAACTCTTTTTTCAACAAATTCTATATATACAGTTTATAGAAGCACATTCATGGTTCCCTCATAGAAGAAAGAAATTCTCTTTGTATTTGATCTTGTATGCAAGAAGAAAGCGTATAGTCTCTACACTCTGCTTCCCACGATCTACATAATCACCAAAAAAAAATAGTTTCCAGCCGGCAGGTAATCACCATACTCAAACAATCTCAAAAGATCTGAGAACTGACCATGAGTATCTCTTATCAAAACATGAAAACAACCACCCTGAAATAAAACATCACTACTCAGGAAACACATTTGCAACTTTATGAAACAACTATATGATCATTTCTAATATCTCACTGATGATAACTAATCAACTAAACCAATACTTCCATAAAAAAAACAGATTCATATGCATTTATATAGATCTCAAGAGCTCAACTTAGCTATCAAAACTGATTTTGCGTCTTGTGATCTGAATTACCATTAGATCACATACCACTATCTGTTTTTTCTTTGTGGAAAAAGAGTAGACATGGTGAAGAAGCAAAAGAAGATCGGGATGTGAAGATGTGAAAAAGAAGAGGAAGATCAATTTCAGAGATTTTTTGTTTTCCTGGGTTGGGAGAAAATAAAATCAACGGTCCACTGGCAGAGCAACACGTGGCTTGGTGATACGACTCAACCGGATTATTGAAATGATACGATTCAGTCCAAAACTCACCGAGTTAATTAGTTTTTAATATAAATAAGTCTATGATACTCAATGGGTCTTACCATTAAAGATGGTAGTGTCTTACTGTTTCAGCTTCTCAGTTTGTATTCTATGTACCATTGGTTACATGTTTTTGTAAGGCTTAACAGTTGCTCAAAAATAACAAAAAAACAAAGATTGTGATAATTTTATAAAATTAGGAGTTAAATTTTTAGTAAAAATAACTAAAATATTTATCATAAATCACATCAAAAATTTTAGTAAGAGTAACTAAAATAGTTTTAAAACGCGTTACTAATCATAATTTAGTTTTTTCTTTTTCTTTGGGTCACAAACTCATAATTTAGTTTAGATTACAGAGTTTACAAATTTCTCTTTCCCAATAACATCACATTTTAATTTTTATAACCAGAAATTTTCGTTTCCCTTTTTTTATTTCAATTCTCAACCACAAATAATTTATTTTTTGTTACACTTCTTAGGTTCATAATCTATTCACAGTTTTTCCAATTTACTATCAAAACCTCATATAAACTCAAAATAGACTCTATCAGTTAAAAAAAAGAGAGAGTCTATTTTTAATATAATAAAAAAAGTGAAAAATTCTGGGTTTGTAATATTTAAAATTTTATTTTCTGTTTCGTGGGGCCCAGATTGCAACAAAACTCCTTCAAGATCGTCTTCTAAAACATGTGTGTTGGCTTGAGAGAAATTAAAAAAAAGGAATAATTTGTTTTTTTTCTTTTTGAAAATTTCGAATTCTATAGCCGTTTGGCTGACAAAAAGAGAATAATATATTTCTTTTGAGAGCTAAGAAAAAAATAAATTGTTCATTTTCTTCGAAGAAGTTATCGATTTGAGGTTTGGCCATGGGTGAATCTGCTGTTCTGTTTCATTCATATTCGTTCGCAGCTCCTCTCTCTCGTCATGAATCTCATGAGGTTAGTTTCATTCGTTTTTATGGTCAATTAAATTGAGGAATTTTCCGGGAAAATTCGATTGTTTCTGGGAAAATCCGGAATTCAAAGTTCTTAACTTTAGAGGCTTGGTTGATATTAGAGAGCAAAAGTTTCTCCCTTTGATCTCAATTTTGGTGAAATCATCAATGAGTTTGTATGAATTTTAAAGTTTCTGAATTTGGGTTTGTGATTTTGATTGTAAAAATTGCATTTTTATTTAGTATCAGAAAACAGAAATTTGTTCTCTGTTATATAAATTCTTACCATTTCCCTTAAAAGTATATACTTTGATTCATGAAAAAGTTTATAAATTTGGTTTTTAGATAAATGAGATTCTGATTAGTTGGATTTGCAGGATAATACGAATCATGCGCTTAGCCAATCAGTCTCATTTGGTAGGTTTATGAGTGAGAATCTTGAATGGGGGAAATGGTCAAGTTTCTCACACAAGAAATATGTCGATGAAGCCGAGAAATTTTCTCAGCCTGGATCTGTTGCTCAAAAGAAAGCTTTCTTTGAAGCTCATTACAAGAAAATAGCTGAAGCCAAGAAAGCAAAATCTGATCCAAAACAAGAAAAACCAGAAAGTGTTGCTGTGTTGCTAAACACTTTGGAGACATTGACTAAGAATGAGGTTAAGGAAGAAGAGAGCGATTTCGATGAAACCAAGTTAGTCTTGAGTTGTGAGAAAGATGAAGAAACCGAGAGAAAAAGTGTGGCGGTTTTGGAGCAAGAAGAGTCTCTTCTTGTGGATAATTCTGCGGATGATTTAGAGGCTGTTCTTGAAGTGCTTGATGAAATTGAAAAGAAGAAGAATCACATAGAGGCTGTTGGAGAGAAAGAAGAACAGAGAAGCTCCGTAACCAACAACTCTTCCGTGTTTAGACCGTCTATGGAGAAATCAGAAACTCCGGACAAAGAAATGGAGCTTGTTTTATCGCAGAAAATAAGGTAACAAAAGCAATAATTTGATTGTTTTCTCTGATAAGTTTGTCTTCTTATCTGATTTGTTTTGTAATGTAATTTTGCAGTGAAAATTCGATAACTCATAGTTCGATGAAGAAGAACGCGAAACCAGCTCCTCCGAGATTCAGTTTCTTGAAGTAAGGAGGATTTGTTTTCTTCTCTCCTCTTGATTCAGTTTGCATTTGAGTTGATGTTTATATCCTAACTTGTATATTTTGTTTTGATGTAGCTTTTTGATTGGAAACACGAAAACTCAAGATCAAAACTCGACTAGGAAGAAGGTAAGATTTCGATTTCAACAAATCATTAGAAAGGAGACATTTCTATTAGTAATATGAACACTGACACTAGCTTCTTTTTTCCTTCAGAGTAAGAAACCGAACAAACCGTTTCTGTGTCTTTGCTTCCAACCTGAGATGGTTGGGGAAGCAGAAGTGTCAACCAAAACTCAGAGGAGGAATCTCTGAAGAAACACACTTGCGAATAGAAACCGAGGTTGTCTTTGCCATGGACTTGAGAGAAATAAAAGATAGATCTCTTCTCTGTTTGGCTTCAAAGCTTTTTAGAAAGATCTGTCCTTAGATTCTGTTACTCATGTAAAATTAGAATCTTTGGGTGCACAGTAGCAAAAATAAAGTTTTTTTTTTTTCTTCTTCTTCTTGTATCTCTATGAAATAATGAACATTTTGTTGTATGTTTTGTATCTTCATCTTCAATGAAGAAAATTTTCTTTCTTTCTTTCAAAATCTATACGCAATTCGATATGTTTGTATGTGTTATTGTTGGTCCTTCAGATTTAATTGCAGGAACCTTTGTTCTGATTTGGAATGAGGAGGTTGTTTGTTAAAGGTATAAACTTTACATAAGTTAAAATCATAAATCATATTTTTTCGTTTAAGAAACAAATCACATTTACATAACTATAATCATGCCAAAGTTGTTTAGAATGATTGAATTTACAAAGCAAAACTATGAGTTTTTGAGAAAAGGTTTCAACTTAACATAATTAAAATGATCAATCACAGTTTTGATTTAAGAATCAAATCACATTTACAATAGATAATAAATCAATCATCCCCAAAAGTTATTAAAAATGATGAAAAATTACAAAGCAAAAGGAAAAGACAAATTATTGGGGGAATAATCAAAGAGATAATCAATTAAGTCATCATTTCTTCAACCAAACACCAACCTTCTTCATCATATTCTTCAACATGATCCATCATCATTATCACCATCCCCACATCACAATAACCCATCATTTCATCATCATCATCATCATCATCATCATGAGACCCATCTTCTTCTTTTTCACCACCAACATCAATATCCCTATATATATTCACAATTTCCTCTACCATAGTACTTCCTCTGTATTCTTCCTCTTCTTCTTCATCAGATTCATAATCATGATCATAACCATAATCATCATTCATAAGATCAAGGAGTCCGGTAGCCGAGAACCCGGAAAGCTTCAAACCGGGTCTAGGCCCACCATCAGCAACCTGCCAAGTCAGCATCTTGTAAGTAACATCATTCGACCTAACCTTTGAAGAGCCTTTAGTTTTGATTTTGGATTTGGTGATTGGATGCATATGACACTCAAGGCACCTTGCTTGACCACATTTTCCCGTGAATTTCGAGTGGTTGGTCGGCTTCGATGGTACTTTGGTGAATAATCCGGCGGTCGGGCGACAAGTCAAACCGTTGACCAATTTCGATTCCGGCCTTGGATTAAGCGACGGAGATAGAACCCGGTAGGTTCTGACCATACCGTGTTGTTTGCCTTCTCGCTTCATCTCAAACAGTTGATTGATTGCAGAAGAAGAAGAAGGAACAAATGTGTAAATGTGAAATGATAAAAAAGATTGCTTGAGGGATATAATAAAGAAGAGGAACTTAAGAATATGCTTGCGGGACACGGAATAGTTAAAAGTCAAAATAATAATACTCCAAAAAGTGTTAGCTTGTGGACCAAATCAATTGAGTTGTTGTGTAGATAACTTCCATTATACAATTATTGGACATTTCTTATTTTTATTCTCGGAGGAAAAGATAAAAACAATTTTTTTTTTGTCGAAAAGATAAAAACAATTTAAAAAGGAAAGAACTAAATTACACGCCAATTACATAAATAAATAAAAAGTTTTTTTTTCTTTCTAATCTCAATGGAACAATTAACAAAGTTAGTTAAGATATATATGACGACAAAAAAAAGTTAAAGATAATGTATAATGTTTTAAATGTCAAGAAAGAAAAAAAAAACACAGACACACACTTTTGGAGAGCACATATTCACTATCTACACTTTGTCTTTCTTCCCTCAAGCTCATAGATTTTTGAAAACAAAAATATAACTTGGTCTCAACCATATGAATCCATACAATATTAATCTATAGAAGTTTTACAAGAATGGGGTCGTATAGCACAAGAAAAATTCCCACAAACCCCATCTCATATTCAAATAAGTAGACAAACCCAAACTCCAATAGTATGACATTGATAATAGATATTTATATAAGAAAATCAACTGCACCAATTCATTTTTGAAAAATTCAAGATTGACCATTGTAATATACATGCGTTGTTTCTATGATAATGATACATGAAACTGCTAACAAGACAATAACATAATGGGATCAACTAAATGAGTATGAATTAGGCGCAGCATACGAACTGGATAGTCAGCTCAACCAAGGAATTTGATAATCCTCGCTTGGGACCTGCTTCACTTAATCAAGTGATCACTTGAGACCGACTTCCTGTTTTGATGAATTTAAACAAAGTTCAAAAAGAAATCTCTGTTTATTAATTATCAAAAGCTGCCTCATAATAAAAGAAACAAAGACTATAAATAAGACTCTCATTCTAGGGTTTCTACCGACCTAGAAAGATAAAACAAAAGGAAAATAATAACTTAATATAATTAAGAAAAACTACTAAATCCCCCAAAGCTTAATTGTAATACTCTATTTCTTGTTGTCTAAGTTAGTACGATGCGCTGCATCAATACCACTCTTGCTACCACAAGGTTGAATACCAATTAGTTTTCAAGCAGAACAAGAAGCTAGTTGTGATAGCTAACTTGATATAAATAAAGAGAGAGAGATCGGTGTCTTGCACTATACTGACATGTAACGTCATTATGCCACTCAATATTTCTACTAAAAAATTCAAATATAAATAATTTCATTAACTCTAACTCTCTAAGTGAGGTTCATATTGAATGTTCTATAAGATTCAAAGATTAAAAAACCATTATTGAGTTGAGTCTATGATAATAGATGAACTAACACATGCTTGCTTTGTGAGAAAGTATACAAACCATCTCATCAATCAGTACTCTAAATCCAGTTGTATTGAGGTAACCAACCTCCCAACCATATAACTAATAATTTACTCTAGTGTTTTCCAGTAGAAATTCCATGAACCTCATGAGCTCCGGCTCAGATGAAGTTGGAAAGTCCCAATCTTTCGGTTTCCAGCATTGATCCGTATCAAAGCCTTTGTAATACAAATAGTTGTTAAGATGCCTATCCTGGAAAACATAAAATGTTCCATCGTGAAAACTTAAAAGATTTTATAAACACCATCTCTTTTATAGATTAGAGAAAACAAAAAAACAAAAAACAAAAAACGAAAGACATGGTTAAGTATATACCGGTATGATATTGCCATCCACTAAGTGTAGTTTTAGCTTCTTTAAACTTGGTGAGTTTTCAAGCAGCTTTGCTATGGCAGGAATAACAGACGCAACAATCACCGTTTCAAGATTCAAAACTTGGACTTTGAGAGTCGGAAATGGAACACCTAGGACCTCGGCCAGAGATAAGATCTAACAAAAAACAAGAAACAAAAAGAAGAAGTAGAAAATGACAAATGCAATATATATAAAGATAGTACAAGATCTGCAATATATATATGTAGGTTTACCTGAAGAAAGGTAGCCCCAAAAGTAAGCTTCTCCACATTCTGCAACATTTCTAGCATCTTCATTATCATCAGTACAAGCGAATCAGCTTTATTGGTATCATGACGGTGAAAGATGTAAGCATCGGAACATGTAATGTTCATGTCAGCTTCCGTTAAAGAAAAGACATTCACTAAACCACATTGAAATTGATAGTGTTTCAATCTCAAAGAATGGACATGTGGTGCAACAATCTGCATTGGTCCCTGATTTTCTATATCCAAACTCCTTAACTTGAGAGAATTGGTCAGATCAAGATTCTTAAGATTCACACAGTAATGCAATGTCAAGCTCTCGAGGAGTGGAGAACCAAAGATGATCTTAGCAAATGACGCATCAGAAAGTTGACAGAAACTCAAAAACAACTTCTTTAGAGATGTCCAAGACACGGTCGGAATCGTTACAAGAGTTCCCAAGTCGATCAAGAGTTCCTTCAAAGAAGAATTGTCGTAGAAGACAAGAGGAAACTTACAATCCGGAACAGAGGAATCAGGGAACGTTAGAGAAGAATCAGTTAACGATAGAGAAAGCTTCTCGGTGTTGTGAGATATTGCAAACTCGATCAAGCTATCAACTTGGGGAGTGGTGGATGTAGTGACATGGCTCATAGAGAGATGGAAGCTAGTGATTTTGGGAGCAGAGTAGGAGCGAGTTAGGGTTTCGATGATCGGATCACTGTCTGAACTAGGGCACTCGATGGAGAGAAAAGGTGTATGGGACCATACATGTCTCCATCGTTTGGACAAGACAGAGGTTCTGATGGCGAACTTGGTCGGAAAAGAGGAGAAGATAAGGTGGATGATCGCGTTGGGTAAAGTGCTGATGAAGTCTCCACCGTCGATTGGATCTCCTGTGTTGATCTTTCGCTGGAGAGAATCAGAGTGGTGGTTAGGGTTACTTATGACGGCTGTGGCGCCTCCGAGATCGTCCGCCATGGCCTTCCCTATAATTTTGACCTTTTATATTGAGTTTTATAGTGACGTTAGGTTATGGATACGGTGGCCAGACTAAAATTAAATGGAAAATTGAAAATAAATGACATCTTCTATAAATGCCTAAATTATCTTTTTTTTGTATAAATAATTAATTTTTTCTAAACTTTTTTGGTTAAATATGTGAGAAACAATTGAATAAGACTTTTTTTTATCAAAAGAGCAATTGTTGTTTGATAACCAAGAGGTTAAATTTTAGACTTATAAATTCGTTATAAATTGTGTAGAAGACATTTTCTGAAATTTGTACATGTTCTAAAACCCGCAGATTACGTAATATGAACATTGTACATGTTCTAAAAAGTTTAGAGTACACTAACGTTCTACAAACTTTGGAAGACAATTTCAGAATACGTCAACTGAACTTTGCTCTATGTTCTTCATAATTTAGAATACGTATTCTTCTATTTGCTATATGTTCTTCAAAATTTAGAATACGTATTCTTCTATACGTAGAATCCCGAAAATTAAGAAAACTAAATATTTCAAATCTTTAAATGAATCTGTCGGTTTAAGAAATCAAATATATTGTGCATTCTGAAGAATTTAGAAAACAAATTCTGTTTTTTTTTTAATTCAGTAAATTGTCAATTTTCTTTCTATATAACCTAACGAATCTAATGAATTCTCTTTCACTTCATGTGTTTAGAACTTGAAGATGATGCAGATCTACGTAACTTGTGGTGTATGGAGATCGATTGAGAATAAAGAGTGGAGATTTATGGATTGTCTTCGAAAATTTGTTCAAATACAAATGAGTCACTGATTTAGACTCTAACATTGGTGTACGTTTTTAAAGAGCAAATACAAAGGAGTCATTGATTTAGAGTCTTCGAAAATTTGTTTGTCTGTTTAAGTTTTGTTTTGAATCCTCTAATTGATTTAGAATCTTCGAAAATAATGTTGGTGGTACATGTTAATTATACTAAACCGAAAATGTTGGTATGGTTTCGTTTTAGAATGTAAATCTGATAGAATTAGAGGTATAATAGGATGTAAATTATTACAAAGGTGTAGATCACCATACTCTATTAACAAAGGTATATATGGACAAACTCCCAAAAAAATATCCTTTATTTTCAATTTTCCCAAAATTAAAATAGTCAAAAAAACCGCTTAACATAAATAAAAAAACTTGGTCCGAGCGAAAGTTCAGCCACTCTATTGGGTCCTCCATCATTTTGAGTAGGTCTGAATAATATGTCTAGATCCTTATAGGTACCATCCGCAAGTCTACAAGGCATGTCTTTGCTCGAAGGAGTCCATCCATCCCCACATGTAGTGTAGATAAACTACATCGACATCCTTGTGCCCCGACATTCAAGTGACTGTTCCCTAGTCAGTCCAAAAAACATTAATATAACATGTTGGGATGTGGTGGGCCTAGGTGGGGTCTCTTTCGATCCTCTCGGGGATCGGGATTTTTGAATCCTCTTCTTCTTCTTTTGTGTTAGCGATTCTCCAAATTTTCGCTTCAAAGTTCGTAAGTTGGATGGTGTACGGAGGGTGGATTTTTTTTTTAATTGAACACTTTTGTCATTTCTAGCTTTCTATGACCATATGATCCAATGAAAGTTTTCTGCTAGTAGGCCCAATTTTTCATCCTACATAAGAGAAGTCCATATTTCGATAGAATTTGGGAAGCAACCCAGAAAGGACGAAACGTCTGAAAGAGTCCAAACTGGTAGAGAATCGAACATTCGAATAACATGTGATTGATAGTTTCTCGTAGCCCTGGGCATTTAGATATTTGGGTCGGGTTCGGATCAATTACTATCGGATACATGTTTTTCCGGGTATATGATTTTTGGACCCATATAGGTACTCGTAAAATTTTGGTTCGGTTTCGGGTCAGCTTCTATCGATTCGGTTCAAAACTTGTTGTACCTATAAACACCCAAAACATTTTGGGTACATGTTTGGTTCCTATCGGGTCTAACCGTGACTGTGGATGCTCATTGTTTGGTTGCCGGAAGCGGCGGTGGTAAACATTGTCTTGGAATTTTAGGGTCTTTCTATCTTTTAATTGGTTTTTGGATTTGGGGAGGAAATTCACGCCTTCACGGAGCCCTAATCCTAATATTTATACATCAAAATTGTTTAGAGAATTACCATTCTAGTTTTTCAATATAAGAAAATTGAGATTTTACAAGCCTATCAACCAAATATCAAGCTGTAGTGTAATGTTCACACGAATTAAATGGACCAAAGCAGAGATTTCAAAAAAAAATTGGCTGATCTCAAACAGATTAGAGATCTCTCAACTTGAAAGCCATAGTAAAGGATTCAACGGTCTCCTTAAGAACAGAATAAAATGATTGACGAATCGCTCAACAAAACTTAATCAATAACAAGTTATATGCCCTCTGTTTCTGCCTAAATATTCAAAGCAGAAACTAGCAATTTTAAAGAAACGTGAAACACAAGTTAGCTCCCAAGATATCAAATCATCTATCCGAATCGTTTCAGGTCGATGCTAAATGAACAAACCACTGAATGAACAAAACGAAGTGATGTACATAGTATATTGTGCTCTAATCAAAAACTTTCGTAACCTGATTGATGTTCACAGTAAAGTTGTTGCCCTTTGAAGCCTACCATAAGTATATACACAGATTCATAAGGATTCTCTGACCTGTTTTAGACAAGAACCCGACATTGCTTTTAATCCGAAACAGATAGACATTGCTGCATTATATATCCACGAGGTACAATCCCGAGAAGTCGAGACGGTTCTGCAGTCCCATGGATCCCTTCTTCAGTCCTATCCAAACCAATCATTCTACACCAAATCTCCTTTGTTTCACTACTAACATCACAAGATTCTTCCCACAAAAACGCCAACTTTCCATAATATTCCGCCATTCCAACAGATCCAACACTCTTAAGAACATCCAAACCATTAACCACTCTCCATAACATGAGCTCAGAGTCATACCACATCAACCCAAATCTCGCGTAATAAAGGTATAACACATTGTCCATCGCACACACACCAGATCTCCACCATTTATTCTGAACCAACTCAAAACTTCCACAAGAACCATCTCTAGTATCGTAGTGAAGAGCAATGTCATCATAAGAGGTTAAAGTACTTAAAGCATAAACCTTCTTGCCTAATGACACATTAGCATACGAAAGCCACTCTTCTTCCCCCTCAGGATTCGGTGCTGGTTCCCAAGTTTGTGTCTTTAAGTCGAAAGTTTCCGCTTGAACTTTATAGTCTCTATCGCCTCCGATCACATATACCTTACCGCCGACTAATCCCACGCTTTTGTAAGATCGAGTCACTTGCATATTGGGTCCTCGACGAAACCTTTGAGATCGAGTATTAAAGATCCACAAGCTTGAAGAAGGAATGTAAGATCCGCAGATAAAGAAAATCTCCGGACCAATTGCGCTAATCGAAGGGTTTGGTTCGGAACGGTAATCGAATGGGATAGAGACGGAGACGAACTGATTCTGGGTCGGATTGTTCTCGATTCTGCGGAGAGTGAACCAATTTCGGGTCGGGTCTTTTTTGGTTTCGTCGGTGAAGGAGATGTAGAGAGAATCTTTGTTGAGGAGAGATCGGATCTTGTGAATCTCCGGTGAAAGAAGAGTAGAACGGAAGTTTTTGGAGACGCAAGAGAGGATTGGGTATGAGCGTCGAGAGATTCGGGCGGTGATTGTCCAGATGAGTTCGATCGGCAGTGAGTTAAACGATGACGGCGACGCTGGTCGGTTGAGTTTTCGCGGTGGTGGCTCGTCGGCGATTGAAGAAGACATCGCGATGTTTAGCGACGAATATTTTGTTTCTTAATTGAAACGAACTGATATAGATATGATTTTAATTTGGTTGTTATTTTTCATACCGACTAATACGAAATCCAAACGAACCGAACCGAACCGAACCGAAATCAATATAAAATCCGGATTGGAAACCATTAGTTTTTTTGTTTTCTCTATCACCATTTTCCAAACATTCACTTTTCCGGGAAAAAAAAACTACCAAGTTTATTGGAATCGAAATATAATAAATTTATCTTTAGTTAAGAGCTGAAAATCCACGATACAAATATTTGTTATTTGTAGGAATTTTGTTGTTGATATTGTTACTTAATATGTCCGTATTACGAGAATGGTAGTATGACTGCACTTTGATAGATGAAATTGATACATTGGTATAGAATTCAATGTTGAACATTGTAAGTATACATTCGTTGTTTCTATGATAATGATACATGACAATGATATTTTAAGACAAATAACGTGTGATAACTGATAAAACTACTACGACTCTGAAGAGCTTTTACTTTTGTACAAAGGGAAGGCTGGCAAAGGGAAGGCTGGGAACTAAGGATTTTGTTTTTCTGAGAATTCGGATCTTTAAACATGTTCATGAGAAGAATCAATAAGAGGTTCGTTTGATTCCTGACCAGTTTCCACAGATTTTTTTGATGCTTTCTTCTCTGGGTATAACACATAGTGTTGAAACATGAAGAGGATATCGAAAAATACCGAGATCTGTAAAAAAGTTACCAGAGAGATTGATTAGAGACAGAGAGAATATTCAAAGGAAAAATTGAAAAACTAGGTTTATTTCTTACGAGTGATAGAAGAGTCTTTCCAATGTTTCCATAGAAATTCACCCAAGAATCTGGAAAGAAGCAAAAAAATAAGACAAGTTTTAGTTTTTGTGTTCCAAATGTTATTGTTTTTACATCATCAGAGCAAACAAAGGGTAATGATATGGTGGAGAAGAGATTGTTACTTTGGTCAATAGATTGTATAACCATTTGCATATAATTAGCGAGTCCTCCAGCAAAATCGAGCAGAATATTCCCGATACTCCACCCGACTGTGCTCTTCCTAGTGAAGTTCATCTTTGCCTGTGGAATGTACTTGACACATGTCATGACGACCTGAATCGAGCTATAAGAATGAACCACACAAAACACTGTCATCAAAAGTGTCAGATTACCATTAGAAGAATTGGTTTTTTAATGCTCTCTGCACAACAACTTACTTGAAGATAGAAATGAGCCAGATCCAAGATTGTGTAGGTAATGCTATGAAGAAACAGATAGCTGCAAATGCCCACACAACAACCACAATACCAGCAGCAAGTCTGGAGACTTTTTGAAGTCCTCGCTGAGAGAGTAAGTCACTAGAAATCATCAGGAAAAAAAGATAAAGAAGCAACGCAAACATTTCAGATAACGAAAAAAAAAAAAAACTTAATTACTCACTTCATAGATAAAGATCTGGAAGAGTGTAAGAGCTGTCATTACAACTGCATGGATTGAGAATGCAACATCATTTGCAGCCACAGGTATCATCTGAAAAATGAATCATAACAAAATGAATCATAAGAATGCCAAAAACTAAACCAGCTCGAGCAACTCGAACAAACCTACATATTCATGAACCGAACAACAAACTGAAGAAACAATACTTTCTATCACAGATATAATGAGCAGAGACATCCATCTCCCATTCATTTACAAAAACAAGAATATGTTAACTTTGCAAAGGAAGAGACTTGTATTTTCATTTTGACTTCATTCTCAAAATTAAGAGTGACAGATTCCACAATCTGGGTATTATGAGTCACCAAGAACCAACTCTAATCATCCATCTCACAACCCAAACAAGACTTAATATCCACACTAATCCAGAACCCTCAATCGAAATCTGACTAAAATGCAATATGAATAGCACAGAGGAAGAAGGAAGAAGAAAGAGACCTCTTTATCGCCATAAGTGTCAAAGTACTGCTTCTGAATAACTGGACTAAAGTAGAGGCAGACGTTGTAGATCATATACGACGAGTGCTTTGTCAAATTCAACAGCACGAAGTCGAAATTCAATCCAACAACACTTTCACACAAAACAAAAAGCAATCAATTTCAGCTTCCAACACAAAGAAACCCAGAAAAATCTCGAGAAAAAAAAAAGTACCTTTTCCTGCGGAAATTCAAAATCAGCTGCGGGTAGAAGCTAATCGACCACGAAACAAACGCGATCCACCCAACGATTTCGTATGAGATCTCGAGCGGAATCGAATTCCACGAAGCCATTTTTTTATCTCCGTCGTTCTCGATCGATCGAATTTTTTCGACCTAAAAAAAATTGGTTTGGAGATTGACGATGAAGAAGAATGCTAATGGGAAATGGAATATGAGGAAGTCAGTTTCAAAATATGGGACCCATATGATGACGTGTCATGATCCTATGACTCGAGCATTTAAAGATCCGACGATCTGGATCGTGATTATTAATGAGCCTTTCTCTGAACCTAGCTGTCTTTACGGGTCCGTTCGTATTTATATCTGCGGCTGGGTAAAACGACGGCGTTTTTGTGGTCCCTATGTTCAAGGAGAGTTATAGATTTATCAATCACTTCAACGTTGTTTGGATTTATCATATTCTTTTGCTATTCTTTTTCTCCTACTAATGTTTGTGCGGTGACTGACTTGATATAAATGTGTTGGTCCTGTGTAGCTAGCAAAAGGGATCAGACCACTCATGAAACTAGCATGTACTTCACTCGAGAGAGTTACTCTTACGCGTACAAAGATAATTGAACACCTGTTAACACCACCAAGGTCAAAGACATTGACTAAGCTAATGGATGCTAAGCTAATGACTAGGTGCATCGTCGTACAAGTATGACATTGACAAGTGAAAAAGTGAAAAAGATAACATAGCGGCAAGCAACAACAACAACTGTCCTGACTATGATAGAACCACTCGTTCTAATGACTGATTCCAAGCAAATAAGCGAGCTCAAGAGTATGATGAGCCGAGACCATCAATGAAGCGATTGTCGCGGGTCTAGGTATTCCTATGATTGATCCCACTTTCAATCGTGATGAACTTGTTTCTGCGAAAGCAATGGGTCGAACAATCTATAGAAGAAGACATGCATCAGCACAATTCAATTGATTTTTTTCCGATTACGTATTTTATTTTCTTTGCCACTTTTGAAATATCCTATCTAAAATGGCGGATAACGTAAGGAGAGGGATTCATGTGATTAATTTGGGAGCGGCTTTTCCTTTAATTTTCCGTCTTGTGGAGATTGTGAACCAAGCCGTGTTGGAGAAGTGATTCATCATTATGGGTTCCAACTAGGGCTGGACAAATTATCTGTTAAATTCGTTTCGATCCGATCCAAAAAATCCGGATATCCGTTTTGAATCAAAGCAAATCAAATACTAAAATTTAGTATCCGTCTAAATCAAAACAAATAACAAATACTAATTTTAAAAACCCGAATATCCTATTTGATCCGTATATTACTTATATATACATATAATATAGAAGATTTATAACGTATATTTACACTTTTTAAACTTTAAAATATATTTGGCGAATATGTTTATAGTAAAAATAGATAGATATTCACCGTTTTAATTTTTTACTTTTCATTTTTAAATAATTTATCAAATAAAATTAGACCTATTTCATATTTTATTGATTAATTAGTTTAAATTTTATATTAAAACTTAAAAAAAAATTATATTATGGTGTTTAAAATTTTTTTCTGGATATACTACAAATATCCAGAAAAAATTCGAATATCCATAAAAACAAATCGAATCACAAATATTGTATTTTTTCCAGATATTCGATCATGTCTAGGTCTAGTTCCAAGAGACCATATTTGCAAAAAAAAATTAAGGGTTTATATTCACAAACATATAGTCAAAGTGTCCTTATTTCCATATCTCATGTTCAAAGACTCAAAATAATTAAGATTATATCTCTCTTCTTTGGTCAAATCATTAAGATCATATCTCTTTTTTGGTCAAAATTAAGACCATAACGCACAAATAATTAATTTCATTGTGTGTATATATACATACAAACTTCTAAAGGAACATATATTGTACACAAAAAATGAGTATGAAGAAATGCATAGTATTGATGATTGTGGTGGCAGTAGTTATGGTGGCTATGGTAAGAGAAGTAGAAGGACTTTCATGCATGGACAAGTGCTTGTTCTTGTGTGGGTTTTTATTTAAACATCCTGTATCATGTGAAGACCAATGTGAGCGCAAATGTCACCCACCACCTAGTCTTCCATCTCAATCATTCCAGTAGTAATCTCTTCACTTATTTAATTGAGTTTGATTATTCCTTCTTTGTGTTTGTGTTTAAATGTTTAACTATTATGGTCACCTCTAAAAAAATTTCTATCAAACAGTTTTAAAAACCTCAACATAATTAAACACACGACGTCAATTGTGTTTTTTTTTATGCGCAGATCTTCGATAGATAAAAATGTTATGGTTTGAAAAAATATTTCAACAAAAAATACAAGTATTTAATTACTTGAATATTTGATTTTGAAACAAACATATTGAACAAACATATTTCAAATACAAATTTATTTATTTTTTTGGACAAACACAAATATTTATTGTGTATAGAGAAATTGACATGATTTATATGAAAATTTGCAGGATGAAGACTATAGGAATGAGAAACATAAAAGGGTAGATATGTCCACAAAATAGTTGATGTTTTGTAAGCTTGATAAAATTATCATATCAATAAAACATTTGCAATTATGTTTATAAATAATACTCACAATTTGATCTTTGCAATAAACTTTCACAGTCACACTTTCTTATGTTGATCCCGGAGTTTGCAATCACAACTTTCTCTACTTTTTTCCGGCCACATTTTTGTCATGTGATACGCCACAAATCCACCGTAGCTTCTTCCAACCACATTAAACTTCTCTATTCCTAATTTCTCCATTAGATTTGCCATACATTCCACCTAATTATTTATTTTTGTGATTAATATTTAGATATGTGTTTAGTATACCAAAAATGAGTTCTAATCTCTTAGATATAAAAAGGGCTAACATAACAATGTCTAATGAAATTTTATATCTGTTACTAAAAAAATGTGTAAATAATCATATCTTCTATTTTTGTTTATAACAAAGCTTTACAAAAGTACTAATTAAGCGACAAAAAATAATACTGATCAATAACGAGATAAGGTTCTACTGTAGTTCAAATTTGATCATCCTAAAGATGATCTCGTTTTGTTTTGTGACCCGGATTTAAAAGCAGTATCAAAATATTCAATTTTAAGAATAGTTATATGGAGCAAAATGGATTGTAGAATTCTAATATACTATTCACACTTTTGAGCTTAGATATTAAAAATAAAATTTTAAAGAAAATCAAATGAATATATATATATAGCATTTCTTGAATTAAATTTCACACTATGGTTACTATCCCAATCCAAAATTGAAACTAAAGATTTTTTGTTCTGACTTTGATCCTTCTGAAAATCCAATCTTTAAATATGTTCGTATGAAGAATCAATGAGAGATTCGTTCGACTCCTGACAAGTTTCCAGAGCTTTTGAGGTGTTCTTCTCTGGATATAACACATAGTGTTGACACATGAAGAGGATATCGAAAAATATCGAGATCTATCGAAAGGTACGAGAGATGATTTGTTAGAGAGACAGAGATAACATTCAAAAGAAGAATCGAAAGAAGACGAAAAACTCAGATTTTCTTACGAGTGATAGAAGAGTCTTTCCAATGTTCCCATAGAAATTTACCCAAGAATCTGAAAGGAACCAAGAAAAGAAGAGAAGTTTTAAGTTTTTTTTTTTTTTGTGTGGCAAACAAAAGCTATCAATGTGATGGAGAAGAGATTTGTCTACTTTGGTCAATAGATTGTATAACCATTTGCAGATAATTAGTGACTCCTCCAGTAAAATCGAGAAGAGTATTCTCAATGCTCCAACCATCAGTACTCTTCCTAGTGAAATTCATTTTTGCCTGTGAAGAACACAACACACATGAATAATATTTATTCTTATCTGATTCTTCAAATCAAATTAAGGTTTTAAATCGTTTCTTACCTGAGGAATGTACTTGACGCATGTCATAAACACCTGAATCGAGCTATAACAAACGAACAAAAATACATTATAACCAAAAGTGTCCAGAGTGTACATACAAAAGGAATTGGATCATCAATTTACTTGAAGATAGAAATGAGCCAGAGCCAAGAGGCAATGCTATGAAGAAACATATAGCTGCAAATGTCCACACAACAATCACAATAGCAGCAGCAAGTCTGGATATTTTTTGAGATCCTCGCTGAGAATATAAAAAAAAAAACGCGCGAATGGGATAAAGAAAGAAAACAAAAACAAGAATTCAAGATAAAAGGAGAAATTCCATTACTAACTTCATAGATAAAGATCTGGAAGAGTAAAAGGGCAGTCATTACAACTGCATGGATTGAGAATGCAACATCATTTGCAGCCACAGGTATCATCTGAATTTAGCACAAAAATGATAACCAAATGTTGAAAATGAAACTGTGGAAGTATATTAAAGAGAAAATGTTGTCACACCTTTCACAGCAAGAAAAAACACTCTTCACATTTTCATTAAGCAACTATCACAAACAAATCCTCGTTTTTAAAAAAACCAAAATATCTACACTCATTCATTAACCAAAAACAAGAATATGTTTAACATTATTTTTTTTTTGCTAAGAGAATATGATTAATCGGGTTCTCAGGTTACCAATTCCTTTCCACAATAAAACAAAACGTCGATCTTGAAGAAAGAAGAGATATAGACCTCTTTATCGCCATAAGTATCGAAATACTGCTTCTGAATAAGTGGACTAAAGTAGAGGCAGACATTGTAGATCATATACGATGAGTGCTTAGTCAAATTCAAGACCACGAAGTCGAAGCTCAATCCAACAACACTTTGACACACAAATCAAATAAATTAGTTTCACAGAAGTTGAAAAAAGAATCTTGAGAAGTAAAAAAAAAAAAAAAATGTGTGTATACCATTTCCTGCGGAAATTCAAAATAACTTGTAGGTAAAAACTGATCGACCACGAAGCAAACGCGATCCATCCAGCGATTTCGTATGAGATTTCGAGCGGTATCGAATTCCAAGATGCCATTCTACCTTTATAAAATTTGTTCTTGGAGTTGATGGATGAGCATATAAAGCTTTAGGAAAATATCAAAAGGGCTTGTGAGATATGAAATATGAGGAAGCAAAGCAGTTGCAACTTGCAACATCAAGGTCCCATATCATGACGTCTCCATGAATTAACTGTATATTTATTTAGTTTATGCGTTCCATTGACTATTAGGTTCTATAGTATTTAATATTTTTTCATTTAGTTAGAGATAAGTGAGATCATTTTTTACTAAATGTTATATTCAAATCAGAAAACAATTTATAACAAAAGCCTAAATATATATATATATATATATATATATAGTTTGAAATGATTTTTTTTTCATGGTTATGAAATATCTCTTTTGCATGCCCGACTTTTTGGAAAGTTCCCTCTAACCCATCGAGGGTGAGGTCTGATTCCGACCGTTGGAAATGCTCGGCAAGCCATGTTAGGTGGTGGTCGGATTAAGAGTGTGAGGACAATCCTCGCCGGCGATTTGGCTAAGTTTTGTTTTCTGTATTTCCGATTTTATTTAACTCAATTTTGTAATTCTCAACCCAATTTTTCGATTCAGGATTGGTTTAAAAAGAAAAATCGCTTCAACAAATTTTATGTACGTCAATAAAAACATCAGATATCTCTCTATCTATTTCTAACGATCTTTTGAAGTTTTTGTGTTCTGCTTCCAAAACTCTGTTTTGTGCTCACTTGATTTAGGATTTAGAAAAGTTTATAGTAAATAAATTAAATTTTAACAATGGACTATCAATCAAATCTGTTGTAGCACACCGGCCAGTTTGAATCTTGTTTGCTTCAAATCCGGGTTCAATTCCCGGCAGAAGAATTTTTTTTTTTAATTTTATGAATGAATGTAATCTCTGTTCTAATCTATGGAATCCAACAAACCGGACGGTTTTCAATTAGACCAAACCAAACCAAGTATTTTCCACAACCGTATCGAACCGAACTGATTTTTGAAATAAATGTTTTTGATTGTGCATCGAAATTGGGCTTATGAATCGTTATTGCTTCCGCTCAACAACTCTTGCGACTTTACAGCAGCTCCGATTTCTACAACTCGACTTAAGAGCAAAAAAATCCTTCTTAATTGATCAACAATCTCTGTAAAAAATTGATCAATAATTGATCAACCAAGTGGTTGTATCCCAGTGGTACTTGAGGGAGGTAATTCCCAATAAGGTCCAGGGTTTGATTCTTGGCCACCGGAGGATTAAAATTAGGGTATCGCCGGCGACACAGATTAGTCTTTTGGGCCTAGAAAGCCTTTGGGAAAACTGTGCATAATTCCAAAAAAAAAAAAACATATACAAAAATAGGTTTGCCACTTTGTTGCATAGATACTCTAAAATACTACTCTGTTCTTGTTGTTGATAAGAACATTGTAAAGAATACTTAGCACTGGAAACAAGAGTTGTTAGAGCAACTAGAAAGACCAAACTCACAAGATAGATAGTAAAGCAAAGCTAGGTCCATAGATTTTTCCAACTGCTCCTGCAACGTGTCTTTCCCAGTTCTATGTGTGCCGATTTAGAGATTCAGAAGGATGGATGTTTTAGACATAATTTTCACAACTTTACTGTTTTTGCTTCCGTATAAAATCTATAAATATAAAACTATTCAACTGAACTAATATTGAAATCGTAAGATCTCCGTTCAGTTTTGCTATTTTTAACCAAACCAAACCAAACCGAATCAATTATAAAAATAAAAAAGTTAACCAAAAGCCATTATATATAATTATAATTTATAACAATACAAGATCCGCTGTAGCACAATGGCTTAAGTTGTGGCCTCAATTATCATCAATTGATCCTATGAATTCCGGGTTCAAAGCCCGGCTGCGGAATATATTTTTGTGGTTAAAAAGAGTTGCAAAAGTCACAACGTTGCTCTCCATGACACAACAAACGACATACATGTTTGTTTACTCCCTAAATAAACGGTATGCAAAATCTACGAAGCTGCAGACATAATAATTGAGTAACAATATTACAATACTGTAAATAATAGTGGAGTCTATAGTCTGAGATCAACAGATTGTTGAATGTTGAATGTGATTATAAGTAAACATGTATCAAGGCCTTGATTGTACTATCAAAATTATATTTTCCAATCTGCAGGCATTATTAGGTTTTAATGCTAATCAAAGTTCTGCTTCCCTGCAATTTATATTCTTATTTTATATCAGATGCTGGATTCTATCTGGTGAAGCCACCATTTTTTATTTTTCTTTGTCGCCAAGTGTTCCTAGCATAAGTATGGATGATACTTTTTGTTGAGTCATGGATGCTGACTAGCTGATATAGCTTTGTAGGAGTTTGACCGATCTTTTTTTTTTAGTTCCCTGCTTCGCTTTTCTCCTGGAACTTGAATACTGACTGTCCAATTTACTTTGAATAGGATTCATGTCCGTTGGTAAAGAACATTCTTCTTCTAGACTCTCAAGGAAAGCGTGTGGCTGTCAAGTATTACTAATGCTGCCAAGTTAAGTTTTGACAAATATGTTTTCCCGAAGACCTCAAAAACCAATGCTCGCACAGAAGGTAAGACTACAACCGAAAAATCCTTATAAATCTCCACGACTAATGGTTGATGGAAAAGATGGAAGTCCTTGAGAACTAGGATCTCATCTTTCTGTGCCTTGATGAAATGGTTGATCACAAGTCTAATATTTTATCCCTACACGACTTGTTATATGCCATTCTTAAAGCTTTTTAAAGATTTGCTGAGCTTTGTTTTTAGCTTGTCCTTACATATCTTAGCATATAGCTATGGTTTCATTACAGCTTGTGGAATATGTGTTCAGGGTGGTTCTTGAAACGGACTGGAACCAAATGTCATTGCGGAGAAAGTAGCAATGCAGAGCACAAAAGCTAGCAGTTCATCCTCTGAACAGGTGATGTTACTTTCGAGTTTTGACTATTACATCTTCCATTTGGATCAGTTTTGTTCAATCTAGTTCGGTTATAATAGGATATTTGGTTTGGTTTTCAATTTTTAAAATGTTGGTTCGGGTTTTATGTTCAATTTGATTAGTTGGTTTATTCCGTTTAGCCTAGAACCAATGTTTTGAAAATCGGACTGGACACCGATTCGACATCATTATTGGTTGGCTGATCAGATCGGTTAAACCGGTCCAACCGAGTTTTTAAATATTCATATTTTTAATTATATATATATATATATATTTTTAAATATTCATATTTTTAATTATATATATATATATATATTAAAACTAATAAAAGTAGATAATGTACTAATGTAAAAAAAAAGTTCTTATATTTTGTTTTTTAATATAACTTCATCTCTTTATCAAAATAAAATTATTAGAAAATAATATATTAGACTATTTCAAATTATAATAATAAAAGCTTAAATATGATTTATCATGTAATAATTATCATTTGCAACATGTACATAACAAGATTTTAATCTATTTTGTAAATAAAACATTGTTTTTTGTTTAAAATACAAAATAAAAATAAATTTGAAAGTAAATTAATAGTGATTATAAATTATAGTTTAAATTTTTTGACTAAAAAACTTAAAATTTTTATTTAAATTTTTGTGAACCGGGTTTTGGCATAGAACCGGTTTACCGGTTTTTGGCCAGTTTTGCCGGTTTAACTCAAATATGGGGTTTGACTCAACTCGGACCGGCATAGAACCGGTTCACCACTTTTGTCGGTTTTTGACTGGTTTTACCGGTTTAACTCAAATCCGGATTTTGACTCAACTCGGACCGGCCAAGTAACTGATTCCCGGTTGGACCGGTCGAACTGGTTGGACCGGTCGGACCGGTTTTCAAAACACTGCATAGAACCTTCTAATTAGAATCGATTTCTTAAAGATTTTATATTTATTTTAGATTTCCTATTTCCTTTTAAATTTTTAAATCGCTGCTATATAAGGAGAGTTTTTCCCCCGTTGTATTTCATTCAATTCTTGCTCTCTTGCAAAACCCTAATTGCTCTGCTAAACTCTCCTGAAACCCTCTCTCAAGTCTCAAGGTATGTGTTTTTCGATTTCTTTTGTTTTACGTCCTGATCTCTGATCATTGTTCTCTGTTTTCAGAGATTTCTGTTCATTATTAGTAGCTTTCTCTCGTGGGTTTTACTTTGAAGGGCTAATGTTATTATGTTCAAGAGACTGATGTTATTGTGGTTCTCTAGTTTTGTAATGTGTGTGTGCTTTTGTTTCCAGCTGATGATACAAATCTACGCAAGGACTCTTTCAGAAAAGACCATACCACTTGACGTTGAAAGCTCCGACACTATCAATAATGTCAAGGCAAAGATCCAGGACAAAGAAGGGATTCCTCTCGACCAGCAAAAACTCATCTTTTATGGTAAACTGCTAGAGGACGATCGTACCTTGGCATATTAGAATATTCAGAAGGACTCAACCCTCCACTTGACTCTCAGGTTGAGAGGAGGTATGCAGATCTTTGTAAAGACTCTTACAGGCAAGACCATAACTCTTGAGTTCGAAAGCTCTGACACAATTGACAACGTCAAGGCCAAGATCCAAGATAAGGAAGGAATCCCTCCAGACCAGCAGAGGCTGATCTTTGCTGGTAAGCAGCTCGAGGATGGTCGCACTCTTGCGGATTACAACATCCAAAAGGAATCAACTCTTCACCTTGTTCTCCGTCTCCGCAGGGCCGTGCCTTGGGCATTAAAAAAGAGGCAATCGCCTAGGGCCCCCACTTCATATCAATAATTTTAGGGCCCCAAATTTTATATAATTAGCAGTTCAACTGATAAATTTTTTATATATGTCTTTTATTTTTAGTTTTGATTTTTAATAATAATATTCTATAAATTGATTTGGATTAATTTGTATCATATCAGGATTTCATATTTTAAATACTCAAATCATTATAAGTTGAGAATTTTTCAAAAACGCCACTTTTTCAAAAAAAAAAAAATACCACTTTTTCAAAATCATTTATTCAATATATCATTTATGTTTGGGTTAACTATGTTGTATTAGGGTTTACTTTTGATGGTTTAGAGTTTGTTTGGGGTCAAAATTTTCTTTATGGTTTAGAATTTTAAGATTTAGGGTTTAAAATCCTTAATTAGTGATATTTTTTTAAAAAGACTCTCATAATGACATTTTTGAAAATAGACACACCAAAAATAACATTTTTTGCAATTATCCTTTATAAATTTTTCATTTCAGATATTTCATTTTTTTAATTCATGTTGAATTTAGAATTGAAATCTACTTGAATCGCAAGATGAAATCGACCTCAAATCGGAATCACTTGAGTAAGAAAAGAAAAACACACGACTCGAGCCTCGGGGCTTAGTGTCGGCCCCTTAACCCGCCGGTGAATCGCTTCACCGGAGAACTCACTATTCCTGCGTAAACTTGCCGTGAATCGAATACAATGTTCTCTTCTCTCTATCTCTCCTTTCTGTTACAACTCTCTCTTAAAACCAGAAAGAACGAGATAAGATGAAGGAAAAGAAGAAAGTCAACAACTTTCAACTACACGTGATTCCCACGTGAGAGTGAGTCCTAGTGTTTTAGACCTTCTGATTCACCCAGAGTCTTCTACACACTTAGCCAAAAATTCAACATCTCTTTGGCTCATGATCCAACGGCTATACTTCACAAAACTCCACCTTGGCCGTGATCATCCACTTGGTTCATCTCCTGTTCGGGCACTTGAACCTTTGTACACATCAACCTGAATACAATAAATACCAATACTCATTTACCTGAGCATGTAGCTTATAACTTAAGCTTTTCTTCATCTTCAACCTTTTGTAACCCGAAGCATCTTCAATGCTTCTTGCAATTTCGCAACTGGCAAAACTTTTGTAAATATATCAGCTGGATTGTAAGCTGTTGGAATCTTCAAAACTTGAATCTCCCCTTTGTTGATGTGATCTCTACCAAAATGATACTTAGTATCCATATGTTTGGTCCTCTCATGATGAACTGCATTCTTTGATAATGCAATTGCACTTTGAGAGTCACAAAATACTTCCACTGATTCTTGTGGAAACCCAAGCTCCTCTGCTAAACCCTTAAGCCACAGAGCTTCCTTTATTCCCTCTGATAGTGACACATACTCTGCCTCTGTTGTAGACAATGCCACGACTTTCTGAAGTTGTGATCTCCAACTGATCGTGTTTCCACCTGCAGTGAAGACTATCCCATTAACCGATCTTCTGCCATCCAAATCAGCTGCGAAGTCTGAGTCCACATAACCTCTGATAACAAAAACTCCTTTGTTCTTGAACCTCAAACACGTCTGAGCTGATCCCTTGATGTATCTGAGCACCCATTTCACTGCTTGCCAATGTTCCTTCACTGGTTTGCTCATAAATCTGCTTATGAGTCCAACTGGATATGCCAAATCTGGTCTTGTGCCAACCATGACATACATTATGCTTCCGACTGCACTCTGATATGGAATCTTTTCCATAAGCTTTGCTTGATCCTCCAGCTCTTGTTCTGTTGCCGACCTTAACTGAAAATGAACTCCCATTGGTGTTGAAACTGACTTTGCTTGATCCATACCGAAATTGCTAAGAACTTTTATCAAATAACTCTCTTGAGATATGCTCAAACTTCCTCTTACTGTATCTCTGCATATCTCCACCCCAAGAATCTTCTTAGCATCTCCAAGATCTTTCATTTCGAATTCGGAACTCAGTAGCACTTTCAAACTTCTGATTTCTTCTTTGTTAACCGATGCAACTAGTATATCATCTACATATAATAGGAGATATATGTAGGTCTTGTCTTTAAGCTCTTTGTAATACACGCAGCTGTTTCTTTCACTCATGTTATACCCTTGTTGTACCATGAAATCATTCAACCTTTTGTTCCACTGCCTAGGTGCTTGTTTTAAACCGTATAAGGACTTCTTAAGCAAGCACACTCTATCTGGATAATTCCTTATCTATAAACCCTTCCGGTTGTTCCATCAAGATATACTCATCCAAATAACCATGTAAGAAAGCTGTCTTTACATCTAACTGTTGTAATTCCATGTTGAAATGAACTACAGCAGAAAGAATATACCTTATTGAGACATGCTTGACCACTGGTGCAAATATCTCTTTATAGTCTACTCCTTCCTTCTGCGAATAGCCCTTGGCAACAAGTCTTGCTTTGAATCTTGGATCCTCAACACCAGCTATACCCGCCTTTCTCTTGAAGACCCATTTGCAGCCTATCGCTTTCTGTCCTGAAGGCCTATCTATCAACACCCATGTACCATTCTTCCACAATGATACCATCTCTTCAACTGTTGCTTCTGTCCATCTATCACTGTCCGAATCTGCCAACGCATCTTGATAACAAGTAGGCTCACTACTCCCTGCATCTTCAGTTATATAACACATAAACCCTACAAAGTCCTCATCCTCATTATCACCATAAACCTCATAATCCTGAAACTTTGCAGGTTGTTGCTTCTTTCTAATTGGTCTTTCCATAACTGCTTGATGTTGAGGTTCTGCTTGAGCTGTATTCTGATTTTCTAAACCAGAAACTGTTCCTGTTTGTGCATTTCGCATCTGATCAGAAGTACTTGCATTTGTACGTGCTCTACCTTCAAATGCATTCTCTAAATCAGCCTGTACACCTGCAATATCAAAGCTCAAAGTTTCATCAGTACCAAAAATAAAGTTATTAGGATTACCTGCTTGTAGCTCCACCTTGATGTTCTTATACATCTTGTCCTCTCTGAACACGACATTTCTACTGATGACACACTTCTCTTCTTCCAGAAGCCACACACGAAAACCTTTTACTCCTTCTGGATATCCTGTGAAAACTCCTCTTTTTGCCCTTGGATTCAACTTGCCATCGCTTGAATGTACATATGCTACACATCCAAATTTTCTTAATCCTTCTAGAGATGGCGTTACTGAGGTCTAAAGCTCTTCTGGAACACTGAAATTCAGAGCAGATGAAGGCGTCTTGTTGATGAGATAAACCGAGGTTGATGCCGCTTCAGCCTAGAACTTCTTCTCTAGACCACTCTCACTCAACATGCTTCTTATTTCTCCATAATAGTCCTATTCAACCTCTCCGCGACGCCGTTCTGTTGAGGCGTATAAGTGCACGTCATGTGCCTCACTATACCCTTATCTTTGCAGAACCTATCAAATTGCTGGTTACAAAACTCAAGACCATTGTCAGTTCTGAGCTTTTTAACTTTCCTTTCGGACTGAGTTTCTACCATCTTTTTTCAGTCAACAAAATGCCTAAATGCCTCATCTTTAAACCTCAAGAAATAAATCCATACCTTTCTTGTAAAGTCATCTGTGAAAGAGATGAAGTATTGGCATTTGCTTAGACTCATAGGGACATTTGGAGATCCCCATAGGTCCGAATAAACATAGTCTAACTTCTCCTTAGTGACGTGTTGAACCGTACCAAAACTAACCATGTGTGTCTTGCCAATGACACAATCTTCACAGAACTTTAACTCAGTGACCTTACTGTTCTTGAAGCAACCTTTCTTAGCTAATACTTGTAGACCCTTCTGACCAACATGTCCCAATCTGTTGTGTCATAACTGTGTCTGATCCTCTACTGATTTTAACTCCTCTGATACTGCGGCTTCACCCAACTGACAGCTCTCTGCAACTCTAGCTTTCCCTTGCGGTATGTATAGCGACTCTTTTTTCATACCTCTCATGAAGACCGTAGAATCCTTCACAACCTCCATAACTCCATGACCACCTCCAAACTCACATCCTTTTGTATCCAACGTACCAACGGATATTAGATTCCTTGATATGTCTGGCATGTATCTCACATCATGAAGCACAAAAGTAGTTCTATCATTGTTCTCAAACCTGATAGAACCAATGCCTAAGACCGGTGAGATTGTGTTGTTAGCCATTCTCACTCTTCCATTCATTTCCTTCATGTTGATAAAACATTCCTTCTTAGGTGTCATGTGAAAAGAACAGGCTGTGTCTAAGACCCATTCATTTAGATCAATATCAACCAACGACATGTTAACCTCTGAGGCAAGAAGCCCTACCAAATCCTTCGCATCATCTCTGATTTCTTTAACCAAGGCAGCTTCACCTCTTTCTTGAGACTGTCCCCTGCCTTTGTTCTTCTCAAGCCACTTGTAGCACTGCTTCTTGAAGTGCCCTTCTTTGCCACAAATCCAGCAAACTCTCTTGCCATCTTTAGACTTAGACCTTGACCTTTGCTTACCCTTACCAGACTGCAACCCTCTTGTCTATGTTCTGCCTCTTACAAAATGCCCTTCACCATCACTCTTTAAGCCACCATATTCTTTGAATTCAGTTTCTTTAGACTTAGCCGCACTAGCAATTTCTTCTAGCTTGATCGTATCTCTAGCATACTTAAGCGTTTCTTTTAATTGATCATACCTTTATGGTAAGGCATTGAGCAAGAGAATCGCCTGCACTTCTTCAGGGATCTCAATACTTAGATTACTAAGATCTGCAATCAACTTCAAGAAATCATCAATGTTCTGATCAATACTCTTTGATTCTTGCATCTTGAACGAGTAAACCTTATGTTGAGCATGAACCCGATTCGGTAAAGATTTTGCCATATAGAGACGATCCAAAGTCTCCAATGTATCCGCAACTGTACAACACTTATCCAGCTTCCTCAGAACATGATCTCCAACCGTAAGAAAGATCAAGTTCATCGCTCTCTCACATCTATCTGCTCGCTTCGTCTCTTATGCGAGTCATTTTGTTTTCAGATCTGGAGTCTTTAGCTCCTCCTCTTCGTTGATCGGAGTTGGCTCCACCTTGACGAGCACATCCTTTAAACCTTGCACACTCAGATTCGCGAGCATACGTTTCTTCCAGAGACAGTAGTCTCCCGATCCGTCAAACTTGTCAACATCAATCTTGATCCCAGACATCTTCGATTCTCCGATTCTCTTCGCTTCACTGACCTGGAAGCTCTGATACCACTTTGTTGAACTTAGAATTGAAATCTACTTGAATCGCAAGATAAAATCGACCTCAAATCGGAATCGCTTGAGCAAGAAAATAAAAACACACGACTCGAGCCTCGGGGCTTAGTGCCGGCCCCTTAACCCGCCGGTGAATCGCTTCACCGGAGAACTCACTATTCCTGCGTAAACTTGCCGTGAATCGAATACAATGTTCTCTTCTCTCTATCTCTCCTTTCTGTTACAACTCTCTCTTAAAACCAGATAGAACGAGATAAGATGAAGGAGAAGAAGAAAGTCAACAACTTTCAACTACACGTGATTCCCACGTGAGAGTGAGTCCTAGTGTTTTAGACCTTTTGATTCACCCAGAGTCTTCTACATACTTAGCCAAAACTTCAACATCTCTTTGGCTCATGATCCAACGGCTATATTTCACAATTCATTTGATATTTTAATATCGTCTCGGGCCTCCGAAAATCTAGACACGGCACTGCGTCCGTGGCGGAACCTTCTGAACAAGAAACTATCAATAGTGGCTCCAACATTGACCACCACTTGAGTCCTTTCAATCTTTAAGTCCTAAACCGTAAATAAGGCTTTTACTGATTTTGACTTTGACTTTGTATTCAAATTTGGATTCGGTTTGGCTTCTCTCATATACCGTCGACTTTTGCGAGATTATCACTCCCAATACTGAGACGTCGTTTCAGGGTTCGATCTACATCTCTAGAAGACTAGAACCCTAAGCGACGCAAGGTGATTCTGGTCAAAACCACCGGAAAAGTGAGGTTTAATGGCGGCGATGTTAATCGGAAGAGCTTTCAAATCGGCTAGAAATTCTCAATTGGTACTTCGTTCTCGATCCTTCTGTACAACATCCGCCGCTCGTGAGCCCGATTCCGATGGCCAATCAACGGATTCTTCTTCATCGTCGTCTTCGTTCACATTCGACAAAGAGAATGAGAAACCCATCTTCGTGAAAGCTCCGAACGCTCGTCGGAACAACGAATCGGATTCGGTGACGATGCCGACGTCTTTCATGACGGGTTCGATCGTAGGGAAGAGATTTTACAAGAAAGTGACGACGAGAGAAGCAGATGATGGAAATGGATGGACTGTGATGCTCGATTACAGAACCCTCAAAACACCTTCCAAAAGACCTCTCAAGCTTCGTTCTTTGGCACTTGCTAAAGCCATTGCAATTGAATGGGAGTATCAGGTTTTTAAATTCCATCTCTTTAAGCCATTTAGCTACTGATTCTGAAGCTATTCAATAATACTTAGCTACAATACTTAAAGCTGAGAGCTTTGTTAGTTTTATATCAATGAACATTGCAAAGAGCACTAGACTTGGCCTTCTCTACTCATAGTAGTTATGTTTGTGTGGTGACTGACTTTGTGTAGCTAACAGAAGGGATTAGACCATTCACAATGCCACTCATGAGACTAGCGTGTACTGCACTCGAGAGAGTTCCTCTTACGCGTACAAAGATCATTGAACATCTATTAAGAAAGTTACATCAAGATCTCGTCTTTTTCCGAGCACCTGAAAATGATGATCTAACCACTGACGTACATGGTAGCTACGCTTTCTCTTTCAGTTCGGCTATCTCATAGATTTTAGGATTAATTAGGGTGTGTGCCCTTTGCAGAGGTTCAGGTAGAGAGGATTGATCCTCTACTTCAATGGGTAGAGTCAGAGTTTGGGGTCAAACCGAAATTGTATTCTAGCATCTTCGGAGGGAAACAAAATGAGAAGCTAGTGAAAGCAGTAGAAGATTTGCTCAAGAAGACAAATGATGGTGAACTCGCTAGCATCGATGCACTAGAGGCATCAGCTCACTCGGTAGTTATCGCTCTGGGCATCTTCTGTGGGAAATTGCAGATCGATGATGCTATCCAATTGATTAGACTTGAAGAAGATTTACAGGTCCGGTTCCCTATCATTTATACCTTTTGCTTATATAGTTTTATGTATGATGTATCTAATCTTCATTACACGTTCAGGTGGACAAATGGGGACTAGTCGAAGGCGGGCACGATATTGATATTGCTGATCTCAAAGTTCAGATCTCAGCTGCTACTGTTTTTCTTGCTCTATCCCGTGAAAATTGATCATGAGTCTCTTTTCCTCAAACACATTTCTCAGTTATTCCAAGAAAAAACTTATCTCTGAGCTTATCTGTTTGTAGAATAACATTACGTTCCAAGAGGTAAGGGTGAACAATTTTTCTCTTGTATTCACCAATAAAGCAAAACACAAAAAACCAAATGTTTTATATAAAGGCAATGCAGAGGAAAAAGTTTTAAATTTTTCAGAGGTTTATTGCTTGTCATAGACAATCAAACTTGAGCAAGATATAACCACAAAACTCATCTATTCTGATATTTGTAATAGCAACACAAGAATGAATCAAAGATGGGTGTTTCTTGCATGATTGAGTTGTTATTCAACCAGATTGCTGAAGTTGCTTGATGTGTGTGATCTGTTGCGTGGCATCGATACAGCTTGAACTCATCGTTAATGGCTTCGAGTCTATCCTTAGTGTACTCATCTCGGCTATCGCTTATCCAGCTGCATATGCGAGGAAGCCATAAAGAGTTAATTTCTTTTCTTATGCCTTTTATGGGGAAAGCATACTTGGATTTGGTTTTCCTAGTTCTTGTTATTTAGATCTTTCAAAAAATTGACCTGATGGTGATGAGAATGTAGTTGTAAATGGTCCTTCTTTCATGACAACATGTGTATTACTCACTATTACCTATGGATACATCGCTCCAGGTGAGTGAAAACATCACAAGTTTCTTTCTCCCACACTCGCTTATCCGACATATCTGATTCATGTTTGCTGTTTTCAGAATCTGCTTACACTATGGAAGTGACAGAAAAATGTGATATCAATAGCTTTGGAGTTGTGCTTTTGGAGCTAAGAACCGTAAAGCCCCCGGTTCAACCGCTGAAGCAAGGAGGAGATCTAGTCAACTGAGTTAAAAGATCAAACCGCAACATGGTTCCAACCACTGAAATGTTTGATGCGAGGCTGGATACAAATGATAAGAGGACAGTTCATGAGATGTCACTTGTCCTAAAGATTGCACTGTTCTGCACCAGTAACTCTCCAGCAAGTAGACCAACCATGAGAGGAATTGTCGCTATGATTATCGAAGCTCGGGAATCAACTAGCTTCTCTTCCTCATCCACTACATCAGAAACTCCTTTAGAAGATCAAAACTCCTCCAAAGTTTAGAAACAACTGTATCCACATACACACACACAAATCTGATATTTCCAAACATACATTCGTTTATTTTCTGATTCTCGTATGAACATTTCTTGATATTCTGCAGAAATTGACTTCACTGCATAACCTTGAAGTCAGCAAATAAATCCGGTTCAGCCTGGTTCGGTACAGAGAGAGGAAGATAGAATTGTTAACTCTGGTTCACTTGAGCCTCTAATTATCTCTGCAATTAATTACATAATCAAGACATTGTTAAGAACTATTGCAGAACATGTAAAGCATCTTTTGACTATTTTGCTAATGAACAAAACAGTCCCATGAACTAAATAGCAGCTCTTTCTTCTTCTTGAAATAAAATACCATTAGTTCGATACGCAGATCACCTGTAAAACAATCAATGGGGATTTAGTTTTTGATAACGTATCTTCCTAGAAAGTTCAAATGTTGGAGAGGAAGCTCACGGCGTCAATTCTTACATTTTTCCGGCCAGTCCGGGATTTTGTTTTTCTATTTTTCTTCTTCTTTTTCAATTGGTTATTTCTAGTGTAACAATGATGTGATAATAAACTGTAACTCTGTAATGGTGTAAGCAATGTTCTTTTAATGTTTGTACATCGGATATTAATCCAATGTTTGCAACTAAAAATAAAATGAGGCCTCATACTATAAATATCAAAAATATGAAATTGAGCTAACAAATCAGCCAAGTACGAAGCTGACTTATTTCACTAATTCACAGTGAAAACTGAAAACATTGAATTCGATATTTTTTTGCAGCAAGAAGAAATCTATTAGTATGAATTTTGTTGTTCATATTTCTTTTCTCATCTCTAGATGCCTCCAAGTTTTTCTCATTTTCATTGTAACATTTTTGTTGATTTGGGTTCGAAACTTTCAATTTAAGTTGGGTGGATTGATGTGATTAGGTTTTGATTTTGGTCTCATAGTTTTAGCACTCTCATGATGAAACAGGTTTCTATCATAGCTCTACTCAACAAACCTACTACTGTAGATTCCTTGTATCAATTGTTATGATACACAACTGATACCATCATATCCTCCGTCTAACGATGTTTCAAAGCACATATGCACAATCTCTTTCTCGTTTTTAATATATCTATTGAAGATATGTCGATTCATATTTTGAATCATATACCTTGTGCAACACGACACCAATTCCTTGTCTAACTCATGCAGCACTCTTTCGGCGCTCAAAAGGTCACATACAACGTACGTGTGACACATTTCATGCCTAATTTGATCGTGAATCGGACCAGTAACATTTTTCTGCTTGTTACCGTTTTCCTCGGGATGTACAGAGTTGTCTGGTGCGTATATTTTCCAACAGACTTGCAATGTCTTTCATATACGTAGAACTTGAGTGTAGCATCATCATAGGACAATATTTTGTTTAATTGAAATTCATCAATTGACCAAAAAAAAAGTTATGGTATTTATTTGTCGAGTATATTGTTTTTGGAGGAATAAAGCGACTTTTGAAAAAATTATAGGTATTAAATTCTTTAAAAAAAATTACAGTAGTATTTATTTGTGGAGTTTTTTTTAATTTTTTGGAAGAATAAAATGATTTCTAGAAAAATATAGATATTAAATGAACAGTTTTAAAAAGTGAAGATTTCTTTTAATCATTTTCCCTAATTATTTTGTTTGTCATTTTATTCATTTTGTAAAGATTAAGGGAATTGGGAACTTCCGCTATATTCATTTTCAAGTTGATAGTGTTCTGAAGCTGATGATCATCTTATATACTGATTTTAAGAGTCTCAAATGTTTGATCGGCTTGTGAGTTTTGTGGTCTGAGTTCTATTTCTATATAATGTGGATCAATAGGTTGAAAATTGGATTAGTGGAAGTAAACTTGGTTCATGAGATATAAAGCACTACATTTGGCCTTCTCTGCTTTTGTGATTCTACTTATGTTTGTGCGGTGACTGACTTGGTATCAACGCGATGATCCTGTGTGGCTATCAGAAGGGATCAGACCATTCACAATGCCACTCATGAAACTAGCGTATACTGCACTCGAGAGAGTTCCAAGAGGTAAGGTAAACATTTTTCCACAATGCCTCTGTCTCTTTTGCTCAAACACCTTTCTCAGTTATTAAAAGAAAAAGCTTATCTCTGAGCTTATCTGTTTGTAGAATACCATTATGTTCCAAGAGGTAAGGGTAAACATTTTTTCTCATGTATTCACCAATAAAGCAAAACACGAAAACCACAAGATATAGTCAATAGGTAAGGGCACTGCTGAGGGAAAAGTTTTAAATTTTCAAGGCTTATTGCATATTATAGGCAATAAAACTTCAACAAGATATTACCACAAAATTTCATCTATTCTGATATTTGTAACACAAGAATGAATCCAAAATCAAGGTTTCTTGCAGGTTTATTAGCATCAAAAATCCATCGGCGAATGAGTTTGCGATGGGTTACTGCGTGATTGAGTTATTTGATCAACCAGATTGCTGAAGTTGCTTGATGTGTGTGATCTGTTTCCCTGGGTTCAATCCCTTTGGACAGGCACGAGCACAGTTCAGGATTGTGTGGCATCGATACAGCTTGAACTCATCATTAATGGCTTCAAGTCTTTCCTTAGTGTACTCATCTCGGCTATCGCTTATCCACCTGCATATGCGAAGAGCCATAGAGAGTCATTTGAAGAAATATTTAAAAGATCAAAACTTTAATCTAATGACCCAGATTCAATCAGATATTTGAAATTGCTGGTTCTCTATAGAGAAATTCGTAGAAGGATAATTAGTCTTTATCCCCATTCTTTAGAGCTCCTCCATTTCAGTTGAGCAAAGAACTAATCTACACTACAACTAAATGGCACAAAGAGTCATTTGAAGAAGTACTTGAAAGAGCAAAACTTTAACTTAATGGACACAGGTACAATCAGATAACTGACGGAGCACAAATAGTCCTTAACATCTTCCTTTCGAGGTCTGGTTTCCTCCATTTCCTTTCAACAAAGTGCTAAACTACACTACTAGTCGTTTACATAATAAACAAATGTAAACTACCAACAAGCCATGCAATCAAATTGCCTAGCCTTATAGCCTAAACCTACCAAATTGTTAAGCAAATTCCTGAAGCAAAACGAGCAGCTAAAGAAGCATAATCAGTCCTTTCAGAGCTTAAACTGCTAAAAACAACCTAAGTGACCATATATAATGAACTAAAGTAAACTACCAACAAGCCATACAATCAATCAATCTGCCAAGTCTAATTGCCTAAACCTACACAGTTATTAAGCAAATAACCAAAGTAATACGAACACCTAAAGAAGCAAAATGAGTCCTTAGCACCTTCCTTCAGAGCTAAACTACACCTAAAGAAGCTAAAAAAACTGAAGTGGCCACATATAAACTACCAACAAGCACTACACATTCTTCACAACATAATTTCTTTTCTTTTTTTGACATCAATTCACAACATAATCAATCTAATTGATTAAATACAAACTATCAAATTCTTAAACAGATTCCCCGAAACACCTTGATAAGGAAATTCCAAAAGCAGAAGAACGAACACCTAAAGAAGCACAGTGAGTCCTTCAGAGCTAAACTACAACTAAAGAAGCTAAAGCAACCTAAGTGACCATACAACTAAAGAAGCTAAAGCTAAAGCAACCTAAGTGACCATATTGATTAGGGTATTAGACTGTGAAAAACCATGTTTTGTTTACCTGTTGGCATGGAGCAAAGCAGCTGGGCCAAGATAAGACTCAGGATTCCACCAATAGCTAGGGCAAGAAGTGCTACAACAAGCACAGAGAATGCATTCATACATTCCATCAAGCTTAGCTCTATCTTTCTTACTCTGTAAAATCTCTTTCCCAGGAACAGAAGCTGGATTCTTCCTTTTCAACCATGGCTCAATACTCTTATACTGATTATAAAAATTCGTCATATCCACCACAAGATCTTTAATCACAAACATATGCGGCAAAGGCGTGATCGTCGTCTCCGAAGAACCAGATTCAATCTTCGTTAAACAAGCGAGACCGTTACATCCATCGATGTTCATCGCGCACGAACCGCAGATACCTTCTCGGCATGATCGACGGAAAGTGAGAGATGGATCCATCTCGTTTTTGATTTTAATCAAAGCATCTAGAACCATAGGACCACAATCCTTGAGATCGATCTTGTAATCCTGAAGCTCAGGTTTACCAGGATTATCTGGATTCCATCGATAGATCTGGAAAGTCTTGAGGTTTGATCCTCTGCCGCCGGTAGAAGCTTTTGTTTGTGCTTCTGGTCCAGATGCTGTCCATCTCGCCGGAATCAATCGCGCCGCCGTGGATAACCTCGACGGCTTCGTTCCAACAACTCTTCCGATCAAACCAAACGCCATATTCTCGGAGAGAGAGTAAAATGAAAGTGAAATTATTGAGAAATCAGAAATGGCTTTATTTTTAGAAAAAAATATTATTAATTTACTTAATGATGATTAATTGGGAAAAATGATAATAAGTGAGGCTTAGCTTCGTCTATATCGTTATCATGACCGTTGATTAAAAGGTAAAACAATCCTGACCGTTCATGAATATCGGATTAAGGCTAATCTACAAACTAATGGTAAAACAATCCTGACCGTTCATGAATATTTTTAATGGTATTTTAACGAGAGACTATGGAGGGAGTTGCTCGCCTCGAGGAGTGTGAAACGCGAAAAAGCGTCCTGTTTCGATACTATAGACAAACAACTCGTGCCGTTTTACATATTTCTCAACCTGTTTATGCCACGACACATTAGAGCACCTCCATGCATAGTCTCTCGTTAAAATACCATTAAAAATATTTTACAAATTAAATATTACCATTGTTAATAGAATTCAATTATATCAACTAAATTAAAGTTAGAAAAAAAATTGAACCAATTAAATGTAGACAAATGTAGAACGAATATCTCATTTTCATTTTGAGAGTTCTTACCATGAATCTTTTGTTTTTTATGATCATTTTCTAAAGTTTTATTATTATTTTAGTAGAGATATCCCAATGGAGATGCTCTTATTATGGTCGTGAATTAATAGGCTTGGGCGTGGATGATCTGAAAAAATATAGTATTTATGATTTGATTTATTTTTGTCGAGTATCTAATTTTTCGATTTGTTTTGTTTCAAAAAAATTTAATATCTGGAACTACGGATATCAGAATTTTTCCCGGATATTCAGGGATACCATTTTTAACCAAAAACAATAATTACCATTCTATATATTTTTTAAATTACTTTTACTATAATATTTTAACTAACTAATGAATAAATATGTACAATTATCTAATTTATTCGATATAAGTAAAAAAAATGAAAAATGGAAGATTAAAATGGTTAAAAATGAAACATGTACGTTATAAATTTACTATATTTTATAAGTAATATACAGATCAGATCAGATATTCAGATTTTTAAAATTTGTATTTGTGATTTGCTTTGTTTGCAACGGATATTAAATTTTAGTATTTGCTTTGCTTTGATTCATAATGGTTCTCCGGATTTTTCAGATCGAATCAAAATAGATATCGTATTGGATCAAATTTAACGGATAAGCTGTTCGGCCCTAATTTTTATTGATATTTTTTTGTATTAAAATAAAAATTTCGAGCGACCTACGCCTGCAATAACTTAATTAATCATTGACTAAAAAATGATACAAAATTATCTCAACATTTAGATCCAAAAAAAAATTGATACAAAATTATGTTTATATACATATATGTGTAGTCGCCAGGCGTAGCTTCTTCTTCTATGTCATTCACGACGTTAGATCAAAGATAAAATAAATCATGACCGTTTATTCAGGCCCGCCAAATGGATATATTCTAACACGTGGTTATATATGATTCGATGAAATCACCCAATAAAGAAGGAGAAATGCATCCCGTTTCGATACAATAGATAAACAATTCTTGCCGTTGTCTCACTTCTTTACGTGTTTTCAAAGTTTCAACAATAAAAAAAAACAAAACACGTTTTGTAACACCTCTATATTTAAACCTCGCAGAAAACGTTAATCGGTTCTCAAATTTCTACTTCTTTTAACGTAAAAACAAAATAAATCCTTTTAGACAAAAACAAGAAAAAAACCAAAAAACAACAAATTTTCTTAATTGTTTGAAGATCATATCATCTCTCATGTCCTGTTTGCATCTTTTACACAACAATCTTTGAATGGCATCGGTAAGATCTTTTCTCATTTCCACCAATTTTTTTCACATTTTACTTTAAACATCTAAACCGCAATCTTCTTCCAATTTTTCATCCCAAAAAAAAGGCATTTTCTATGTGTTTTTCATTGATTTGGTTGGAATAGAATAGAGAAACCATTGATACATAATTGAGATTTTGTTATGTTTTGGAATATCTTAAAATGTTCAGAATAATCAACAGCGACAACAACAAGATCGACCATTACCAAAATTTGGAGAATGGGATGTGAACGATCCAGCATCCGCCGAAGGATTCACCGTTATATTCGCTAAAGCTCGAGACGACAAAAAGACAAACGCTAGTGGTCGTGCCGCCTCTCAACGCCGTGATAACAACAATAACGGAGGCCAAGCAGCACCTACGGTAACATTTCTTCTAAATAATTGTCAACATTTAGGACTAATGTGTACAAAACGAAAAACAGTAGCCTTTCTTCGATATGTTTTTGAAACTACGAGGACTAAAGTGAGAAAAAAAAATTAAAAGCTTATTCATTTTTGGCTATTTTAATTGCAGAAGAAATGGTGCTGCTGTTTCTAAGGAACATCATCAAGAAGAGCCGAGTCAAAAACATTTGTAAAATCACATTGTTGTTAGATCATTGAAACAAGTTTCATATTCACTGAATCTGTATAAATCTATCATTACAGAGCTAAGAAAAAACAACAAACTTTCGATCTAATTCTGTTTCACACAACATTACTTAACTACTACTTACACAATATCAATGCCTCTTAAGCCACTGTTTGGTGAATCTTGATCTGAACCATTGCTACTCGTCTTTTTCTTGAACGATTTCTGACTGAAAATCCGAGAAACAGTTTTCCCAGGACGCGGAACTGATCTTGAGCCGCTTTCAAAGCGGTTATGCTTCTTGTCTAGATCATCTGATAATTTCTTGACAAGTTCTACAAAATGTCTTCTGAATGTTGGATATCTTGATATTGATTTGGTCAATCCTTGAAGCCTAAAACCAAAACCAAACACAAAGATTAAAAAACGAAACATGATTCGTTTACAGGGGAGTTTCTTTTTGTTTACCTGCGACCAAAGGCGTCAAGTTCGGCTTTTCTGAGTTCGGTTAGAGGAGGAAGTTCAGAGTCAAGTATAGAGCTTTTAAGCCTCTCTGAATCTCCAAATAGTAATACCAGTTTTCCAAGATACTCTTCTTCTTCGTCGGATAAGTTGGCAGCGTTGATCTGGTCTTTAAGGATCAAAAACGGATTCAGAAACCAATCAAAAAACAAATCTTTTGGACGGTTTTTTGTAGTTATCTCTGTTACCCCGTCACCTACACAAGAAACGCAGAACAAAACAATTCTTGAAACAATCATTCATGAATCCAGAGATGCTCAATGAAACGGTTTTGTTTGTTTCTTGATGATGTTCAAATGGGTGATGGAAATTGCAATTACGGAACTGAGAAAAAACTGTTGAAACATTGCAACATACCGAGTAACAAACCGGTGGAATTGGATTTGATGGAGCGTAAAAGCTCGTGAAGAAGAGAATAAGCGGGTAAGCCAATGCTGATCACTTGACTGCCTTTGCTAGACTTAGCTTCTTCAATGTCCTTTGAATTTATAATCCCTTTCGTTACCATTATCTCTCCGTACTGCCTACATTCCACAAAAAGAGCTTCCAAAAGCTGCAAAAACCAAAACAGATTTTTATTTTATTAGAGAGATAACTAAAGATACCGAAGAAAAAAACCAAGATAATGGTACTAAAGATTGTGAGTACATCGAGTGGCTTCAGGTCAATCATTGGGCCTTTGTTTGATCCTCCTCTTGATGGAGTTGTCTTAAAAGAGTTTGGTCTTGAAAGAACACCAGAAAATGCAGTACTAGCACCCTCTTCAATTCTTCGGTACTTTGGCCTATAAAAGCAAAAACAAAAACTCAGGTTGTTAGAATAAAAAGAGAGAATAAAGATTGCTAGATAAAGCCATTGGAGACAAACCTGGGAAAGCAAGAACCTTCGGGCATGTCAAGAACATCGTTGCTATACTCATCATAAATAGAAACAGAAGCAACAACATAGCAGAGACCGAAGAAGAACGATGACTCCTGTTATGACAAGAGAAACCAATTCAATATTATCAAAATCCACACATTTTGAAAATCAAAAAGAGTCATTTTTTTTAATAACCTGATATGAGACTACACCACCATAAGCACCAAGGAAGACACTAGAGACAATTGATCCTAAAACCGCACCAACAACAGCTAAAGGCCAGAGTAAGATCACGAGGCCTGCAATTGGGACACACATTGTTTCCAAGAAAGGACCTTCGCGTCCAATGAGATCATGAAACAAACGGCGCCAGCCTTTGAACAACATGTACGGGCTTTTACACAAGGCTAATAGTGAAATCACTGGGAAATCAACAAGAATTCCGAGAACCGCAACAATTACAGCACCTGGAATTTGAAGTAACCTGAGAAATACAATAGTACTGCAAACTGTAAGAAAGCATTGTTGAATTATAGGTAAACACTAATGACTGGATTTCATAAGCATTTTGCAGACCTTATTTCATAATAATGACGATCCGCGCTAGTTGTTCTAAGATCATCCATAAACGAAAAGTAGGAGTGAAAGCAAACATCTTTAAAATCATAGACAACGGTGAAACTGCCTTGAACAGTGCTCCAAGTTCCATCCTAAAACAATTGGAGTAACATGATTCAATAAAAACCCACATAAACATATAGAACACGAAAATGGAGAACACTTACATAAAAGCAATGGAAAAGCGGATTAGACTTCCCTTCACCAACAGCATCAAAGGTAGCGAATATCGGGGAAAGAAAACCATATATAGCTCCTCCGAGAACACTTCCTACGATACTAACCACAAGCCAGATAATAACGCCGAGAGGAATACATAAACATAGAAAGATCTTCAAGATTGGTCCTAATTGTTTAGCACTGAAACCAAATAAAAAAAATCCACTTCAATACCAAAAGAAGGTAAAAACAATAGTATTATTGTAAAGACAGAGATTGTTTCAGCAAAGACCAAATACCTCGATATCGAATATAATGTCCAAATCCCATGTACCGGTAAAAGTCCTACGATGATTGCAAAGTTTCCAATAGCCACAATAAGGCATATAACCGGGCAGAGAATGATACCTAAGCAAACAAAGAACAAGTATATAAACGTTTAACTTGCCACAAATTAGTGACTAAATGATTCAATTGCAGGTTTAAGGTATCAAAGAACCCTAAATTGGGAAGGAATGCCAATTTCACTAACTGTAAAAGCAGTTGAGGAATGAATGAAACAATTAAATAACTCTTCACATGAACCCTAATGGGCCCTAAACAGTTGAAGCAGCCAATCTAAGGTCAACATCACGATACTAAGTCAAATCCACAATAAAAATCCAAAATTGGACATAAAAGAAAGGACTTTAGACAAAATCGTAGGAATATGTCATTCCGACAATAAACCCATGATCGAATTGGAGTCCAAAACATGAAAATCAGAGTAAGATTTAGTGAAAGTTCTTACCTTTAATAACACCGAGAAGGAGTAATCCAGTGAAATAAGGAAGAAAGAGTATAAATTGCCAAAGAGAAGCCAAAATTCCCGTTGGAGGCTCCATAAATATATTATCTTCTTCTTTCTTCAAATTACCCAGAAACAAAAACCCATAAGTAAAAATGTCGCATTTATGAATCGATTTTCAAAACCCTAGAATCAGAGAAACCGAATCAAAAAAGTAAAGCAGAGAAAGAGAGAAAGAGACAACTGTCACAGACACGACAAGAAACACAAGAAGTAATCATCTTTCCGAGGATTTCGTACACTCTTTTTTCTTTTTTTTTAAATTAAAAAGTTTACATTTGAACAAGAAGACACGAAAGAGTCGAGTGAGAGAAGAAAATGTCTAACATGGGATTTGACAGTTAAGAAACCGTCTCTAAACCCAACAAAAACAAAATACAGATATTAATGAAACCTATTCAACGTAATAAGAACACGAAGCAAAGTAGGTGTTTTTTTATTTTCATTTATTTTTTTTCGCTTACTTCTGCTAATAATCTTCAATATTATTTGTGTTTCTTGTTGATTTGGGTTTTTTTAACGCATTTTGCTAACTTCTCCTCGTAATGAGAGAAGCACGAGAAAAAGGAAAAAAAGAAAACGACATGAAAAATGACACTTTACTAGACGACAGTTAAAGAATCACATTTATCATTATTTTATTTTGATTTAATTTAATCTAATATAAAGCAAGGGAAAGGTAGGAGTAGTGCTCCTTGACAGTGAATGCTTGTTCTATGGTTTTGAATATAAAATCGGATTAATTTGTAGATCATGCTTCTTCTTGGTTAGACCATGGTCAAACCAAATTACTACTTTATATGCTTTTTACATAATGTACATATTTAAGTAGATAAGAATTTGTATTTTGAACCCAAAAAAAATTAATTTTAAAAATTTGAGATTATAGAACCAATCACTACAAGAAAACATGTCAATTTCGGATGGAATTTCGAACGAACTATAACCCGTCGGAAATTTGCCACCGAATTGAGACATATTTTGGACCGAATTTCGACAGAAAAAAATCTCAGTCCAAAATCGGTTGGAATTTTTCGACAAAACTCATTCCGTCGGAATTCGGTTGGAAAAACCGGTCGAAAATCCGTGGAAAACTCATCCCATCAGAATTCGGTTGGAAAATAGGTCAGAAATTCGTGGGTAATGCATTCCGTCGAAAATCGGAAAGAAT
The DNA here is from genome assembly GCA_964056655.1 of Arabis hirsuta. Taxonomy (NCBI): domain Eukaryota; kingdom Viridiplantae; phylum Streptophyta; class Magnoliopsida; order Brassicales; family Brassicaceae; genus Arabis; species Arabis hirsuta. The sequence continues at coordinate 27,752,983 of OZ053309.1, read as the reverse complement.
TTTTTTCCACGGATTTCCAACGGCTTGCATGTTTTGTCGAAAATCCCTGGAAAATTTTCCACGGATTTCTTAGAGAATGTGGTTTAGAATTACAAAATTTAGTCCTAATATTCAAAAAGCTAATCCTACAAGATAAGTTATATATAAATATATAATTGATCAAATCAAATAATAAACAACTTGCTTTCATTTTAGAATATCATAATTTCTACATAAGAGTTTTACAATTTCTAGTTTAAGTTGTAGTATACATCACTAGAGGTATTTTCGTTTTTGCATATATGTTTTGTACATTGCACATGAATTAAAATTAAACATGTTTTAGTTGGGTGATGATATTATTCTTTGAGTATAATGTATTTTGGCGTTGTTTACATCAATTTTGCATATCCTATACCCTAGTTCCTAGGAAATTTGTGGCAAATTTCCAACGGCTTAATATTTATAAAAAAAAACATAATTGCCGTGGGAAACCATCGAAAATTTCCCACGAATTTTTTACAGACTGTGAATTTTGGATTTTGACCGCCAAATTTTTTTAAAAACCGCCAAAATTTTTTGAATGAATTTCAATTTCATGGTAAATTTTAGAAATTAGATGGATTTCATTTCCAACGGAACTTTCCGTTGAAAATTCGTCGGAAAATCTCAATAAATTACACAGTTCAGATCTTTTCTCCTTCATTCTCAAAATTTACTTTCTCTCTCTAAACGTGTCTTTTTCCCCTTCTCTCTATATTTTTCCAAAAATATATAAGTTTTTTTGTATTTTATTAAGTAAATTGTTTGTTTCATATATAACTTGATATATAATAGGTTTATGAACTTGAAATTGTTAGAGTAGGTGGTTTAGATTGAGTAATGGTGAATTTGGGTTGTAAAATTAGTGATAAATTAGTGTTAGATTGTTGTTTTTTATTAAAAGTTCATTAGAATTTTTTTTTTAATATTATAAAATGGTTTTGTGTATACTAATCACATTTTTATATATGAAAAACGTGAGTTTGGATTATTAACTAAATATTTTGAATGTGATTTTGTTAGATTGAGTGTTTTAGATAGGGTAATGGTTAATATGGGTTGTAAAGTTGTGTGATATGTTATGATTTAGTGTTGGATGGTTATTTAGATTAAAAATTCATAAGAATTTTTTATTATTATTATAAAAACGATTTTGTGTATACTACTCATGTGTTTTCATATTAAAAACGTGTTTTTGGAATATTAAAACAGTTTTTTGTATATTAAAAATGTATTATATGTGAAATTTTGATATATTATCCAATATATTAACATGTAAAAAACATGTTAAGGATATATATAGATATAATATTCAATTTTAATTTTAGAAAATTTTTTAGAAATTATATCTTGAGAAACTATTTATTTTTAATTTTTAAAATTAATTTTCAATTTATATATATATATATATATATATATGTGTATAAGTAATTTTAATTGTTTATATTTTAAGGAAACAATAATGGTAATTTATTTTATAAATGTAATTTTGTATAATTTACATAAAATTTGAATTTGAATTCGATTTATTTACATTGTATTGATACTAGTTTTATTTTTAATTTGATTTATTTACATTATGTTTGTACTAATTTTATTTTTATTTATTGTTCACAATTATCAGATGTTCCCAAACTCTTTCAAAAAGTTGAAATACTAAAAGATACGCTCGGGGAGAAAGACGTAGAAGTTGAAGCAGTGAAGGTTCAGAACGCCACAACTTAAGACTCATCGCAACCTAGGCCTTCATGAAGACGAAGTATTCGGATTTCTTTTATGATGTTATAATTTTTTTATTTGTTTGTTTTAATTTCTTATTAAACCAATTTTTCTTTTAAATGTTTAAAACAAATTTATATTTTAATATTAGATTATGAATTCAAATTATCTTGTTTTATAAATTATTTCGATTTTAAATATTAATTTATTTTAATTATAATTATAAAATTTAATTTTCTTTGGAAATTGCTGGGAAATACTCCTCTTAAATTGGTGGGAAAATGATTTGTTGGAAAACAGTAGCAAATATTGCTGACGAATTTCTCACGGTAAAGTGGTTGGAAATTCCGACGGCATTAAAGATGGACATATGCTGTTATAAATCCGTCGGAATTTTTTAACAATTTCCGACCAATTAGCAATTTGCAACCACCTGAACCCGACGGCCGATATGGTTGGAAATCTGTCGAAAACAGCTGTTTTCAATGAATTTCCAACCATATTGTCCGTCCGAAAGAGCCTTGTTTTCTTGTAGTAAATAGATCTACCTAATCTCCAGAACCAAAAACACAAAGACCACAAGCAAGAAAAACATAAAAACTACGAGCCAATGCAAGAAGAAATTTTTAAAACCGCAAGAGATCGAAACAAGTACACGAAACAAACTCCGATATTCAGTCAGCAACGCTAACGTACGAACAATGTAACCAAACGGGGATCCTAAGTAGACAACACAATAAAAGAAATCTTCCTATAGAGATGCAACTCTAGCTCTTTAAATTTAAGAACTTAAGTTTCGTAACCCGATTAGAAGGCAATATTAACTGAACCACCAATAATCTTCCAACAAAACACAAACACAAATGACAAAAAAAAAAAAATCAAAAGACAAAAAAATGGTGTTGAAAATACTTCTGAGAAGTTGCAGCATTGTTAAGTACACAAGCTTAGACCCATTCACTTCCTGCAACTCAACGAACAATTTGGAGTATGAGAATCACACCAAATGTTTAAATGATTAGTGGTTGTAATGTTTAAAAGAAATTGTGCGAGTAATATATGCTTAAGTTTTTATATTGGGCCGCTTTAGGCCTTTCTGCGAGCTTTCAATTTGCATTGAGAGTGACTAAAAGCAACCCACTTTTTCCATTATTACTGCCAAAAACATTATTGTGATGCGTTATGTATTATGAACGAAGAAGGTCGTGCCAATTAGCTCCTCAAAGTCTTCTTCCATATCATACTCCAAATTGATACTACGCCACTTCTCATATTTAGAATAAATTGGAGGCTTTAAATTTACAAAGAAGTTAGGGCTTGACGCAAAATTTAAGTAAAGCACACTTTTTATATCAAACCATGAATGTATAGCGAGAAAAGAGCGAAATCACATGAGCAAATTTGTTGGGAATCGTCCGAGAATCAAACTCTCTGTTCAAACCGATATTTTTTTTCCTACACGATTTCTCACTTAGTTTTTTGCTTCTTTTTTATTTAACCACTTCTAAGTGAACTGATTAGTGGGAAATAGTTTATGATTTATAAGCCATTATTTATTTTTTTTGCTAAACAATTTTCTAAGCATGTATGGAGATGGCGTAAACTTGATATAAATTATAAGTAAGTGCATAAGCTTCATCCAAACGAATTGTAATTATGACTCTAAATATAAACGTATCGGGGAGTTAATTCAGTTTCTTTAATTTGCCTTATTTTGATGAGATCTCATATTGATTTTTTAGTCTCTTTTTTTTTTTGGGGATAAATTGAAATGAAGGAAAAGAAGAATAACATAGAATATTTTACGATGAGCAGCAACTGAATTGCTAAGATGATAAATTTGTTCTTTTGAAAGATTATGTAATTGACTTTCTTTACTAATCTTAATTTGATACCTCTAGACTCGTTAACGGTTACATGCGAACGTTTGCTCACTCTTGTCATATGCCCCAGATCTTTCGGTTCTCGTATCCTCCTGAGAATTTCTTCACGCAAAATTTCCAAATCAAAGAAGCACTATTTACTTAAATTTTTCTGTTATCTAACTTTCCAATTTTGTTTTATTTCTTGTTTTCTAGGAACCACGAAACTTGTGGTTCAAGAAATCTCAAATTCTACGAATGACTAGAATACATCACATAATCAATAATCAAAATCATGAAACATTTTAATCAGTTGGAGTTCCATTCCCAAAGAACCAACCAATGAGGCTTTCACACTAGCCTTAATTTGGTTGCCGAAAATTGGACAATGAGGGGACGATTAGAGAAAACATTTTTGTCAAAACTCTATATTTTACATGCCATTGTTCGAATACTTCAGCTAGTTCGATCAAGTACACGTAGGATTAGACGACCCGACCCAAAATATACATGCCTATTCCATATCAATATCAATGTTCTGCTTGTTTAAAGTATGTTGTTTTAGCATTTAGGAATTGACATCGGACATTGTGTTTGGAATTAGTTTTGAGCATTTAAAAGTTTAAAATATTGAAACTCTAATCGTCCATGTAAAACTTTTTCTAAAACGTTTAATGGAGACATAAAATTTGCAAAAATACCATAAACTTAGACGTACTTACTAAAATGTAATAAAAACAATTTTTTTTAAAAAATACCACTAGTTAAGATACAAATTTTCAAAATTATTCTTACTTGTTTTATTTTTAAAGATAACATTTAAAAACCCTACAATTTTCGTTGATTCTGAAAATAAGAAAACACTAAAAAACCATAATTACGACTTTTCAGTTTCATGATATAATGTATAGTTGTATTTTTAACTAATATATTTCAACTTAGTTAATACTATAACTTTTTTTAAATGGTCTATCAAATTCAAAAATAGTATTCCATGAAATTCCAAATTGTTGTCTTCCTACGTTCAACAATTACTAATGCATAAACGTGTATACATAAGAAAAATATAATATTTTCATGGATTTTTAATCAATACTAATTGATAATTAGTAGGTTAACTAAATCTATAGTGATATCGTTTATAGTGAACTGAAATATAAACACAAATGACAATACCATTTTCATTATGCTGTTTCTGTTCTACATTTATTGTTAAACTACTTTACTGCTTTGTTTTCTCGTTTTTGTTCTCCTTTTTGTTCTCCTTTTTGTTCTCATTGATTTAATTGGTAAACGCTCAAACATTAAGACTCTTAAAGAAGAAATACATTAAACATAGCAAAATTCTAATATTTATATGTGTTTTCTAATAAAAGTTTATACTTATATATATATATATATATATATATATATATGGGAAAATTGGATTGTATATCCTAAATTTTATTAGAAATTTGAAATCTATACCAAATTTATTAAATTTTGAAAAATACCATATTTGTTATTTGAAATGACAGTTTTATTCTTAGTTAAATAAATACTTTAAAAAATGATTTGATTTTTCCAACTTTTATTTAAAATTTGATTTAAAGATTATAGATAATAATTAATTTAAATTAAGATATATTTTTATATTATTTTTATAAAATAAAATTACGAATTGATTTTAATTAATTTATGATTTACTATTTAATTAATTTATATAATAATATGTCAAGTCAATGAACATAAAAATTAAATCAATGGTTTAAACAAGTCGATAGAGTAAAAAGTCAACCAACCAAAATATAAATCGGTAGTTTAAAATAAATCGATAAATAAATAAAAAAGTCGATAAACTAAAAAATAAATCAGTAGTTTAAATAAATCGATAACTTAAAATGTCAACCAAACTAAATATAAGTCAACAATTTACAACAAGTCAACAAAACTGAAAATTAAATCGACGAAAATAAAAAAATAAGTCAATGGTTAAATAAGTCGACAAAATAAAAAATCAAGCAAACAATAAAATATGCCAACAGTTTAAAATAAGTCGACAAAACTAAAAATTAAGTCGAGAAAAATAAAAAATAATTTAATGGTTAAACAAGTCGACAGAATAAAAAACCAAGCAAACGAAATATAAGTCAACAATTTAAAATAAGTCGAATAAGATGAATATTAAGTCAACGAACATAAAAATAATAAATCAACTCTATAAATAAATTAACAAAGTAAAAAATCAACCAAACAAATATAAGTCGACTGTATAAAATAAGTCAATCTTTATTAATTTAATAAAAAGAATTAGCTTTTAAACATTGATTACTAACAAAATATTTTTAAAAATAAAAGTAAATACGAAATTAAAGTTCAAATTTAAGTTTAATAATTTTAAATTATTATAAATTTATATAGTAAGTTAAATATGTATAGAGGTATTTACGTATTTTTATACAAAAAAACGTATAATTTTCTAAGTTTACAAAATTAAGTGTAGTTTTCAAATTTCCATTAAAATTTAGAGTATTTATCTAAATTTTATGTATGTATTTTTGTTACAATAAGACGTGCCTCGCACATATTTGGTCATACACCTAAAAGTTAAACCCATTATTTTTAGAATATGTTTTTTTATCCGTGGGATGGTTTCGATTTTACGATATATATACTGTATGTATAAATCAATAGAATAGTAATATTTGATCTATGGGAAATCGTATCAAATATATTGACCTGCGTGGTGTATCTCTCGTCATATATGTCTGTTGACCAGCATACTTTTAGATTCAATGCCTCTTTATCACCTTTTCTTTCTTTTCAAATTTCTCTTTTTACTTTCGTGGAGTTAACATTCAAGACCACAATTAATTATGTTAACCACGCTGTTTTGGATAATTATACACTATGGGTCAATAAGAAAATACATGATTTGCATAACGAAGCAAAATAGAATAGAAATGTTAATAAAAGAGAAAACAATATTGCAGTCCATCCCTAGCGTTTCTTGTGAGCAGATCGATTTTATATTTTTATTTCTGGATTCGTAGACCTGCTCAAACTCCATAAATAAGTTCCATAGTTCGACCAATTCATTCAACTCCGGTTGAAAACGTAGCCATTCAAATGCTTTAATTATACATGATAAAAGACGATTTTGGATGTTTTAGAGATACGTGTTTTGGTCAGTTATATAACCAGGACCATAGTTGTAATAAGTTTTTTTCTTTACAAATCATTAAACTTAATTGATTAAAAACAAAATATCAACACATGTATCAAAGACATTGTATATGGCTTGGGAGCGAGGGACGGTCAGGTTGGAACTCGATGTTGATTCTGAGATTGTAGTGGGTTTCCTCAAGACAGGGATTAGTGATTCGCACCTCCTGTCATTCTTGGTACGCATGTGCCATGGCTTTTTATCTAGGGACTGGATAGTCCGAATTAATCACGTGTATAGGGAAGCTAACCGTCTTGCAGATGGGTTAGCAAACTATGCGTTCTCATTACCCTTAGGCATACATATTTTTAGTAGGTGCTTAGATACGGTTAATTTGATTTTGTCAGATGATATGCTCGGGTCTACACGACCGAGAGAGATAAGAATGTAGCTCGGTCAGTTCATAATTTAATAAAACGAGGAAGTATTTTCCTCTCATTCACCCAAAAAAAAAAAAAAAAAATTTTTCTGCTTTTTCCCAACCGGGACATCGGTTTCAGAGTTACAGTAATCTCAAGAGCAGCTTTAAACAAGGAAGCATAGTGGTAACCATAGATAAAGTGATACAACGATCAAATTAGCATCTCAAAGAGCTGGATGGTTTAAGAACTGGATGTATTCAAACCATAGAGAAAGATAAGAAAGAGATGATGATGGTTCCAAACCATGTATCAAAGTTTAAATTCTAATACTCTTAAATCTATGACATGCATGTCGACGATGTCGTACAATTCAGTAGATTTCCCTTACACTTGAAGGATTTTAGGTTCGTGCATCTACAATGATTTAAGCAAAAGAAAAAAATCGATGTAGTTTGAAAATTATATAGAGATTTCAAATCAATATAATAACAAAATCGTAATCTTTATGACTTTTTCGACCCACGTGGGTTGATACCCTAAAGGATAACCAAACCGGCCTTCTCCATCATAAAGTAAGCCTCAAGGGACATCAATATATGAATATAAAAGATTTTATTCACCTAACTAACAGTATCTCATTAACTAACACAAAAATCCACACGCTTTACTATGATATGACACAAATTATAGGTTTAGAAGTTATATGCAAAGTTGTGAATATTACGTTTTTCCTTTTAATAACGAATTAGTAGAAGAATATTCAAACTCATTTTAAAATAGTATTTATTTATATTGCAAGTAATTCCTGAACTCAGAGCTTCATTTCCGAAATTCTATTTAGAGTATTGCAGTTGGGCATCCCGTACAGACCGGTAAATTTGAGCTATAAAAATAGATTGAAAACGTGAATACTTTGTGAGAAATAAATCACTGCCTAAAATCTAAAAGGAGAACTCTCAACTTTTGAAAAAAACTAGCTCGTATATAATTCAATGTAAATATGTCTAGTCTTATTTTGTTTCAGTGTTACTTAGATTTTTCAGCTTATGAAATATATAAACGGAATATCACTAGGTTTGAAATAAAACAAAAATATCACTTACGTTATATATATATGAATCAAAACTTATAGAAAACCTCCATGTTTATAATTCTTATTATAAAATAAATTATCCAATGAAGTTCATCAATATTGAAATATGATATGAGATCACAACATAAACAGTTTGATAGTCATCATTTTTCTTAGATAGATTCTATTGTGGTCAATAGAGTTGTTCTTGATAATAATGATGTAATAGACTAAAAAGCCAATCATAAAGATATCTGACTCCTGAATTATAATAAAACCATATAATGGTAATCAAATTTATGTAAAGAAGGTAATCTTGAAGAAAATATATAGCCTTTCAAAATAGAAATATCTACCGGTTTGTAAGTAATTGTTGCATTTATTATGGGATATTGCGCGATATTTAACCAAATAAAGAATTGAGTTAGTGACACGAAATTAAATCACTGATCTTCTATGAATGCAAAAAATAAAAAATAACCATGAGCATAACTTTTAAGAACTGGAATACAGAATTAACATAAAACATTTTTACTCCATTTTACATCATTCTATAATAATAATAATAATAAACGAATGATGGTTTTTAAGAAAATTGAGTCGGAAAAAAAATGAATAATAATTATAAAAGGAGGAGAGAACAGAGAAAACCTTTAAAAGAACAAATAAGGATGTGTATCAGTATCATTTGTATGGTAATCAATCACAAAAGGGTAAAAAGTAGCGGTAACAAAAATGGCAACCGATCTATTTGTGCATTATGTCTTACCAATCTCTTTGGCATCTTTTACTTATTTACAGTCACTTATCGCAATCTTTACCGTTTTGTGTCATCAATCGGATCCAAAAGATAAAAAAATATACCGTGAGAGAACATAAAAAAAACAAACCTTGTATAAAAAAATATTTGTTTTAAAGGCAAAAACTATTATTTTATAATTTAAAAAGCTCTTTTAAGTTAATTAAATAACTAAAAATGAATATACACTCTAGTTTATATATTTAATTACTTTAATATCACATGATAATTTTTGTTTATCAATATGTGTACCAAACCTTATTTTCTATAAGTATAAGCAAGCACATCTCTCTTCTTCTTGCAAACAAAGAGAGATAAATTTTCTCAAAAAAAAAAAAAAAAATCAAAGAAAGAAAAAGAGAGACAGAGAATGGGAAAGTTAATGGCAAAGAGGTTTTGCATTGGGTTTGGGTGTGGAAGAACTGGGACTAGCAATAGCAACAACAAAAGATCATCGTCTTCATCATCATCATCAATATCTTCTTCATCATCATCATCATCATCATCTTCATGTAATAATAACAACATAAAATGGGAGATGAGGCCTGGAGGGATGCTTGTTCAGAAGAGATCAGAAGATTCTAACACTAAAGATTTGATCAGCCTTAGAGTCTCCACTGTTCCTCAACTTTCATATGAAATCTCCATTGATGCAAACTCCACTTTCGGTAATAGTTACATATCTTCTTTATATACATATAATTTCATAACGTTGAATATATATATATATATATATATATTGAAAACTCTATAAATCAATACTGTTAGACCAATAATATTTTATTAATTTATATAATTATTAATTTATAAAGATATTAATTACACCGAAAAATCAATTTTAAACTAGAAATATTTATTAATTTATCAAATTATTAATTTACCGAATTAATGTATCGAGAGTTTCTACTGTATTTACATTTATATAGTTTGGAATTATTTTTATTTATGAAAACCTTTTAGCAAAAAAGAAAAAAATATTTACAACTGGTGCTTATGACTATGACTAGTTAGAGTGACAAAACAAAAAGAATATGACTATTTAGATATATTTTATATTGAAACCAGCTTAGAAAACTAAAGTACTCACTCAATATTACATTTTCACCTGGTAAAACTGTTTTTTAAAATTTAATACTATATAAATCGTCCTTAATCATACACATTATAACCGGTCAAAAGGTGTCATTATTTAAATACGTAATACATTATTAAGTTTTATGCATGTAACTTTTAAGAATGATGTTTCTCAAAAAAAAAAAAAAAACTTTTAAGAATGACCATTGGCTATGACTATGAGTTATGAGAATACTCTTATGAGACACACGCTTTAGTTAAGGAGTATGTTAAGAGACATTACTGTTCGGTGATTAGTTCTCTCAAACTTTTGTATCGTCATAGTTTGGATCTAAATAGTAAAAAGAAAAAGAGTAAGATGGAACTTTTTTACATGTATAAATGTTTTAAGCTTATAATAAATATAAATATATATCAACAAAATAGTGTATAGTCCTTTTTTTTTTGTTCAATGTCGGGTAGATAACCTTTTCAATTTAGCATAAATAATAGTTTGGTTGGTTAATTCCGAGACAGCTAACTGTATTTATTGACTGGAGCGTCTTTTGATACAAAACGATCATATATTAGTATAGTTTCTCATTTGATCTTATACTTTTTCCAGGTGAATTGAAAATGATGATAGCAATAGTGAGTGGAATTGAGGCAATAGAGCAGAGACTCTTGTTCAAAGGAAAGGAAAGAGAAGACAAAGAATACTTACACATGATTGGTGTTGGAGATGGAGACAAAGTCTTTTTATTACAAGATCCTGCTTTTAAGGAATTAAAACTTCTTCATCTCCCAATAACTGTCTAATATATTTCCTTACTTTTTTTTATTGATTAATCAATTGATTAATTAGCTCTAATCCATCTTCAAACACTTTCTTATAGAAGTGTTATGAGTTCTGGATTATGTAGGGGTGTCTGTTTGTTAATTTGTTGTATGGTCTCACATTTGATAGAGTTTGAAAACGAATTTGAGTGAGTAGTTATATTTTGGTAGTCTTCTTGATTAATTTGGAAGATCAGATTTTCTGAGTGTGAAATTTATTACATACTCAACACTATTTTTGAATTTCTGTTTTAAAATATATAAAAAATATGATTGCGTGAATTTTTTTTTTTTTTTGAAATTTAATGTTATAGATTATTGTGATATCAAAATCACTTTGAAGAAAAAAACTCATCTCAAAGATCTCCGATTAGACTGTGCAACATAAGCTACACCAATCATCTCAAAGAACTCAATTAATGTAAATTAAAATTGAGTTACTATATATCTATATATATATATATATCTATATATCATTATGCATGTTACAGCTGTTTCATGATTGTAAAATGTTAGAATTCTTTGTTAAAAAATGTTAGAATTCTAAAAAAAAACAGAAAAGATAATAGATGAAAAAAAAGGAAAAAAAAGACAAGGCATGCTTACACGTACGTATCACTAATTGTTCGAGATGTATGGTTAATTAGCTTTACAACGAATTTATAACTTTTAAGTAATCATATGTCTTCTTTTGCATTATTATATGGTTAAAGTTTAACAGTAATATTATATCGCACGCGTGCAACCCGACAACACAAAAGCAAGTGGGTGTTTATAAAGTGGTGGTTGAAGTACAAAAAAGACAACTAAAATTTAATTTCAAAGTTAAATAAATACACTTCATTTTTAATGACAGGCAGATTTTAAAACCAACTGAAAAGCGATATTAAAAATTAATTGGAAAATTGGAAAAAGAAAGTAACTGATAAAATTTCTTTGGAATATCGACGTTGACGCGAAAATTTTTTATTCTAACTTATAATGTTGAGATACCATATCCTCTTAAATATCGGTTCATCTACCCTAAGGAAACGACCTTTTTCTTTATCAAAAACAAAAAAAATCGATCACATAATTTTCCTGTTAAACTTAGCTCTTTTTTCCTACTATTACAAAATATACTTATAGCCAGTAGCAGTGCCGTTCAAAAACTTTCAGAGGTCCTAGGTTAAAAAAAAAAATTTGTTTTATAATTTTTTAATAGTAATTATAATCTAAATTCAAATGATACAAATATTAGAAAACAATTATGGATATAATCTACATGTTCAAAAAATCTACTACATATTTTTTTATAAATTTAAAAAAGCAAGTTAAAATCCTAGCAAAAAACACGAAAATCAAAAAATATGAATTAAAATATTTGTAGTTCTTAAAGAAATTATTGAAATGGTTCAAATTTTAGTTAAAATACTAAAATTTGATAAAATTGATTAGAAAAAATACTTATTTTAGACACAAATGAGATTTTTGGTAAAAAAAGACACAAATAAGGTTTGAACTCATGTAAAAACTTAAATAACAGAATGTTTTAACTACTACACCATGAATAATTTTTGGTAATTAGGGGTTCTAAATATTTAATATTATTTGGAAACCCTAGGCAAATACCTATTTCATTGCACCATAGGCACGGCCTGATTTCGTGATGGTCAAAACTATGAAATCATGTAAACTAAAGAGTATGTAATGAGTAAGCTGAGCAGTAGACTGAACTAATAAAAATATAAACTAAGAGTATGTAATCGAAAAAGTAAGAGTGGAATTAGTGGAGCTTAACAGGTGACAAACAAAATAAGTAAAAATAGTGTATGAGGAAACACTTTCACTTCTATTGTCTGATTGAAATAGTAATATGTTTGACTCATTAAAATTTCTTGTAAATAAATTATTCGACGATTACATTCACTATAAAATATTTAATCGGAATTCGATTTGGAAACTCCTGATTAATAAAAATGTATAATAAGTATAGAATATACGAAAGGAACGATATGCAGAACAAAATTACAATGATAATTACAAAAAATGGTGTTAGTATGATAGTTGTTATTTTCTACTATTTTTTTTACACTTTAAATTTAGCAATTTTTTTTTTTGGCCAATAGAACGTTATTCAATAAAATTAATCCGTACAGCATATGGTATATTATTCGATTTGGAATTTCGTCTAAAAAAAATGATTCGAATTTGGGTGAAAACAAAAATAATAACCACTAATTAGGATTTCACAACACTGGAATGACATATATCTAGCCGGTTTAGCCAGTTGCAAGTTTTATTTTTCAAGTAATCAACTCAATATAAAAATTTAATCAATTCTAATATCGTCTATTACAAACAATTATACTTATACATTTATTCTTAAACGCACTATAAGATCTCGGACACAATAACAAATTTACGTTGCATGCATGTAATTAACGTATTATCAGCCAAAACGAAATCGTGTATCAACCCTCAAAACAAAAACAATCCAACAACAATGACGAAAACGAAGGAGGAGAAGGAGTAGGAAGAAGATGAAGCCGAGTCCTTAGGCTGATTTGTTTTATTATATGATTCACTCTCCGGTTGTGCAAGCTCATCAGCTTCTTTAGATGCATTTGGACTAATTGGCACGTAATCTTCCACAACTTCGACTCCTCCCGGAGCTAGATCTTCCGGGACTTCGTAATCGGAGTAATCTTGACTATCCTTTGAGTTTTTCCCGGTAGGAGGCGCCAGAGGAGATTTTTCGGTGGTGTTTGACGTCGTTGTCGGTGGAGAAGGAGAAGATGATTCGGCGGCGTAACTTCCACCGGCTAAAGCAAGAGCTATGAGAAGAAATACAAGAAAGAAGTATCTAGCCATTTGTACGTTTACTATATCTATGAATAGGCTGATATGTTAATCCGCTTCGTGAATGTGATGAGTGCGTTAGTTGTAAACGAAAAAATTGATGTAGGCTTCTTCGATTTCGTAATGAATTTATATGCCTAATTTATGATGATTATATGAGTAAATGGTATAAGCTTATGGAGAAAAAAAACTTTTTATGTATGAAATGCTTTTCTCTATGAGATTAGAGAGGGGGAGAGGGAGATCAAATAAGAAAACTGAAGATGATGAATAAAAAAGAAAGGGGAAATAAATTGGGAATTTAAAGCTATTAATTAGGAGATGGATATGTTTGGTAATTAAAACCAGGTGTTTGTTTAAAGTTGTGTGTGTGTTTTTGTTTTGTTAACCAAATTTGAATCATAAGCTGTTCTTTTTGTATATTGTTTCAAAGTTTTTAGAATACGGTTTAATACCTTTTTAGCGTTAGTTTTGTTTTTGTTTTGTTTTTTTGGCTAAATTTTGTTTTTGTTTAAGTGACAACTTTAATGATGGGTTGTTATTCTCTTTTCCACCTCAACCGTAGGTTGTTATTAGAAATTGATGTACAAAAAATATATAGTTATAAGGTAAAAAAACGCAGATAAAATAACTATAAGCTACAATTATCAAATGATCTACATACTTGTTTTTATGTCCAGTAGAATTTTAGTTCCATTTTCATGGTCGTCAGTGTTATGAGAAAAAGCATTTGTTTCAGAGCTCAATTAATATATGTTTGGGGTCCCCAAAACAGAAAATGGTTTTAAGATAGTAGTTACAAAACTACTTTTATTTCGATTCTTACGTGTTCAAACATGTAATTATGTACTCTTTATGTTTTATATTACTTGATTTTTATAATTATTACACATACATTAACAAATCATTTACTTTTTCTGTTTTTCAAAATAAAATATATTTTATCATCAACTCCAAAACAATTCAACCTATTAAAAATAATATACAGAATTTAAACAATCAAAAACAATAAAAACACAATTAATTTTATATAAGAAATTGAAAACATCATCTATTATAAAACAAAAATTTTTTTATCTAAAACATCATTTATTATGATACAGAGGGAATATGATGTATCATAAATATTTTTTCTTGTGTCAGAATTTAATAATGAGAGAATGGAAGACCGAAAAAACTAATATGTAAATTGACTAAAATTCCATAAGTTGAAAATTGTGATGATTTGTCTTAAAAGCTAAGGTTTGTGGAATGTACATTCCAAAACAAACGTGTTGAGAGTTAGCATTAAAAGTACTACCACCAAGCTTCAAGACAAGGATGTTAATCTGCCTCTATGATATGGTCAAAACCATCAATCAAATTGATACAAAAATATATTCATCTATAAAAATATACAAAAATGAAGCAGAATTGACGACACTAACCAGGCAAAGTGACAACAATATATGTGATCTTCTTCTTAACGCAAAGTTTCAACACTGTCCATCTTAGTCCACATAGCTAATTTTTTGCGTTTCAGATGAGTTTCAACCTAACAATACTTAAACTCTAGATCACAGTCGCCTAGTTTTACAGCGAAGAACCCCACGAAAAGGTAATGGGGCATTTCATCATTGTAAAGATTTGTTTCTTCGAGGTCATCTTCTTTTTTTCTTCTCTTTTTTTTTGTCATAGCTGGCGAAAAAGAGCATCTCTTATAGAGATACAACAATGTATTCTCGGTATGCTTTGATCCGTAGTTTACCAATTGGTATTGGCTTCCAGATTTTTGATATATAATGGTTTTTATCCGTTTTTGACCATGATATAAGTCCTTTTTCTAGAGTCTTTTTGGTATTTTTCGAGTCTTTTTGAGTCTTTATAGGTTGACGAACGATTGGATCTTAATGGGAGCTTTTGGAGCATTTTGGAGCATCGAGGAAAGAAGAGCCGAAGTACTCAAGTCGGAGTCGAGTTTTCAAGGCTGTGTCGATCGACACGGTCCTGTGTGTCGATCGACACGAGCATGTCTGACGTGAAGATTGAAAAATTTTCTCTTCAGCCCACGAAGCCCATAAGTTTACAGAAAAGCCCAGTCCGAATTTTAGACGTTATATATAGTTTATCCTTCGGCTTTTAGGTTTTTTATCAAGTTTTGAATTGAGATATTGAGGGAGGAGAGATTAGCAGAGATTTTAAGAGATTTCAGACTTCTGGACTTCATCGTTTTCGAATCTCTGTATCACTTACTCTATCTCTTTTATGCAATTTTATTCATTCATAATGTTTACTGCATCTATGTCTGAGTAGTTTGCTTGTTAGGTTTAGGGTAATTCTAGAGTTTGATGAGAAATCGTTAGGATTGAAACACTGTTAGGATTTATCTTTATGTTCTTCATCTAGATTGATTTAACTCTGATTTTAGGACTGATCAACTGAAATTGGATATCCTAGGTTGCTTTAATAGATGCGAAAGTATTATTAACAACCAGACATAATCTTAGATGAGCATAATTATCTATTCGCAAAGAAATTTGGCTTAATAATTTTGTGAACAATTAAACCTGAATTTAATGCTTGATTTTATTCACTAAGTTTGCAAAGAAATTTGGAATTTAGGGATTTAGTCATAGATAATCTCTGCAACGAAAGTTGATTGGTTTTATATTCGTGTTTGAGTTCTAGAACTGCTCTTAACAAATCCTGCCCGTTTTTGTCCTGTGTCGATCGACACATACATGTGTGTCGATCGACACGATCGATTTTCAAGTCAAACCTGCGAATTACCCATAGCCTAACCTTTTGTCCAATTGATTTCTAGATCATTGATAATCATTCACTGTTTACTTTTCTATTTTTATTATATTCATACATTCTTACTTAACATAATTTGAATTCACTAATCGATTGTGTGTTTAGATTCCTTGTGGATTCGATCCCTAAGTACTACTACGATCTCTTAATTTGAGAGAGTAGCTCAGGGAAAATTTGAGCATATCAAATTTTGGCGCCGTTGCCGGGGAGTCAAAATCACCATTCGATTTTTTATTTTAGAATTTTGTCTAAGTTTTTTATTTTTGTTTTATTACTTACTCGTTCTTTTCTCTTTGTCTTGTGTGTTTCAGGTTTATGCCTAATCGCGTTACCAGAAGCAACCAGAACGAAGAGCTAGTTGATCTCAACCTTGAGATTAGAAAATTAGAACGAGCCAACCGAACAGCGAGAAGGTCAGCCATAATGAATCCGTTAATTCTTATCAGAGGTGAAGATGAGTTTATTCAGGATAGTGAGGGTCGTAGACGTAATGCTCAGGGTCAGAGGATAGATGAGAATGGAGTTGTCATTTTAGAGGAGCCAGCTGGGCGAGGGCGCACTCTGGGAGAGTACAACATGCCTAACAAGTTCTATGCCAACATGGCAGCGATTCGTCCTCCTTCTTTTCCGAGGAACGACTTTTAGCTGAAGCTGGCTTACTTCTCACTTGTGGCTCAGCACCCGTTCCATGGCCTATCCTTTGAGCACCCCATGGATTACATTGAGAGGTTCGAGGACTTAGCATCTAACATTAAGGCTAATAGAGTGTCAAGCGATTACCTCTACTGCAAGCTTTTCTCCTACTCTCTGGGCGGAGAAGCAGCCTACTGGTTGAAGCAGCTGGAGCCGGGCTCGCTGACTACTTGGGAGGACACCAAGAATGTTTTCCTCAAAAACTTCTTTGATGAGGCGAGATCCGAGGATCTGAGAACTAAGATCTCTACTTTCAAGCAGGGATCGACTAAGGCATTTAAGGCTTCCTGGGGAAGATTCAAGTCCTACCAGAGAGATTGTCCTCACCATAGGTTCAGTGATGTTCAGCTGTTGGGCATTTTCTTCAGAGGTATTGATTGGAGGTATCAGATGGCTCTGGATTCTGCTAGCAATGGGAACTTCAACACCAGATATCCGGAAGATGCGTTGATTCTTATTGGTGGGAACATGGATGAAAGTCAGATTGCTGAGGTGAAAGCCAAGATAGACTCCGTGCATAACCTTTTAGTGGGGAAGAAGTTAGTTCAGTTTGCTGCAGAGGTAGAGACTTTCGAGCCAGAAGAAAAGGATGTCAACTACATCAGTAGAGCTGGTTTTCAGGGTCAGAGGTATGGTAATAAACAAGGGTATCAGACGAACGACTATCAGAAGCCTTTAGAGCAATTACACTATGAACTACGGTTCTTCTTCTTACCAGACCCCTCCTGCTCAATCTTCAGATAGTGAGATGAAGTCTATGCTAGAGCAGATTCTAGAGGGTCAACAGAAGATGACAGTGAGTTTCAATGGGATGATGGATGCCATGTACTCTGATCTGAATGGTAAAATCGAGGCCCTAAATCTCCATGTGAAGAAGCTTGACACCCAAGTTTCTCAAACCGCAGAGAATGTTAGAAGGCAAGAAGGTTTCCTCCCAGCCAAGACGGAAACAAACCCGAGACTACACATCAACGCTATCACTTTGGGGGAGTGAAGAGGAGGTTGAAGAAGATGAGTTTTGCGTTCCAGACCCCATGTCGATCGACACGGAAGGCTTGTGTCGATCGACACAGGTCAAAAATCGCAAAACTAGAGTTTACTCAATCGATGATTTTTCTCCCAAGGTCGACACATCCTCAACACGGGTCCCAGACGAGTCCAAACACTTCAACACCTTCGGTTCAAGCAGAGGAAAGGGTCTACAAGCCCAAGATTCTATACCCACGGGCTATTAGTGTCAAAACACCAAAGGAGAAAGGGAGACATGCTCAACCACTGCTGAGGAAATTGCAAAAGATACCGAATCCATGGATGTTCGTTGTTCCTTGCTCAATCAAAGGTATGGAATTTAAGAATTTTCTTTGTGACACTGGAGGTAATGTGAATGTCATGTCTCAGTTTGTTGCAAGGAAGCTGGGGATTAAGGATCTGCAACCTTCAAAGATGTCTCTCGAGCTGGCCGACTTTTCTTCAACATTTTTGAAAGGGTTCATTCCTGACTTGATACTTCAAGTAGGAGATTGTCTGGTTCCAGTGGATTTTCACATCATGGAGACGAAAAATGACAGCGAGAGACCATTGATTCTTGGGTCATAATTCCTTGCTACTGTAGGTGCGATTGTGTATTTTCTCAATCAGATAATCTCCTTCTCCAAGGCCAACAAGAATGTCTTCTACCCCGCAGTTCGGTTCAAGAAGAATTCTTGTATGACCGTTACAAATGGAGGAAAGCAGAGTTCAGACCTTGGAGATGACACGAAGAAGATCCCATGTGCCCCACCCTTGACTTCACCCTCTATGAGATCTGATGGAGACTTGACAGCCTGCAAGGTGAAGCGCAAAAAGACTTCCAAACCATTCTCCAGATTCAGAATCATCATCCCCTTAGAGTTGAGGGAGAAAGGAGAGGTAGTTGTTCAAGCCATGCTGCAAACCACCATGAAGCTTTTCCCTGGCATTGTTTCTTGGAAGTCTGGAGCTGGAGAGCGATCAAATGCAAGGTTATCAACGGATGAGGGAGACATAAGACCCCTCAAAGATCCACCAAAAGCCTGAGCCTGACACAGTCAAGCTAATGACTGAAAACAAGTGCTTAGTGGGAGGCAACCCACTGGTAAGAACTACTTATTTTCATTTTATTTTTCTTTTGTTTACTAACTTTTAGTTTTGGTTTTAAATGTTATTTATCTAAAAAAAAAAGACGAGACGAGGAAACAATAGTGTGTCGATCGATACACCTACTCGTGTCGATCGACACGCCCTGCAACAGGTAAGTTCTCGTTCTTTTCAATTGGTGTTTTCTTTTTCTTTTCTGTTCTTTCACCAATCTCAGGCTTGATAACACTGAGGATAGTGTTGTTTATGTCTGGGGAAGGTAGTTATTAACTTTGTGTTTGTTTTTGAGAGTCAGTCTAAAACGTTTTATTGAGTCAAAATAGTCAGTTGGAAACAATGACCCCTCCTTTGGCTTAGTGGACTGTCTCTTTCAGTTGTGTGACCATTTTTCCAAGATCAATTTCAAAGGCAGACTAATGAAAAATCCTAAGGCTGACCAGTTAACTAGAGACGTCTGTTCCAGCATAATCCGCCGGGTTCGAGCTAATTATGCGGTCTCCTCGGTGATTGGTGTTCATAGAGCTTGATTCCTCGATCATACTTGAAAAGTGCACCTTTTAGTGAATGTAATGGTACTCCTTTCCCTTGTTCTAAAAAATATATATATGATGATGATTGGGGTAAAATGATAGTTCTTGAGTATAAGGATGAGGAAATAAAATTTCAGTGAGTCAGTACTCAAGAAATGATCACCCGGAGCTCAAAAGCAGCAGTCTGAGTCCCTTAGAACGGATGTAGAGGACGAGCGATCTCACGACCCTGTCCCTCACAAGGAACAATAGTAGTGAAAGCACTGTTTTTGGATCTCAGCAGATTCATAAAAAAAATGTGTAAAGAATCAAATAAGTCTGGGGGAGAGAAAGAGACCAAGAGTTGTATGGTTCACTAGTCATGGTATAGTATGGTAATGAGTCTTGATTGTTCTTGGCATTGAAATCTGGGACGAGACCCAGCTATGAGGACTAGCGGGTTATGTTGATAAGTCGTGGATGAATTTGGGAGGCTGCGAATGTCTATGGAGAAGTACATGGTGGTCTGGTTTTGAATTGGTTTTGCATTATATGGATTACTAGTTGAAATGGTCGGTCCGACACTCCAAGGGAAGTTAAGTTTCTGCGTTTTCATACCTCTTTCACATTCTTAGTTTATGTTTGCTTTAGGGCAAGCAAATGCTAAGTCTGGGGGAGTTGATATATCATGGTTTTTACCCGTTTTTGACCATGATATAAGTCATTTTCCTAGAGTCTTTTTGGTATTTTTTGAGTCTTTTTGAGTCTTTATAGGTTGACGAACGATTGGATCTTAATGGGAGCTTTTGGAGCATCGAGGAAAGAAGAGCCGAAGTGATCAAGTCGGAATTGAGTTTTCAAGGCTGTGTCGATCGACACGGTCCTGTGTGTCGATCGACACGAGCATGTCTGACGTGAAGATTGAAAAATTTCCTCTTCGGCCCACGAAGCCCATAAGTTTACAGACAAGCCCAATCCGAATTTTATACGTTATATATAGTTTATCCTTCGGCTTTTAGGTTTTTTATCAAGTTTTGAATTGAGATATTGAGGGAGGAGAGATTAGCAGAGATTTTAGGAGATTTCAGACTTCTGGACTTCATCGTTTTCGAATCTCTGTATCACTTACTCTATCTCTTTTATGCAATTTTATTCATTCATAATGTTTACTGCATCTATGTCTGAGTAGTTTGCTTGTTAGGTTTAGGGTAATTCTAGAGTTTGATGAGAAATCGTTAGGATTGAAACACTGTTAGGATTTATCTTTATGTTCTTCATCTAGATTGATTTAACTCTGATTTTAGGACTGATCAACTGAAATTGGATATCCTAGGTTGCTTTAATAGATGCGAAAGTATTATTAACAACCAGACATAATCTTAGATGAGCATAATTATCTATTCGCAAAGAAATTTGGCTTAATAATTTTGTGAACAATTGAACCTGAATTTAATGCTTGATTTTATTCACTAAGTTTGCAAAGAAATTTGGAATTTAGGGATTTAGTCATAGATAATCTCTGCAACGAAAGTTGATTGGTTTTATATTCGTGTTTGAGTTCTAGAACTGCTCTTAACAAATCCTGCCCGTTTTTGTCCTGTGTCGATCGACACATACATGTGTGTCGATCGACACGATCGATTTTCAAGTCAAACCTGCGAATTACCCATAGCCTAACCTTTTATCCAATTGATTTCTAGATCATTGATAATCATTCACTGTTTACTTTTCTATTTTTATTATATTCATACATTCTTACTTAACATAATTCGGGGTCAATTAATATATGTTTGGGGTCCCCAAAACAGAAAATGGTTTTAAGATAGTAGTTACAAAACTACTTTTATTTCGATTCTTACGTGTTCAAACATGTAATTATGTACTCTTTATGTTTTATATTACTTGATTTTTATAATTATTACACATACATTAACAAATCATTTACTTTTTCTGTTTTTCAAAATAAAATATATTTTATCATCAACTCCAAAACAATTCAACCTATTAAAAATAATATACAGAATTTAAACAATCAAAAACAATAAAAACACAATTAATTTTATATAAGAAATTGAAAACATCATCTATTATAAAACAAAAATTTTTTTATCTAAAACATCATTTATTATGATACAGAGGGAATATGATGTATCATAAATATTTTTTCTTGTGTCAGAATTTAATAATGAGAGAATGGAAGACCGAAAAAACTAATATGTAAATTGACTAAAATTCCATAAGTTGAAAATTGTGATGATTTGTCTTAAAAGCTAAGGTTTGTGGAATGTACATTCCAAAACAAACGTGTTGAGAGTTAGCATTAAAAGTACTACCACCAAGCTTCAAGACAAGGATGTTAATCTGCCTCTATGATATGGTCAAAACCATCAATCAAATTGATACAAAAATATATTCATCTATAAAAATATACAAAAATGAAGCAGAATTGACGACACTAACCAGGAAAAGTGACAACAATATATGTGATCTTCTTCTTAACGCAAAGTTTCAACACTGTCCATCTTAGTCCACATAGCTAATTTTTTGCGTTTCAGATGAGTTTCAACCTAACAATACTTAAACTCTAGATCACAGTCGCCTAGTTTTACAGCGAAGAACCCCACGAAAAGGTAATGGGGCATTTCATCATTGTAAAGATTTGTTTCTTCGAGGTCATCTTCTTTTTTTCTTCTCTTTTTTTTTGTCATAGCTGGCGAAAAAGAGCATCTCTTATAGAGATACAACAATGTATTCTCGGTATGCTTTGATCCGTAGTTTACCAATTGGTATTGGCTTCCAGATTTTTGATATATAATGGTTTTTATCCGTTTTTGACCATGATATAAGTCCTTTTTCTAGAGTCTTTTTGGTATTTTTCGAGTCTTTTTGAGTCTTTATAGGTTGACGAACGATTGGATCTTAATGGGAGCTTTTGGAGCATTTTGGAGCATCGAGGAAAGAAGAGCCGAAGTACTCAAGTCGGAGTCGAGTTTTCAAGGCTGTGTCGATCGACACGGTCCTGTGTGTCGATCGACACGAGCATGTCTGACGTGAAGATTGAAAAATTTTCTCTTCAGCCCACGAAGCCCATAAGTTTACAGAAAAGCCCAGTCCGAATTTTAGACGTTATATATAGTTTATCCTTCGGCTTTTAGGTTTTTTATCAAGTTTTGAATTGAGATATTGAGGGAGGAGAGATTAGCAGAGATTTTAGGAGATTTCAGACTTCTGGACTTCATCGTTTTCGAATCTCTGTATCACTTACTCTATCTCTTTTATGCAATTTTATTCATTCATAATGTTTACTGCATCTATGTCTGAGTAGTTTGCTTGTTAGGTTTAGGGTAATTCTAGAGTTTGATGAGAAATCGTTAGGATTGAAACACTGTTAGGATTTATCTTTATGTTCTTCATCTAGATTGATTTAACTCTGATTTTAGGACTGATCAACTGAAATTGGATATCCTAGGTTGCTTTAATAGATGCGAAAGTATTATTAACAACCAGACATAATCTTAGATGAGCATAATTATCTATTCGCAAAGAAATTTGGCTTAGTAATTTTGTGAACAATTGAACTTGAATTTAATGCTTGATTTTATTCACTAAGTTTGCAAAGAAATTTGGAATTTAGGGATTTAGTCATAGATAATCTCTGCAACGAAAGTTGATTGATTTTATATTCGTGTTTGAGTTCTAGAACTGCTCTTTACAAATCCTGCCCGTTTTTGTCCTGTGTCGATCGACACATACCTGTGTGTCGATCGACACGATCGATTTTCAAGTCAGACCTGCGAATTACCCATAGCCTAACCTTTTGTCCAATTGATTTCTAGATCATTGATAATCATTCACTGTTTACTTTTCTATTTTTATTATATTCATACATTCTTACTTAACATAATTTGAATTCACTAATCGATTGTGTGTTTAGATTCCCTGTGGATTCGATCCCTAAGTACTACTACATCTCTTAATTTGAGAGAGTAGCTCAGAGCAAATTTGAGCATATCAGTTTTTAAAACTTTTTTGTCATGAAACCAACTTTTAGGTTTTTTATTTTGTTACAAATAATTTGTAATTTCTGATCACTTCATTTTTAAATGAAATTTACATTCTTAATTTTTGTTTGCTAGTCTCTTTGAACTTGACCCTGAGTACAAAATGATTAGTATCTGAGTGAAAGTTTATGAAGTTTTAGAGTAATTATATTATTTCAATGAGAAATGAAAACTAATTATAATAACTAATTAACTTGTTATGAAAGATTGTGTTATCAAATATGATGATTATTTAACTTATAACTTATTGAATGTAGTATGCTTTCAGAAGTGGCAATAAGACAAGAAGGTGAGGAGAATGTTATAGCTTGCATATGCCTAGTTACCGAAATGCATGAGAAATACATATCTCATGTCTATCTTGTTGTTTCCAACTTTTCATAGAAAGTAAATCGATCATTCGTTGCCTGCAAAGTTTCACAAGTTTAGACACAATAACATTTGTTATCGTGCATTCGTTGTTCATGAAATTTCAATCGTGTTTTTCTCTGTTTCACAAACATTGTTGTGGTTTGAAAAAATATATATTAATAGTGGCAATATGTGTTCAGCTAATATGTAGATACAAGTTTCTCTAATTCATCAACTACATAATACATTGTAGAGGGATAACTTAGTTAAGGATCCCAATGTTTTGAAATCTAGATCATGATTTCTTTGATTCCTTGTTCTCTTCAGAATTTGTTTGTGGTATAATTTGTCCTTAATTTGGGAAAAGGATGTACGATGACAGCGACGACCTCAAATACAACCTCATTCCTATATGGGAGGACACTCGAGAGTTTGACAATGTCCTTGATGTGTTTGAGAAGGGAAAGGGCAGTAACACATCTACTTCATTGACTGTCAGTACCACGAAATCTGTGAAAGATGAGTAACCAATGTTAACATCATTTTCCAACACCTACACCATACCGCGGTCAACACCTGACTTGAGTCTTTTCGAGCTCTCGCAGACCAACCTGTTTTTCTTCAATGGCATTCAACTTCTATGTCTAGGATCTAAAACATTGTGATCAACGAATTTGACATGAAGGAAACTCACCGTCTTGGAACCCTTGAAGAAGCGTAAGTGTTTCACTAACTGACTTTGTTGTTATCTAATGCGATTCGATGATTATTTCATTTTTTACCTTTTTGAATATGGTAGGCTCTCATGTGTGGCTGTAGGACAAGAAGGCCATATGGTAAAATGTAGCTATCTCGTTTACGAAGATCATGAGGAACACGTTTCTCCCTTTTATCTCGTTTCCTTCAACATCCTGTAGAAAGTGAACCAACCGTTTGTTTGGATATCGTTCTTTGTTCGTTGTTCTCTAAAACATTTTTTGGATATTTTCTTTTCTTGTTTGCGGATTTTGTTTGAAAAAAAGAATGAAAATATTATTCAGAAGTATTAAATACATACGACTTAGTTATTACTAGGTAAAAGGAAATTCTCTTTGACCAAACCTAAACTCATAATCCCAAACGATGAAAAACGAAGAAAGGATGTTAAGTATCTTCCATAGGATATAGTGATGAATATATTGGCAAGATTACTCGTGCAAAATATGTGAGATTCAAGTTGGTCTGTAGGCGGGGCCGTGCCTATCCTACTAAAAACAAGGCAACCGCCTACGGCATTTCTTCACATCAATATTTTTAAGACCCCAACTTTTATATAATTACTTTAATTGATACAAAAAATTGTAAATGTGCTTTTTAGTTTAGTTTTGTTGTTTAGAAATAACATCCTACAAATTATTATAAGTTTTGTATTGTTATATAAATATCTAACTTTATAATTGTAATTAATATATTTTAATTAAAAATGTTAAGGAATATATGCTCACAATATTAATAAATATTTTTTTAATATCAATTTTTTTTTTGATTTAGTAAATTATTTTGTTTTTATACAAAAACATATGAAACATATTTGTTACTCACATCAAAATTATCAAATATAATTTTTTCCTATATTAAATATACTTTTTTAAAAATTATATTTTATATAATAAATATTATATTTTTAAATGAAGTTTTGGGTCATCGAAAAGCTAGACACAACACTGTGGTATAGGGAAGGGAAATCGGTTACGGAATCCGCTTTCTTCCGCAATCTCTACCATTTACCAAAGTAGTAATGAATAATGATTTGTCGATCATGCATGTCTTTTTATCATGCTCTGTTATTATTTGTTCGAAAATATTCTCTTGTTTTTCAACTGTTTTTGTGTTTACTGATTTTTCTTTTCTAGACTTCGAACATTTAAAAGAAAATATTAACTGGTACTACTAAAACTCATTACCAAAAAGTTGTTCTTTTCGAAATTGATACTAACTAAAATATATATATATATATATTTTGGAAATAACTATATTAATTTAATTAATTTTCAGGCACAAAAAATATTTAATTCAAGAATTTTGTTTGTCAGATGTTAAATAGGAAAAAATCAAAAGATAGTAAAAAAAAAAAAAGATGAGAGGAACATAGAGCAGATCGCCTAAAGATCCGATCATCCAAACATGACGGCTAATAGAAACTGTTACATTTTACACGTTCCTCTCTCTCTATCTCTCTCTAACGTCTCCTCTCCTTTCATTCTCCATCTTCCATGCGATTCCCATCATTCTCCTTCTTCTTCTTCCTTCCTCATCGTCTCTCCTCTTCTCTTTCCTCCTCCTCTTCTCGTTTCTCCTCCTCTCTCTCCGCTATGTCTCCTTCTCTCGAGAAATCCCGACAAGGCAACGGAGATTGTCGTGATGGTGATTCGAAATCTAGGGTTACAATCGTTGGTAGTGGCAATTGGGGTAGTGTTGCTGCTAAACTCATTGCTTCTAATGCCCTCAAGCTTCCTTCTTTTCATGGTACCGATTTTGAATCTGCAAATTTGGGGCTTGAGAATTTATCTGTTTCAAATTGGAAAAATCCTGCATTTTTGATAACCCAAAAACGAAATTATCATTTGATTGCAATGTGTTAATGGTTTTGATGAATCTCTTGTTTCAGATGAAGTGAAGATGTGGGTGTTTGAGGAAGTTCTACCAAATGGTGAGAAGCTCACTGATGTAATCAACAAGACCAATGTGAGGATCTTTGTTCTTGATTGGTTCTTGATTATGAATCGGTTTTTTTATAACTCTGTTCTTGGTTCATTGAGCAGGAGAATGTCAAGTATCTTCCTGGGATTAAGCTAGGAAGAAACGTTGTTGCGGATCCTGACCTTGAAAATGCAGGTTATTGACTTCAGTTTTCTCCTTTACATAGTCCAGTTAGATTGTTGAGATTGATGGGTTTATATTATATATACGAATGCAGTGAAGGAAGCAAACATGTTGGTTTTTGTTACGCCGCATCAGTTCATGGATGGTATATGCAAGAAACTAAGTGGGAAGATAACAGGTGAGGTTGAGGCTATATCTCTTGTTAAGGGAATGGAAGTGAAGAAGGAAGGTCCTTGTATGATCTCTAGTCTCATCTCTAAGCAACTCGGTATCAATTGTTGTGTTCTGATGGGTGCAAACATTGCAAACGAGGTTGTTACATCGGTTTTTTTTTTTATTCTTCTTTGACATGATCGACAATTTTTACTACCTTTTAGTGATTTCTGACTACACATTGCTCTGACTAATATTGTAAATACAGATCGCTTTGGAGAAGTTTAGCGAAGCAACGGTTGGATATAGAGAAAGTAGAGAAATAGCTGATACATGGGTTCAGTTGTTTAGTACTCCGTATTTTATGGTCACGCCGGTAAGAAATTTTAATGCTTCTTTAAAGTTTCGTTCTCGGTTGTTGAATGGCTAAATTTGTTGCCATCTAGGATTGCATAAAGCTTGGTCAGTAACAATACGGCTTGTGTTAAGAACAGGTCCATGATGTTGAAGGTGTAGAGTTGTGTGGGACCTTGAAGAATGTAGTGGCTATCGCAGCGGGTTTTGTTGACGGTTTGGAAATGGGTAATAACACAAAGGTAAGTTAAATGAAGTTTGATTGTTTCCTTTTAAGAGACTTTAAGTAGTTCCTATAGAGATCTCATGCTATGTACCATCTCTAGGCTGCAATCATGAGGATTGGTTTAAGAGAGATGAAAGCGCTCTCGAAGCTTCTGTTTCCATCTGTTAAAGACAGTACGTTCTTCGAGAGTTGCGGTGTAGCAGACGTCATAACAACTTGCTGTTAGAACTGAACAAAAACCTGAAATTTCTTTGCTTTTTTTAGTTTTCGAATGTAACATTGACTCCTTTTTTACACAGTAGGTGGACGAAACCGAAGAGTTGCAGAAGCATTTGCCCAAAGCGGAGGAAAAAGGTTTAACCTTTGTTGACCTCCGGTTCACTTCAACTGCATCTAGATAGTGTTTTGATGGTTTTGTCTGTAAACATTACAGGTCTTTTGATGAGCTTGAAGCAGAGATGCTACAAGGGCAAAAGCTACAGGTAGACAATTATATATATACAGAAAATTGCCTAGTGATTTCGCTGAAAGAACGTAAACTCTTTAATTACGTCTGTTTAATTCCAAATCTGAAATTGGTTTCTCTGTATTTGATTGCTTATTAAAGGGTGTTTCGACGGCAAGAGAGGTTTACGAGGTACTGAACCATTGCGAATGGCTCGAGATGTTTCCGCTCTTTTCGACGGTTCACCAAATCTGTACAGGTCGTCTTAAACCTGAAGCCATCGTCCATTACCGTGAGTACAAAGCCTGATTTGTACCATTCATCTGCAAAGATGTCAATCTGAGTTGGTAAATTTGATGTAGCGGTTCACCTTTTTTTCCGTGTATGTGCCTTTGTTTGTTTACTGGTGAGTGGAAACCTTCTCACTGGCTTAGAGGGTCTTGGTTATTCGAAGTTTAGGCCCAATCTAAATTTAGTGGGCTTGAGATCTTCTCACTCACTCGTATCTGCTGAAAGATTTGAATGGGTTTTACGAACGCAATTCACATTTAATCTGTTTTCTTAGTATTAAGAATCAATTTTTTAAATTTTATTTTGAAAAAAGCTTTCTGCTAAAAATAAATGCAGGTGAGATGTTACAACATGGAAAAATAATACATAAGAGCAACAACTCAAAATTGTGATGATGTCGTTCGAGATCAGTTTCGTCAAAGTTAGTCAGCATGGTTGGATTTCTTTCGAAGTTCGATCCATATTTTTGGAATCTTGAAAATCTATATTTTAGTAATCCTCTTATTTTATTGTATTTTTTTTTTACATATTTTACACATACTATTTGAATATTTTGGATCAAATATTTTTTCCTTTAATCTGATATCTAAAATATTAAAATTTAACAAAATATCAAAATGGTCGTAACATGTGTATTGTACCTTGTGTCAAATAAAAAACATTTACACATCTACTTGTACTACAATTACAAACCTTATGGACACGTACAGCTAAATTTGGAGGCACCACGTGTAAGTATGGGGATGTCTCCACAAGATAAACGGTATGCAGTTATATTAGTTAACCATATAAACGGCACGCACTCTAAGAGCATATTTCCCAATTAGTAGAAACAATAAGACAATTGTTATATATATATATATATAAAGTTAATTTATCATTTCGATAAATATAAATAAAGAAAAAAAATTTATATCTGGTAGGAATAGTGTACTGAAAATATAACCGAAGGAAAATTTTATTATTACTCTTTTGATATTAAAATGAATTGTAATTGAAACAACAATCGCAACGATTATAGAGAGATAAAAAAGATGGTGGGTTCCACAAATAATATTTTACACAGATAGTGGAACAACATTTGTTGGCTTCCATTGTTGACTATTGTAACACTCCTCTTTGGAGACCAGTGTCACTAGTATCTCTTGCTTTACGTATTAGTTGCCTCGTTGAAAACCTTTCCAGGAAAACTCTGTGGGAAAAACTATAGTAAGGTAAAAAGAGTACAACCACGTAAGCTCCCCTTCGAATGCTCAGATGTCATCTTGTAAATCACGTTGATGATGCATTCCAATGTTATGGACATGTTTCCTGAACATAGTGTTAGGTAGTGACTTTGTGAAGAGATCAACGGCATTGTCACATGATCGAACATACTTGATTTCAATGACTTTAGCCTTCTCAAGTTCCTGAGTGTACGAAAAGAACTTTGGAGGATATGTTTGGTTCTATCACTTTTGATATATCCTTCTTTTGTTTAGGTGACACATGCAACATTATCTTCATATAAAACGGTTGGTTCCGTATTTACGTGGATTCCACTACTTGATTGGATGTGTTGGCTTATTGATCTCAACCATATACATTCTCTACTTGCCTCATGGAACACAATGATTTCAGCATAATTTGAAGAGGTTGCCACAAGTGTCTGCTTCTGAGAATGCCAAGATATAGCAGTGCCTCTGATCGTAAAAACGTTTCCAGTTTGTGATCAGACTTTATGTGGATTTCATGCATCTGCGAAAACCAATCATTTGACCGTTTGAATTTTTAGGGTAAAATAAACCTAAGTCAATAGTCCCTTGAAGATAGCGAAAGATGTGTTTAATCTCATTCCAATGTTTTTTTCGTAGGGGACGAACTGAATCTTGCTTAAAGATTAACGACAAATGATATATCGGGCCTTGTACAATTCGCTAGGTAAATAAGAGCTCTAATGGCACTAAGATATGGTACTTCAGGACCAAGTATCTCTTCATTCTCCTCATATGGTTGAAATGGATAATTTTCGACTATCAGTGATCTAACGATCATAGGAGTACTTAAAGGATTTGCCTTGTCCATGTTGAATCGTTTTAGTACTCTTTTGGTATATGTGGATTGATGCACAAATATACCATTTTGAGAATGCTCAATTTGTAGGCCAAGATAGTACTTCGTATGTCCGAGATCTTTCATCTCAAATTCTCCTTTTAAGTAATTTGAGGCCTTATGTATTTCCCATTGAGTTCCTATTATGTTTCGATCATCAACATACACCGCGATAATCACAAATCCGGATGTTGTTTTCTTGATGAAAACACATGGACATAAAGGATCATTTACATATCCTTCTTTTGTTAGATGCTCACTCAGACAGTTGTACCACATGCGTCCATATTGCTTTAACCCATATAATGATCTTGTAATTTTATTGAACATAACTCTTTAGGTTTGGAACTTAATACCTCTAGCATCTTAAATCCATCTGGAATTCTCATATAGATATCAGTATCTAATGATCCATATAAATATGCTGTAACGACATCTATGAGACGCATCTCTAGATTTTCGTTAGCCGCTAGACTCATTAAGAATTTAAACGTGATTGCATCCATAACGGGAGAATATGTTTCCTCATAATCGATCCCGGATCTTTGAGAAAATCCTTGAGCCACAAGGTGAGCTTTATATCTCATAATTTTGTTTTTCTCATTTCATTTCCGAACGAAGATCCATTTGTATCCGATCGGGTTAACATCTTTGGGTGTGAGTGTAATATGTCCGAATACATTTCGTTTATTAAACGAATCAAGTTCGACTTGTACAACATCTTTCCATTTCATCTAATCTTGTATGTTTTGACATTCATATACAGACTTTGGTTCTGGATCATCGTTTTCCTCATCTATCTCCCTTGACACAAGGTATGAGAAAACGTCATCGACTACATTCATTTCATTACGATTATATCTTTCCATTATGAATATAGTTTATAGAAATCTCATGATTTCCTTCATGATGCTCTGTATTATCGTTAGTCTCATGATTCACTTCTTCCAAAATACTTTAAGTGATTTTGGGGTCATTATGCTTCTCAGCTTCCCTTCGTTTTCTAGGATTTTTATCCTTAGAACCAATAGGTCTACCACGTTTCAAGTATTTTCTAGACTCACGTGTATTATCTGCTCTTTCATGTTTATTTGGTATCTCAATTCGAGCATGAGCATTTACAGCCAGTATATGTGATTTTGTTACCGTTTTTGTATATGCAAATGCATTAGGTAGTCGATTTGCTATACTCTGTAAATGTTTAATTCGTCGAACTTCTAGTTTTGACTATCTTGTAGGAGGATCAAGGTGTAACAGAGATGACACACGCCATTCTATATCCTTTCCTACTTGTTTATTTTCTCCCATAGAACCAAGAATACTTTTTTATTGAAATGACAATCGGCAAATCCTGTCGTAAAGACCTCACCAGTCTGTGGTTCTAGGTACCTTATGATTGATGGGGAATCACAACCATTATATATTCTCATTCTTATTTGTGGTCCCATCTTTGTA
Organism: Arabis hirsuta; assembly: GCA_964056655.1. Taxonomy (NCBI): domain Eukaryota; kingdom Viridiplantae; phylum Streptophyta; class Magnoliopsida; order Brassicales; family Brassicaceae; genus Arabis; species Arabis hirsuta. Next base: position 27,720,810 of record OZ053309.1, on the reverse strand, counting down.
CGTTGTGGTGGTGCTATAAGCACATATACCGCACAACCAAAGATTCTTAGAATAGATATATTCGGTTCTCGTCCGAAAGCTAATTGTAATAGAGAATATTTATGATATGCACTTGGTCTTATCCGGATGAGTGCTTCTGCATGCAAGATGACATGTCCCCATACAAAGGTTAGGAGTTTTGATCTCATGATCAATGGTCTTGCAATTAATTGCAGACGTTTAATTAATGATTTTACCAAACCATTTTGTGTATGAACATGAGCTACCGAATGTTCAACTTCTATTCCCGTAACCATACAATAATCATTAAAGGCTTGAGACGTGAAATTATCAGCATTGTCTAGTCTAATTTTTTTAATGGGGTAATAAAAAAACTGAGTCCTTTGTTTGATTATCTGAGTTAGAAATCTCGCAAATGCCATATTTCGAGATGATAATAAACAAACATGTGACCATCTAGTAGATGTATCAATTAACACCATAAAATAGTGGAACGGTCCACATGATGGATGTATTGGTCCACAAATATAGCCTTGAATTCTTTCAAGGAATTTTGATGATTATTTATCAATTTTGGTTGGCGATGGCCTTATGATCAATTTTCCAAGAGAACATGCAACACATGTCATTTTATTCCCCTGATATATCTCTTGGATTTTTAGTGAATGGCCATGTGAGTTCTCAATAATATTACGCATCATTGTGGTGCCTGGGTGACCGAGGCGATCATGCCATAGTGTGAAATCTTCTCGATTTCTTTTAATCACTAGATGCGATTCGATTGCACTTATATGAGTATGATGCAATCCTGAAGGGAGTTTTGGAAAATTTTCTAGTACATGCCTTTTTCCGGATTTATCGGAAGTTACATACATATACTTTTTTCCATTCTCAGTCGCGGACTGAGTATCATATCCTTGAAGGTATATGTCTTTGAAACTCAACAAATTTCTTTTAGAATTTGGAGAATATAAGGTATTGTTTATGAAAAACTTGGTTCCATTAGGCAACATAAAGTTGGCATTGTCATTGCCTTTAATCAAGTCTGTAGGACCTGATAGTATTGACAATAATGTTTATCGATTTTAAGTAAGAGGAGTATCTCTTGTTCTTCAGAATAGTGTGTGTTGTTCCACTATCTGGTATACAAATTTCTCGAATCACTTCCTTGGATATCGATTCATCCATTTCTGAAATTAACAAAAATTGAATAATAGAAAGTAAATTTCATTTACTAGGAAATACGCTTAATAATTATGCATTTCAATCTTACGAAAAAACACATAATTTGTTGAAAAACAGAAATACATAATAAGTAGATATGGCATAACTGGAGACCATTCAACAGTCTCATTACAAGCATTTTAATTATCCGTCATAGCGGTCTCGTCAAAGTCATTCACAAAGTCGGGAGAATCAAGGTACGATGTATGTGTTCCGTGAGGTTCACTTCTTTCCCTTTGCCTTTGGCAGACTATTGGTATAGCTTGTAAAGATGGTCAGGAGTTCGACATATATTGGACCAATGTCCTTAGGACCCTCATCTGTAACATATGCTATCACGCTTCTGTGCGGTAGTCTCTTGAATATCTTTTTCTTTAGGGATTTGTTTAGAACGAACCCATTGGAAAGAATTTCTCCCATGTGAACTGTAATTTCTTCCATGCAAACAATTGAATCTGCGGCCACGACCCCGATAGGTTTGATTTTTCTTCTCCACATTCTTAACATCCGTTGCATTCACTTCAGGAAATGCTCTGGCTCCCGTAGAACGAGAGTTGTGATTCCTTATGAGAAGATCGTTGTTTTTCTCTGCGATTATAAGTATTACAATCAACTCAGAGAATCTTGTGTATCCGCAATTTCTTTACATTGCTTGCACGACACAGTGTTCTTTGTGGAATGTGAGGTATGTCTTTTCGAGCATTTCTGCTTCGGTGACAGGTTTACCACAAAATTTTAATTGTGATACAATCCTCAACATTGCAGAATTATATTCCTCCACTTTCTTAAAATCCTGAAACCTCAGGTTTTTCCACTCTTCCATCGCATGAGAGAGATTTATCTCTCTCTGATTATCGAACCTGTCTTTCCGACCTCTCCACAGCTCTGCTGGGTCTCTAATATGTGCATAGTCATGAGTCACATTTTCATCCAAACGTTTCCGCATAAATATTATTGCATTTGCCTTAGCTTGAGTGGATGATTCTTTTCCCTCTATGATGGTGTCAGATAAATTTTCCGCTTCCATATAGAGTTCTGCATCGGTTGTCCACGCATATAATTTGCTCGAGTAATTTTTGAGATTGACCATTTGATTTCTAAAAACAAAATTGAAAATATTTTATTAGAAATATAATATGATTTTAGAAACTTTCTAAATTAACAATAACAACAATTATAGTAAACATTAACGCATAAAAAAGTAAACCAATATTTATGATAAATACTTCGCGGGTAAATTCTCCAGCGAAGAGACCATAAATAGAAGTAAGAATTACATCGATATCAAAAACCAACGAAACATTTTTCTTACAAAAATTAGAATCAAAATATTTCTTGTAAAAGTATTTGAAAGAAGATGAAATATTTGAGTGATTTTGAAAGAGTGAAATATGAGTGTATTTATAGATTGAAAATACTATTCATAGCCGTTGGAAAGTAGATAAATTTTTGAAATTTTTTTTTTCTTTGTGACCGTTAGGGGTCAAATATTTAAGGAAAAATCAATATAAAAAACTTTAATGAGCAATCAATTATATTTACGAGTTTCAGATAAAATATTAAATTTATAAATAGGTGGTTAAATATTTTATATAATAATAGTTATAAAGTAAACAAGAATTTAATAACAGAGTTATGGTGACAAGTTATGGTGACAGAGTCAGCCATGTTAATTAGATAAATAAATTATTAAAAGAATAGATAAATTAAAATACGGTTAAACTTGAAATGAATAAATAATTAAATTATGGTGTGTAAAACAACTATGAAATAAATTAGTATGTCAGTATGGAGGCGGTAATATGTACACTATAACAAATAATAAATAATAGTGCGCAAAACAACTATAAAAATCAGTATGGAGATGGTAATCCGCACACCATAATTAAAAAAAAAATAGTGTATAAAACAACTACAATAATTAATATGAAGGTGGTAAATTATACCCATATAGTATAATAGTTATATATATAAAAATTAAAATTATAGAGTGATTATAGTGTTATAATGTTATAAAAAATGGTTAATTAACTATTTTGATAAATATAAATAAAAAATAAAAATTTATACGCGATACTGTACTGAAAATATAATATTTTTATATATTGATGTGAAAAAGATGATGGGTTCACAAATAATATTTTAGACAGATAGTGTGGAACAACATTCGCTGGCCTCCATTGTTGACTGTTGTAACAACAATAAGTTTTCTATTTTCCTTTCTTTTATTTCATTTCAGTGTTTAACGGTAGACGCTTCGCTTTTCTTTTTCCGGTGGTTTTCTCTCGCTTCCGATTCTTACCGTATCTCCGGCGACTTCTCCGATTTCTCTGGATTTCTCAGTGAGTTTCCTTCTTGCTTCTTCCTTTACTCTTCTTCTTCTGCTTTACCTTCAGTACAAACTTCGCTATTTGTCACCGATGGTTTTTCAAAATCACTCGTCTCGTTTTCGTTTTACCCAAACCTAATGTACAGATTCCAATGCTTCGATAGAGAACGATTTCTGTATTTCTCCGTTGTTTTCATTGTTGATTCGATTTGTTTGGGGTTGCATGTCACTGAGCAATTTCATCGATATCCCAAAGTTTCGAAGGTTTTTTTGGGTCAAATTTATGGAAGACGAGTATCTAATTGGTTTATTAGGGATTATAAAATCGATATCGCTTTCCATGGATCTTAAGTTATAGTCACAAATCTTACTGCATTTGGTTTGTGTCTGAGTTCTCTTTATCTTTGATACTTGTATTGTGTTATATAACAGCTATGACAAAAAGAGCAGCAGAAGCAGTGCCTCCTCCTCCATTGGAGAGCTCTAGAGTTGGACCTGACTTTTTTGGTTACTATAGAGATCAAGTAGCAGAGCTCTTGTCTAAGGAAGAGAGGATCCCAAATCATGAATTAGGTGCTACTACTTGTACTGAAGCTATAGGAGCTAAGTTGTCGAATCTCAAAAACGAGAAGTTGAATACCTTGTTAAGGCAGAGCGTGTGGGATCTCGTTCCTGAGGTTGATGAGGTAAACTGAATTGTTCTGGAAATTTGATTTTGTTTGATTGTGTTTAGCGTTATCTTTCAATGGAGAGACGTTAATGTTATGCAATTTTGTTTTGCAGATGCAGTCGCGTGCTTGCTCAATGCATCTAATGTCTCAATTGAAAAACAAAAAAACGTCAACATCACCAATCATTCCCGAGGATCCTACGTTCAAAGAGGTGAGATAAATACGATTCTTGCTTACTTTGTCTGATTGATGTGTTTGAAATCCGTTTTGTTACTCACGTTTGTTTCCGTAGGTGGAGGATGATATACAATTACTTATGAGGTCTGATCCTAATCTTGTCAAGGAAATAGTGAGGAAACTTTCAGATGATCTATTTGCCAGAGTAAGTTTCTTCTTCTATTAACATCTCGACTTCGTGAAACATATAATGATGCAACTTTCGTTTCATAGCTACATATAATATCCTGTCTGAAGCAAAATGAAATTGTTTTCTCATTATTTCCTTGACAAGATTAGGATCAGACCTCGTAATTCCATTGACAAAATGAAATTGTTTTCTTCTGTTAACATCTCGACTTAGCGAAACATAGAATCTGTCTGAAGGAAAAAGGTTATTGTTTTCTATTTGCTTTGAGTAGCTGGACAACATGGAGCAGCAACTTGAGAAGCTCCTTGACAATGTGGTCACCACATGCAGGTTATACACAGTCACCTATTATATAGATAGACATTCTTCTTTCAATGGTTACTTATGTGTTGTCTGTTAATTCTGTAGCAACAGACCTATGAGCCGCAGAGAGAAAAGAGATCTTCAGAAATCAATTAAGGAGCTACCTCGAGAGAATCTTGTACGTGTTGCTGGAATCATCAAGAACCGTTATGCAGCTTTAGGAAAAGAGTTTCCCGATGAAGTTGTAGTCAACATGGAGGAGGAAGTAAGACATCTGAATATCTAACATAAGACTTTTGGTCCAGTCCATTCATATGAAAAATTATAACACAGATTCAAAAACAAAAATGTGTGCTTCAGGACAACGTAATGCTTTGGAGATTGCATTACTATGTTGCAGCGGTTAAAAGTGCGCGGGAACTCTCGAGCTGAAGTAGTACAGGTACATAAATCATAGGCTTTGTAAATTCCTTGTCCCAAGTTGTTAGTATAAATAGGAAATGGCAAGGAGAAAACTTTGGTATCCACAGTTTATATTCACTCGGGGTTTTCTTAGAGTTTTTACTAGAAAGATCCGACTGGTCTTGGCTAGATACAGAGATTACATTTTGTTTAAATCTCAAGAAAAGAGAAAGAAAGATGATGATCTTGTCTTTTGTTTTGCCTTGAACAAAGAAACTACAGGATGAGTTTTAGATCTTTACAATCTGTTGCATTTTGAAGATCCAAACATTTTACTTCTTTGAGAAGCTATGATTCCTGCGATTGAGTTAGGTTTTATGATCCAGAAAGAAGAATCCTTGATTGGTGAAAAGTGCAACTAAAAAAGAAGTGTATATTCAATTATTGTTCATCATTCGACTAATAATTGTCCGCAGATAGGTTTGAGGGTTTTCATTTGAAGTTGAGAGTTTAATTAGAAGACTATACTTGTGTGAAATTGTCAATTTCTCGATATCTTTCCCTTGGTAGTTGAGCTTGAAATTCACATCCGAGAGATGAAAATTCGATATTCCAGTACCTCCGACATTATGTTCTCTCTATATTCCATCTGTTATTTTAAATGTTTTTACATGATCATACACCATTATTTCCTTTGTCTGCATATATAAGTGGTTATTGTCCCTCAATATTACTCAAACACACACCAAAAGGCACACACACAGAGTGGAAACACAAACAAAAGAAGATATAAAGGGAACATATTGGTCTTGTTTTTATGGAGACGTATTACTCCAGTCTCGGTTTTTATGTTGGTTACTGTAAGTTTATTTATTACGAAGTAATTCTAATTGGATTAGTCATTATATATACCGTAATTGTCGATCCAAATTCAAACCATTTTTCGGCCAAATTGTTAATGAAAAGAAGTGAAGTTGTGATTGACACTTTGATAAGTGTGATAAGAAAATTTGTGAGGTTTTTCCTCTAGTAAACTGATAATTCTCCATTTAAAGTGATAAGCGATTAAAAATGAGAAAGTTGAAAATTTCGAAGACAACTGATAATTCCCCAGTTTTCACATTTTTTTTTTTTTTATATAAATAAAAGTTTGATTGCATATATTTAATAGTTGCTGAATTTTACAATAAGCCCACTCAAATATTTTAAGAATCCAGTTTGACCCAAGATAGTTAAAGCCCAGTTATAAGCCCAAAGAAGGGATAGTAATATGAACCGTTGCCGTCTCCTGCAGCCGATGTCTCAGTTTGAGAGAAAACCATATTTGCATTGCTTCTGATGAAGGCACCACCGAAGAGGAAGAAGCCGTCGTCACCACCACCTCCATCTCCGTCGTTTTCTTTATTTCCAGACGAAATCGCCGTCGATTGCGTAGCACGGATCCCGAGGTCGTACTACCCTAGACTCTCGATTGTTTCCAAAAGCATCCGCTCGATTCTCTCTTCATCTGAGCTCTACGCAGTTCGATCTCACCTTGGAACCACCGAACAGTGTCTCTATGTCTGTCTATGGGATCGCAGTTATCAATTCCCCCAATGGTTTACGCTCTGGATTAACCCTAGTCGGACCTTACCCAACTTCTCTTCCGTGGCTAAGAAGAGGAAGAAGAAGAAGAAGACAGTTGGACAATTGTTGGTTCCCATTCCGTCTTCTGATTTTGCTTCGCTATCAAAACCCACAATATCTCTGATTGGTTCTGAAATTTATCTGATTGGTGGACCAGTCAACAAAGCACCGTCCTCCACCGTACGAGTCCTTGATTGTCGCAATCACACTTGGCGAGATGCCCCTAGCATGAACGTAGCCCGGAAGTATGCCTTGACGTGTTTCTACAATGGAAAAATCTATGTATTTGGAGGGTGCGAAGATAATGAATCATGGGTTGAGGTATTCGACACAAAGACTCAGACTTGGGAATGCCTTCCAGATCCAGGTACTGAGGTACGTAAGCTTCACATTTGCATATTCAATGAGTTCGAAGGTAAGATTTGCATTGGGAATTCAAAGACTATGTATGCTTATGACACAAAGCAAGGAAAATGGGACTGTTGTGAATACGAGAGTGCAATGTTTGACAAGTTAGAATGTGTGATTGAGAATGTATCGTACCGCTATGATAATGGTTATGTGTATGGTAATTACAACTTTCAGTGGTATGACATCAAGTGTGGTAAATGGAAAGATGTTTACGGGTTAGACTCGCTACGAGAGAAGCACATGAGGAATGGTGGCTCAAGTAGAAATAGAAGTAAATTAGTTAGTTGTGGTGGGAAACTCTTACTTATTTGGGAAGGGTATATGAAACATAATCCCAATAATAGGAAGAAGATATGGTGTGCTCAAATCGTGCTCGAAAAACATGATGGAGGTGAGATTTGGGGAAATGTTGAGTGGGTTGATGTTGTGCATACTGTCCCCACATCATGTCATCTCTTGCATTGTCTTGTTGTCTCGGTTTGATTCACTTGTATCTAAGGTATCAGTTTCTCGGATCTAATTACATGCAGGTATCTATGTAAATCTAAAGGAAAGGCAAAATAGATCCATCTTTGGTCAAGGTTCCAAGTTAGGTCTTTATCTTCTTCTCCTTTTTCCTCTGCACGCATGTATACATGGATCCGTTTTGGTTAAGTCAACGAACAGTTTATGTTTATTTTGTTTAATGAAAAAGTTCATGTTTTTTATGCGATTAGCCAAATTTGAGGATTCGAAATATAGTACTTTTCCCTAGTACATAAATGTGTTGTTGAGCAACAAGTTAAGGAGATTAATAAGTTAACAGTCATTTTTGTGAACATGAAACTTCATTTGGTTAAACTATCTAGTGGAAAATCAATGTCTGTATATGTTTATCTAATCCATTAATTGTTGATTACGAATATGATTCATTATTTCCCCAATGGTTTACCCTCTGGATTAACCCTACCCAACTCTTCCGTGACAAAGAAGAAGAAGAAGAAGATTGGAAAGTTGTTGGTTCCGATTCCACCTTGTAAGTTTCCTTGTTTTTCAAAATCCAATACTGTAGTTGTTGGTTCTGAAATAGGGGATCGAGCACTTCCCATATGCTATTGGGCTTCATTGATCAAGCCCAACTTCTGGCCCAATACATAATGAAGTATGAAGCCCATAGTTCAACAGACTTGGGAATGCCTCCTATTGAGATACGTAACCTTTTACTTCATAGAATCGCTGAGTTCGAAGGAAAGATTTACTTTTGGAATTGGAATTCAAACAAAAAGTATGCTTATGACCCAAACCAACGTAAATGGGAATGCTGTGAAGGCTGGATTGCGAAGTTTCCTTTGTCAGAATGTGTGATGGATAATGTGTGCAGGGCCGGATTTGAAATTGTCGGGGTTCGATACAAAAACACTATTAACATTTCATTAAAATTTTTTTATTTATTTACTAAAAATCTGGTTTTTAACAACAATACATTCATGTTTTATTATGTTAAATAAAATTATGAAAAAACCTACTTAATACTTTTATCTTTTAATCATAAAATTTCATAAAATATTTGATCACAAAAAAAACATGTATGTTATTCTACTAAATCTTCATTTTTTTTCAAATAACATATTTTTAATAAACTAAACATATAAATTTGAACTTTTTGTAATAAATGGGACCCCTTAAAAGTGGGGCCTATTCAAATGTTTCAAAAAAATCTGTTCAGGTCTGGCTATGAGTGTGTGGTACAGGTACTCCTATTGTAATCAAATGGGTCGCTACGATTGCATGTGGTATGACATAAAGGATAGTGAGTGAAAAGAGGTGAACGGGTTAGAGTCACTAGAAGAGATGTACAAGAGGAATGGTGGCTCAGAAAACAAGACTATAGTAGCTAGCTCTAATGGTAAACTTTTAGTTATTTAGGAAGGTTATAAGAAGTGTCCTAAATATAAGAAGAAGATTTGGTGCACAGAAATCGTTCTGGAGAAACGTGATGGAGGTAAGGTTTGGGGAAAGGGGGAGTGGGTTGATGTTGTGCATACCGGTTTGATTGACTTGTATCTAAGGTATGGTGATCTATCGTTTTGTATTCAACATCAGTTTGTCGGATCTAATTAAAAGCATTTATAGTGTAGTATCTATGTACTATACATATAGGGGCAAAAGTCGTTTAATCCTCAACTTTAGCAATATTGATCAATGTCCTGAGTTAGGTCTTGATCTTCTCCTTTGCACCCTCATATACATTTTGGTTAGGCCAATAGAAAGTTTGAGTTTATGTTTTGTTTAATGAAAAGGTTTTGCTTCTTTTATACGATTTGCGAAAGTTGGGTCCATCGAAAAGTATAATCTTCTCTTAATATGAATATATCGTTCAACAGCTGGAGAACGGAGAAGGAAGCAGAGGCAAAAGGAGACCAATAAGAATTAAGGAATTAATTAGTTAACAGTCACGTTTGTGAACATGAAACTTCATTTTGGTCAAACTAGCTACTAGTTAAATGGAGAAGTGATTTGGGTGCGATGCGATTATCTTATATTTTAGAATAACAATATGATTCATGTACGATTAGAATGCTCATGGAACATCGAGTCGGTGGCCCGTGTGATATAAACATATTTGTTTGGTAATATAAATTGGTATCCAAATTGGGGTAAAGAGCTTGTGTATTCATTATATATTTTTTTTTTTAAGATGAGAACCATACAACTAAAGACAAATATCAAAACTAGTCATTTAAACTTAGAGAATCATACAAAATTTTCACATATATAGAATCTAAGAAACGAGATGATGAACGTAACTTATTAGTGGGCCTAAAGATTTAAGTGGGCCAAAAGGAGTATTAAACCCTATTAGAGTTGGATTAGCTTATCCGATTAAACCCTATTATTATTGTACGAGAAAGCCGATTATGTTAATGGGCCTGAAATATAAAATAGGCCCATATTAAAGATCCAAAGTTCAGCCTCTAAAAATTATTGATTTAGCAAAAGGTGTTTAATTGAGGAAGAAGAAATCTCTGCTATATTATTATGCTCTACACTTCTTTCTTCTTCTTCTACGATTTACTTCTCCGATTCGAGCTTTCTTCATCTCGCAGTTCGTCAAACCAAGGTGTAATTGTGCTTTCTAAGCTTTGGTTTTCTCCGATTTTGATCCCGAAAATATCAGTTTGTTACATTAGTGGGTGATCGTTTGATGTGTTTCTCAAATTTTCCTGATTTCAAGTGTTGAAATCGGAGAATGTCGCAATCTACCGTTTATTTAACGCCAAAAGGTGGGTTCAGCTTCGATCTGTGTAAAAGGAATGATATGCTTATACAGAAGGGTCTTAAATCCCCTGGATTTCTCAAGACTGGAACAACTATCGTTGGGTTGATTTTCAAGGTTTGTTTTTTTACCCTCACATACTTTAACAATGTATGGGATTTTGTGTTTGCTTTTATAGCTTTTGTGTGTTTAGCTTAGCGTAATTGTTGGATAGTAAGTTCTTTCTTATGGTTGTTTGCAAGTTATGGAAGTTGTTTAGTGTTCATTTAGTCAGAAAAAAGTGAGTCCAAAAGGCTAAGATACAAATGTTAATGATAAGGTAGCTGAACAAGTTGTCATTTAAGGCTCTTGAGCTATAGAGTGGTGGTTTGATTGAAATTGTGGAGCTCGGTTTGTGTGATTAGATCATATCGATGAACTGAGGCTGATTCTCGGGCAATTTGCTGATTTCATTTATCTGTTTGTATAGGATGGTGTGATACTTGGGGCTGATACTCGGGCAACTGAAGGGCCTATTGTGGCTGATAAGAACTGTGAGAAGATTCACTACATGGCACCAAACATTTACTGTTGTGGTGCAGGAACTGCTGCCGACACCGAAGCAGTAACTGGTAATTCTTAACAACCGAATTTATATACTACTGCCCAAGATCAAATTCGGATTTCTCAAAAACCGAATGCTTAGTTATTTTGATTTATACCTCACTGTTCAGATATGGTCAGCTCACAGTTGCGGTTACATAGATACCAGACTGGTCGAGATTCTCGAGTCATTACTGCTTTGACCCTTCTCAAGAAGCACCTTTTCAGGTATTTTTGCTTTATCATGACAAGAAACTCGTGTTAAGTTTTACTAAGAGGCTTATGTAATCTAACTGCTCAAGTATAATTCAGCCATCAAGGCCATGTCTCAGCTGCTCTTGTGCTTGGTGGAGTTGATATCACCGGGCCTCATCTGCATACCGTGAGTTTTGAACTCCTGATTAAAACTCTGAATCGTAGATATATTTTCTAGCTCTTTTTTTTTTTTTTCTTTTTCATATTGTATTCATCTCTATGTTTTTTTGGTTAATACGTAGATATACCCACACGGTTCAACTGACACTCTACCATTCGCTACAATGGGATCTGGTTCTCTTGCTGCCATGTCAGTGTTTGAGGCAAAGTATAAGGAAGGTCTAACTGTAAGTAAAGCAGAGACATTTATGTTTATATTTTTCACATGTCTTGTGTGTTGGTCTTTATAATTTTTGGACACAAATCTTCCAGAGAGATGAAGGAATCAAGTTGGTTGCTGAAGCCATATGCTCGGGTATATTCAACGACTTGGGTAGTGGTAGCAATGTGGATATCTGTGTGATCACAAAGGTTTGTAAATCTTCTGACTAACCGAGTGATTGGGCCACTAAAGCAACACGTAGGATTAGCTATGTCTTTTACCTTTGCTTTGAAACTTACTAGATGATTTTGGGACAGGGGCACAAAGAATACCTAAGGAACTACATGGAACCAAACCCAAGAACCTATGTTAGCAGCAAAGGCTATTCATTCACCAAGAAAACCGGTAAGAAACTAGTTGACCGTTTCTGCTTTCTTCCACCATAATCTGCTTCTTCTTAGTGTTTCTTTCTGTGTGAAAACAGAGGTTTTACTGACCAAGATCACACCATTATCGGACCGAGTCGAAGTTGTAGAAGTTGCTGGTGAAGCTATGGAGGAATGAGTCTTACTGATGTCTACATCACTGTTCTGCCTTGTGTCTACATCACATGACGTCTTTTCTACTTTTATTTACTTTTTTCAGACTAAAATCAAATTTTAGTTTACCTTCATTTCATCTTTTAGATTTGTTGACTTGAACTTGTGATTATGGATTGATTATTCAGTTTTACAATTTAGCAGTCATGAAATTTCTCACATCATTTGAAAAAAAGCTTATTTTATAAAGAAAACTGAATTATTATTTTTTCGCTTACAATCTCTCTAAACATTCCTAACATTTTTCTCCCATATTTGTTACTTTCTTCTGATTTCTTGACTATTTTTGTTTGAGCCTATATAAACAAACCAACCAACCGAAGAAAACCAAAATCAAATTTGTTAATATATTTATTTGAAACAAAATTGTTTTAACAAAGAAAGGTTTCGTTTTCAAGAAATTGTTAAAAAAGGTGAAATTGATGACTTGCATCGCGGAGAATCAAAATCACTCTCACACTCATACGTTATCATCATCATCATCATCATCATCATCGACACAATCGCTTAAACCTCTCTCTCTTTCTCTTTCTCTTCGCTTAATTTCAGTATCTATCCATGGAGAAGAAGAATCCTTTGCTTCTTCTACTGTTGTTCTTCTTCTACTGCGTTGCTCCGGTTATCTCCGACGGCTCTGATCACCGTTACAAAGTCGGCGATGATGTTCCTCTTTACGCCAACAAAGTCGGTCCGTTTCACAATCCCAGGTCTGTGCAAAAATTCAGATCTGAGCTTTCCATGGAGATCTCTCCGCTCTTTGGGTTTCTGATTCAAATTTTAATTTACTTTTCTCTGAATAATAACAATCTCGAGCTAGGATTCGTAATTATCGACTTTGGATTCGGATGCTAAATTCGTAGGATTCGGATATATGCTTATGATTTGTATACACGGTTTGGTTTGTTGCAGTGAAACATACAGATACTTTGATCTACCATTCTGTTCATCAGGTATGTTAAGGGATGCTAAATTGCTTTAGTTTCATAGGTGATTCATATTGCTGAGGTATGTATATATCTTTTTGCAGCTCCTGTTAAGGAAAAGAAAGAAGCTCTTGGGGAAGTTCTCAATGGAGATAGGTTGGTTAGTGCACCTTACAAACTTGAGTTTTTGGGTGAGAAGAACTCTGAAGTTGCTTGTAGAAAGAGGTTGAGTAGAGAAGACGTTGCTAACTTTCGAGACGTGATCTCCAAAGACTACTACTTTCAGATGTATTATGATGATTTGCCAATATGGGGATTCTTGGGAAAAGTTGTTAAAGATGGGAAATCTGACCCGTCTGAGTACAAATATTATCTCTTCAATCATCTACAGTTTGAGATTTTCTATAATAAGGACCGTGTTATCGAAATTATTGTGAGAACAGACCAGAATTTCCTTGTGGATTTGACTGATGACAAGGAAGTCGAAGTGGATTTTACATATACTGTTAGGTGGAAGGAAACAGAAATTCCGTTTGAGAAGAGGATGGAGAAATACTCACTGGCTTCCTCAATGCCGCATCACTTGGAAATCCATTGGTTCTCGATCATTAACTCATGTGTCACAGTTCTTCTCTTGACTGGTTTCCTTGCCACTATTCTCATGCGAGTCTTGAAGAATGATTTTGTCAAGTAAGAGATGAAATAGAGTGAACAGCATAATTGATTTTTTGACTTTTGGTATGTCTAGTAGCTTATCCCGTAGGCTTTTGTACTTGATAGGTATGCACATGATGAAGAGGCAGCTGATGACCAAGAAGAGACTGGGTGGAAATTGATCCATGGTGATGTATTTAGGTTCCCGAAACACGGATCCCTGCTGGCTGCAGCACTTGGTTCTGGCACACAGCTGTTTACACTGTACGTTAACGGATAGAATTGTGGCGCGCTTCCTCGCATGCTGTTTTCTTTTCACTTAGTAACACACATATCTTTTTGCTTGTATGCAGAGCTGTTTTCATTTTTATGCTTGCGTTAGTTGGTGTCTTTTATCCCTACAACCGTGGAGCATTGTTCACTGCATTGGTTGTCATATATGCACTCACTTCAGGGATTGCCGGATATACTGCTGCTTCTTTCTATTGCCAGCTAGAAGGAACTAACTGGGTAAGTATGGATGCCAATTCATGGGCTTTTGTTTGTCGTAGCATTTTTTTTTTTTTTTAATAGATCACATCTCAGTAGTCAGTCAAAAGTATTCCGCGGTGTGAGCGCATTAGTGAAATCATCTGGTATAGTTTCTGCACATCTGATAAAAGTGACTGTCTACAGTACTCAAGTGATATACTTGATAGAAACTAGATACAGTACTGCGGTCAATTTGGTTTAGGATCCAACACCTGGCCATTTGGTTTTGCATTATGCATGATGGCCTTATCATGAGTTCTTTTACCATCTTTCTTTGACCTGGCAGATATGCATGCATCAGATTCATAGTTATGTAAATATGTGTATAGTTGAGGTCTGACCTTGCACACCAAATGACATGATTAGAGTTTTGAGTTTTTTACTTCTTTTTGCATGCTGGGTTTTGGCTCACAGTTCTAGACATTCATTTTTAGCAATCTGAGGAAAGAGAGTGTTTCTTGTTGTTCATATTGTTCCAAAAGGATTTGCTGCCAGACGAATGTCAGTCTACAAATTGAGTGAACAGTTTGTGATTAAATAGATTAATTAAGAAAGTTGAATATTGATTGACTTGGCAGGTTAGGAACCTTATGCTGACTGGAAGCCTCTTCTGTGGACCTCTTTTGCTCACTTTCTCCTTCCTTAATACCGTTGCGATTGCTTACCAAGCCACTGCTGCGTTGCCATTTGGAACTATTGTCGTTATTTTCCTTATATGGGCACTGGTTACTGCACCATTGTTAATATTGGGAGGTATCGCTGGTAAGAACAGAAAATCCGAGTTTCTTGCTCCTTGTCGAACCACAAAATATCCAAGAGAGATCCCACCATTGCGCTGGTACAGGAGAACACTTCCGCAAATGGCTATGGCTGGTTTTTTGCCCTTCAGTGCCATCTACATTGAGCTTTACTACATATTTGCCAGTGTTTGGGGTCACAGAATATACACCATCTATAGTATTCTGTCTATCGTCTTCCTTATCCTCGTCATTGTCACTGCTTTCATCACAGTTGCTTTGACATACTTCCAACTTGCTGCTGAAGACCATGAGTGGTGGTGGAGGTAATGTTTTCTTTTCTATTCTTTATCTGAGAACATATAAAAAATCGTAAAAAAGTTTTGGTTTCATGACCGCGATAGACCAATGCTTTAGCCTAAAAGAGAATCCCAGTTTTGAGTATCTATAACGGTTAATTTTTCGGCGTAACTGACTCTTTTGTATCTTGTGCATGCGAAGATCATTCCTATGCGGTGGATCAACAGGATTATTCATATACGCCTACTGCTTGTATTACTACTATGCGAGATCGGATATGTCAGGGTTCATGCAGACTTCCTTCTTCTTCGGCTACATGGCTTGCATCTGTTACGGATTCTTCCTCATGCTCGGGACAATCGGATTCCGTGCTTCCCTTTTCTTTGTCCGTCACATTTATCGCTCCATCAAATGCGAGTAAAAAATTGAAGATTCTTCTTTCCGCCAACTATTCCTCTCTCTCTGTGGTGTATGTAAGAAGATCATATTCTGTTTGCTTTTCGGCTTTGTTGATTACAAGTTCTGATGCTTAATGTTAACTTTAACTTTGATGGTTTTCCATAATAGAGCGATGGCGGATGCTGCCAAGGGCCATCGATCCAGTGAGGTCAATTTTCTTTTGGGTTTTGGTAATGCTACTTTTCATTTTCTTCACATCTTTCATTTTTGTTATTCTCTCTTGTCACAACGAAACAGTAGGAGAAAGAAAACTTCAAAGTTTCACTTATATATTTTCCCCAAAGAGAGTGATACCAATGTGGTAATACAAAAAGTCTACCTACTAATACAGATGAAAATGATACAAATAAAATTTATTAGGCTAAAATAACTTAAAACGTTTTTGAAGATTAAGTTTGTTAAAGAAGAACCAAAGAACCGAGAAGGACTGATATTCTTCGAAAACTCGCTTGAGCACCTAACTCTGTTTCTTTTTTACTTGAACCTATGATAATGGATGATTCAGTTTTGCAATTGAGCACTAGCAGTCATGAAATTCTCACATCATTTGAAAATGCTTATTTTATAAACAAACTTGTTGTATTATGTTATTCAAATCTCTTGACAAGACTCATCGTTCCTAATCTTTTTCTTCCTTGAAGCAAAGCTACTTGGTCCGATCTCTATTGACATTCTCTTTGTTCTGTGGAAGAGACCACAAAGTATCAAAATCGAAGCAAAACCAAAAAACCAAACTAAAAGATAATACCTTTCTGATAGCTCCTTAGCATCACAATGAGAACCTGTACTTAAATCAAATGCAAAATCAAGCTAAAGTGTTTCAAAATGAGATGAAAAAGGAACCGAACAAAACCAGAAAAGAGAGAGCAACCTTTGCAGTTTCCTTCATCACTCTCTTGCTCTGACTCTGAACCAGAACTAAGCATCCAAAAATCTGATCCCTCGGAATCAGTATCTTCCTTAATGCGTCTTGGTTTGTTTACTTGCGTTTTCTGTGTCTTTCCGCTTGATCCAGCTCCTCGTTCCACTTGCTCTACAAAATATATCAACAACATAAAAAACATTAAAAGCCATGAATTATAAGTGTGAGATATAAGATTCATTACAAGATATCAATGAATCTGATATCATGTGGAAGCTTTTTAGTGACCTAATTTGTGAAGAAATCTTTTCCCGTTTACATGTTTCCAGATATGTTCCTCATTCTTGTTCACAGTATCCCCCGTAAGCTTGCACACGAGTTTCGAACTGAAAACATAGCCAAAACCAAAGAAAGCTTAGAAATTTAAACTATTTTCGATGCATTTGCACTGAATACAAGAGAGATTATCAACCAATGGTCCTCATTTCCAAAGATATCAAAGCTCAATGGCGTTTCAAGTAAAACAAGATCAAGCAGCTTTAATGTATCTATGACTATGAAGCAAGGATCTAAGTGAAACTTGAGCTAATATAATCCCAAACTTTAGAGAAAACTCAAGACATGACCATGAAAAGTTTCATCATTTATCCACAAAATTATAAAGGGTTATTCAAAAGAGAGAAACTTCAAATAAACAACTACAAAGGTTACACTTTTTAAACACCCATTAAAAGTCAACACCAATGATTTCTAACTTTAACCTTTGTAAACCCTAAACCCACTTGAAATCTCTGATATTTCAATGTAATGATACAAAGAAAAAATGGAGAAACTTTTGTCTAACCGAGAAATTGGGCATTGCGAGAACATGTTGAGAGGAGGCTTTCCCTGAGATAAAGCGTGATCGATGAGTCCCAAACGACACCGTTTGTTACGAGCATATGATTCTTCGCCTCCGGCTAAAACCTCGTGACCAGTCTCGACGCATCTGAGCCGTCCGTTTCCAAGATCAACGAACGTAGGTGAGGCAAACAGATTCGTCGACCCTTGTTCTTCTCCTTTCGCCTTCTTCATCATTCTCCTCTCTGAGCTCTCGCATGAATCTTCAAATTGCCCTCATTAGGTGTCTGAAATCGATTTTTCGGTTCGGCATTCGAATCGAATAAACCCAAAACGAACCGAACCGAACCGAACCGAAGTTTTGTAGTTTATTTGGCCGTAATTTTTTGTTTCTCAGTCCAAACAAACCGGATAAACAGATGTCCAACTACATAAAATCGAAATTGATGATTCGAACCAAAAGGAACCGACTAAAAATAACTTAACCGAAACTCATTTATTGGGATTTTTTTAGCCTTTGATCTCCTAAGTTTGAATATCTCACAAATTTGTATTTTAAAGTGTTTTTATCAAAAAATAAAATAGAACTTGAATTATTACTGAAAGACTTTGAAGTAAAAAAATTTGGTAAAAGCCAACAAAAGCACTAAAGAGTAAGACTCAAATGGTGGTCAATGTTTGAACCATTGTTTCTTGTTCAGATGCTTCCACCACGGAGACGCAGAACGAGGTGAAGAGTCGATTCCTTTTGGATGTTGTAGTCTGCAAGAGTGCGACCATCCTCGAGCTGTTTTCCAGCAAAGATGAGTCTCTGTTGGTCCGGTGGAATTCCTTCCTTGTCTTGAATCTTTGCCTTGACGTTGTCAATGGTGTCTGAGCTCTCAACTTCTAGGGTAATAGTTTTACCTGTAAGTGTCTTGACAAATATCTGCATACCACCTCTTAGACGAAGCACCAAATGAAGGGTTGACTCCTTCTGGATGTTGTAATCCGCAAGAGTACGGCCATCCTCGAGCTGCTTACCGGCAAAGATCAGCCTTTGCTGGTTTGGGGGGATTCCTTCCTTATCTTGGATCTTTGCCTTGACGTTGTCGATGGTGTCTGAGCTCTCGACCTCAAGGGTAATCGTCTTGCCGGTAAGGGTCTTGACGAATATCTGCATCCCACCTCTCAACCTGAGAACCAAATGAAGGGTTGACTCCTTTTGGATGTTGTAATCCGCAAGAGTATGACCGTCCTCCAGCTGCTTACCGGCAAAGATGAGCCTCTGCTGGTCTGGAGGGATTCCTTCCTTATCTTGGATCTTGGCCTTGACGTTGTCAATTGTGTCAGAGTTTTCGACCTCAAGAGTTATGGTCTTGCCTGTAAGAGTCTTTACAAAGATCTGCATACCTCCTCTCAACCTGAGAGTCAAGTGGAGGGTTGAGTCCTTCTGAATGTTGTAATCCGCCAAGGTACGACCATCCTCTAGCAGTTTACCGGAAAAGATGAGTCTTTGCTGGTCGAGAGGAATGCCTTCTTTGTCCTGGATCTTTGCCTTGACATTATTGATGGTGTCGGAGCTTACAACGTCAAGGGGTATGGTCTTTTCTGAAAGAGTCTTTGCGTAGATTTGCATCACCATCTGGAAACAAAAAAAAGCACAACTTTTTTTAGCATACACACATTACAAAACTAGAGAACCACAATAACATGAATCTATTGAACACAACAAATAGCCCTTCAAATCAAAATTACACGCAAATCAGGAGTAACAAAGAATCACAACCTAAACCAAAACCCAAAGATTCCGATTCAACTCAAGAGTATATCTAAATACATACAATTCTAACAACAAGAACAAAAGATCTAACAGATATCTCTGAAGAACCAGAGCTACGATAATCAAAGTTACAGAAAATAGAGAACACAATCAACGGATGAACAAAAGAAATCGGAGAAACATATACCTTTTTTGAGATTTGAGAGTTGAGAGAGGAATTTAGGAAAGTTTAGCAGAGCTAGCTATTAGGGTTTGCGAGAGAGAGCAAGAATTGTGATTTTACAACGAGAGGAAAAAGTATCTTTATATAGTCTTCGATTAGAATCTAAAAGGAAATATGAAATCTACAATAAAATGGAAAATCTGTTAAGAAACCGACTCAAACAAAAGGTTCTAGGCTTAACGGAATAAACCAACTAACCAAATTGAACATAAAACCCGAACCAAATTTCCTTTTTATGTAGGGAACCGAAAACAAAACTGATCCAAAAAACTACTATTGCTTTCTTCGAAGGAAGAAGATGTACTAGTCAAAAGTGTCATCACCTGTTAGCTTCTGTGCTCTGCATTGCTATTTTCCTCGCAATGACGTTTCGTTTCAAGAACCACGCTAAGGTACATAAGGACAAGGCTCCAAAAAAAGCTTTTTGCATATGACAGTTGTGTAGGGATAAAATACCTGTGTACCTCGGAACACAGAAAGATGAGGTCCAAGTTCTCAAGGGCTTCCATCTTTTCCACATTGTTCCTGGTAAAGAAAAAAGGGGAATGCATCAAACAGTAGTCATGGAAATTCTTGTTAAAAAGATGAACTCGTTCTCATTTTCACCTCAAGTGACAAACAAGTGAAGGAGGTCATGGGCGAACTTATAGATGATGATACTATTGTCCAGCAGTGTGATCTCAGCTGCACACAATAACATTGAAATCAACGTAATACACATCTATAAGCGATTTGAAACCGACAGCATGTAAATATAAAGTCAGGAAACCCAATATACATCCCATGAAAGATATTATGTAGGTGAATAACCTGTGTGGTCTTACCTTCTGTGCGAGCAATTGGTTTTTGAGGTCTTCGAGAATACATATACTGCATAACACTTGGCAGCAGTAGTTTATTACCAGTCATCCGAGTAATACTTGACAGCTACACGCTTTCCTTCAGAGTCTAGACGAATAATGTTCTTTACCAACGGTCATGACGGAATGAACCCTTTGGAGCTTTTTCTAATGTGAATCACCAGTAATCCCCACAAGAACAGATTCCATCCCTAAAGTGATGGAATCTTCTTGAATCTCTTATAGTTATCTCCCTTTTTACAATCTTCGATATTAGTTTTATTGCAGCGTGGCAATCCCTGCAGGCTCTCAAGTTCTTCATCACAACAATCGGACACCCTTCTGGTGTACTGATAAGAGCAAATGCAACAGCTAAACGTTCACTGTGGAATTTAAGCGACTCAATCTTAAACTGCTCATCTATGTCTTGCGCTACCCAACTCGTGTCAGGCTTGTATCCTTCTCTTTCAATCTCAGCTGTCAATTCATTGATCTTTCTCACGATCTCATCTCCTTTCGGGTGTGTCTTGTCATTCACTGAGAACATGTGAATCTTGTGGTTCACTTCAACCCAGCTATAAGCCGTCACCTTCTTGATACCACGTTCGTGCATTGCTTTCTTCACATGACTAACACTCTCCCATTCTCCAGCAGCTGCATAGATATTGGACATGCTTACATAAGCAGCAGCATCCCTGAGCTTCTCCATACCAAAGAGCTGCACTGCTGCTTTCTCAGCAAGACCTTGATTATTGTGAATCCGACATGCGTTCAACACTGACGACCACATGATTTCATCGGGCTCAAAGGGCATTTCCCCCATCAGCTTCTCTGCTTCTGCGAATCTTCCGTTTCTAACAAGCAAATCCAGCATGCACGCATAGTGTTTTCTCTTTGGAGTTATCCCGTAGATCCTAGACATTGCCTGGAAATATTCTGTTCCTTGTTCAACAAATCCACAGTGACTACATGCAGTCAAGACGCCCAAGACGCTGACTGAATCTGGCTGGAGACCTAAGGTAATCATCTTCGTAAATGCACCAATGGCTGCTTCTCCATCTCCATTATCAGCGTATGCTGAGATCAAAGCATTCCAAGAAACTGCATTTCTATCAGGCATCTCTTCGAATACTTGAACTGCATCTTTGATAGAACCAGACTTGGCGTACATATCAACCAGTCCACATCCGGAGAACACGTTTTCCGAGTTCCCTGATCTGATTATGAATGCGTGGAGTTGTCTCCCCAGCAACAAAGACGCGAAACTAGCGGAAGCTCTCAATACAGTAGCAAAAGTTGATTGGTCTGCTCGTAAATTTGCTCCTCGCATCTTGGTGAACAACTTAAGCCCAGCTTCATGAAGCCCTTTCTGAACATAACCTGAGATCAATGCAGTCCATGAAACAGTGCTCTGTTGTGATAACCTCTTGAATATAAACTCAGCTTCCTCAAACATTTCGCACTTTGCGTACATATCTACTAAAGAATTCCCGACATGAGGGATAGAGTCAGCTGTTACAATGATGGCCTGGCAGTGCACTTGTCGACCCATCTGCAAGGATGACAAGTTAGCTGCGATGCTCAGCACTGTCGCGAAAGGGAGGTTCCTCTGATCAAACCCCATGCGCTGCATTTCTCTGAACAATTTCAATGATTCCCCGTATTGCTCAGCCTGTGAGTAGCTTGAGATGACCACATTGTAAGAAACAAAATCCAACTCAGGCATAACATTAAAAAGTTTCCTAGTCTCGAGAACACGATCATGTTTGGAGTAGAAATCAAGAATTTGATTCCCAACAGCAACATCCCTGGAAAAGCCGGTAGTAACTGCCAAACCATGAAGTTGCTGACCAAGAACAAAATCATGTAACCCAACAACTGCCTTGAGAACCCCTGAAAATGTGAAATCCGAAGGCTTGTGACCCGACTGCTGCATTTGGACAAAGAGATGAATCGCCTCCATGTACAAACCATCCTTCTCGTACCCTGTAATAAGCGTGTTGAACGTAACAGAGTCCTTCTCTTGAATTTGCTCAAACACCACACACGCCAAATCACGTCTCCCTATCTCACAGTAAGACTTAACCAGAACATTGCAAACAGTGAGAAAAGGGTTCCTATCAAAGCCTAACTTCACTGCAAATGCATGAACTTGAGCCACCGCATTCTCGGAAACCGTGTCATTGCAGCCTGGCAAAAGCGTAGCAAAGGTCACATGGTCAGGAAGAGTACAAGACCTGCACATCTCACGGAAAAGCTTGAAAGCTTCATCGAACTGGTTGTTCCCGGAGTACCACCCCATCAAGATAGTCCAAGTCACAACAGTTCTATCAACCATTGCGTCAAATAGCTCCCGAGCGCTGGAAAGATCACCAGACTTGACGTAACCGGAAATCATCGTATTGGTTGACACCGTGTTCTTCTGAGGCATTTCATCGAACACCTTGCGTGCAGCAGAAACTTGACCTTTCCGGAGAAGTTCCTCGACAATAAAATTGGAACGACACGTATCTGTGTCGAACCCAGTTTTGATAATCCGAGCGTCAATACGAAATCTCGCCGGTGCCGGTGCCGTTGCCGTTTGTCGGAGCTGCTGTAAAGCCGCAAGAGGTGTTGAGAGGACGCAGAAACGTTTCATAAGCCCAATTTCAATGCACAATACTCATGCCAAATACATATGATTTTGTATTTGGCAGTGTACTCGATGCTCTTGTACTTTTACGGGATCAATCTCAAGTTATTGATAGAATGTGCAATCATCCATCATAAGAAGAAACACAAGAATCTGAGAAACGGTATATTCAAAAGTTTTGGTCATTCAGATTCAGATTGATGAAGCTGGAAATGAAGCTTCAAGAGACGACGACTGATGAAAGGAAGAAGAGATTTAAGAAACGAAGCTTCTCCGTTTTTCTTTGGGTTTTGGGAAACGAATCAGAATTACCGCTGAATTTTTTTTTTTTTTTCAAAAATCAGTTCGGTTCGAGTCGGTTTTGGATAATTTTGGTTCGGCATGGTGTAAGAAAACCGTCCGGTTTGATTTTGGATTCCATAGATTAAAAAATGGGAAAATTATGAAAATAACCCAAAAAAAAAAAAAAATTAAAATTAAGGTGTTTACAAAAAACTTTTCTATCTCTGAAATCTCCCTCTGAGAAAGAACTCTTCGATCAGATCTGGGTGTAGATCCGGCCAGTGACCGTCCGGTCATCGATCCAGCTTATGTAAATTTAGGCTTTTTGTGTTGTTTTGTTTATCGGCTTTAGTTTCTGGCTACGTCCGATTTTGTATCCGACTTAGTTCGGTTGTATATCCGACTTTATACGATTATATAGGTTGAAATTCGATCTTGTGTTTTTGCTCAATCCGTCTAACCTCTCTGATTTCTCCATTGCTTGAGGAATAATATCTTCGTTGTTTTCTTGCTTCAATCGTTGAGCAACGATCAAAGACTTCATCAAATTTGGGTGTTGTCGGCGGCGGAGCTTCCTAGGTCTGGCAGATCTCGGAGTGCTTAATCTGGTGGATTTGGTCTTGATGGATTTGTGCAGAGATTACGGAATCGGTGGAGGGCGCAGGAAACATCACTTTATTGCTGGTCGGAGGTTGATCGGCGATTATGATGGTGGAGGCAGCTATCATCGACTGTTTATGGTGATAAATCTAGATTATTTTAAGTTTTAATTTGGGCTATTTCTATTGTGTTTTTTTGGATTTGGTCCTTCTCTAATGGGTCTTTGAACTTTTTTTAATGAATATGGTCGGAAAAAAAAAGAAAAAGACCACATCTATTTAAATTAAAGAAATAAGCTAAACGTTTGCCTCTCTCGATTTTGTCTTTACTTCAAAAATCAAATCTATTTTTTTTCCTATTCTTTTTTTATAGGTTGATATACATCTGCATCTGCTCTTTGAAATACCATATTTTGTCCAATCACATTTGATATAAAACAAATAAAACTAAAAAATTGAGATGACTAACTTTAATGAATATGATCACACAAATGAACTTGTTTCCAGTGAGCTTTATTTTTACATAAGGGGAAATTTGTTTACGTGCTTTCGCCATTAAAAGTAAATTTGATATCATCTCCCAACTAACTATCTTTAAACTATGATATTTAGCCGCAATTATTAATTTGTACTTTAGTTACGAGAAAAAACTGGCTACTAAAAGAAATCAAAGTGTATCAACCATTATCACACATATATCACAACATAACTAAGTTACACAATGAAAGCAACTTCTATCATTACAATTGCAGTCAAAAGAGAGAATAATAACATTGCCCAAATGAATATTTTGGAGAGCATAAAGACATGATTGATGAATTGGAAAAGAAGGTCACGAAAAGACTAATTTTCAAATTTAAAAATACTTGGCCTATTTTTTTAATTTTCTTAAAAATTTAACCTATTTTTTTAATTCTTCCTTAAAAAATTTCCGTTGCCGGGAATTGAACCCGGATTTCAAGCAAACAAGATTTGAAATAGACTGGTGTGCTACAACGGATTTGATAACCTGTCCATTAGTAAAATTTAATTTAATTTAATTTAATTATTATAAACTTTTTCTAAATTCTTAATATAGTGTTCAAAAATACGTTACATGTTAAACGGATGGTCGATCACCGTATAGCACCTACACGTATATACGAAATTTTATGCGATGTATATATGGTGAATATGTTTGTTGAAAAAACCATATAATATATATATATATATATATATATATATATATATGCAAGTTATATTGTCATATATAATTCACTATTAATTTAATAAGTAAAACCCAAATTTCTAATTAGTATAATTCTATGAATTTATAAAATTAGAATAATGAAAATATAATTAAAACAAACATGATCCAATTTTTATTAGCAACTTTTGGACACAGTTGTGAAAACTGTCGGACACTATATGCATTACGCATGTCTTCTGCCTATCACCCTCAAACGGATAGAAAACATAGATAATATACAAGTGTATCAAAAAAAAAAAAATTATTGTTATGCTCGAGTTTTTGATCTCATGATCAAATTCGTTTTTCTTCTTCATATTATCCATAATCACCATTGATTCAAAGCAATAGACTTGTGTTTACCGTGTTAAGGGTAATAAAAATGAATATCATCACTTACATTCAATAAATGTTATAATTGCAAAACTATACACATAAGTGTTCATGCGTAAGCGTAACCGGCATAATTTTAATCCTTTCTCCTGAAATCGAGAAGACAAGGGTTACAACTAATAGATTTCAATCCTACATCAAATTCAAGAACATGACCATTGGAAGTCCAAACTCAACTATCTTCAAAACTACCTAGATACTAGTTCTTTATTCATGTCATTCTTTCAAGATATTCAATCTTCTTTCTTTCGAAATTTTCTTCGATTTGATTGTTGTGTTTTCGTTTGATTTTAATTCGTGATGAAACAGGAAGAAACACGAGAAGGGATAATTCAAAATGTGTCAAATGTATGTGAAATTGCGGAAGGAATTTGTAGAGAAGAGGAAGAGGAAGAAGAAGAAGAGAAAGAGATGTTTTTTAATCTTCCTGTTTGGGGAACACCAGAAGATTTAATGGCGTTGCTTTGTTATGATTCAGATCTTAAAAAGAATTAGTCTTTATACACATAATATGTATAAAGAATGTTTGAGTTTCATTCATGTGATTTGTTTTGTACAGTTAGTTATTTGTTAATTGTCTGATTTAAGTATAATTTGCTTTCTTCTTTGTTTGTTTTGTTTTGCTTGTAAGAAAATGTTGTAAAAATGGTATATAAAAACTTTCCTTCTACTTTGAGAATCTTGAATGGGTATAATAGTAACCTCATTACTTGAAGATTGAAATTGGACACATCATTATCACACCAAGGAAGATTAAGCAGCATAGTAGCTCCAAAAAATGGATAATAATTTGCCTTTATGCCAGAATTAATAGATTTCAACTTATCCCCAAAACAAAGTTAGGGATTTTAGAGAATCCCAATTAAGGACACAAAGATGGAAAAGAGATACATTTTGGGTTTTAGATTTATATTACAAATATACAATATTATTATCACTAACAAAAAAGGTCGTTGTAGTATAGTGGTAAGTATTCCCGCCTGTCACGCGGGTGACCCGGGTTCGATCCCCGGCAACGGCGATTTTTTTTCCCCGGCCTCTCTCTTTTTTGGCTTTTCACCTTCTTTTTAAATCCCCAAATTTCCGATTTCTCAGTAATTTTATTTCTCCAAATCAGTAATTTTATACATAGGGCTTTGACAAATGGTCCAAGTTCTTCTTCAAAGATGGAGTTTCGTTTCACTAATAAGGTACTAGTGATGAAGAACTGATCGGATTTCTTCGTCGTCTTCCACCATTTCTGCAAATTTCCTATTTTGAATCTGTTGTTCGCTTCAGTTTTTCCTGCGTTTGTGATGATGATTTCTGGATATCTGCTTCGTTATCTTCATGTCTACTTGTGGATTTAGCTGATCTGCTTTGGAAACTGGTTAGTGGTTTTCTATAGTCAAAAGGGTTTTTCTAGGGTTTGCAATGAGTATGGATAGTTTACCAAATGAGATTATTTGCCACATTGGGTCTTTCCTTTCTGCAAAGGAGGCTGCTTTCATAATGGTTCTCTCGAAGAGGTGGCGAAATCTGTTTACCATCATCCCAAAACTTCATTTTGATGGCGATGAAGCGAGTTTCGAGGATTTTGTGGATGGAGTATTGGCTTTACCAGTCAGTCTTCGTATAAGGAAATTCTCTCTAAAGTGGAACCATTCCCAGTATGATCATATCAACAGTTGTCTCTGCCATGTGTTGAAGCGTGGTGTTTTGGTTCTTAAACTCGATGTAAAAGGATATTCACCGTCTCTTGAAGGTGGCGAACAAGAAGGATATTCACTGCCTCTTGAAGTTTTTACTTGCAAGACGGTTGCTAAAATGGAACTAGGGTTTAGTTTTGCTATTGACATGCTCCCTGCGGATGCGTTTCTTCCATCGCTCAAGACTCTCTTTCTCGATACTGTTCGGTTTTATGATTTTGGTGGTCGTTGTGCGTTCAAAACGCTTCTCTCTGCGTCCCCTGTGCTTGAGGAATTAGTCATTGATGGTATCGAGTGGGAACGCTGGAAATGGTCTTGCTCTGTGTCCAGTCCGACCCTCCAAAGACTTACTATCCGACGTAAAGAGTGGCATAGTAATGATGAGGGCATTGCATTGGAATCTCGGGGTCTTGCCCATGATTTTGACAGAATTAGTTTGGATACTCCGGGTCTTACGTACTTAGAGTACTCTGATTATGTTCCTAAGGAGTATCTAGTTGTTAATCTCAATTCCTTTGTTGAAGCTAAGCTCGATCTTTGTGTGGAGGAAGATGGTTATTGGGAAGAAAGTCATGGAAATGATTTCAATCCAATGAATCTGATTAATGGGTTAAAAAATGTTGAGATTTTGGAGTTAACTATTAACACTATGGAGTAAGTGTGCTCTATGGTTTTTCATCCATTGTTTGCAACTGGTTGAGAAAAGTAGTTAATTTTTCTTACGTTTCAGATGCTTCTTGTCTTCGGTGAAGCAATGCCGGTGTTTGAAAAGCTGTTTCATTTATCTGTTGACCTTTCTAACTCCTCCTGTTGGTATTCTCTACCAAATCTGATTAAAAACTCTCCTAATCTCGAGACTCTCATCATCGAGGTATGACCGAAACCCCAAAATGTTCATTGGACAAACAAAATATTGAGAACCCTATAGGTACTCATAAATCTTGAATCCCAAATCTTTCCATTTGTTTCAGAATTCCTTGCACTTTCCCTTGCACTCTTCATGGGGAGAAGATAAATTAGTTTGTCAGTGCGTTTCAGAGTATTCTTTCCTATTGTCGTGTCCTGTGGAAGTCCTAAAGATAAACAAGTACAAAGGAACTATCAAAGAACTGGAGCAAATGAAGCATTTCTTGGAGAAATTGTCATACGTTGAGCGGGTGGTAGTTTATGCTCAGGTGTCAGATGACGAAAAGCTGCAAGTCCTGGCAAATCTGCTAATGCTTCCTAGAGCTTCGTCCAAATGCAAAATCCAAGTCAAGTTTTCTCCAAAGCGTTAATAAGGGCAAACTGTATCCTTTCCCACTTTTGCTCAAATCTATTGCTTAATTCAGCTAGGACTAATCAGTTGCTTAATCCAGATACGATCTAGTAATTTACCAAATGTTTCAATATCACAGTTCAAACTTTGTAATCAAGAATCAAATGGTTGAAACTTGAAAGCAAGAATCAGACCTTGAATGCAGCTGCGTAAGCGGCTTGGAGATTTCACATGCCTTGAAAAGGTAACTTGCTGTGGATAAGCTCCCACAAGACGATGGTGAAGCTGTACGCATCTACCTTATGGTTATAGTTTTTTCTCACCATGCCTCAACGTGACCGTACTATAAAGCTGTTTAACCGTAGTTTGGGATTAAGCAAAGTTTTGAAAGCAAAATACAAAGGCAGGAAACAGAAAATAACACTAACAGCAAGCGTAGGACCCTACTTCTGATATTGCACTTGTAAGTTGTAACACTAGCCAATATATATTCAAGCATAGGGAAATGGAAAGAGGCTGCAATTGTAAGGAAGAAAATGAAATCGAAAGGCGTGATCAAAATGCAATTGATGGTTGTTTGTATCTGGCCATCGTCGCCATCCTTAAAGTGAAGATATATAGAATATCTTGGAATTAGCTAGTAGTATATGTTGCACAAGCTCGTAGATTCGATTCTGAGTTTATTCAAATTTGTGATCCTTAGCTCTAACATGTTCTAGACGACCCTGGCCTTCAATACAATACCACAAATTAAATGGTAATGTTGCTTGATATATTTCGGAGGCATTCATATCAAACATTTTGTTGTCCATCCAGTAACAAGAGAAAGAGACTCATATAGACATATACAATCATTCTAAAAAAAAAAAAGCTTTTTTATTCATTTGGATGACAAAAATCCTGTTAGAAACAGAACAATCATTATCAAAAAAAAAAAAAAAACCAGAAGAGTCAAACTAAGGAAACATATAACAAAGGTATTAATAGGATTTGTTTATTGAGTATTATTATTATGAGACTGATCTTCTTCTTCTTCATTTAGTTTTAGAGCTCTGTCCTTTCTCTTTCTCTACGATCTGCTTGTAAAGCGTTGACAACTCTTTAATCTGCATCTCCATAGTATCCACCGTATCCTTTAAACCAGGTTGGATATTGCTCTTTGAAACGCATAGGAATTGTTTCTTTTCCTCCAACATTGCCAAGAATGGTCTCAGTTTCTCATTCACATAAACTGATCTTGGCTTCGGTTGAGACAACTCCTGGAGAGAAAAAAAGAAACGTGTTCAACAAGAAAATAACACCACAAACACATAGATGCATGCTTATGTATGACTTTTCTTTTTGCAATAAGCCAATAACGAACCCATCTAATTGCATTGAATCCATAACTCTCTTTCATAAGTTACTTACTACTGTTACGTAAAGAAAAAAAGTACTTACTAGATGCAATCTGGCATTCACTATCTTGTACATTTCATTCAGCTCTGGTAAGTATTTCTCTTTCATGGGTTTAATCTGCAAAGATTATACGATTACTCATCACCGTGATTATATATATGTAAGATATAGCAAACTTTTTTTTTTGTCTTGGGATAAATTTATCAAAAATGATATAGCAAACGTTAAAATGATATAGAAATACCTTTTGGAAAACCTCCTCTTGCCAATCATTTGCATTTGCATTTGCCATTAAATCTACGGTTGCTAAGAAAGAAAAAAAAACAAGATTAATTTTTTTTTTTTTTAACAAGAGAATTGTGCACAATACTAAAACCTAAATCCACGAAACCAACTTCTAGTGTGTACAACGAAGGAATCAAATGTTGAAAAAGGTTTATTTAATTTTCTAGAGATCAATCACTGTTATTTTGATTATAAAGGCTTAGTTTTCATAAGCTGAAACATAAGCGATTTGTATAAAGACACCTCTTCTTTTGATTCTGCGTATATACCAGTCCAATACAAACCAACTTCCAAAACTTAATATCAAAATCTACAACATGTTGGTTGTTATATATAGATATATAAAATTAGCTTTTGTCACCTCTTTTCCACATGTTGATATTAATTGAGTTTATTTACATAACTAAATCTAACAAAAATTAATTTAATAGTATGATATACAATTATATTTTACAAACTATTGAAATTGTCACATCATCTTTTTCAATCAATTTTCTAATTAAAATTAATTATATATATTAAATATACTTTAACATTTAGTATTTTAAACACAATTTAAATCATAGAAATAAAAAATCACAAGATTGTAATTTTATTTAAATAGTGTTAGATTCAACATTTATTATTTTATTAAATTTTCATATCTCATTTTTTATTAATGAAATTTAGCTAAGTTAGCAATGTTATTAGAACTATAAGATGTTCAATAAATTTTAATAGTAAACACCTAACTTATTTTATTTCATTTTTTGAGAAAACAACACTTTTACACAAAACAAAATTTGAAGGCGGATTGCTTGGCTTGATCCCTTGGTTGAGTTTTTGGATTTTGGTTTTTTTACATTAATAGTATACATATGATGCATTTATGTTTTACAAACTTGATATTTGTCACATCCTCTTTTACAATAATTTTGTAATTTTGTTAACTAAAATTAAATGTTACATATTAATTATAATTTATTAGTTGTTATATTAGTACTGAATTTAGACATACTTTGAGACACTTCTCAGATTGTAAATCTAAAAGGAAAAAACCTCATAAGATCATAACTTATTTAAATAGTACCATATTTAATATGAATTATTTTATAATTTCATTTCTCGTTGAATATTATGAAATTTAACTTACTTACAAATGTTATGGTAACTACTCTCTCGGTACAATGCAATAAAATAGATTTGATTTTGTTGAATGGTGCTTCAATCAAATCGAACATTAACAGAAAACGCAACGTAGGAGGGAATTGATTCACTCGCCATATTTATTTATTTTTTATTTTTATTGTCAACATCAACTATATTAATATTAGCCATATTTGTTTTAAGGGAAATTAAGATGAATAACTAACAAAAAAATAATAATTTGGCATATGACTATAATAAGACTTGGCTATGATATTTTGAATATTAATTACAATATGTACAAAATTGTCCTTGATACGCCTCAATCTCACGCACGTATGGATTAAGTGTACGAGAAACGATTCAAGCTCTTATGGAGAAAGATTGAATGTGACAACTTGATGCTCAAAAGACAATTTCTCTTCTATTCCACAAAGCGCCAATGATATAGACATGGCCGGCCCTGAGAATTTAAATGCCACAAGTAAAAAAAAAATTGGACTATTAATTATTGATTTTTCTAAAAGGAAAAAATTTAAACAAAATGATTAAATGGTGAATCGAGCCCTCCATCTTTTTTTTTCCTATATAGTCAATCAACCAACTAAACTAAAGAAACTTTATGCATATTTTTAGGCCGATAATATATATAAACAAAACATCAAAAATTTTGGGATGTAAACATGTGATTGGCCCGCTTGCCCTCAGGACCGGTACATAATACTTTGAACTTCCTTTTGCCATTTTAGGTATAAGGCTACATATTGTCCTGTAACGGGATTCAAAACCACAACTTCGATACACTTATCTCTCGTAAGACGTTGATAACAGACCAAAAACAGAACGAGAGACTTGAGAGAAAGCTGAATCCGTATGATGATGAGTGGCTACAAGAGACGAGTTCTCATATGGATGATGAGTGTAGAAGAACAGCTTTTTTTCAACTGCTAAATTAAAAAGTAACCTCGGTGGATCCGGAGATTTGGTCGGGAACAACTGTTTATAACTCGGACAACGTAAAATCGATGACCAAAGTTTCGATACGCAACGTCTCTTTCCCATAGATTTCACCGACAATCTCGAGAAGATCTCATTGATAATGAGATCAACGGGGATCATATCAAAGTATTGTATTCCTCCTCCAGATTTCGAGCGTCGCTTTTTCTTTGATCAAGATACGATTACGTTTTTCACCATGACTTGTTGCTTACGTTTTCTCATCGCTGCGGAATGAAACCCTAACTTTTGGCTCTGCTCCACGAATGAATACGTCACTTTCACAGATCTCGATTTTTATGCTTCAAACATACTCAGTAAGTTGGGATTTATTACGCTCAAGTCAAGTTGGGCCTCCCAATAATAGAAAGTAGAAACTTTACTTTTTATTTATTTTTTGGTCATCGGTTTTACGATTTAGTTTAAGATTAAGACGCAACTTGAATTCGATCTCAGTTCTGCGAGAAGTAGGGGTGGGCAAAAAATCCGAAACCGAATTACCGAACCGAACCCGATCCAAATTATCCGATCTGAACCTGGCCCGAATTTTGTAAAGTATCCGATCGGGTTGTATATCTCTAAACCTGAAAACCCGACTCCAAACCCGGACCGAACCGATAACCGAACTACCACAAACATAAATTAAACTAAAGATATTTGGATGTAAGGTTGGGTATTTTCATATGTTTTTGATAATTTTGATAATTGTTTGGTTAATTCGAATATTATGGATTATATCCGGATAAAAATAACTGATTTATCAACATTATTTGAATTTTCACAATTTTGTTTTTGATATTTTCTTGGATATTTTTGGATAATTCATGTAAAAACTAATAAAATCGAGTTCCTTGTTTGATATCTATATTAATTTGAATTTTTGTTTTGAAAATTTTGATCAATTTGAGTTCTGATCAAATTCATATTTGATGTGTATTTTCAAATAGATTGTACATCCGAACCCGAAGTCATCCGATCCGAACCCGATCCGAATTTATAAAATACCCGAACGGGTTCCAAACCCATTACCGAAATACCCGAAAAACCGAAATACCCGATCCGAATCCGATTAGATATCCGAATGCCCAACCCTAGCGAGAAGATAGCCAATCTTTAATTTGTAAGTGGCTAAGGTTGGTTTACGAATGTGTATTCGCGTATAAGAACTTTTTGGTCTTCTTTAGCGTTTTCCCGGTTTATATTTTTTTAGCTTAGATTGATCTCTCGAGTGTTTCATTTCTTTGAAGAGTTATAGTGAAGGTATGGTCTCTTTGCTTTGTTCCGGCTCGGTCTTGTGTCTCTCTCAGAGTGTTTCATTTCCAGTTTGTAATGTAATATTAATCTATATAATAACTCAACGTATGTCCATAACTTGCAATAGTCTTGAAAGAGTAAACAAATAAAACCCTAAACAGTATAAAAATCCATTAAAAAGCTTACATAAGCATCACATCCTCTACATAATAAGACAACCAATTAAACTTTCAAATGGTGGAACTTCATCTCTTACTTTTACCAAAGTGTTCTTCTCAAGATTGTAGTAACAAGTGTAGAGAGAAAATTCTGTTGCATGCCTTCGAAACAGACAAAACACAATTTCACCTCTACTAGTCACTCCAGCAGCGTATATACGTATACGAACTTTGGAACTGTTTCCCACCATTCTAGTGGTTTTTCATATACATGCTTTGACCATTTATGTTCCTTGGAATCCTCTAGAACCCACAACACTAAAATAACACTAGCCAATATATATTCAAAGTTTTGAAAGCAAAAGGCAAAGGCAGGAAACAGAAAATAACACTAACAGAAAGCGTAGGACTCTACTTCTGATATTGCACTTTTAAGTTGTAACACTAGCCAATATATATTCAAGCATAGGGAAATGGAAAGAGGCTGCAATTGTAAGGAAGAAAATGAAATCGAAAGGCGTGATCAAAATGCAATTGACGGTCGTTTGTATCTGGCCATCGTCGCCATCCTTAAAGTGAAGATATATAGAATATCTTGGAATTAGCTAGTAGTATATGTTGCACAAGCTCGTAGATTCGATTATGAGTTTATTCAAATTTGTGATCCTTAGCTCTAACATGTTCTAGACGACCCTGGCCTTCAATACAATACCACAAATTAAATGGTAATGTTGCTTGATATATTTCGGAGGCATTCATATCAAACATTTTGTTGTCCATCCAGTAACAAGAGAAAGAGACTCATATAGACATACACAATCATTCTAAAAAAAAAACAAAGCTTCTTTATTCATTTGGATGACAAAAGTCCTGTTAGAAACATAACAATCATTTTTAAAAGATCAAAAAAAAAAAAAACCCCGGAAGAGTCAAACTAAGGAAACACATGACAAATGTATTAATATGATTTGTTTATTGAGTCTTATTATTATGAGACTGATCTTCTTCTTCTTCATTTAGTTTTTGAGCTCTGTCCTTTCTCTTTCTCTTTCTCTTTCCCTACGATCTGCTTGTAAAGCGTTGACAACTCTTTAATCTGCATCTCCATAGTATCCACCGTATCCTTTAAACCAAGTTGGATATTGCTCTTTGAAACGCATAGGAATTGTTTCTTTTCCTCCAACATTGCCAAGAATGGTCTCAGTTTCTCATTCACATAAACTGATCTTGGCTTCGGTTGAGACAACTCCTGGAGAGAAAAAAAGAAACGTGTTCAACAAGAAAATAACACCACAAACACATAGATGCATGCTTATGTATGACTTTTCTTTTTGCAATAAGCCAATAACGAACCCATCTAATTGCATTGAATCCATAACTCTCTTTCATAAGTTACTTACTACTGTTACGTAAAGAAAAAAAGTACTTACTAGATGCAATCTGGCATTCACTATCTTGTACATTTCATTCAGCTCTGGTAAGTATTTCTCTTTCATGGGTTTAATCTGCAAAGATTATACGATTACTCATCACCGTGATTATATATATGTAAGATATAGCAAACTTTTTTTTTTGTCTTGGGATAAATTTATCAAAAATGATATAGCAAACGTTAAAATGATATAGAAATACCTTTTGGAAAACCTCCTCTTGCCAATCATTTGCATTTGCATTTGCCATTAAATCTACGGTTGCTAAGAAAGAAAAAAAAACAAGATTAATTTTTTTTTTTTTTAACAAGAGAATTGTGCACAATACTAAAACCTAAATCCACGAAACCAACTTCTAGTGTGTACAACGAAGGAATCAAATGTTGAAAAAGGTTTATTTAATTTTCTAGAGATCAATCACTGTTATTTTGATTATAAAGGCTTAGTTTTCATAAGCTGAAACATAAGCGATTTGTATAAAGACACCTCTTCTTTTGATTCTGCGTATATACCAGTCCAATACAAACCAACTTCCAAAACTTAATATCAAAATCTACAACATGTTGGTTGTTATATATAGATATATAAAATTAGCTTTTGTCACCTCTTTTCCACATGTTGATATTAATTGAGTATATTTACATAACTAAATCTAACAAAAATTAATTTAATAGTATGATATACAATTATATTTTACAAACTATTGAAATTGTCACATCATCTTTTTCAATCAATTTTCTAATTAAAATTAATTATATATATTAAATATACTTTAACATTTAGTATTTTAAACACAATTTAAATCATACAAATAAAAAATCACAAGATTATAATTTTATTTAAATAGTGTTAGATTCAATATTTCTTATTTTATTAAATTTTCATATCTCATTTTTTATTAATGAAATTTAGCTAAGTTAGCAATGTTATTAGAACTATAAGATGTTCAATAAATTTTAATAGTAAACACCTAACTTATTTTATTTTATTTTTTGAGAAAACAACACTTTTACTCAAAACAAAATTTGAAGGCGGATTGCTTGGCTTGATCCCTTGGTTGAGTTTTTGGTTTTTGTTTTTTTTACATTAATAGTATACATATGATGCATTTATGTTTTACAAACTTGATATTTGTCACATCCTCTTTTACAATAATTTTGTAATTTTGTTAACTAAAATTAAATGTTACATATTAATTATAATTTATTAGTTGTTATATTAGTACTGAATTTAGACATACTTTGAGACACTTCTCAGATTGTAAATCTAAAAGGAAAAAACCTCATAAGATCATAACTTATTTAAATAGTACCATATTTAATATGAATTATTTTATAATTTCATTTCTCGTTGAATATTATGAAATTTAACTTACTTACAAATGTTATGGTAACTACTCTCTCGGTACAATGCAATAAAATAGATTTGATTTTGTTGAATGGTGCTTCAATCAAATCGAACATTAACAGAAAACGCAACGTAGGAGGGAATTGATTCACTCGCCATATTTATTTATTTTTTATTTTTATTGTCAACATCAACTATATTAATATTAGCCATATTTGTTTTAAGGGAAATTAAGATGAATAACTAACAAAAAAATAATAATTTGGCATATGACTATAATAAGACTTGGCTATGATATTTTGAATATTAATTACAATATGTACAAAATTGTCCTTGATACGCCTCAATCTCACGCACGTATGGATTAAGTGTACGAGAAACGATTCAAGCTCTTATGGAGAAAGATTGAATGTGACAGCTTGATGCTCAAAAGACAATTTCTCTTCTATTCCACAAAGCGCCAATGATATAGACATGGCCGGCCCTGAGAATTTAAATGCCACAAGTAAAAAAAAAATTGGACTATTAATTATTGATTTTTCTAAAAGGAAAAAATTTAAACAAAATGATTAAATGGTGAATCGAGCCCTCCATCTTTTTTTTTCCTATATAGTCAATCAACCAACTAAACTAAAGAAACTTTATGCATATTTTTAGGCCGATAATATATATAAACAAAACATCAAAAATTTTGGGATGTAAACATGTGATTGGCCCGCTTGCCCTCAGGACCGGTACATAATACTTTGAACTTCCTTTTGCCATTTTAGGTATAAGGCTACATATTGTCCTGTAACGGGATTCAAAACCACAACTTCGATACACTTATCTCTCGTAAGACGTTGATAACAGACCAAAAACAGAACGAGAGACTTGAGAGAAAGCTGAATCCGTATGATGATGAGTGGCTACAAGAGACGAGTTCTCATATGGATGATGAGTGTAGAAGAACAGCTTTTTTTCAACTGCTAAATTAAAAAGTAACCTCGGTGGATCCGGAGATTTGGTCGGGAACAACTGTTTATAACTCGGACAACGTAAAATCGATGACCAAAGTTTCGATACGCAACGTCTCTTTCCCATAGATTTCACCGACAATCTCGAGAAGATCTCATTGATAATGAGATCAACGGGGATCATATCAAAGTATTGTATTCCTCCTCCAGATTTCGAGCGTCGCTTTTTCTTTGATCAAGATACGATTACGTTTTTCACCATGACTTGTTGCTTACGTTTTCTCATCGCTGCGGAATGAAACCCTAACTTTTGGCTCTGCTCCACGAATGAATACGTCACTTTCACAGATCTCGATTTTTATGCTTCAAACATACTCAGTAAGTTGGGATTTATTACGCTCAAGTCAAGTTGGGCCTCCCAATAATAGAAAGTAGAAACTTTACTTTTTATTTATTTTTTGGTCATCGGTTTTACGATTTAGTTTAAGATTAAGACGCAACTTGAATTCGATCTCAGTTCTGCGAGAAGTAGGGGTGGGCAAAAAATCCGAAACCGAATTACCGAACCGAACCCGATCCAAATTATCCGATCTGAACCTGGCCCGAATTTTGTAAAGTATCCGATCGGGTTGTATATCTCTAAACCTGAAAACCCGACTCCAAACCCGGACCGAACCGATAACCGAACTACCACAAACATAAATTAAACTAAAGATATTTGGATGTAAGGTTGGGTATTTTCATATGTTTTTGATAATTTTGATAATTGTTTGGTTAATTCGAATATTATGGATTATATCCGGATAAAAATAACTGATTTATCAACATTATTTGAATTTTCACAATTTTGTTTTTGATATTTTCTTGGATAT
Source organism: Arabis hirsuta (assembly GCA_964056655.1). Lineage (NCBI taxonomy): Eukaryota > Viridiplantae > Streptophyta > Magnoliopsida > Brassicales > Brassicaceae > Arabis > Arabis hirsuta. The sequence continues at coordinate 27,682,432 of OZ053309.1, read as the reverse complement.
TTTTGGATAATTCATGTAAAAACTAATAAAATCGAGTTCCTTGTTTGATATCTATATTAATTTGAATTTTTGTTTTGAAAATTTTGATCAATTTGAGTTCTGATCAAATTCATATTTGATGTGTATTTTCAAATAGATTGTACATCCGAACCCGAAGTCATCCGATCCGAACCCGATCCGAATTTATAAAATACCCGAACGGGTTCCAAACCCATTACCGAAATACCCGAAAAACCGAAATACCCGATCCGAATCCGATTAGATATCCGAATGCCCAACCCTAGCGAGAAGATAGCCAATCTTTAATTTGTAAGTGGCTAAGGTTGGTTTACGAATGTGTATTCGCGTATAAGAACTTTTTGGTCTTCTTTAGCGTTTTCCCGGTTTATATTTTTTTAGCTTAGATTGATCTCTCGAGTGTTTCATTTCTTTGAAGAGTTATAGTGAAGGTATGGTCTCTTTGCTTTGTTCCGGCTCGGTCTTGTGTCTCTCTCAGAGTGTTTCATTTCCAGTTTGTAATGTAATATTAATCTATATAATAACTCAACGTATGTCCATAACTTGCAATAGTCTTGAAAGAGTAAACAAATAAAACCCTAAACAGTATAAAAATCCATTAAAAAGCTTACATAAGCATCACATCCTCTACATAATAAGACAACCAATTAAACTTTCAAATGGTGGAACTTCATCTCTTACTTTTACCAAAGTGTTCTTCTCAAGATTGTAGTAACAAGTGTAGAGAGAAAATTCTGTTGCATGCCTTCGAAACAGACAAAACACAATTTCACCTCTACTAGTCACTCCAGCAGCGTATATACGTATACGAACTTTGGAACTGTTTCCCACCATTCTAGTGGTTTTTCATATACATGCTTTGACCATTTATGTTCCTTGGAATCCTCTAGAACCCACAACACTAAAATAACACTAGCCAATATATATTCAAAGTTTTGAAAGCAAAAGGCAAAGGCAGGAAACAGAAAATAACACTAACAGAAAGCGTAGGACTCTACTTCTGATATTGCACTTTTAAGTTGTAACACTAGCCAATATATATTCAAGCATAGGGAAATGGAAAGAGGCTGCAATTGTAAGGAAGAAAATGAAATCGAAAGGCGTGATCAAAATGCAATTGACGGTCGTTTGTATCTGGCCATCGTCGCCATCCTTAAAGTGAAGATATATAGAATATCTTGGAATTAGCTAGTAGTATATGTTGCACAAGCTCGTAGATTCGATTATGAGTTTATTCAAATTTGTGATCCTTAGCTCTAACATGTTCTAGACGACCCTGGCCTTCAATACAATACCACAAATTAAATGGTAATGTTGCTTGATATATTTCGGAGGCATTCATATCAAACATTTTGTTGTCCATCCAGTAACAAGAGAAAGAGACTCATATAGACATACACAATCATTCTAAAAAAAAAACAAAGCTTCTTTATTCATTTGGATGACAAAAGTCCTGTTAGAAACATAACAATCATTTTTAAAAGATCAAAAAAAAAAAAAACCCCGGAAGAGTCAAACTAAGGAAACACATGACAAATGTATTAATATGATTTGTTTATTGAGTCTTATTATTATGAGACTGATCTTCTTCTTCTTCATTTAGTTTTTGAGCTCTGTCCTTTCTCTTTCTCTTTCTCTTTCCCTACGATCTGCTTGTAAAGCGTTGACAACTCTTTAATCTGCATCTCCATAGTATCCACCGTATCCTTTAAACCAAGTTGGATATTGCTCTTTGAAACGCATAGGAATTGTTTCTTTTCCTCCAACATTGCCAAGAATGGTCTCAGTTTCTCATTCACATAAACTGATCTTGGCTTCGGTTGAGACAACTCCTGGAGAGAAAAAAAGAAACGTGTTCAACAAGAAAATAACACCACAAACACATAGATGCATGCTTATGTATGACTTTTCTTTTTGCAATAAGCCAATAACGAACCCATCTAATTGCATTGAATCCATAACTCTCTTTCATAAGTTACTTACTACTGTTACGTAAAGAAAAAAAGTACTTACTAGATGCAATCTGGCATTCACTATCTTGTACATTTCATTCAGCTCTGGTAAGTATTTCTCTTTCATGGGTTTAATCTGCAAAGATTATACGATTACTCATCACCGTGATTATATATATGTAAGATATAGCAAACTTTTTTTTTTGTCTTGGGATAAATTTATCAAAAATGATATAGCAAACGTTAAAATGATATAGAAATACCTTTTGGAAAACCTCCTCTTGCCAATCATTTGCATTTGCATTTGCCATTAAATCTACGGTTGCTAAGAAAGAAAAAAAAACAAGATTAATTTTTTTTTTTTTTAACAAGAGAATTGTGCACAATACTAAAACCTAAATCCACGAAACCAACTTCTAGTGTGTACAACGAAGGAATCAAATGTTGAAAAAGGTTTATTTAATTTTCTAGAGATCAATCACTGTTATTTTGATTATAAAGGCTTAGTTTTCATAAGCTGAAACATAAGCGATTTGTATAAAGACACCTCTTCTTTTGATTCTGCGTATATACCAGTCCAATACAAACCAACTTCCAAAACTTAATATCAAAATCTACAACATGTTGGTTGTTATATATAGATATATAAAATTAGCTTTTGTCACCTCTTTTCCACATGTTGATATTAATTGAGTTTATTTACATAACTAAATCTAACAAAAATTAATTTAATAGTATGATATACAATTATATTTTACAAACTATTGAAATTGTCACATCATCTTTTTCAATCAATTTTCTAATTAAAATTAATTATATATATTAAATATACTTTAACATTTAGTATTTTAAACACAATTTAAATCATAGAAATAAAAAATCACAAGATTGTAATTTTATTTAAATAGTGTTAGATTCAACATTTATTATTTTATTAAATTTTCATATCTCATTTTTTATTAATGAAATTTAGCTAAGTTAGCAATGTTATTAAAACTATAAGATGTTCAATAAATTTTAATAGTAAACACCTAACTTATTTTATTTCATTTTTTGGGAAAACAACACTTTTACACAAAACAAAATTTGAAGGCGGATTGCTTGGCTTGATCCCTTGGTTGAGTTTTTGGATTTTGGTTTTTTTACATTAATAGTATACATATGATGCATTTATGTTTTACAAACTTGATATTTGTCACATCCTCTTTTACAATAATTTTGTAATTTTGTTAACTAAAATTAAATGTTACATATTAATTATAATTTATTAGTTGTTATATTAGTACTGAATTTAGACATACTTTGAGACACTTCTCAGATTGTAAATCTAAAAGGAAAAAACCTCATAAGATCATAACTTATTTAAATAGTACCATATTTAATATGAATTATTTTATAATTTCATTTCTCGTTGAATATTATGAAATTTAACTTACTTACAAATGTTATGGTAACTACTCTCTCGGTACAATGCAATAAAATAGATTTGATTTTGTTGAATGGTGCTTCAATCAAATCGAACATTAACAGAAAACGCAACGTAGGAGGGAATTGATTCACTCGCCATATTTATTTATTTTTTATTTTTATTGTCAACATCAACTATATTAATATTAGCCATATTTGTTTTAAGGGAAATTAAGATCAATAACTAACAAAAAAATAATAATTTGGCATATGACTATAATAAGACTTGGCTATGATATTTTGAATATTAATTACAATATGTACAAAATTGTCCTTGATACGTCTCAATCTCACGCACGTATGGATTAAGTGTACGAGAAACGATTCAAGCTCTTATGGAGAAAGATTGAATGTGACAAATTGATGCTCAAAAGACAATTTCTCTTCTATTCCACAAAGCGCCAATGATATAGACATGGCCGGCCCTGAAAATTTAAATGCCACAAGTAAAAAAAAAAATTGGACCATTAATTATTGATTTTTCTAAAAGGAAAAAATTTAAAGAAAATGATCAAATGGTGAATCGAGCCCTCCATCTTTTTTTTCTTCTATATAGTCAATCAACCAACTAAACTAAAGAAACTTTATGCATATTTTTAGGCCGATAATATATATAAACAAAACATCAAAATTTTGGGATGTAAACATGTGATTGGCCCGCTTGCCCTCAGGACCGGTACATAATACTTTGAACTTCCTTTTGCCATTTTAGGTATAAGGCTACATATTGTCCTGTAACGGGATTCAAAACCACAACTTCGATACACTTATTTCTCGTAAGACGTTGATAACAGACCAAAAACAGAACGAGAGACTTGAGAGAAAGCTGAATCCGTATGATGATGAGTGGCTACAAGAGATGTTGCTTGATATATTTCTGAGGCATTCATATCAAACATTTTGTTGTTCATCCAGTAACAAGAGAAAGAGACTCATATAGACATACACAATCATTCTGAAGAAAAAAAAAACAAAGCTTCTTTATTCATTTGGATGACAAAAGTCTTGTTAGAAACAAAACAATTATTTTTAAAATATCAAAAAAAAAAAACCCAGACGAGTCAAACTAAGGAAACACATGACAAATGTATTAATATGATTTGTTTATTGAGTCTTATTATTATGAGACTGATCTTCTTCTTCTTCATTTAGTTTTTGAGCTCTGTCCTTTCTCTCTCTTTCTCTTTCCCTACGATCTGCTTGTAAAGCGTTGACAACTCTTTAATCTGCATCTCCATAGTATTCACCGTATCCTTTAAACCAGGTTGGATATTGCTCTTTGAAACGCATAGGGATTGTTTCATTTTCTCCAACATTGCCAAGAATGGTCTCAGTTTCTCATTCACATAAACTGATCTTGGCTTCGGTTGAGACAACTCCTGGAGAGAAAAAAAGAAACGTGTTCAAGAAGAAAATAACACCATAAACACATAGATGCATGCTTATGTATGACTTTTCTTTTTGCAATAAGCCAATAACGAACCCATCTAATTGCATTGAATCCATAACTCTCTTTCATAAGTTACTTACTACTGTTACGTAAAGAAAAAAAGTACTTACTAGATGCAATCTGGCATTCACTATCTTGTACATTTCATTCAGCTCTGGTAAGTATTTCTCTTTCATGGGTTTAATCTGCAAAGATTATACGATTACTCATCACCGTGATTATATATATGTAAGATATAGCAAACTTTTTACAAACTTGATATTTACAAACTTGATATTTGTCACATCCTCTTTTACAATAATTTTGTAATTTTGTTAACTAAAATTAAATGTTACATATTAATTATAATTTATTAGTTGTTATATTAGTACTGAATTTAGACATACATTGAGACACTTCTCAGATTGTAAATCTAAAAGGCAAAACCTCATAAGATCATAACTTATTTAAATAGTACCATATTTAATATGAATTATTTTATAATTTCATTTCTCGTTGAATATTATGAAATTTAACTTACTTACATATGTTATAGTAACTACTCTCTCGGTACAATGCAATAAAATAGATTTGATTTTGTTGAATGGTGCTTCAATCAAATCGAACATTAACAGAAAACGCAACGTAGGAGGGAATTGATTCACTCGCCATATTTATTTTTTTTTTATTTTTTTTTGTCAACATCAACTATATTAATATTAGCCATATTTGTTTTAAGGGAAATTAAGATGAATAACTAACAAAAAAATAATAATTTGGCATATGACTATAATAAGTCTTGGCTATGATATTTTGAATATTAATTACAATATGTACAAAATTGTCTTTGATACATCTCAATCTCACGCACGTATGGATTGAGTATACGAGAAACGCTTCAAGCTCTTTCAGAGAAAGATTGAATGTGATAACTTCTCCTCTGTTCCACAAAGCGCCAATGATATAGACATGGCGGCCTGAGAATTTAAATGCCTCAAATGAAAAAAATTTGTACCAGTAATTATTGATTTTTCCAAAAGGAAAAAATTTAAACAAAATGATCAAAGGGTGAATCGAGCCCTCCATCTTTTTTTTTTCTATATAGTCCATCAACCAACTAAACTAAAGAAAATTTATGCATATTTTTAGGCCGATAATATATATAAACAAAACATCAAAAATTTTGGGATGTAAGTGTGACAAACCGATTTCTTTTTTATTTATAAAACACCGGAATTAATATTACTATAAATATTAATTCCCTCAACAATTTACCCAATAACGACAGCGGAAAAAGATATAACACACTCAATTGAGACACTAGATCATCCCCTCGTCTTGGCCATGATTCCACGATCAAACATTCTCTTTACCTGCATCACATGGTTATACGAGATGCGTGAGTATTATCATAAATACCCAGTGAGACGGTCATCCCATCTACAGACTAAATAAGCAGGCATAACAAATGCTACAATACCAGGATGATCAATCAACAAGAAAACATCATATTCTCGTAAACAGACTGTGTCGATCGACACACCATCCCAGAAATTCGACCACGCGAATTTCTGCACATAAACCACCAAAACAACAAGGAAATCGACCCAAACAACAACACTCAATCGTATTCTAACACTTCCTATACTTACCAGCCTATGGTCACGCACTCACCTCAATTGGAAAGGAAAAACGGATGAAAAACCGTCAAGAACGCCAAGAACACGTCGTTCCAAAGAACTAAACGTATACTACTAACGGCTACTCCAAATTCCAATCGGAAAATGGCGCTGGAAACTAGACACGACGAGCTACACACCGCTGTGTAGAACGTCTGCTAAATCCTAACGGTTCGACGGGAAAACAGCTCGCAAGTTCGACGATCGGAACTGAAAACAGAAACGACCTGTTCAACAAGAACACAAAGAATCCGATGAACGGATACTCCAAATCCGGATCGGAAAAAGGTTCTGGATACTAGACAAATAGAGCTTTCTAACCGTATATAGATTGCTTTCTGGGTCCTTTCAAAACGACGGTAAATCAGCCCGTAAGTTCGATAATCGAAACTGGAAACAGGAATTCTAGTCTCAGAAAACAGAACCGACACACTGATTTTAAAAGAACACAGAGAACGGATCATACCTCGGAATTATGATCGGAAACCCGATCTAAAAACTAGACGGAGAGAGCTTTCCAACCATATGTAGATCGTCTTCTGAGTCCAAACGATTCGACGGTAATACTCCCTCGAGTTGAGCTGATCGCAATTGAAGGCTGCACAAACCGCCCTCATTAAAACGATCATAACTCAACGAATACACAACCGATTCACAAACGGTGTTCTCTTGAATCAAGCTAAAAGAGTGGAGAACGTACTCACAAATTTTTACTCCGATCCGACCCGTTCTTCTCAGCCGTTCGTCTCCTCCAAGACCCGAACAGAAGCTACCTTCAAACCAAGAACACTTCACTCTCTCTCAACTCCTCTCTCTCTCTCTCAAACCTCTCAAAACTCTGAGCAAGCCTTCAAACCAAGAACACTTCACTCTCTCTCTCTCAAACCTCTGAGCAACCTCTCTCTATAACCACTGCCGACACTCTTCTTCCTTTTATAGACAAACTCCCACGGTTTTTCCTAAACCAAAACCGCAAACCGTTGCTTCAAAACCGAATCCGTTGGTTTACACGACCAAAATTACGATAATTTGGATTGCGGTTGTTACAATTCTCACCCACTAACACGTATTCGTCCTTGAATCACTCGAAACCGTCACCTTACGGTCAAACATCTGATATCAGCCCTCCAGCCCAACCTGGCCAGCTCTACTAATATCCTCACCCCTGGCCCACCCGGCCAGCACTACCTGAGATTACACCCAATCTCAGAACTCAACTAGTGTCATACTAGTTACATTGCACCGCCACCACAGGTGCAATCCTGACCAAACCCGGTCAGCTCCAACTCAGATCATCTCTCGATCTCAATCACCTAACCTGTCTCACTAAGGTTGACACTCTCGTCCGAAACCCAACCAAATTCTCCCAGAAAACATCTACAATGCAACACTCGCTGATCCGGATCAGGGCTGTCCGACCGATCGTGCAACAATCAAACAAGAACATGCCCGACCAAACGTAGACCCAGAATTTGGACCAATTGATCGCACAACAATCAAACAAGAACATGCACGACCAAAGAGGCTACATATGTTTACCAGGATCGTCTGAACTGAGGTTCCAAACTCAAGTAAAAACCCTAGATTAGACATCCACATCCACTCTCCTGACCCTCGGTCAGCACCACTCGAGATCCTACCTGATCCCCGAGCTCTACTAGGCTCATACTAGCCACATTGCACTGTCTCACCACGGCTGCAATCCTGACCCCACCCGGTCACACCACCTGAGATCCACTCCGGATCCCCGAAGTTCATCCAGTCTCATACTTACAATCACACTACAGACACTATTGCTCATATCCATATCTATATACACCACCCCGCTCTCAGGATCATCACCCTTTGAGCTCTCGATGTATATCATACCATCCCACCTTCAGGACCGCCGTCCATCCAGCTCTCGGTATGCTCCAGCCCCTCCCACTCTCAGGACACACAGTCCGTCAAGCTATCGGCAGCAGAGGAATCACACATCCCTTGGAGAGGCTTCGGCCCCTCAAAGTATATGCAAGGGAACCACTTTCCCCCGGAGAGAACATCACTGTCCCCTCAAGTATACCCAGGAGAACCACTATCCCCTGGGGCAATCACTCTGTAACATGCATCTTAGGCACCTGTCGACTGAAATCACCTCTCGTGGTCATCCGAAACAACCCAATCACTAGGGTGTTTCCACAGAGTCCCTGGAAAAGACAGTCCTAACTCACATAAGACTTCTCTTCCAGACTCCCCCTAGGAAATAGATAGGTCCTAACTCACATAAAACCTCTATTTCCCAGCGCCATGGCCAATCACTAGGCCATCCGGAACAACCCAAATCTCCCGGGTGTTCTCCAGAGTCCCTGGAAAAGACAGTCCTAACTCATATAAGACTTCTATTCCAGACTCCCCCTAGGAAATAGGCAGGCTCTAACTCACATAAAGCCCCTATTCCCCAGCGCCATCCAGAGTATCACAAGTCCTAACTCACATAGAACCTCATCCCCAGAAAATCCTCCTAAAACATGGACAAGCTCTAACTCACATAGAACTTCCATTTCTAGCCTCACTAGAGGATAGACAAGTCCTAACTCACATAGAACTTCTATCTCTAGTCTTCCCTAGGCAATAGACAAGTCCTAACTCGCATAGAACTTCTATTCCTAGCCATTACATGACCCCACCAGTCATCACAATACATAACCCCACCAGTCATCACCACACATGACCCACTAGTCATCAAAACACATGACCCACCAGTCATCTCACTACATGACCCCACCAGCCATACCATAAGAACTCACGTCTTATCAACACATAGACACAAGCTATCACAGACACTGGAACCCAAAAAAGATAACTCAAACCTCTGCTTGCTTCTCGAACCACTTTGAAAACTCCTATTTATCCTCGCTTTTGGTTCCCAAGTCTCCTCTTCAATACCATCACAGTCCCACACGACTCTTACCAACGGTATCCTCTTCCGGCGCAACACCTTGACTCTCCTCTCGAGAATCCTCACAGGTCTCGCCACCAACGTCATATTGGGCTGAAGATCCTCCGAAATCCTAGCCAACACCTCCTCAGAATCATATAGACACTTCTGTAGCATCGATACATGGAACACCTTATGAAACGCTTTCATACTCTGAGGTAACTCCAACCGATAAGCTACTGGTCCAACCCGCTCCACAACCCTGAATGGACCCATAACCTCAGACTTAGCTTATTCTCGGAAATGGATTTGTTAGGATCCCATAACATCGCTGCCTTGAGATACACCAGATCTCCCAGCTCAAACTCTAACTCTTTTCGTCTCTTATCGGCACAACTCTTCTGTCGATCCTGAGCCTCTCTCATGTTCAGCCTCAAGACACGGATCTTCTCCATCGTCTCCTGAACAAATTCTACACCAAACATGCTCATCTCCCCTACTTGAGTCCAGCATAATGGTGTCCTACACGGCCTCCCATACAGAGCCTCATATGGAGTCATCCCAATACTCGCCTGATAGCTGTTTTTATACGCAAACTCTACCAGGTTCAGATGATCAGCCCAATGACCACCATAATCCATCACACACATCCTCAACAGATCCTCTAATGTATGAATCGTCCTCTCCGGCTGCCCATCTGTCTGAGGATGATACGCTGTGCTCATATGCACCTTAATGCCCATCTCAGCCTGAAACGCCCTCCAGAACTCTGAAATAAACCTCGGATCCCTGTCTGACACAATACTCGCTTGCACCCCGTGCATCCTCACTATCTCCCGCACATATTTCATAGCCAAAATCGCCTCTCCATCGGTCTTTTTGATGGCAAGAAAATGTGCCGACTTGGTCAGATGATCCACAATAACCCAGATCGCATCATATATCCGTGACACCGGCAACCCCGTCACGAAATCTATGGTAATCATATCCCACTTCCACTCCGGAATAGGCAACTCTGCACATACCACTCGGAACCTGATGCTCAGCCTTCACCAGCTGACACACGTTGTACGCTGCAACCCAGCTAGCTACATCCCTCTTCATCCTGACCCAGTGATAATACCGCTTCAGATCATGATACATCTTGGTCATTCCCGGATGAATCGATAACATGCTCGAATGAGCCTCTCTCAGGATCTCCTACCTCAGATCCTCATCCTTGGGTACACAATCCCGCCCGTTCACCAGTATCATCCCACTCGCTGGAACCACATACCCTGAACCGGCCGCCTTAGAAGCATCAATTAATCTTTGATTCTTCTCCTGAGCAACTCGAATCCTGCTCAGCAAATCTGCCTGGTTAGCTGCCTCCAATCCCAACGGCTCCTGTGAGATTACACACAATCTCAACGTACTAATCTCGTTCACCAGAGCTTCCATATCACGCTCCTGATCCCTGAGGTTTCCATCTAGTCCTATGCACATAGCTACGTTTCAGACATTGATTACTCTCAACTCATAACTCATATCTCATAACCACACCACTCACACTCTCAGAAACACGTCCTTTGAGCTATCAGTGCACCATACCACTGACACTCTCAGAACACACAGTCTATTGAGCTAGCAGTATACAGGGAAATACTCATCCCTTCCAGAGAAATACTCATCTCTTAGCATTACTAAGGGAAATTTTCATCCCCCAGTAACACCCACAGGGAAATCCTCATCCCTCATGGAGAAATCCTCATCTCAATATGAGTTATTCGGGAAAATCCTCATTCCCTAGAGAAATCAATTCTTAACGCCTATAACATCCCTGACTAGAACTACCTCATTTGGTCTCAACCTGACATCCCAATACTCGGAATATTATCCCATCCATAACCATTACCAATACTCAGGTCAACCCTAACATGACACTCCACGATCCCGAAATATCATCTCATCCATGACCAATCCTCAGGTCAACTCTAACGTGACACTCCACTATCCTGGAATATCATCTCATCCATGACCAATCTTCAGGTCAACTCTAACGTGACACTCCACTATCCCGGAATATAATCCCATCCATGACCAATCCTCAGGTCAACCGAAACCATCCAACACACAGGGTGTCTCTCTAGAGTCTCTAAAAAATAGACAAGTTTTAACTCCTCATAAAACTTTCTATTTCCCGACCATCAACACAAGTTACTATAAGAATTACTCATCTTATATAGCTCAGACCATATGAATTACTCATCTTATAATCTCATCACACACACAATCCTCGTCCTCGACGACAATCCAGATGGACCATGTACTGATCCAGCCAATCTATACCCAAAATAACATCGTACAGCGCCACCAGAACTATTAATCAAATCTGCGGGCATGAACTCTCCCGCCACCAGAATATCCATACGCGAGTTCGCCCAAAAGTAGTTAACGACATGCTATCCGCAACCTTAACTACTCTCGGCTACTCACCGGAATCGCTCCAGACTCCACTGCCCTCCGCACTCTCCGGAGTAATGAAGCTATTCCTATCTCCCGAATCAAACAACATGTGGGACTCACACCGGCCCACAACTAAGGTCCCTACACAATTTACATGTGCCTCGAACCCTAACACTCTAGCACAGACTCACAGTTCCCCAAAACAGACTAAAATTTGAACACCTTAAGAATTTTAAAAGTCAAGTTCGGAAATTACCTGTGATCGGTCTGGCGGTAGCTCCACCCGTCTCCATCGACGTGAACACTCGCGGTGCCGCTGCAATCTGAGACAACGGCTGCACTGCCAAAGGCTGTACTACTGCCACCGCCAACTGCTGCAGCTTAGGACACTTGGGCTTAATATGCTCTGTCTCTCTGCAGTGGTAACACACCCGCATATCCTAGACCCCGACCCGCACATCCTGAGTCCCGATCCTCTTCGGACAGCTCGCCACATGATGGTCCATGCTCCCACACCCGTAGTAACCCGAACCACCCTGACTGGCCCCTGAAGTGCTCTCCCACTTCCTCTTATGTCCCTGTACAGGCTTACCGCTCCTGCCCGAACTCACCTGCTGCTAAGATCTCCTCGGTTGCTGCTGCTGCACCAGTGGACTAACCACCACATCCTGCTCCCCGAGATCCTCCTCAATCGCAGCAGCAGTTTCAACCAGCTCCGCTCTCATGGCGAACTTACTCGCCCCACAGCGAGTCCTCAAATCCATTCGAAATCCCCTCAGGAACCTCTTAACTTGGACTTGCTCGCCCTCCATGCCTCTTCCCGCATGAACCAAAAATCGACTGAACTCTGCGTCGAACTCTCTCATTAATCGGTCTCCCTGAGCCAGGTCCAGAAACCTCGACTCTAACCGATCCACCACCTCCTGCGAGAAAATACTTGGTGTTAAACTCCGCCAAGAAATCCTCCCAGACCATCTCGGCCTGCACCCTCCTGGCCTCTACACCTCTCCAACATAGATGCGCATCACCCTCCAGATAATGCACCACTAGATCAACTCGGTATCTCTTTGGACACCTAATAGAGCGAAAATTACGCTCTAACCTCAGCCACCACCCATCAGCCTCCTCAGGCTTGACATCTCCCAAGAAAAAATGCAGTACCAATTCGCTGCATCTACTCCATTATCCTCAGATAAGATGGAAGCTCCTCTACCCCAGCCATACCCGGCTGCACTCCAACCATCCCCGGCTGCACACCAGCCACTCCCGGCTGAACACCAGCCACTCCCGACTGAACACCCAGAGCTTGACCCTGAGCCAGCGCCCCACCTGGCAACTGCTCCAGGATAAACTGTAGCAGACCCGCAAGACGATCATATCGGTCCTAGGCAAAACCCGCGGCAGTACCCCCACCTGGGCCACACCGTGACCCACACTAGTCCCACCAGCCCTCACGCTGGTACTCACGGCCATACCCACGGACCCCTCCTGATATGTCTGCGAGTCATCCACCTGCTCCTGCGTGGTCTCTTGGGCCACACTCGCTGCAACAGACTCACTCTCAAGTCTTTGCTCGCGTCCACACCCATCACGACCACCTCGGCCCCATGGCCCCCACAACCTCTGTCTCTAGCCACTCTAGCCATCACTCTACCCTAACCAGCAGACTACTAAGTATTAGAAAACAAAAAGTCATAAAAACACATACCGTGGAATCTCATTGAAGGCTCAGAAAAGATGATCTAGGACTTCATACACACAAAAAAATCAATTGACTAACTCCCATAATCAATTAAATATTCTAGTCCTAGAACCGCTAGAGCTCTGATACCAAACTGTGACAACCCGATATATATATATATATTTTTTATAAAACACCGGAATTTATATTCCCATAAATATTAATTCCCTCAACAATTTACCCAATAACGACAGCATAAAAAGATATAACACACTCAATTGAGACACTAGATCATCCCCTCGTCCTGGCCATGATTCCACGATCAAACCTTCTCTTTACCTGCATCACATGGTTATACGAGATGCGTGAGTATTATCATAAATACCCAGTGAAACGGTCATCCCATCTACATACTAAATAAGCAGGCATAACAAATGCTACAATACCAGGATGATCAATCAACAAGAAAACATCATATTCTCGTAAACAGACTGTGTCGATCGACACAGCATACCAGAAATTCGACCACGCGAATTTCTGCACATAAACCACCAAAACAACAAGAAAATCGACCCAAAAAACAACACTCAATCGTATTCTAACACTTCCTATACCTACCAGCCTATGGTCACGCCCTCACCTCGATTGGAAAAGAAAAACGGATGAAAAACCGTCAAGAACGCCAAGAACACGTCGTTCCAAAGAACTAAACGTATACTACTAACGGCTACTCCAAATTCCAATCGGAAAATGGCGCTGGAAACTAGACACAACGAGCTACACACCGCTGTGTAGAACGTCTGCTAACTCCCAACGGTTTGACGGAAAAACAGCTCGCAAGTTTGACGATCGGAACTGAAAACCGAAACGACCCGTTCAACAAGAACACAAAGAATCCGATGAACGGATACTCCAAATCCGGATCGGAAAAAAGGTTCTGGAAACTAGACAAATAGAGCTTTCTAACCGTATATAGATTTCTTTCTGGGTCCTATCAAAACGACGGTAAATCAGCCCGTAAGTTCGATAATCGAAACTGGAAACAGGAATTCTAGTCTCAGAAAACAGAACCGACACACTGATTTTAAAAGAACACAGAGAACGGATCATACCTCGGAATTATGATCGGAAACCCGATCTGAAAACTAAACAGAGAGAGATTTCCAACCTTATGTAGATCGTCCTCTCAGTTCAAACGATTCGACGGTAATACTCCCTCGAATTGAACTGATCGCAATGGAAGGCTGCACAAACCGCCCTCATTAAAACTATCATAACTCAAAGAATACACAACCGATTCACAAACAGTTTTCTCCTAAATCAAGCTAAAAGAGTGGAGAACGTACCCACAAATTTTCACTCCGATCCGACCCGTTCTTCCCAGCCGTTCGTCTCCTCCAAGACCCGAACAGAAGCTGCCTTCAAACCAAGAACACTTCACTCTCTCTCAACTCCTCTCTCTCTCTCTCTCAAACCTCTCAAAACACTGAGCAACCTCTCTCTATAACCACTGCCGACACTCTTCTTCCTTTTATAGACAAACTCCCACGGTTTTTCCTAAACCAAAACCGCAAACCATTGCTTCAAAACCGAATCCGTCGGTTTACACGACCAAAATTACAATAATTTGGATCGCAGTCG
Source organism: Arabis hirsuta (assembly GCA_964056655.1). Classification (NCBI taxonomy): domain Eukaryota; kingdom Viridiplantae; phylum Streptophyta; class Magnoliopsida; order Brassicales; family Brassicaceae; genus Arabis; species Arabis hirsuta. The sequence continues at coordinate 27,667,203 of OZ053309.1, read as the reverse complement.
TTACAGTAAGCATGTGTTTGGCCCACTTGCCCTCAGGGCCGGTACATAATACTTTGAACTTCCTTTTGCCATTTTAGGTATAAGGCTACATATTGTCCTGTAACGGGATTCAAAACCACAACTTCGATACAATTATCTCTCGTAAGACGTTGATAACAGACCAAAATCAGCACGAGAGACTTGAGAGAAAGCTGAATCCGTATGATGATGAGTGGATAAAAGAGACGAGTTCTCATCTGGATGATGAGTGTAGAAGAACAGCTTTTTTTCAACTGCTAAATTAAAAAGTAACCTCGGTGGATCCGGAGATTTGGTCGGGAACAACTGTTTATAACTCGGAAAACGTAAAATCGATGACCAAAGTTTCGATACGCAACGACTCTTTCCCATAGATTTCCCATATCACAGTATTGTATTCCTCCTCCAGATCTCGAGCGTCGCTTTTTCTTTGATCAAGATACGATTACGTTTTTCACCATGACTTGTTGCTTACGTTTTCTCATCGCTGCGGAATGAAACCCTAACTTTTGGCTCTGCTCCACGAATGAATATGTCACTTTCACAGATCTCGATTTTTATGCTTCAAACATACTCAGTAAGTTGGGATTTATTACGCTCAAGTCAAGTTGGGCCTCCCAATAATAGAAAGTAGAAACTTTACTTTTTATTTATTTTTTGGTCATCGGTTTTACGATTTAGTTTAAGATTAAGACGCAACTTGAATTCGATTTCAGTTCTTCTCCTGTGAGAAGTAGGGGTGGGCAAAAAATCTGTTACCGAATTACCGAACCGAACCCGATCCAAATTATCCGATCTGAACCCGGCCCGAATTTTGTAAAGTATCCGATCGGGTTCAATATCTCTAAACCCGAAAACCTGAATCCGAACCTGGGCCGAACCGATAACCGAACGGGTATCCGAACTACCACAAACATAAATTAAACTAAAGATATTTGGATGTAAGGTTGGGTATGTTCATATGTTTTTGATAATTTTTATAATTGTTTGGTTAATTCGAATATTATGGATTATATCCGGATAAAAATAACTAATTTATCAACATTATTTGAATTTTCACAATTTTGTTTTTGATATTTTCTTGGATATTTTTGGATAATTCATGTAAAAACTAATAAAATCGAGTTCCTTCTTTGATATCTATATTAATTTGAATTTTTGTTTTGAAAATTTTGATCAATTTGAGTTCTGATCAGATTTGATGTGTATTTTCAAATAGATTGTACATCAGATATAACCGAACCCGAAGTCATCCGATCCGAACCCGATCCGAATTTATAAAATACCCGAACGGGTTCCAAACCCATTACCGAAATACCCGAAAAACCGAGATACCCGATCCGAATCCGATCAGATATCCGAATGCCCAACCCTAGCGAGAAGATAGCCAATCTTTAATTTTTAAGTGGCTAAGGTTGGTTTACGAATGTGTATTCGCGTATAAGAACTTTTGGTCTTCTTTAGCGTTTTCCCGGTTTATATTTTTTTAGCTTAGATTGATCTCTCGAGTGTTTCATTTCTTTGAAGAGTTATAGTGAAGGTATGGTCTCTTTGCTTTGTTCCGGCTCGGTCTTGTGTCTCTCTCGAGTGTTTCATTTCCAATTTGTAATGTAATATTAATCTATATAATAACTCAATGTATGTCCATAACTTGCAATAGTCTTGAAAGAGTAAACAAATAAAACCCTAAACAGTATAAAAATCCATTAAAACACTTACATAAGCATCACATCCTCTACATAATAAGACAACCAATTAAACTTTCAAATGGTGGAACTTCATCTCTTACTTTTACCAAAGTGTTCTTCTCAAGATTGTAGTAACAAGTGTAGAGAGAAACTTCTGTTGCATGCCTTCGAAACAGACAAAACACAATTTCACCTCTACTAGTCACTCCAGCAGCGTATATACGTATACGAACTTTGGAACTGTTTCCCACCATTCTAGTGGTTTTTCATATACATGCTTTGACCATTTATGTTCCTTGGAATCCTCTAGAACCCACAACACTAAAATAACACTAATATATATTCAAAGTTTTGAAAGCAAAAGACAAAGGCAGGAAACAGAAAATAACACTAACAGAAAGCGTAGGACCCTACTTCTGATATTGCACTTGTAAGTTGTAACACTAGCCAATATATATTCAAGCATAGGGAAATGGAAAGAGGCTGCAATTGTAAGGAAGAAAATGAAATCGAAAGGCGTGATCAAAATGCAATTGATGGTCGTTTGTATCTGGCCATCGTCGCCATCCTTAAAGTGAAGATATATAGAATATCTTGGAATTAGCTAGTAGTATATGTTGCACAAGCTCGTAGATTCGATTCTGAGTTTATTCAAATTTGTGATCCTTAGCTCTAACATGTTCTAGGCGACCCTGACCTTCAATACAATACCACAAATGGTAATGTTGCTTGATATATTTCTGAGGCAGTCATATCAAACATTTTGTTGTCCATCCAGTAACAAGACAAAGAGACTCATATAGACATACACAATCATTCTAAAAAAAAAACAAAGCTTCTTTATTCATTTGGATGACAAAAAACATGTTAGAAACGGAACAATTATTTTTAAAATATCAAAAATTAAAAAAACCCAGAAAAGTCAAAATTAGGAAACACATAACAAATATATTAATATGATTTGTTTATTGAGTCTTATTATTATGAGACTGATCTTCTTCTTTTTCATTTAGTTTTTGAGCTCTGTCCTTTTTCTTTCTCTTTCTCTTTCCCTACGATCTGCTTGTAAAGCGTTGACAACTCTTTAATCTGCATCTCCATAGTATCCACCGTATCCTTTAAACCAGGTTGGATATTGCTCTTTGAAACGCATAGGAGTTGTTTCATTTTCTCCAACATTGCCAAAAATGGTCTCAGTTTCTCATTCACATAAACTGATCTTGGCTTCGGTTGAGACAACTCCTGGAGAGAAAAAAAGAAACGTGTTCAACAAGAAAATAACACCACAAACACATAGATGCATGCTTATGTATGACTTTTCTTTTTGCAATAAGCCAATAACGAACCCATCTAATTGCATTGAATCCATAACTCTCTTTCATAAGTTACTTACTACTGTTACGTAAAGAAAAAAAGTACTTACTAGATGCAATCTGGCATTCACTATCTTGTACATTTCATTCAGCTCTGGTAAGTATTTCTCTTTCATGGGTTTAATCTGCAAAGATTATACGATTACTCATCACCGTGATTATATATATGTAAGATATAGCAAACTTTTTTTTTTTGTCTTGGGATAAATTTATCAAAAATGATATAGCAAACGTTAAAATGATATAGAAATACCTTTTGGTAAACCTCCTCTTGCCAATCATTTGCATTTGCCATTAAATCTACGGTTGCTAAGAAAGAAAAAAAACAAGATTAATTTTTTTTTTTTTTAACAAGAGAATTGTGCGCAATACTAAAACCTAAATCCACGAAACCAACTTCTAGTGTGTACAACGAAGGAATCAAATGTTGAAAAAGGTTTATTTAATTTTCTAGAGATCAATCACTGTTATTTTGAATATAAAGGCTTAGTTTTCATAAGCTGAAACATAAGCGATTTGTATAAAGACACCTCTTCTTTTGATTCTGCGTATATACCAGTCCAATACAAACCAACTTCCAAAACTTAATATCAAAATCTACAACATGTTGGTTGTTATATATAGATATATAAAATTAGCTTTTGTCACCTCTTTTCCACATGTTGATATTAATTGAGTTTATTTACATAACTAAATCTAACAAAAATTAATTTAATAGTATGATATACAATTATATTTTACAAACTATTGAAATTGTCACATCATCTTTTTCAATCAATTTTCTAATTAAAATTAATTATATATATTAAATATACTTTAACATTTAGTATTTTAAACACAATTTAAATCATACAAATAAAAAATCACAAGATTATAATTTTATTTAAATAGTGTTAGATTCAATATTTATTATTTTATTAAATTTTCATATCTCATTTTTTATTAATGAAATTTAGCTAAGTTAGCAATGTTATTAGAACTATAAGATGTTCAATAAATTTTAATAGTAGACACCTAACTTATTTTATTTTATTTTTTGAGAAAACAACAATTTTACACAAAAGATATTTGAGGCAATTACAAAAATACCATTTTTGTGTGCATATTTGCAAGAATGCCACTTAGAGGTGTTCATTTGCAAAAATGCCACTAATTATAGATTTATAAAACATATATTTTAAAATTCTAAACTCTAAAAAATATTTTGATCCCTAAATCCTCAAAAATAAACCCTAATAGAACATAGTTAACCCAAATATAAATAATATAAAGAAAAAATAATTTTTAAAAAGTGTCATTTTTGCAAAGATTTGAAAAGTGTGACATTTTTGTAAAATGACATTTAAAAAGTGGCATTTTTAAAAAAAATTCAAGATATATTTTTATATATACAAAACAAAATTTGAAGGCGGATTGCTTGGCTTGATCCCTTGGTTGGAGTTTTTGGTTTTTTTACATTAATAGTATACATATGATGCATTCATGTTTTACAAACTTGATATTTGTCACATCCTCTTTTAATAATTTTGTAATTTTGTTAACTAAAAATTAATTGTTACATATTAATTATAATTTATTAGTTGTATTTTAGTACTGAATTTTAGACATACTTTGAGACACTTCTCAAATTGTAAATCTAAAAGGCAAAACCTCATAAGATCATAACTTATTTAAATAGTAACATATTTAATATGAATTATTTTATAATTTCATTTCTCGTTGAATATTATGAAATTTAACTTACTTACAAATGTTTTTTTTTGCTAAAAACTTACTTACAAATGTTATAGTAACTACTCTCTCGGTACAATGCAATAAAATAGATTAGATTTTGTTGAATGGTGATTCAATCAAATCGAACATTAACAGAAAACGCAACGTAGGAGGGAATTGATTCACTCGCCATATTTGTTTTTTTTTAATATGGCGAGTGAAAAGCTGCAAGTCCTGGCAGATCTGCTAATGCTTCCTAGAGCTGCGTCCAAATGCAAAATCCGAGTCAAGCTTACTGGAAAGCGTTACTAAGGGCAAACTCTAATCTTTCCTACTTTTGCTCAAATATGTTGCTTAACATTCTAGTCTATGGTTAGTACTCGAAAAACCAATCTTGAAAGATAATTTGTTTGATGACATAAGAACTGGTTTGTTTTGTATCTTTCATATCTGATAACTCTAAGCTATTCTCATTCACCCAACAAATTTATATATAACGGTTCCATTACATTTCTCAAACCACTTTCTCTCATTTCCCTTATAACCAATCAAATCAATCATCTAGATTAGCAGCAGAAGAAGAAGCTTCCTCTAACTTCTTTCTCTGGCGAGTTTGCATCCGTAGGAATCTGATCTCCGTCTCTAACAGCCATCAATGAGCAAGTTCCAGGAGATTCTGGTGCTAACACTGTGTTTTCCGATGAGAAAACACGTTTAATCGATGGAGCAACAAGTTCAGGAGCTGAGACTGTGGAGAGGTAACGTAGAAGCATTTGAATAATCTCTGTGAAGTTTGGTCGCTCGTTTGGATCTTCTTTCCAACAAGATGTTACAATCATGGCTAAATCCTCCGGTAGATCGTCTGCGCTTGGCCTCACATTCTAACCGGAAATACAAAAACAATCAATAATCTGTTAAACAATGTTCATCGGTATTTCGGTTGATAATCAAGGTTCGTCGGTATTTTAAAAAACCAGGTTCATCGGTATTTCGGTTGATAAGCAAGAACCAAACGGTTTGAAAATATAGAACGGCTGAAAAGCAAGAATCAAAGGGTTTCTAATCAAGAACCAAAGGGTTTCTAATCAAGAACCAAATGGTTAGATATCAAGAATCAAATGGTCGCAAATCAAGAAACAAACTTTGAAATCAAGAATCAAACCTTGAATGCAGCGGCGTAAGCGGCTTGGAGATTTGACATGCCTTCAAAAGGTAACTTGTTGTGAATAAGCTCCCACAAGACGATGGCGAAGCTGTATGCATCTACCTTATGGTTATAGTGTTTTTTCTCACCGTGCCTCAACGTGACCGTACTATAAAGCTGTAAAACCGTAATTTGGGATTAAGCAAAGTTTAGAAGGCAAAAGACAAAGGCAGAACACAGAAAATGAGTACCTCGGGAGCCATCCAACGATATGTTCCAGTCTCGGCAGTCATCATCTCGGTTAGTGATTCTTCTCTAGCTAAACCGAAATCCGATAGCTTAACAGTCTTGTAATCCGCAGTTAAAATCAAGTTCTCTGCAATAGCAAGAAAATATAAGACCAAGATTGTAATTTTCTTGACAACAATTACATGTATCTCCGGTTTAATTGTTACCTGGTTTGAGATCACGATGAATGACTCCATGAGAGTGTAAGCATTCCATTGCCCGAGCAATATCAAGAGCGAACCCAACAGCTAAACGAGTGTCCAAACGCCCTGGACGCAAACTCACAAGGTATTTACGCAATGTACCACCGAGTAAAAGCTCGGTGACTATAACCATGATTGGTTCTTTGCAAGCTCCAATGAACTACCAAAAACTCCAAGTCAAAACATTTAGTGTTGTGTCTCTAACCAAACTCTCTAGCAATATGAACTGGAAATTCGATCAAAGAAAAGACGCGGAAAAACCTTGACCAAATTCTTGTGTTGAACTCTAGACAACATAGAAACCTCCCTCGCAAATCTGCTCTCTCTTTTCGCAATCTCTTCCGGTGATTCTCCTCTTTTGACAATCTTAATAGCAACTGTTTTGTTTTTATACCTAAACAAGAAAACCGCAATTCGATCAAGCCCAACACTTGTCATCAACAGTAACATACTTGCTTGAGTGATTCACACTAAAGTTCTTGATACAACAAAATAACAATTTTGATCCTTAACTAATTGAACAACCATTAAACTGAAACATATATGCTAAATCTTGTTCATCAAAAAAGTTCCCTTTTTTCACATATGCAAAGTCTCAACTTCTTTATTTAGACACAAGTCCTAAAAGATCAATAACGGATTAAGAACCATAAAATGAAGGAAAATAGAAAAAGAAATAAACTTACTTTCCTTCATAAACTTTGGCATGAGCTCCTTCACCAATCTTGGGACCAACAAAGAGATGTTGAGGATCAACGACCCATTTAGGATCCAATTCAAACACTTGATTTGAGTAAAACCCAGTTACAGATCCCATTTCCAAAAAAAAAGTTGAGATTTTTGATTATTTTTCTTAATCAGAAACTTGTCAAATCTAGACCCTTTTGATGATCAATCATTCTTGGTACAATCAGAAAAGAAACAAAGATGCTTTTTGAGGTTATAAAGCGAAATCAAGAGACTTCCATAAATATAATAAAAACAAAACCCAGAAGAAAGAAACAACAATCTCAATTTGTCAATAACAAACAAAATACAAAAAGAGAAAAGGATATTTTTCTGAAGTTGAGCTGACACAAGGAACTGAAGATAAAACCCAGATGGAGAAATGGTCAAAATTTGATGCTTAATACTTCTGAGTCTAAAGATTTATAAACTCTTAAGATTTTTTGGGGGTTTTTTTTGTATTTTAATTAAGCTTCTTAGGACAAAAGGCTTTTAATTATCAAAAAGTGACAAGAAATCTCATCTCTCCATGTTTTGTTCTGTTTTTGTTTTGTTGGTCGGCAAAATTTACAGAAGCATAAACCGGATAAAATCGACTAGTAGTTCACAGAAGGAAAATTGGCAATTATAACCAAAAAAAAAAAAAAACATAATAACTAAGCAAAACTCTCTATGTAGCACTAATCATAGCTATTAATTTCAGAATTTTTGATTAGTTATTATGTTTAATTTTTTTCTTGGTTATAAACCAAATTGACCCTTCACAGAAAGTGAATAAAAAAAAAAACCGGATTTTAAAAAAAAAACTCAAACCGAATAAAAAAAGTCAAATATATAAAAGGAAGTTTCCTAGAATGTACAGAGAGGAGCAGTGAAACAAGTCTTCTCTCTCTTTTAAAAAACGAAATTATAAAACAAAAGAAAAAAAAACAAAATCTTTTATTAATTGACAAAAAGACAAAAAAACTGTTCATGAAATAATAGATCATGGGCAAAACAAAAAAAATCGAAAAAAAAATTTCGTCGGTGTGAGAAAAGTGGACCTTTTACAGGATCAGTCCTTTGTAAAGTACAAAAGAGATCATAAGTATCATACAATTGTAACAAATAATAGGTTTCATCATGTTTGCAAAATTGGTGAAAATGAGAACAAGTGTTCGTAGAAAAACTATCCCTTGACTCATATTTTGATTTAGACTCCATTGTGTTGATAGTTTATGTTGGTGTTGAATTTCATACTCGAACAAGGTCCAGCTGAAACCAATCAAGATTATGAACCCTAGCTTAATCCAAAGACCGAGTTAGCTTAATCTAATCATGATTATGTTGGCTTATTGCCAACAAAGACTAACACAAGAAACGAAACTAAGCCCAAACTCGAAAAAGATCAAGTAGTAAAAATGGCTAATGTGAATTGATTGATTACGTCTTAGAAAATTTCATAAACAAAGATGCAAGTCTAAATGATACAACATTGAAAGAACATAATGAGTACTACTACTCTGAGTGAACTTCCATCGTTAACCCATCATCGACGTTTATATAAACATGCTTTCAACTCGGGCCACTTGATTTTCTTCTCATTTGAATTCGTTTGCTCCTATAAAAATCAGATAATTAAAGAGAACATTATAATCCAAGCTCGAACAAGACTAAACAAACTTAAACGAAGCATTTTTCGCTAACCTTTTTCTGAAAATGCAATAGGATGAACATCTTATTCGAGAAGTCCTGCGCAAAAGAAAGAACCAAATGGGTTTCTTTCCTTATAATAGTGAAATTAAGAAAGGAAGTGTATAGAGACCAAAGATTTCACCTTTAAAACCGAAGTAAATCCAAGGTTACAAACTGCTTTCACAAAGTCTTTTGGGTCTGCTCCTCCATTGTTTGGATCAAACCTACTTTTTACTTCCGCTATAAGAAGCCAACCGCTATTGAAATACACCCGATGAATTCTAATTCAGAATCATAAACAGAAATTTATGAAGAAGAGACTTGAAAGTTACAAAAAGCAGAACCTTGGACGAAGAACTCTGTATGCCTCGTTGATGTAACTAGAATAGTTTGTTCCCATTAATGAAAGACAGAAAACAGCAACATCGACTGATGAAGACTCAAGCGGAGTCTACCAAGAAAAACCAGTTAAGTCAGAGGAAAAAAGAACACATGAAGTCGAAAGATTAGACTAAAATTTAAATGTACATTTGACATATCGCAGGCGATAACAGATGGATTCTTCGAGACAAGATCAAAGGAGAAAACTTTGTTCTTCACACTCTTTGCAATCCTTGCATCACCTGAAACAATCATGTCGATATAAGAGCGGTTTTGTCTCCGTAGGGACAAACACACAGAAAATATGATAAAGGAAATCTGACCACAGCCAAAATCAGCCACAACTAAAGATGAGCTTCGAGACAATAACCAATTTATAATGGAGTTAACAGGAAGCTCAGGCCAATTCGACATTTGTTGCTGATAACCTGTATGATACTGAAACAAAACAGAATCAATTACTTATAATTTCAACTACAAAACATTCTTGATGTGAAGCTAATGTGTTTTTTACCATATCAAACATGTCTGGATCTTCTTTAAAGTAGTCTAATGCTTCTTTGCCACTGAGAAAAATTAAAAATGCTTTAAGCTCTGTGAAACTGAAGAAAAATGACAAGAAAGATAAAGAATTAAGCTTACGAGCAAGTGTAGAGTTTCTCATTGAGCATCCTAAATTGCCCACCAGATAATTTCTCTCGAAGCTGCGATTTTTTCATATAATGATTCAAAATCTTCGTTAACGTCAATCATAAGATGACAATCAAATGTAACTGAGAGAGAGAGTAGAGAGACAGAACCGCATCAAGAAAATTGGAAGGTTTTGGTCTTTTTGATGAAGCTGAAGATCCTCCACGTTGTTGTTGTTGGTTTTTATGTATTTTGATCTCTCTTTGATTCTTTTTGTCCTTGTTTTGATTCTTCTGTGTCTCTTTAGGTTCCTCTTTAGGGTTTCTTTGTCTCTTCCTCTTCCTGTTTCTGCTTTTACCTTCCTCTTCCATGCCTATCGCCGTCCGTTCGTCGTCTTCTTCCTCTGTTCTCTGCGTTAGGTTAGTTTCACAAGTAGAAGACTCTGCTACTTCCTTATCTTTTGGGCCATAGAATTTAGCTTATTGGGCCTTTTGTATTTGACCCAATTATTCTTAGATCAAACCCGAACCGAACCGAAACGAACCGATTCAAACCGAACTGATATCATCTGCAATCTTAAATTTTGTTTAGGTAGACCAAATTGTGACAAAAGTAGCTCATTTTACAAAAACTGGCTTCACCTCCAAAATGAGTCACTAGTCATGGGATTAGTTTTGGTGTCTAGATCTTTAGACATGCCCTAATCTGATCATGTTCCTCCATTTGTCCTTGAGATCAGCAGGAGTACGTGTTTCGTGAAACACGTTCTCTCCCATTTCAAGAATTTTCCTCCATGGCATGTTCTTGTATGCTTCTGCTGCAAATTTCTCCACTCCCACCTGAAACACAACAACACAAATATCATCAATGACTTGTGAGAGAACAAATCACAGAGAGCTTAGCGTTTTCTTATTATACATAATACCTTGAGCATTTCTTCTTCTTCGGATGTCCAAAGTAGCCTCCTTCTCTGATCCTTGTTAAAAAACGAAATGCCCCTGCAAATTCCATGAGGTAACGAACTTTCTACATTTAGTGTGGAAATGAGTAAAGATACTGTGAAGGAAGAAAGAACCAAAAAACAACCTCACTACTGTCTTTGGCTTAGCCACTTTGGTTGATGAAGTTATCTCCTCAGCTACATCTTCTCCATTCCGTTCCTTAGTTGATGAGAATTCACTATCAGTAGCATTCAGTATTAACCGTCTTCTTCTTCTTTGCTTCTCATTCCGTTGGACCTGGTCGTGTTCTGTTCCTGAAACCGATTCTTGCATAGACAAAACCGGTGAAACATCTCCCTTTTTCCCTGCATCTTTATTATTGACTTTCGTTTGATGTTCAGCTGTTTCATCATCATCCTCATCGTCTTCAATGTTTTCTGTATCTACCCTCTCTTCGTCTTCTGATGCTTCAGTCACTTCATCTTCTTTCAACTCTCCTGATTTACCAGTACACACTTTTAACTTCCCTTTATCACCTTCTGTTTGATCAGTTAATGGCGATTTATCAGAATCATTGTCCACTTGCACTTGTTTCGCTTTTGACGAAGGTGTAGCCTTCTCTCCTTGTAACTCTAGATCACTTACAATATCTGTACTGTCCACTGAATGTTCTTGGTCTTGGTTTCCATCTTCATCACCACATAACTCTGTATCCTCTTGACATTTCGGAACACTCTCCTTTACCTCATCTTCACTTTCCATCTCTTTATCTACATACTTAAAGACCGTCTTTTCCGCCTCGATAGCCTTGTCTCTCAACGCTTTGGATTTCAATGCTACAATCTTGAACCAGCAATAAGGACAAAATGGATTCTCAAGATCCTCACTACCACCAAACTCAGCGTCCAAACACTCTTTGTGAAACGAAACAGGACAGTTAATCCCACAACAACGAGATACGCATTTGTCAGAAACATGACACACAATACAAGCATCTTCTAGGTTTAGTAGATCAGTCTCACTTGTCCCAAGACAATGACGCTTCTTCTTGTGTAGAACATCTCCAACATCAAAAGTATCAGGAAAAATCTCACCGCCGTGTGTAGTGCTAACTCCAGACCCAAATCTTTCCTGTGATTAGATAAATGATGAACAAATACATCAACCTCAAGAGATTCTACTTATGCGAGTTACAGATCCAAAACTACCAAATTCACAACATGAAGCATCAAATTTCGGGAATCAAAGCATAAACTCTAGTTCGATTGCGAGAAACGAAGGGAAGAGAGATTAGGGATACCGGAAGGGAAGGAGAGGGATCTAGAGAGTTGCGCAAAGACCTAATCGGAAACGATTTTGTTCTCATCTTTGATCTTTGCTTCTGCATCAGTCTGAGAAAAGGCTTTGAAATTGCCACTCTCAAAGAAGAAGACGAGAAGCGTACTGAAAAAGAAGATATTTTTTCTCTCAAATAAAACCCACACCGAATTGGAATTTGGTTTACTATCGATCGACAATAACCGGTTACAAACCGAACCAAATCAAACTCAACAAAAACCGAACCAAACCAATAAACCAAATCAAAGTTTAGCCATTCACTGATTCACAAAACGATATGGCCATTCATCACAGCCGCAAATTACAAAAACATAACAACAACAAAATGATATGTTTCTTTTAATGGTACAGAATCAGAGACAAAAACATAATTCGTCAAATGTGTGTTTGTGGTTGATGAATGTTTCTTTTCTTATTTCCTGTCGTCTCGTGGCACTCTCCAAAAAAAAAACTTGTATTTTAATCAAATTGGTAAGTGAGTAAGAAGCGTAACGGTTAGGTTTCTTTATCTTGACTTCTTGAAAATAGTGTAAGCCACGGCTATAGTTGCAACGGCTCCAACCACGGCTGCTCCGATGTACACTTCTTCTTTGTCCAAAGGCTGAAACCATTTGGTCAACTTGCTCTTACAGTTTTTTCCTTCTTTCTTGATTGGCTCTGGTTTCTCGTCTTGGCAACATGAAACGCCGTTTGATCCTTGACAACATCCTCCTGTGAATCCCTTGCTCTCTTCCTCGTTACCGTTTGGTATCACTTTTTGTTCATGCTCTTTCTCAGCTACACCTCCAGGTAGACCCATTTGCCCCCTGAAACGGAAAGTTACTAAGTTTAGCCAAGCCTGAGTAACAATTCAATAAATCTTATTGCTGAGTAGAGATAGAGTTGAATTATAATGTGCTTTGAGGAACAGAGAAGGTTAGCAGCATCTGTACAAACTCGGGCCACAAAGATTTACTAATGAAGTTAAAAGATATTTTGACAGAGACATGTGTACTAGCTAGAAACAGGAGATTGAAATCCATACCTCCAAATCCTTTGAATGATTTCTCCTTTTGCTATATGCTGGTCTAGCAATTCAGGTACATCCTCAGGAGTTACATAGCCATACCTGCATTTAAAGTAAACATAACGTTTATTCACATAAACCAACGATAACATTCTCCGTTTCTTTTCTTTTGATATAACATTTTACTTACCAATTCCCAGAAATCTTTCCAGCTGAATCAGGACTGAAGATGATAATATTACCAGCATACTTATGCTGTCCAACGTGAGAACATCGCCTAAGAGAAATTTGGTTTGTAAGTCCACGAGAACTAATCTCCTGCTTGAACCTCTCTAAGATAACTGGTCCACAAACACCACATCTCTTATCTCGACTAGCATGAGTACACACAAACACAAATGTCCCAGATAACTTTTCCTGTCTCTCAGATTTCCATGGCTTCCCATTCACAAGCACTTGTTCAAAGAAACCCTCCACTTCCGTATCCAAAATCCCCCTTTTGATCACAAAAAGCAACACGAGAGAGAAAATGTAAATCACAGATTGCTCAGAACAAGAACTAAACTATGCATCTCATTTCATAAATCTGAGCGATACATAAAGATCTATAATCGAATTTCAACGGTTTCTAAAATTAGCTTATGCAATCTCCACTCTCCAGAAATCTAGTAAATAAGAGTCAATCATGTTCTACAGTCAACTGTTTACACTAAGAATCGAGAACATAGACGAACTCACTTGTATCTGACCATATCCGGAAAAATCAACACATCTCCATCGGATCCACCACCACCTTCGGACACATTCAGCTTCGTCTACAATCGAAAAACAACAACAAAATTCAGCCTCATTACTACACAGATTCATCATAAGACCCGAAATCTAACGAATGTATATACCGGAACAAGGAGATCAGATTTGCGATCCTTGAGCAACGTAGCGAAACGCTGAGGTAAACCTTCTTCTTCGATATGTGAAAGCCAAGCTTCAGGAGTTTTGTAAAGAACGAAAAGATGGCGACCGTACGAAGTAATGGAGTTCGCGATGTCGGTACTGTACATCTCCGGCCGTTTAAACCCAAACTCAGTGTCTTCCGAAGCCGCAACAGAGCTCAGATTCTCAACAGTCGCCATCTCCGACGAGTATGAATATCGGAAAAAAATTAGTTATTAGGGTTTCGCAGAAGCAAAGAGACAGAGAAAGAGAGGTTGAAGAAGCTAATTCCAAAAAAATTCAAATTTTTATATCATTCTCTTGCATTTTGAGATTCCTCCCAACACGTCTTGAGGCACCCACACGAATCTGGGTCCCACATTTTGTGAGATGACATAAACTCACGGATTCGTACGGATCGATTCGTCCGTCATATTATTGTTCGGTGACTGACTGTTACTTGAGTTTAATCAACCCACGTTGGTCAACTATACTGTAAAATTTGAGGTAATCAATCACACGTATTATATCATTTTTTTTTGCAAGCTAATTATCTGATTATGACCTTAAATACTTATTCTTCTTAGCTTCTCGGTGGTGGTGATAATGTAAATAAATCCTAGTTATTAAGACATGAGAAGAATATATAATTTACGCATTTCGTTTCAATTCTTGGCTATATACATTGCTTAATCGTATGGTTTATGATGAACTTGACAATTGACTTTTTAAATTTCGATTATAATTTCGTAAACGTTTGAATTTTCTATGCTAGTAATTTAAAGTGAATTTTACAAAATCTGCCATTTATTTTGAAATTACTAAATGTGTCATTTTTATTCATTTTTTCAATTGCCACATTTTTGTTTTTTTAATAGATACAAAATGACATATTTACCTTATAACCTCTCTTCAACACAATATCTATCACTCTCTCTTTCTTGAAAAACCAACCCTCTTCTCTCACTCTTTTTATCTCTATGAAAATGGTGGATAGTGGTGACCGTTGATGGAAACGAGACGATGATGCAGATTGTGGCTGAAAACAGAGACGGTGAAGCAAACTGCAGACGAAAACAGAGACGGTGAACGGTGGTCGACTGTGGACAAAAACAGAGAAAGAGACTATGACCGGTGGACAAAATCGGAGACGGTAAAGGTGATTGTGGACAAAAACGAAAACTGTAAATGGTAGACGTCAACATAAATAGTGACGGAGACAATGGTCGACGGTAAACAGAGATGACGTGGACATAGCTGGAGATTGTAGACGAGACGGTGGTCGGCAGTAAATGAAGACAACGGTGGACATATCCGAAAATGGTGGAGGAGATGGTGGTTGTGTACAGACACAGCCGGAGATGGTGGTTGTGTACAGACACAGCCGGAGAAGGTGGACGACTGGTGGTGGTGATGAAAAGAAACATACACAGCCGGAGTGGTGTTGGTGGTGGACAGAAACATACACCAATGTCATCATAGTATAAGAAAGGATAAATTGAAAGGGCATAATAGTCATTTCTATCTGGGATGAATATTGAATTGTGGCAATTGGGAAATAAATTAAAAAAACATTTTTCCAAAATTTTTTTCCCTAATTGCCATTTGTTTTAATTTATTTCCTCAATTGTACAATTCACTATTCATCTCAGATAGAAATGATTGTTATGCCCTTCCAATTCACCCATCATTATAATATCATGACATTGGTATATGTTTTTGTCTACTACCACCACTACTCGTCCACCGTCTCTGGCTGTGTATGTTTTTGTCCACCATCACTCATCCACCGTCTCCGACTGTGTGTGTACACAACCACCGTCTTCTCTACCATCTTTGGATATGTCCATTGTTGTCTTCATTTACCGTCGACCACCATCTCGTCTACAGTCTCTGGATTTGTCCACGCTTTCTCTGTTTACTATCAACCACCGTCTCCATCACTATTTCTGTTGACATCTACCATTTACAGTCTCCGTTTTCATCCACAATCACCTTCATCGCCTCTGCTTTCATCCACCGATCATAGTCTCTTTCTCCGTTTTTGTCCACAGTCGACCACCGTCTCAGTCACTATCTCTATTTTTGTCCACCGTTCATAGTTTTCGCCACAATCTCTGTTTCCGTACACAGTCTGCATCACCGTCTCGTTTCCATCAACGGCCACCACCATCCACCATATTCAAAAAGAGATAGAGAGAGAGATTGGTTTCGAAAAAGAGAGAGATAAAGAGAAGATTGTGTGGAAAAAAGATTTAGGGCAAATATGTCTTTTTACAACCACTAAAAGACAAAAATGTGGCAATTGAAAAAATGAATCAAAATAATGGCACATTTTGAAAGTGATTTCAAAATAAATGGAAGGTGTTGTAAAATTCACATATACTATATATATATATATATGTATGGATATATATTTTTGTTAATTAAAAGATTTGATGTTTTTCAACTATTTGAATAATGCACGAAGTTAGATTGTTAGCTATATATACATCATTTAATCATCGATTAATCAACTCGAATTAGCTATGTACTGATTTAGATTTAAGGTGACTCGATAAATCAATGAATCCTAATATACAAGAGACTTGTACTGACCTACTTTTTAACGATTGGTTTTGGGTTGATAGTCCATATAACTTAATAAAACATCACCGTTTTACTTTGTTTCTGTGACCCAAATCGAAAGAGCTTGAGGATAAGGTCGATGTTAAAGATTGTTTAAGTTATTTTCAAGTCGTTGAGGGAATAAATTTAATTATATTAAAGTTGTTGATAAAAATCAATGAGAGATGGTGATACTCTAAGACTATGTACAATGGTGAGAGATATTCAACCCTACTTTTCACTTTTTTACACTGCAAATCATCTTCTCTTTCTTCAACCTCATTATTCAACACCCAATTCAACTTTACCCTCTACAATAGTTTTGTTTAATAAAATTCAACACCTTACCCCACCACTTTATTTTATCTTTTTTTTTTTACATTCTTGTGACCACATTCTTGTGACCACTTTATTAAAGACTGGAACTAAATTAATATAAGAAATTTACATACTTTTATAATAATTTTTATTTAATATTTTTAGCTATTTTTCAAATAAGAAAAATAAAATTTATTATTAGAAAATAAAATTACAAAAACTTCAAATATAATAGAGTACAAACACACAACACGAGCAATAAAGCATACATAACTTAATTATTACGATATACTAAAAAAAATCTTATTTCACACAGAGAGATTTAAAAATCTCTTTAATCATGAAACATTCCGAATTTTGCCCATATATGTTTGATTAGATCTGCTTGTAATTCATAACGCACATTTGAATCACATAATTCGGATCTAGGATGCACATGATTTGCAAATGAAGGTAACACCTCGGTTGAAAATGGTGGTGGTGTACTAGAACCACTTGCCTCTGATTGATCATAATCGATCCAGTGTTGGGCATATGTATCTCATTCATCCTCAACAATCATATTATGCAATATGGTACATGACCGCATAATGATAGCCAAATCGGTTATGTCCCACATGTGAGCTGGTTCGCGAAGGATTTTAAATCGAGCTTGTAACACTCCAAATGCATGCTCGATATCCTTCCGACATCCTTCTTGATATTTTGCAAATAACTTGTCAGGTTCACTTTGAGGGAGTCGAATTGATTTAACGAAAGTTGGATAGGAAGGATAAATACCATCAACTAAATAGTATGCCATATTATACGGACGTTGGTTCACATAGAAGTTCACTCTTGGAGTGTTTCCTTGTTCAACATCATTAAACACTGGTGAGCGGTCTAGAACATTGATATCGTTCAATGTGCCCGGACACCCGAAAAACGCGTGCCAGATCCATAGATCATGAGATGCAACTGCTTCGAGGATAACAGTGGTGGTTCCCTTATCTCCTCGAGTAAATTGACCTTCCCAAGCTGTAGGACAATTTTTCCACTCCCAATGCATACAATCAATACTCCCAATCATCCCCAGGAACCCCCGCATCTCGCAAACATGCAATATTCTTTGCAGGTCACCTTTAGTTGGAGCTCTAAGATACACTTGCTCATACAACTGTATGATTCCTTTACAGAATCTATGCAAGCACTCCAATGCTGCAATATCTCCAATTTTGATGTATTTATCGACAGCGTCTGCCGCCATACCATATGTTAACATTCGCATGGCCGTGGTACAATTTGCTAGTGGAGATATACCTTCTTTATTGGCTGCATCAACTCGTTGGGTGAAATAGATGTCATTGCTTGATAGGTCTCCAACCATCCGAAGGAAAACATGCTTTCGCATTCGGAATCGACGGTGGAACATTGCATCATCGTATGATTGGGAAAGTAGCCGTAAACGAGTCTTTGGTTTGGTGCTACATGATCTCTCTTGAAGTATTTTCTCTTGCTACGACATGGATAGTCTTCCTCTATTTTGTTTCGACGCTCTTTAAACCGGTTGGCGATATACCTCTCTTCAATTTTAGACTGCCTTTTGTAAGTTTCGATGTCAAAAGAAAGTTCTGATGTATCCATTGAATTAATTTTTTGTAAGAAGAGATTTGTTATATTGGTTCGTCAATAGAAAAATGAGTTCCATTTAAAAAAAAATCGTGTGGTTGGAATTGACGGAATCCAAACAAATAATAGAGTATGACAAATTAAAAGATAAGAATTTGATTCTCACATTAAAAGCCAAAAGTCATAGATTACACTGTCGGAAAATAATGGAGTACTGACAAAGTAACATTATTTTACGAAATGACAAATAATCATTATTACATGAAATGACAAACAACCATTATTACACGAAATGACAAACAACTATTCTGTGAGAATCCTCCATCCTCAGCAGTTGAATTATTTATTCTGTTTTCACGCGGGTGGAGGATTCGTGTAATAATGGTTGTTTGTCATTTCGTGTAATAATGGTTATTTGTCACTTCGTGAAATAATGTTACTTTGTCAGTACTCCATTATTTTCCGACAATGTAATATGTGACTTTTGGCTTTTAATGTGAAAATCAAATTCTTATCTTTTAATTTGCCATACTCTTTTATTTGTTTGGATTCCGTCAATTCCAACCACACGATTTTTTATAAATAGAACTCATTTTTCCATTGACGAACCAATATCACAAATCTCTTCTTACAAAAAAAAATAATTCAATGGATTCATCATAACTTCTTTTTGACATCGAAGCTTACAAAAGGCAGTATGAAATTGAAGAGAGGTATATCGCCAACTGGTTTAAAGAGCGTCGAAACAAAATAGAAGAACACTATCCACGTCGTAGCAAGAGAAAATACTTTAAGAGAGATCATGTAGCAGCAAACCAAAGAATCGTTGACGACTACTTTGCCAATCAACCTACATACGATGATGCAATGTTTTGCCGTCGATTCCGAATACGAAAGCATGTTTTCTTTGGATCGTTGGAGACCTATCAAGCAATGCCATCTACTTCACCCAACGAATTAATGCAACCAATAAAGAAGGTATATCTCCACTAGCAAAATGTACCACGACCATGCGAATGTTAACATATGGTATGGCGGCAGACGCTGTCGATGAATACATCAAAATTGGAGGTACTACAACATTGGAGTGCTTGTGTAGATTCTATAAAGGAATCATATAGTTGTATGAGCAAGTATATCTTAGAGCTCCAAATGAAGGTGACTTGCAAAGAATATTGCATGTTAGCGAGATGCGGGGGTTCCCGGGGATGATTGGGAGTATTGATTGTATGCACTGGGAGTGGAAAAATTGTCCTACAGCCTTGGAAGATCAATTTACTCTAGGAGATAAAGGAACCACCACTGTTATCCTCGAAGCAGTTGCATATCATGATCTATGGATTTGACACGCGTTTTTCGGGTGTCCGAGCACATTGAACGATATCAATGTTCTAGACCGCTCACCAGTGTTTGATGATATTGAACAAAGAAACACTCCAAGAGTGAACTTCTATGTGAACTAACGTCCGTATAATATGGCATACTATTTAGCTTATGGTATTTATCCTTCCTATCTAACTTTCGTTAAATCAATTCGACTCCCTCAAAGTGAACTTGACAAGTTATTTGCAAAATATCAAGAAGGATGTCGGAAGGATATCGAGCGTACATTTGGAGTGTTACAAGATCGATTTAAAATCATTCGCGAACTAGCTCGTATGTGGGACATAACCGATTTGGCTCTCATTATGCGGTCATGTATCATATTGCATAATATGATTGTTGAGAATGAACGAGATACATATGCCCAACACTGGATCGATTATGATCAATCAGAGGCAAGTGATTCTAGTACACAACCACCATTCTCAACCGATGTGTTACCTTCATTTGCAAATCATGTGCGTGGTAGATCCGAATTACGTGATTCAAATGGGCATCACGAATTACAAGCAGATCTAATCAAACATATATGGGCAAAATTCGGAATGTTTCGTGATTAAAGAGATTTTTAAATCTGTCTGTGCAAATAAGATTTTTTTTTGAGTCTATCGTAATAATTAAGTTATGTATGCTTTATTGCTTGTGTCGTGTGTTTGTATTCTATTGTATTTTAAGTTTTTGTAATTTTATTTTCTAATAATAAATTTTATTTTTCTTATTTGAAAAATAGCTAAAAATATTAAATAAAAAATTATTATAAAAGTATGTAATATTTCTTATATTAATTTAGTTTCAGTCGTTAATTATATGTATGTGATCACAAGAATATAAAAAAAATTAAAAAGATAAAATAAAAATGGTGGGGTAAGTTGTTGAAATTTATTAAACAAAACTATTGTAGAGGTTAAAGTTGAATTAGGTGTTGAATAATGAAGTGAAAAAAAGAAAAAATGATGTAAAGTGTAAAAAAGTGAAAAAGTAGAGTGTTGAATATCTCTCAGCATTTTACATTGTACATAGCCTAAGTGAAAGATTTTATTTACTCATTTAATGTTTCCAATAGTTCTTAACAGTGCTTTAGCTTCGTCTATGGAGTTGCTGAGCAGTCTCGATCTATTTATTGTCAGCATCCTTATGAGTTGAAAATTGTAAATTGTAGTTTTTTAATTGGAAAGCTAAACTTTTAATCACATTACAAATGACTTTATGCAATCCGAGATTTATGAAAAAAAAATTATACTAATTATTTTTTAACATATTTACATCTATATGAAATAAAGAAATCTTATTACACTAATTCAACGATTACAATTACACCCGTGCAAAAACACGGATACTAACCTAGTTACCTTTAATAGAATATAATATTTCTATCTATTTATTACTACCCTCTTAATCTGGATTATACATAATTTTCATCAATTTTTGTTTTTATGATCTCCTTTCGTTTGATACATATGAAAGCCAAAGAAGAGAAAACTTACTAAAAGGAAAAAAAAAAATTGTTACATGTCTAACACGTTTAAAAACATTGAATTTTATATTGATAATACAAACTATCTTCGAAAATACGCAATTAATTTAGAGTGGTTTTACTTGTGAGATTTTAAAAAACTCATCCGAATTTGATAGCTTTGAGATCGCTTCTCTATGTTGGATCTATGGATATATGCCTACACATTCCACATATATATATATATATATATATTTAAAAAAATTGAAATATTGAAAACGAAATGATATTGATATTAGGACGAATATGGTTGTGCCCTCTCTCTCTACATTGTTTTCCTACTCGTATTCCGAACATTTTTGCTATCATTTCCATAAAAACTTATCCCACAAAACTCCATTTTTCTACCAAATTTCTATATATTACTTGTCCCAACACATACATATATTATCACATCCTCATAAAATATTCAATATATAAATATTGATAATTTTAACAATGGAATATAAATTTAGATTTAGTTTTTATACTTATGAATAAAAAAAATGAAGACTTACTTGTCCTCCCCATGAGTCCATTTATATTTGATGATGTTAGCTTTCCTAAAAGGTTTACATCTCATCACCATTTTCTTATATTCCTTCTGATTGGTTTTTACCATTTTATGAACTTGACGCTAGTTTGTTATTTCTCTAGTTTTGCATTTTATTCTCTCTTGTACATGAAGACCAATGGATAAGATTATGTAATGATATTATGATAAGTTCCTCGTTGTGTATAGACCCTTAGGTTTTACTGAGGTGTTACAGGTCATATAGTTCTAATTGTTGTTCATTATGTTATTCATATATTCTCCAAAGTATCAGATCTTGAATATGAATTGATGCTCCTAGTTGGATATTATGTTGGTATTTCATATGAGAAAATTTATAAACCAGACAATTTTGAATAATGACAAAATTAAGATTGAGGGGACCATAATTTTGTTTTTTGTGATCAGTGGTATCAAATTTTGCTGATTGTGATTAGAAACATTGGCAAGAATTGGTGGAGGAGTCCATCCATGGAGAGATGATTGACCTAAACTACATCTAAAAAACTAAGACGGTTTTCCTATATACGAGATACATCCTTATTCAAAAGAGACTACTGATTATTATTTATGATAAAATCTTTGTTGGGAATATTCAAAGAAAACTCCATTTGGAAACGAATCAATTCCAACAATTATAATAATGAATTGACAACACAAAACGAAAATATAAGAACTGGGTACAAAACTGAAAAAATTTCGATAAGGTTCAGAAATTCGAAAATAATATATAGAAAATCACAAATGGATGGAAATTTAACAAAATCCTAGATAGAAAAATAATAAAAACTCGGAAAAACAAAGACGATTTTGATGAAGATTGAAGATTGTATTCTTTAAAAGGTATTTTAAACAAAGAAAAAGATTTTAAAAAGGTGAAAAAATGTTATTATAAATACTAGAAATCGAGAGTAGATGGAAATTTTACGAAACCCTAGCGAGAGAAATAATCAGAACTAAGAGGAACAAAGATGATTACCTTTTTCTTTGTTTGAAATACCTTTTAAAGAATACAACTTTCTATCTTCATCATAACCGTCTTTGTTTCTCCGAGTTCTAGCTATTTCTCTCTAGGATTTTGTAAAATTTCCTTCATAAGTGGTTTTCAATATATTCTTTCCGAATTTCTAAACCTTATCAAAATTTTCTCGGTTTTCTACCGAGATCTAATATTTTCGTTTTATAATTGTCAAATCATAGTCATCATCTTTGGAATTGATTTTGTTTTCAAATGAAGTTCTCTTTGAATATCACCAACGAAGATTTCATCATAAATAACAATCAATAGTCTTTTTTTAGATGAGGAAGTATCTCGTATACTAGAAAAATCGTCTTAGTTTTTTTCCATGATAGTTTTATGTTAATCCTCTTTCAATGGATACAGTCCTCCACTAACTCTTACCGATAATTTTGATCATTATCAGTAAAATCCGATTCTATTGGTCTCGAGCTAAAATTATGATCCCCTTAGTCAGAATTTTTTTACTACTCAAAATTGTCCAACAAAATTGTCCAGTTTATAACTTTCCCTGATATGAAATAATATCATAATACCCTATTAAGAGCATCAATTTCCATGCATGATCTAATACGTTTGGAGAATCTATGAATAACATAACCAACAATAATAAAAAAATATGACTTATAACACCTCAATCTCTGTAAATGTAAAGGCCTATTCAACTATTTTCATGATTTTCGAGGAAATACTATGTGGGATGATATGCATAACAAATGACTTATCAATAGTGGTTATTAATCATCTCTTAATAATATGAATCTCATTCATTTATTCTTCCTATGCAAGAGGGAATAAAAAGCACAACTAGAGAGATCACTTTTTTTCTTTTTCTTTTGCCGTCACTAGAGAGATAACTAATTGGTGTCAATATCATAGAATAGTCAAATCCCATCAGAAAATATATAGGAAAGTGGTGATGAGATGTAGGAAAGCCAACATCATTAAAGAAAATGGACTCATGAGAAGGACATGTAAGTCTTCATTTTTTTTTCATATGAATAAAATCTAAAAGCTAAATCTGAATTTCTATTCCTTTGTCAAAATTATTAGTATTTTTATATTGTATATTTTCTGAGGATATGATAATATATATGTGTTGGGACATGTAAAATATATGACATATAATATATAGAAGAATGGTAGAAAACGTGGAGCTCTATGGGACAAAAAAATTAGGAATGATAGCAAAATGTTTGGAGGACGAATAGGAAAACAATGTATAGAAAGGTGGAGCTCTATGAGATAAGATCTTCGTCCTAATAAGGTGATCTTCTTTTCAATTTTTCAATCCTTCTTGTTTTTAAAATATATATGGCTATGTGGAATTTGTAGGCGTATATATGTATAGATGCAACATAGAGAAGTGACTTCAAAGCTATCAAATTTGTATATGTATTTCAAAATCTCACAAGTAAAATCAATGTAAAAGAATTACAAAATTGCTCTAATTTCATAGATAATTGTGTCATAAATAAAAATCCCAATGTTTTTAAACGTGCTAACCATGTAACAATTGTTTTCTCATTTTTGTAAGTTTTCTTTCTAGGAATCTCATATGTATCATACAAAATACAATTATAAAAATAAAAAGTCGATGAAAATTATGTAGAATCCACATTAAGAAGATAGTAATAAATAGATAAAAATACTGTATTTTTTTAAAGATAACTAGTTTCCATAGGTTTAATTGTCACCGTTAAGCTAGTTTAATAAGTTTTTTTCTTCATTTAGATGTAGATATGTTGGAAAAAAATTGGTATCATTTTGTTTTTAAAATTATTCGTATTGTGATTAAACGTTTAACTTAGCAATTAGAAAATACCTCTGAATGTTAAGCCCAGAAGGTTGCTGACAACAAATGGATCAAAACTGCTTAATAACTTCCTGTAAAAAGCTAAAACACTATTAAGAACTATTGGAACACAAGCGAATGCATGAAAACTAAGAGAAGTGATGAAAATACAAACCGCACCACAATGTTCTGGAAAGCTACATAATGTATGTCGCAATTACCAATGATCCTCCCAAGACCACTGAAACTATAAACACTAAGGATAATGATTTTTTTTTTTATGGGAAGATGAATACCAGCATGAACGTTACAACAAATACCATCGAACCCTTGGTCGCTTCGTCTACATCATCAGATTATGTTCTAGAGCCAGCAATGATTTGATAAGAGATTTGTTTTACAGAAATTTGTGAATCCATAGATGACACTCATACACTTATGTAAGGATGGACCAGATTTAATGGTGAAGGAAATTTCTCTCTTTACTTAGTCATTATCATTTAAGATAATATATCTACCAATATATCTTTTAAAAGAAATAATATGTTATGATATGTGGTGTATTCTTTTGGATGAGAGACCAAAGATTTCTTTCTATATATATTTATTTTAGTCAAACACTTTTATCTTATAACATACATGCGTATTTAATACTTATATTGAATGACAATTGCATAAGTTTCTTTTGTGTTTAAGAGAAATAAGGTTTTTAGATTAACATTTTCTATGAAAATAATTTTCAGCCATTTATTGGCACCAATATTACTTTGTGATAGCGAGTAAATGATTTTAAAATCCATGTACCACCATAGAAAATTACAAGATCATCATTTGATATCAAAATTTTGTGAAATTCAGAATAACGAGACAGTTAATTTTAATTTGTAATTGAAATGTTAAAATCCCAATGTGACACAAATATTATGTAGTTATATTTGAATTTGATTGATAGAATTAAAGACTCACAGATTTAAAATTACAAATTCACGATAAGACGATTTATTTTGTGATCGGTTTGATTTCGCAAGAGCTCTCTCTAGTATAAGTAAGTACAGTATCTTAATTAATTGATTGAACCGAGTAAATTATACATAGTATACGTCTATAGTAAATTGATACCTAACCCGATTTCTTGATATGGGAAGTCAGGCAACACGTGTCACATCCCGGGGATTGTGGCTACATGTGCATCTGACCACTCGGTTCCCAGCACTGATCATCTCACAGATGGATAAGGATCATATTCAGAAATTTCACTTAGCAACAAACCTGGGAGTTTTCCGAGTTTTCATTGGTGATGGCAAGCTAGGTTGCATGGAAAAATGCATTTTCTAAAAATTTCAACTTGGAAATGCATCGGAAACATTTGATTCCATATTGGAAACGAGGCAGAAAACGTAATAATTTAGAAATGGAGGAATATATTTGGTATTTTTGTAGTTTAAAACAACAAAGTTATGAAAAATTATTCTAAAAAACAAGTTTTTTCAACAACGAGTGTAAGATTTGGTATTTGTGCACAAGTTTCTCCGATTCTTTCAAAATTATGAATTTTAACAATTTGTTAAACACTAATGTATTAGATATTTCTAAATGTTTGAACAACTATGAGAAGGTAATGTAACATTTTCTCCACAACCTTCATGTGACGATTTTTACTATATTGTAATATTTGAATGTATAACACAACTTTTAAATCTTCGAAAAATATTAAATTCTTTGATAACCAAATGGAAGCTATAATTGGTGGCTGATGAGAGAGTAGAGGAATAAGTTAGCGAAGAGAATAAGATGTCGACAATTTTAGGTTTGGGTACGCAATAAATATCATTTTGCCATCCCTCCAAAATAATTGAATATATAAACCATAACGGTAAGTAAAAACTTACGTCAGGAAATATATAAACATTGGTTTGTTGTATGTGTGAGATATTCAAACTTAAAGAGAATCGGTTTGATCATTTCCAGAAAATATTGTTTAGTGGTTGGTTTCAAAAGGAGTAACTTTAGTAACAATCTCTTTTGCAGATACAAAGGACTTAACTTCTCTAGGAAAACTATTCAGATTGATATATATGATTTAAGAAGTATCTTGGATAAAGCAGAACCAACTTATGTGTTATGGCACATTTTAAGGTCAAATATAAGAACCAAGTTAACACTTAGCCCTCAAAAGATATGATAGTAAACTGAAAACATTGGTATTACAAGAACTTGAAATCTTGACTAAAACATACATCTCACTTAGTCATAGGGTACGTTAGTGAGAGAGAAAGCAAATATTGCAAGAGCAAATATTCGATGAAGGAAAGAATTTCTATGGATGTTGCCTTGGGGGAAGAATTTGTCCTTAAACTATTTTTTTGTGTTTCTTCCGAGTGCTAAGGATATATCCAAAACTCTATTAAATAAACACATTCCAGTTTTCTAAACATTACAGAAATTATATTAATTTAAAATTTAAAATACATGTCTTAATTTCTTAGCAAAAAAAAAATAAAAACAAATACATGTCTTAGTAAGTTTGGGATCTCCCATGAGAAATGGTCTCCTTAAAAGTTGTCTAGGAGACATAAAATGGAAATTAGTGAACTTTGAAGTTGTATATTATTAAAAAGAAAAACCATTACCAATTCTCTTTCATGCGTTAGGGCATAATTATATATAGTAAATATGTTAGGGTAATATATGAATTTTATAATATTATTTGTATTGAAATTGATGAAAAGAGAGAAAAAGGAAGAGAGATAGAGAGATGTATATTTACTGTAAATATAGATTCTATATTTAGAACCTCAAATATAAGTTTTGATTTAATTAAATAGATTTAATTGTTAAAAATCCACTATATTTATTCTTATAATTCACCTATAATCATGCTCTTAGAGTTTGAAGCAACAAAATTTGCTTCACCAAAAGAAACACTTTCCAGCTGTGTTTGAATCCCTTGCCATGGTCGAACAATTTTCAGCTGCTTGATCTGTTTTATTTTTCTCTACCAGCTCCATGGTATTGAATTTCTTCCACTTAACTTTTGTAGATTGAAGTCATCAAGATCGATGCAAGACAAAAAAAACTTCAGATGAGCATTATTGTTTTGATTCATCCAAACGAACTTTCTTCAATATGATCTCCTCTTTCAAATTACCCATCAACTCCTCCTTGATGAAATAACGCTACCCTTGATGAAATATAAACTTTTACCAAACCTATATGGTAATAGTTCAACCAACGGAAGCTCCAATGGAGATGGATCAGCTTACTATGTCAAGGACAATCCATCATTTACTTCCCTGAACTGAAGCTTCTCTAATTCAAGAATATGTTCCAAAATGTTAAAAAAACAGAAACTCTCTTTGCACCTGAAAATCATCAAAATCATCGGTAGATCAACAACGAAAAGAGAGACCTCTTCATCTAACAATAAAAACATCATCATCCGTTACTCAGAAACCACACATAACCGCAAAACCTTTAGCAGAAAGACAAACTGTATAACAGCAAACATCACGTCTAATTCTTAGATGTGACACTATCACGTAGCTTTCTCGTTGCATTCATAGAGCTTCGGTTGAATCTATTACAAAGATTCATTGGTTATACAGTAAACTACTGCTCTGTATGCTTTACAAAACTCATATTTTAGTCTTTCAATTTATGAAATTATTATTTTCAAAAATCCAATATTCCCAAATGCAGAGGAACCACATGAATGAGCCAGTCATGGTCTCCTTCCCAACGTTCCACATGTTAGTGTTTTCTTTTTGTCAAGCTATCTTTTCAATGGAAATAAGACATAGAGATGTGAAGCCTAGCTCCATTAAGGTGCAGTTGTAAAAGCTCTGGCCATAACACAAGATTTCATACAAGAATATGATCTCAAAGAAAAGGACATCTTTGATTCGTGAACATAAATTCTAGTTCCGAAAGAGTCAAAGTAATCGAAACAAAACTTAAATTTCACATTTCTCATGTCACAACATTGCATTAAGAAAATGAGTTCACAACGACTGATATCATTTTGTTGGAGGAACAACATTTTGTATGCTGCAAAAATCTCAGTAACGGAAGAGGCAATAGAGATTCTAAAATCCACAAGCTAGTAAGGATAAAGAGATGAGAGTACCACAAAGTTCTTCTTATCTTCCTGAGTGGGGGGGGGGGGGGGGGGGGGGGGGGGGGTTAAATCAACACCAAAAAAATGAATCGAGAGAAAAATCCACCATATATGTAACAACTAACCGATATCCCAATCTTGTATCGGGAGTTTCAAGTTTCTTTGAAACTGCAATCACATTGAAAGAGAAATTATGTTGAATGAAACTCATATTTTTAATCATATTTTGCCTTTTTACTACCTGTTACTACCATTAGAACACAACCCATACATTCAAAAGCTTTAGTAGAAACGGAGAAGATAAAAGTAACACTTCTATGAACATACCTCTGGCTTCTCGTGGAGTTGCTTCCCTACTTGTATGTATCTGAAGTCGTAAAGCCTTCATAATACCGATATTGTTGTAGTATTGAATGGTGTAGTACTTGTGATGTGACAAGACAATGGAACCCTTATACCCTTTTGAATCGAGAGATGTAGCACTACCGCGGTGGTCTAATCCTCTTGTCCTTCGTGATGGCTTGTTCTAAATCAACGAAATCCACCCAAACAGTGTTTCTCTAAAGCTAGTTTTCCTTGCCTTCTACACAATGCCGCACTGATTTGTGTCAATCTTGCTCCTCGTGGGTTTTAAGATACGAATTCAAAGATGAAGAGAGTGAAACGATTCATTGAGGTAAGGATGGAAGAAATAAGAGAAAGAGAAACCTTAAACATTGAATCGCAATCGTAAATTCAGTCAGAACCCTAGGAAGACGAGAGTTTGAAGATGGAATAAGCGCGTGAGAAAGAAAAAAAAGCAACGTGTCATCTAAAGAGGCCAGCCACGTTTCAGACGCCGGAGAGTGCTGGCCTCTTTTTATATAGTTCACATTGATTTTTTTTATTTGCTAGGTCTTTTTTGGGTGGGACATGTGTCAAGTATTTAGAACGCCACATGACACTATGAAAAGTATTGGCTTCTTTTATAGTATAGATTTAGAAAATTGTTTTGCTTACAAAGTCTTTTCAACTATATATGAGATATTGAAGGTGATCTATTTGATTTATTAGAATTGTTTTTTAGAGATTTAAGTTTTAAGATCTTTCTCTTGACAAATCAGAATTAGAAACAATTTTGTTTGATTGAACTAATGAAAATAAAAATAAAAATGATGGTCTAAATGAAAAAACTAATAAGACAGGTTTCATTCCGTGGATTGTGGCTACATGAACGTCGGACCACTCGGTTCCCGATCCAGATCATGTCACATATAGAGAGGGATGATCATATTCATAAAAGTTCCCTTAGAAACAAACCTAGGAGTTTTTATTGGTGATGGCAAGCTAGGTTCCATGGAAAAGTATTTCCTAGAAATTTCACTTTGAAAATGTGCGGAAACATTCAATTCCATTTTGGAAACACGGCGGAGACATGTTACTTTAAACTTATAATTTAGAAACATAGAGATATATTTGATATTTTGTAGCACAAAAGGAGTTAGTGATGAGATTTTATATACTCCTCTAATGTTTTCAATGGTTCTTAATAGTGTTTTAGTTTCATCCATAGAGTTTGATCCATTTGTTGGCAGCTAACATTCTAAAGATTTTTTTAATTGCTAAGTTAAACTTTTAATCACATTACAAGTAGTTTTTCTTCAATCCGAAACTTTTAAAAATTAAAATAATACTAATTATTTTTGAACTTCTCTACATCTAAATATAGTAAACAACTTATTACACTAATTCAACGGTTACAATTAAACCCGTGCAAAAACACGAGTACTAACCTAGTTACCTTTAATAAATATAATATTTCTATTTATTTATTATTACTTTCTTAGTTCATATTCTGAATAATTTTTCATCAGTTTTGTTTATTTATAATCTCCTTTCATATAAACATAAAAAAGTCAAATAAAAGAAAACATACGGAAAGAAGAAAACAATTGTTTACATGTGTAACACGTTAAAAAACATTGAAGTGTATATTTATAACAAAAACTATCTATGAAATTACGTAATTGTTTTATAGTGGTTTTACTTATGAAATTTTGAAAACCTATCCAAATTTGACAGTTTTGAGGCCGCTTCTCTATGTTGCATATATGCCTACACATCCCACACAAATATATATATATAAAAAAGAAGAATTGAAATATTGAAAAAAAGTTCACCTTGATATTGAAATGAAGATGGTTGTATCTCTACAATGTTTTCCTACCGTTCTCCGAGCATTTTTGCTATCATTCCCTTTTCATCCCAAAAAACTCCACTTTTTCTACCAATTTTATAGTATATATTTCATGTCCCCACACATACACATATTATCACATCTTCATAAAATATACAATATATTAATACATATAATTTTAATGAATCCATTATGAATCCATTTATCTTTGATGATGTTAGCTTTCCTAAAAGGTTTACACCTCATCACCACTTTCTTATATTTCTTCTGATTGGCTTTTACCGCTACTTAATTGATCTTGACACCAATTTGTTATTTCTCTATTTTTGCATTTTATTCCCTCTTGCACATGAAGAACAAATGGATGAGATTCCGTAATGATACTATTAAGGGTGGATTGATTACCACAGGTGATAAACTCTTCGTTATGTATAATTATCATCCCACATAGTATCCCGTCAAAAACATAAGAATTGTTGAATATACCCTTAGGTTTTACAGAGATTGAGGTGTTACATGTCATATAGTTTTTTATTGTTGTTCATTATGTTATTCATTTATTCTCCAAAATGTTAGATCTTGAGTATGAATCGATGCTCCTAATTGGATATTTTGATGTTATTTCATATGAGAAAAAGTTGTAAACCGGATAATTTTGAGTGATAATAAAACTCCGATTGAGGGGACCATGAATTTTTGTTTGGGATCAATGGTATCAAATGTTGCTGATTGTGATTAAAAACATCGGTAAGAATTATTGGAGGAGTCCATTCATTGAGAGATTGACCTAAACTATCACTAGAAAAACTAAGATGATAATATCGTATATGAGATATATCCTTATTGAAAAAAGACTACTGATTATTATTAATGATAAAATCTTTGATGGGGATGTTCAAAGAAAACTCTATTTGGAAACAAAATCAATTCCGGCGATGATTATATTGATTTGACAAAGACAAAACGAAAATATAAGATCTAGGTACAAAACCGAGAATATTTTTTTATAAGGTTCAGAAATTAGGAAAAATATATAGAAAATCACAAATTCATAGAAATTTTACAAAATCGTATAGAGAGAAATAATCCGATGTCAGAGAAACAAAGACGATTTTGATGAAAATTGTACTCTTTAAAAGGTAATTTAAACAAAAAAGGTAAAACCAAATTAAAAGGTGAATAATGTTATTATAAACACTAGAAATCGAGAGTAGACGAAAATGATACAAAATCTTAGAGAGAGAAATAATCAAAAATTGGAGAAACAAGGACGATTACCATTTTCTTTGTATGAAATACCTTTTAAAGAATACAATCTTCTATCTTCATCATAATCGTCTTTGTTTCTCCGAGTTCTGGTTATTACTCTCTAGGGTTTTATAAATTACCTTTCATATGTGCTTTTCAACCTTATTAAAATCGCTTTGTTTCTCCGAGTTTTGATTATTTCTCTCTCTAAAATTTTGTAAAATTTATATCCATTTGTGATTTTCTATATGTTGTTTCTGAATTTCTGAACCGAGACCTAATATTTTCGTTTTATATTTGTCAAATCATAGTTATCATCTTTGGAATTGATTTTGTTTTTAAATGGAGTTCTCTTTGAATATCACCAACAAATATTTTATCATAAATAACAGTCAATAGTATGTGGAAGTATCTCGTATACTAGAAAAATCATCTTAGTTTTTTCGTGATACTTTAGATCAATCCTTTCTCAGTGGATGGAGTCTTCTACTAATTCTTACCGATATTTTTGATCACTATCAGTAAAATTTGATTCCATTGATCCCAAGCTAAAATTATGATCCCTTTAATTAGAATTTGGTACTACTCAAAATTGTCCGATTTACAACCTTTTCTCATATGAAATACCATTATAATACCAAATTAGGGGCATCAATTCCCATGCAGAATCTGATACTTTTGGAAAATCTGTGAATAACATAACCAACAAAAATAAAACCAATATGACTTGTAACACCTCAATCTCCGTAAATCTAGTGGTCTATTCAATAATTTTCATGATTTTCAAGAAAATACTATGTGGGATGATACTATGCACAACACATGACCTATCAATAGTGGTTATTAATCAGCCCTTAATAATATCATGATTGAATCTCGTTCATTTGTTCTTCTTATGCAAGAGGAAATAAAAAGCACAACTAGAGAAATAAGTATTAACTAGCGTTAAGATCAGGCAATGGTAAAAGCCCATTAGAAGAAAGATATGAAAGTGGCGACGAGATGTAAATCTTTGAGGAAAGCCAACATCAATAAAAAAAATGGACTCATGAGGAGAACATGTAAGTCTTCTTCTCTTTATTCATTAGTATAAAAACGAAAAACTAAATCGAAATTTTTATTCCTTTGTCCAAATAATTAGTATTTTTATATTGTATATTTTCTGAAGATATGATAATATATATGTGTTGGGACATGTAATATATAGGACATGAAATATATAGAAGATTGGTAGAAAACGTGAAACTCTATGGGACAAAAGCAAATGATAGCAAAATGCTTGGAGGACGACTAGGAAAACAATGTAGAGTAAGATGGCACAACTATCTTCGTCCTAATATCAAGGTGAACTATTTTTTCAATATTTAATTCCTTTAAAATATATATATATATATATGTATGTATGTATATATGTCTGGAATGTGTAGGTGTATATAAACATAGATGCAACATAGAGAAGCAACCTCAAAACTGTCAAATTTGGATATGTATTTCAAAATCTCACAAGTAAGGACAGGTCGCATGTAAGAATGGGCACCGGTCCCCTTGGGTCAACGGTGCGTCTCCGATGCAATCGCTTCCTCTTTTCTCTGGTTTTGTTATGGTTTTGTGGGACCTCGCAACTCTGTCCCGAAGCCGTATGGGTTTTGTATATCCCTTGACTTTCAGTGGCCTCCTTCTATATCATGTTAGATTTCTTCTCAAGGCTTTCAAACGTTAGATCTATTGCTTTCGAGCTTTCCATAGTCGATGGTTAGTATAAGGGTTGATAAACTTTCCCAATTTTCTCCACTCGAGTCCAAGATCAGATCTAGGTCGAGATCTGTTTAGTTTTTGCTTCCTCTCAACCGATCGTTTGTTGAGTATATCTCAACGTTCGTGGTGTCGGCAAATATTTGATGGTTCTAAATCCTAAAAAACGAGTTTCCATCAAGCCGGAGTAAGATATCGTTGTTTTAATCTTCAGAAGTCTACCAAGCATCAAGAGAGAACATCTAGAATATAAGTTTCCAGCAATGTTCTAAAAAGCGCTAGGCGCTAAGCGGGCGGCGACCCTCCGCCTAGCGCCTAGAACGCTTAGTCGGGGCCTAGGCGACTTGTAAGGCGGTTTAGGCGATTCTTAAATATAACTATATATATATATATATATATATATATATATTATAGACTATTTATTTATATTATATAAATTATAGAATAAAACTTAATGAAATAATTTTAAGAAACATGATCCATAAATAAATAAAAAGACCAAAACGTTTTAGAAACCCTTTTTATTTCTTAAATTAGTCAATACGGCACCATTTTAGAAGTTAAAAAAAAGTTAAAAAATGGATTTATTCCGCCTAAACCGTTTAATTTACGCCCCAAACCGCCAAATGGCACATTCCGCCTAACACCTCCGATTAGCATAAAATCGAAACGGTTTAGGGACGCGTAGGCCGCTTTTTTGAACACTGGTTTCCAGTGATTTGTACGGTTTCTGTCAAGAAGTTTCCGTTCGTGGAGAAGATCTGATGCAAGGAAGGTGTGTGTGGTAGTAATTTTAGGGTCACATTAGCCATCAGTTCCTCGGTGTGATTTTTCTTCAATCATTTTGTTTGTGTTATGTTTTGATCAAGATTTCCTTTGCGTTTTTTATATTTCTTTCATAATTTTTTAGTTATTGATTCAACATAGCCCCTATTGGTGTGCGTGGAACCGTTTCGATTCTTTGTAACCCTTAATGCCTATTGGTAAACGGTAGAACCTTTTCGATTCTTTGTAACCGTTAATGTCTTTTGGTAAAAGGTTGGTTAACCAACGTTATTGCGTTGGCTTAAATTTTTGGAATAAAAAACTCTGTAGTGTTAAAATAAAAACTAGGTTAGTAACCGCGTTATTGTGTTGGTTTAATTGTAACTGTTGAATTAGTTTAATAAGTTTTTTTCTTCATTTAGATGTAGATATGTTGAAAACAAATTGGTATCATTTTGTTTTTAAAACTACTAGATTGAAGGAAAATTATCCATATAATGTGATTAAAAGTTCGACTTAGCAATTAAAAAATACCTCTAGATTGTTAAGCCCACGTGGTTGCTAGCAACAAATGCATTGAGATAGCTCAAAAACTTCCTGTAAAAAGATAAAACATGGTTAAGAACCATTGGAACACTACAAGAAGGCGAATGCATTTGGTGAAAACCAAGAGAAGTGATGAAAATGCAAAACCGCACCATAATACTCTGTAAAAATGTATGCCGCAATTACCAATTATTTTCCCAAGACCACTGAAATTACAGACACTATAAGGATGATATAGAGAATATATTGATCTAATGGGCTTAAATGTAATTAGTAGAGTCTTAAGCCCTAAACTATGAGTGTTACAATATATATACACACATAGTAAGACTCTAGTAACTACATTAAAGCCGCCTTAGATCAATATATCCTCTATAGATGATGATATTTTTGATGTGAAGATGAATACGAGCATGAATGTTAGAACAAATGCCATCCAACTGTTGGTCGCTTCGTCTACATCATCGGGTTATGTTATGGAGCCAGCAATGATTTCATGAAAAAATATTTTACAGAGGTTTGGGAATCTATAGATGACACTCATACGCTCATGTAAGGGTGGAACAGAATTAATGGTGAAAGAAAATTTTCTCCTCTTCATTAACATGGAAGGTAATATATCTACCTATATATCTTTTGAAAAGAAATAATAATATGTTATGGTATGTGATGTATTGTTTTGGATAGAGACCAAATATTTTCTTTCTATATATATTTTAGTCAAGCATTTCCATACATGCATATTTAATAATTATATTGACTGTTTTTTTTCGTGTTTAAGAGAAATAGGGTTTAGTTTGACCAAAAAACAAGAGAAAAACATTTTCCCTAAATATAATTTTCAGCCATTTATTGGCACCAACATTAATTTGTGAAAGCGAATAATAATGATTTTCAAATCCATGTACTACATAGACAATTACAAGATCATCATTTGATATTAAAACTTTGTCAAATTCGGAATAATGAAACAATTTTAAATTCCAATTTGAAGTTGAAATGTTGAAATCACAGTGTGACACAAATATTATGTGGTTATAAATGAATTTGAGTGATAGAATAACAGGCTCACAATATATCGTCAAAATTACAAATTCACGATCAGTCGAATTATTTTGGGATGGGTTCGGATTTCGTAACACTTCTCCCAAGTATAAGTAAGTATCTTAATTAATTGACTCGAGTGACTATACATAGTATGTCTATAGGAAATTCATACGTAGCCCAAGTTCTTCATACGGAAGCTTTTTAAGCTCGAGCATTGTGTGTTTCATTTCGTGGATTGTGGCTACATGAACGTCGGACCACTCGGTTCCCGATCCAGATCTTGTCAAGCTAGGTTGCATGGAAAAGTATTTCCTAGAAACTTCACTTTGGAAATGTGACGGAAACATTCAATTCCATTTTGGAAACACGGCGGAGACATGTTACTTTAAACTTATAATTTAGAAACATAAATATATATTTGATCTTTTGTAGCTTAAAACAACAGAACTATGAAAAATTACTCCAACAAAAAACAAGGTTTTTTCAATAAAGAGTGTAAGATCTGATGTTTGTGCATAGTGCATACTAATCTCTATTTCTATTTAGAAAAAGTCTTGATTTTCCAACTATATGTGAGATATTGAAGGTGATCTATTTGATTCATTAGAAGTTTACAAGAAGAAAAAAAACCGATAAAACTGAAAAAAAAAACAATAAGACATGTTGGTATTAAACCACCTTTCCTAAAACATAAATGATTAGAACATACGTTTGATTTTTATTTAAGTTGGAAAATACATTTTTATTTAAGTTTCACAAAAGCTGAAAAATATACGTTTGATACGAGTGTTTATTTACTTCTACACAACTAAATCGAGGTAACATACGAGTGTTTAAGAGAGCTCTATCCACTCGAAGAAACAATATGTGTATGCCATAGTTTAATTGGAATGCTAAAATTAGGAGATAGAACTTTTCATCGAAACTGGAAATCTTTTATGGAAAGTTTTGCAGGCAACTTTTCTGCCTCCTTGAAAATGTTCTAAAGTGTATTGTTACCTCAAACGGAATTCCCATTATGTAGAAGTAAAGACACCTATTCATTTCTTTTACCATTGTTCTTTTGCAAAGCAAGGGTGGCAAACTGGTCCATTTCAAAAAATAATTTCTACTACTACGATTCCAAACTTCATGACAGGCTCTGCGACTAGAAAGCTATGACTTGTCTCCCCCAAGAGGCATAGGATATTAACCACTCTTCATATTGGTGGCTCAAAATTTTCTTCAAATTTTCTTATATTGGGTGACAACACACCCAATCAACATAATACATTATGCTACCTCCAAGCGCCATAAGGCCTTTGCAATTACCATCACCAGACACAAACCCTCGCCACACATATTTAACATAGAGAAGCAACCTCAATGCTGTCAACAATCGTTAAGAGAGATAACTAATTGGCGTCAAGATCAGACAATAGTAAAAGTCCATTAGAAGAAAGATAGGAAAGTGGTGATGAGATGTAAATCTTTGAGGAAAGCTAACATCATTAAAGAAAATGGGCTCATGAGAAGAACATGTAAGTCTTCATCTTTTTTTATTCATAAGAATAAAAAATAAATGGTAAATCTAAATTTCTATTCCTCCGTCAAAATTTTAGTATTTTTATATTGTATATTTTCTAAAGATATAATTATATATATATATATATATATATATGTGTGTTTCCGAGTTTTTATTTGGTGATGGCAAGCTAGGTTACATGGAAACGGGTTTTCTAAAAAAAAATATTTTAAAATGCGACGGAAACATTCAATTACAATTTGAAAATACGCCAGAAAACATAATAATTTAGAAACGGAGGAATATATTTGGTATTTTTGTAGCTTAAAACAACAAAATTATGAAAAGATATTCTAACAAAAAAAAACAAGTTTTTTTCGACAAAGAGTGTAAGATTTGGTATTTGGGGAAAACGGCCTTTTTGGACCAAGACTATTGTCATCGGGTTTTTTGGACCTCAACTTGTAACATCGGTAAATTTAACTCTCAACCACAAATTAATTCAAATTCAAAACCCAAACACGCGATATTGTTGTTGATTCAGACCCCCAACGAAGTCAACGTTGGTCAACGTTAACGGAACGCTGACTTGGACGACACGCAGATTAACAGATTGGTTTCGTTGGTGGAAAATAACGTCGTTTTGTACACGCGATCAAAACGATGTCGTTTTGATTTGAGGAAAAAAAGAAATTAAAATCCCTAATTTTCTCAATCTCCTCTCTCGCAACAATCTCCTCTCTCGACAAAAACTTTTTCATGAAAACACAAAGGCGAAGCAGATTTCTGGGAATTTAGGATTTGATGAATTAGGATTTGGGAGGAGGAAGAGGAAACGAGCCTGATACAATGTCTGGATTTCGAAGAGGCTTCCCTAAGACATGTCGATGTGGAGGAGCGGTTGTGATGAAAACGTCTAGGACCGCTAGAAATCCAGGAAGATTGTTTCATGTTTGTCAATACGGATCAGAAGAGGTATGTCTATGTATTTTCTTATGTGAAATAGATTTTTGTTGTGGAAAATGGTGTTTAAATTGTGACTAGAAAGGGGAATTGATGAATTAAGACTAGAGAAGAGAAGAAGAGTAATTGTGTTTAAAATGTGCATTGGTTTGGTATCATGTTTATGCAGGAGAAATGGTTTCATGTGTTTAAGTGGACTAATGAGTGTATGGTTGAAGAGCTTGAGGATTTGATAGGAAAAGTAGATGACATCGAAGGAGCTTCGGCTAAGCTACAGAAGACATTAGGAGCTTGTGAATCAGAGATCGAAACTCTGGAAATGGAGACAATAACTTGTGAGGCTATTGTTGAAAAGGAGATTCGAGCTTGCAAAATGGAGCTTCGTAGTTTGAAGAACATGATTGTGTGTGTGGTCGTGATGTCTCTCTTTTACTTGTTTATGTTTTGAGTCAGTTTAAGTCATTTAGATTAGAGATAATTGTTGTGTATGTGTCGAGTTTATTATGATCATGAGTTTGATGTTTAAAATTCATAGAAACATGTAGCTTGTAATAACTTTTTATGATCATAAACTATGTTTCAGGTTATGAGTTTTAAGATAAACCATGGAATTATAAAAATCAAAATGGATTACGTTTTAAGTTATGAGTTTAAGGTAAAACCAACAACACCATAAAAAGTACAAAGCTTGTCCTAAATCATATTCGAGTACAACAACATAATAAAACTTGTTGTAAAACCAAATAAAAACTTGTGCTTCCATAGTCCATGATTCCTCCAAAAACTATCCAAAGTAACACCATCACGGTCATCCCTCTGTGCACAGGAAAACCATATACTCAAATTCAAAAAAAAATGAACAAAACAAAACTCAAATTCAGAAACAAATGAACAAAACAAAATCAGAAGAGGCTTACAAGGATTTTGGCTTTCACTCATTGGTTCGCTTTGACTCATAGGTTGACTTGATTCACCATCATATCCGTCTTGTGTTTTCTTAGATTTCTTCTTTGTCCTTCTAGCTTCTGCTCCATCTTTTGCTCCCTCTTTTGGACATTTCAATATATTGTGTCCAGATTCTCCACAGAATCCACAATGCATAACCCTTCCAATCCTTGTAAGCTTCTTCATCTTTGTTGGTGACTCATGCTTCCCTCTCTTCCTCTTTGGCTTCTGCTTTCTCCCTTTTCTGTTTTATGTTTCTTCAAGTAGGCTTGGTGGTGGCTTTATTAGAGACTGGTCGGTTTTCCAAAAAAAATCAGTGTTCACTGGCCTAATAGAATCTCTGTAAATTTATTCCCATCTTGAAGTCAAGTACCAATTCGCTCTGAATTGAGCTTCTTCTCTGCAATGAATCTTAATGCATGACGACAAGGGATTCCACTCATGTCCCATATGCGACAGACGCATGTCCTTTGTACCATATTGACACTATAAGGTTTACCACACTCGAGCACTTCAAACCTACCATCTGATCCTCGAATCATCTTGCAAAACTTCAACTTCTTTTGTTCAGCAGCTATGATATCACTTGCTCTTTTACTAAACCTGCCATTATGCTTCACTGCATTGTCATACCTCAGAGCAATACGGTTCATGGTTCCCCTTCGTATGGTCTCCAACATCTCCACCATTGGCATGTATCTTGAAGGATCAATTGCATTGTTGTATGACTGTGAAATGTTGTTGTGAACATCTGTGCAGCAAGATGTTGGTGTGAAGTAGGCTAGACTGCAATTCATTGGATTCTTCTGCATTATAGCATCAAAGACATTCATGTCATAGTTCTTTACCACCTCGACATTAGCCTCATACTCTGGTTTTGTGTAACTCTCAGCCACTCTCCAAAATAGACGCTTCAATTCACTTTGATGCGGAAATAGCTTCTTTAAATTTGCATATATGTGTCGAGCACACATCCTATGCTCTACCATAGGTAATACATACTCCACCGCATTCAAC
Source organism: Arabis hirsuta (assembly GCA_964056655.1). Taxonomy (NCBI): domain Eukaryota; kingdom Viridiplantae; phylum Streptophyta; class Magnoliopsida; order Brassicales; family Brassicaceae; genus Arabis; species Arabis hirsuta. The sequence goes on along the minus strand of OZ053309.1, from coordinate 27,626,293 downwards.
AGCCCCTGAAAAAAACATATGTTAAAACATATAAGAAATAGTATATGAAAATGTAAGTGAAAGCAAACAAACTATTACCTTTTGTCTGTCTGAAATGATGGTGATACTATGACTATCTCCTAGATTCAAATATGCCTTAAGCTTATTTAGGAACCAAGTCCAGTTATCTTCATCCTCCACATCAACAACCGCCCAAGCAATGAGATACATTCCATTGTTTGCGTCTCTGCCCACAACTGCCAATAACTGACCTTTAATGGTGCTTTTCATGAAACATCCATCTACACCAAAGATCGGCCGACACCAATTAATCCATGTTCTCTTTAACACTTCAAAACACACATAAAACCTTTGAAAGAATTCTGATCCATCATCATCAACGAATGTCTCTAGCTCCACAGTTGAACCAGGGTTAGACCTTGAAAAAAATAGTAACAAAGTTAGTTTCCAAGCATCAAAACAGTTTCAAAGACTAAAGAATGAAAGAGTAATGGATCAAGCACTTACCTAAGCAACTCTATTTTATAGTTTTTAAACCTTGCAAATTGAAGCTCATGCTCAGCTTTGATGCAATCCAAAGTTTTTTCTTTGCATTTCTACACTGATCAATTGTTACTATCAAATTATACCTCTGCTAGATTCGAGCTTAATGGTTCTTGGTCTCAACTCTGGATCAGTCCTAATATCATCCATAAACATCTTTGCAATCACACCAGCTTTTATTATCTTGTTATATCCATCTGGTGTGCAACTGTGTTCATCCTCATATGTCTTCACTATCCACTTTCCAACAGATTTTTCATAGGAGCAATATATCCTCCATGCACAGCCATCTCCTACACATGTAGCCCAATTCTTTACTTTTCCCGTTTTAGACATCTTGATATTCCAGCCTTCCTTTAGAACATAATCCACTACTGCCTCTTTAAAATCCGCTAAGCAATCAAACACTAGGCTAAGACGAAGCTCACCATTGCCTCGTTTCCATCTAACATAGAAACCAACCTCTTCTTCACCATCAGAATTGGGAGGGGTGTTATGGTAGTCAAAACTCTCCTCTTCATCACCAAAAGCAGCAACATTTCGTTCCACTCTCAAATCTTCTTCACGTAGCTGATTATGTAGCACAACATCAGTTGAATGCTCTCTTCTGTCTACCACAAACACATCTACAAACTTAGTCCACCGAGCAGCTTCACACATCTTCGTAAACTCTGTACTACCATTACACAAACTCTTCATATCCTTACCTTCTTCAACGACATCTTATACCAAAAACTCTTCTCATACAAGCCTCCACTCAACTGAGTAGACAACATCGTGAACAACTCTTCTGGATTACATTCTACTGTCAAAACATCACCATTCATATAAGTTGTCTCTACCGCATGATTCGTCAACCAATTCCCACCATGGTACACAGTGAATACTACCTTATCAACAAAGCTGCAATCGGAATGATAAAACACATCAAAAACATGTATTATCTCTCAAATGTATTTCATCGAACACTTGGTTAACTAAATTTGAAATTGTTCTTTATTCATGAAAAGGTGAACAAATACGAACCTATATACGTAAATATATACACATGTATATGGAGTCTAAGATTACTAGAAGAAAATAAAAAGAAAACTATATACAAACACTTGATAATCGCAAAGTACCTCATTTTTTTTATTGTGAAGAGCCCCAATTTGCAACTACAAATTCGATTTTGCAGTGTTGTCGTTTCCTCTTTCTCCTCCCAAATCCTAACTCATCAAATCCTAATTCATCAAATTCGATTTCGCGTTTGTGTTTTGCATGAAAGAGTTTTTGTTGAGAGGAGATTGTTGTGAGAGAGATGAATGAGAACGACGTCGTTTTAATTTTTTTTCCCCAAATCAAAACGACGTCGTTTTGATCGCGTGTACAAACGACGTCGTTTTACACCAACGAAACCGATCTGTTAATCCGCGTGTCGTCTAGGTCAGCATTCCGTTAACGTTGATCAACGTTGACTTCGTCGGGGTCTGAATCAACAACAATATCGCGTGTTTGGGTTTTGAATTTGAATTAATTTGTGGTTGAGAGTTAAATTTACCGATGTTACAAGTTGAGGTCCAAAAACACCCGATGGCAATAGTCCTAGTCCAAAAAGGCCGTTTTCCCTTGGTATTTGTGCACACTAATCCTATCTTCTATATAGAAAACCTTTCTGCTTACAAAGATATTTTCAAGTATATATATATGAGAGATATTGAAAGTGTTCTATTTTGATTCATTAGAAATTTTTTGGAGATTTAAGTTTTAAGATCTTTCTCTCGACAAACCAACAGAGTTGAAGATAATTTTGTTTGATTGAACTGATGAAAATGAAAATAAAAATGATGGTCTAAATATTTGACTTTGAGTTTCTGTTAAGCTAGATATTATTTATGTATATATGTGTGCGCCATAATTTAATTGGAATGCTAAAATTAAGAAATAGAAATTTTCACCGAAACTGAAAATCTTTAATGGGAAATTTTGTCGGCAGCTTTTATGGTTGGAGAAAATCTTCTAAAGTGTATTGTTACCTCAAACGGAATTTATGCCCATTATGCATAAATAAAGGCAACTACTATTGTTCTTCTGCAAAGGAAGTGTGGCAAATTGGTCCATTATACCTCCAAGCGCCATAAGGCCTTTGCACACCATCACCAAACACGATCCATTGCCGCACAGATGCAATAGAAAAGCGATCTCAAAGCTGCCAAATTTGGATGGTCTTTCGAAATGTAAAATATTACAAAATTGTTATGATTTCAGAGATAGGTTATGTAAATATTTCAATTCTTCAAACGTGTTTCACATGTAAACAATTTTTTTTTTATCATTTTCAAGGAGGGTAAGGAAGTCTTGTTGAAGTCCATTGCGATAGTTTTATTTTCTGAAATCGGGTATTACATTTTTCGCTATAACTAATATATGTGCGTTCAGGAAAAATGAATTTTATATCTTTCGCGATATACTTGGCAACAATAAGATTTCAGACACATAATCTGTAAGTGCAGAAGAATCTGCTGAAGCAACAGGGAAACTGAAGCAACAAGAATCTGCTGAAGCAGTAATGAAGTGTTCGTGTGCTACACAGAAGCTGGAAAAAATAATCAGAAACTAAGAAGAAAAGTCATCTTATGACTTGGCAAGCCATGTGGCACCTCGGGTCGAGAACCGCACTAACAGGAAGCTTACGGTAGAATCTGGGTTTATAAAACAAGGCGTTCTGACACAAGTGCACAAAGTCAAAGTGCAAGTGGGTTGAGTTTCCGTTGAAGAAAGGTTGATGGGATTGGTGGTCTGACATCAACAGGAACAGTTTTGTTGTCTTTTCGGATTAATGGAGAGCTGTTTTAGGGTTATAGGAGTTGCTGGTTGCTACTACTATAAAAAGAGGAATAATAGCAAATAAGCCAGATAGTTCTTTCGAAAGAGATCTTTGAAGAACTCAGAGACAGTGAAAAGCCATTGATCTGTTGTGTTAAGTGAAAAAAGATAGGTTTCGTAACTGTTGTTACGTTACATTGGGTAGATTAGGAACACGTTCAGGAGCGAATCACTTTGTGTGTGATGTCGCGTAACTCTGGGTAGAATAGGTTGTAAGATCTGTTCTATAGAAGTGTTTGTGTAATCTATCTGTTGCAACAGCTGTGTCGTGTAACAGCTGTTGTGCCATGCGAGGAATAGCAATAAAGAATGTGTTTTTATTGGAAACAGCTTGTCTCTCATCCTTATCTCTATTTTGTATCTAGTGCAAAAGTCCCTGCTTTTTCATAATCTTCCCTTACGTAAATTATATCTTAGTCTATAAAGGAATCGTTTTAATGTAGGTAAATAATATACTATTTGTATTTGTAATTAGATGATGTTTGAAGTTTATTGTTTTCTGAAATAAAACATCAATTAGATTTTTGATTCGCGTCAAACGCAAGATTAGAATATTTAAAAGTAAAAAATCATAAATTTTTGTAATATATAAAATAAACTAAAAACAACTAATATCAAATGGTATATAACATGATGTAATAGGAATTTGGTCACTCTCTGTTTATATTCTTGTAGACTTTGGTCTAGCTCCTCTATTTTTTTTTTTTTTTTTGTGTGTACTTGTAGTCTTCTGCATTTGGTGTTGAGGTTTTCTGGTACCTTTGGAATTTTCAATTTTGTTTTGTATCTGATTTAAGATCAACAAAACGCTACACAAATTCCAGCTTTCTATTTTCATCTACCATTGCTTGTACTATGAGCTTAAAATATTGTTTTTTTTTTTTTTTGAAAAGATAAAAGTTAGTTAGTCTACATCTTTTTTTTTATGTTGCCAACAAGACTAGGAGACGAGTCTTTCTTTTGTTACGAGAAGGAAACTTTGTTTATTCAGTTACTGAATTCAATCGAAAAATAGTAAACCAATATAAAATAAAATCTCACTTGGTTTGCGTCTAAACAACATAAATTGCTTTATTGGTATTTGGTTTAAGGCCACGTAGACTTTAGGGTTAAAATAAATAGGGCTTACTTTTGTGAAACCAAGCAACGAAAATAAGATCTGAACGTTCTTCAGGGGCTAGTTCTGGTTCTTAGGGTTTGTCAAAGAATGGAAAAGATTGCTGTCTCTAGAGACATGATCAGTGCGTTGCCTAGTGATTTGCTAATCAATATTCTGTTGTTTGTCGCCACAAAAGATGCAGTTGCCACCATGATTTTGTCAAAACGATGGCGTTTCATATGGACTATGGTTCCTAAACTGGAGTACGAAGACACTGATGATGACTGCGATCGCCTTTCTAGGTTTCTTGACAAGTCATTGGAACTTCACAATGCACCTGTATTAGACTCTTTGTTCATCTACCTTGGTAAAAACCGTCCTATTGATGTAGATGTTGAGAAATTTGTTTCGAACGCAGTTGATCGCTTTGTCTGTAAGCTAAAGGTCGAGCACCCCTGGACCACAGAGCCAACCAGCTTGCCTAAGAGCCTCTACATTTGCACAACACTTGTTGAACTGACTCTCTCGGGAAATATTCTCGTGGATGTTCCCCCCTCGCCTTGCATGCCGTCTCTCAAAATGTTGCGCCTTTTCTGTGTGATATACAAAGACGAAGATTCTTTCGTTAGGCTTTTATTAAGTTGCCCTCTTCTTGATCGATCGACTATTGAGATGGGCTTGTCTGATTGGTGGAGAAACCCTCCCATGATAAAGACCATTCCTTCTTCTAATAAGCCACAGATCTTCCTTCTTTGTTATGTTCATGACAAGATTCTCAGATCTTGTTTCTTTCTCACGAGCCTGACTCTATCTTTGAGTGGTCCGATGGTATTGATTTTCGATCTTTGTTTCGTGGTAATTAGTGTGTTCACATTTGCTTCATCTTGTTAGTTGATTTTGTCATTTCAGGCTGTGAATTTTACTGGCATTACGTTCTCTCGGCTTCGACGACTTACACTAAGAAATTTTGGCCATCACTTGTTGGATCTACTTGCACTAATTCTCCACAACTCTCCCGGACTATGCTTCCTAAGATTCATTTCTGTAAGTAACAAAATATCTTTATTGCATACAAACTAATTATTTGATTCAAATTATTAAGATTTAATGTTTTTGGTTCCAGCCCCAGGCATGGCCATATCTAACCGGAAGTCTCCCCTTGTCATGGAGCCAACCGAGTTATGTTCCTCAATGCTTGTCGTACCGTCTAGAGATCTTTGAGTGGAGAGAATACAGTGGAAGTGAAGGAGATAAACAACTCATGAGATACATCCTTGCAAACTCAAAGTGTTTAAAGATAGCGAGAATCATCTTTACAACATTCCTGCTTGAAGAGAAAGAGATGATGGAAAAGGAGCTAAAGGCTATGCCGAGAGTTTCAACTATGTCTCAACTCTTGTTTGAATGAAATATATATACATGGAGCTATTATTTTAGTTATTTATTTGCAAGTCTACAACTTCTCTGTTTTTTTTTCACAAAAAACATAAAAGAAAAGTCCAAAGATTACAAAGCGTTGAACATTACTGAGTCCAGTAACATGTTGTGTCAAAGATTAGAAGGTGTTAAACATTTCAATTTCAACTTATTATTTTGGTTCTGTTGGAGTACTTCTGTTTAATTTGTTTTGGATCAAGACTTGGCCTTCTACTTTTATCATATATGGTTTTAAATTCGATTTTTTTTTATAAAATATGCACTGTTCTAAAATACCTTATACGCTGGGCAGTGGACCACCGTATAGTGTATAAACGTATACGTAGACGTTTATTCGTGATATATATGGTAGATATTTTTTGCATATATACATATAAATATACAAATATATTATGTTTTAATAGGTAACAGGAAAAATATTATCATGAATTCTAAAAAAATTTAAATAATTAACATTAACATAGTAGTTTTAATTCAAATAGTAAAATGACATAATTGAAAAATTGTTTTACGTAACAAAAAATATAACTGTATCAATTATATTTTTGGGAAAAGGTCAAAAACATAGTTTTATTTGAAAATTTTGGAAAATATACGTGTCGAAACTGTATATTCGATCATTTAGTTATCGTATACACAAATAATTTTTTTTTATTTAAAAATACGTATAGGATAAATACGGTACGGCAAGCCAGTGTATAGCACCTAGATGCCGTATACGCGGATGCATGGACCGTATTTTAGAACACTGAAAATATGTATATATATATATATATAAGGTGAATAGGGTAGCAAAAAGGTCACAAATTTGTGAGTACTTCAGGACTGGACTACTTTGCAACACTAACATTAAAGAAACCAACCAAAAGGTGGCATTTTAGTTGTTAATACATGACGATTTAAGGACGATTTTGCGACCAACAACACCCATTAGCCTCTACCTTATTGCTCTTACAAACGTCGCAAATATACGAGTACATAAGTAGTCACAAGTTAGTCTCCAATTAACGACTACAAGATTTAGTCTTATAGTCACAATATAGTCCTAAATATGTTGGCTATTGTGCAACTGTTTTAATTTGCGACTACTTATTTTACCCTTTAAATGGTCGCAAAAAGGTCGCAAATAGCGACTTTGCGACCATTTTGTGACTAAACTGGTAGTCACTCAAGTTTTTTTGTAATTTGTTCACTAAAACTAAACTAATCCGGTTTTAGTGAAAATACTTTTTCTTCAATGTAATGCAGCTAAGTAGTTTCAATGGAAGCTGCATGATAATGTAGAGCCTGAGAACTCGGTAGTTTAAGTGAATCTTCGAGCATGTGTGCAAGTGACTTCAACCACTCATTTGTAGATGTGCATTACTCCAAATGTACAAGTTGAGTGAAGAAACTACCGGCTGGATACACATTCTGCATGGGAATAAAATCCCTTAAAACTTTGAATAACTAATAGCTTGACGCTTGGCCGAGCTTTGGTAGATGTTTCATTAGCTTTGATCCTTGCCTTCACAATTTGAGGCAAGTTCGTGATGACATCAAAGTCATTCCCCTGATCTTCAATGTTTGAGTAGTTGAAAGGAGCATTTATCTCAACCTTTGGAATATACTTGTCGTAAATAGAAAATCTTAAGCCATTGTCACTCTCAACTATTGTTTTAATTGTCAAAATCTCTACAATGAAGGAACGGCGATATGAAGCTCTGACAAAGCATTGCTTTTTCTTTGTTCCATCATGGGGTCAACAAGAACAGGACATTTTGATAAAAGCCTAGAACAATGTGAAGAGTCTTTAAGGAGAACAAATTCATAGTTTGATTTCTTCAGGAGAACAATGTGAAGAGTCTTTAAGGAAGGGAGAGAGGCGGTCAAAGGAAAGTTCAAATCGATCAAACCATTTAGTTTCAAGTTCACAATGAAATCACCAAAAAGGCAAAAATCCTAGTTTAAGAGAGAGAGAGGCCTTATCTTTTTCTCCTGTTTTTAAGTCTATAATCTATGAATTCTAATTATCATGTCAAGAAAAACGTTAAGGAGTTTATTGGTTATTACATTACCATGTCAAGAAAAGCATGGTATAATGTCGATGATCCATAGTTACATTACTGTTTTGATGAAACAAAAATATCAAAAGAAAACAGAAGGTCAAGAATTTTGGAGCAAGTTGTCAAAGTAAAGATTTAAAACGTATCTCGCAGCAGAGAGAACATCGAGTCGCCTCTCCCTCGCCTCGTACTTACCTTTCCGGAGCTGATACCGATGAGTTACCGCCGAGATTGTGTACGTTTGTCCTTCTATCATCACATTCTCTCCACACTGAAGATTCTGCAATTATAATAACATTCCAAAAATAAGATCTGAATCAAAGTCCAGTATCGTTATCTGTATCCGATCCACATTAACCACATGAAGAAGATTTGAAACTCACATGAGGAAGGCAACGAACGCCAAGAGATTTAGGAGGAGGTGTAATTTCAATGACTTTGTAAGGATACTTGCTTTGATCTCTTCCTCTCTCTTTCTTTCTGCAATTTATCTCCAACCTCTCTACCTGCAAAATCAAACCTTTAATTCCTTTCACCATCTTTTGTGGCGGAAAAAATCACAAAGACAGACACAAGAACAAAAAGGACTTGTGATGAAATTTGCTCAAAACAATAGTTACTTTTCCGACACAGACGAGATTTGATGCAAGTGTCGCCATTTTCAGTAATCGGATTATCAAACCCAGAACCAGAAAATGCTGCAAATATCAGATTTTTCCAGAAATTTTTATAAGAAGGAATCAGAGAAGAAGAAAAAAACCGGCTTTGTAAATTTAGAACCCAATTATCATTTTCTCTGAATTTCGAAATGGAAAGAGACGAGTTGATTGACCACCAGATATTTTCAGAGTCTATTTGTGGTTCTCACTCAAAGGGAAGAGGACACTAACCTTCGGACACAAACAGAGGTTTTACTCGAGAAAAATGTTACAGTAATACAATCATTGAGAGTGTAATAGGATTAAAAGTCAAAACTCTGAAGTGATGGATGATGTAAGCTAAGTCTAGTTGCTCACAAGTGTTCTAAGCAAAAAAATAATATGGCAGAGTAACGCCTAGAAGATTTAACTAAAATGTGTTTAAAACTACTCAGGGAATCAAACACTAAAAGCTTCCTCTCTCTCAGAATACAATACATGAACTAAGAATGCAAGAAGAAGAAAGACGAACGAAAGCTTTTATGGAACTTTCTACCTTCCATAAGGATGGTACCGTCCGCTGCCACCGTATCCGCCTCTACTTCCTCCTCCTCCTCCTCCATAAAACGAGCCTCCCCCACTTCCACCACCACCACCGTTGTATCCTCCTCCACTTCCACCTCCAGGACCACCCATGTCATATCCGCCACCTCTATAGCCTCCTCCACCAGCACCCATCCCGCCACCATACCCACCAATTCCGCTACTACCGTATCCGCCTCCGTAATTTCCACTTGGTCCACCATAACCACCTCCTGGTTCACCGTATGGTCCACCATACATATCACCTGGTCCACCATAACCACTGCCTCCGCCACCTCCCATACCATAACCGCCTCTGTTGTAACCACCGCCTCCTCCTCCATAACGACCAGAGTATCCAAGTGCGGGATCTCCTCTATAAGGTCCAACACCACCACCGTATCCACCCCCACCGTATCCACCTCCAAATTCTCCACCATATGGTCCATAACCACCAGAACGACCACCTCCATAGCCTCCACCACCTGACTTGTAAGGACCACCTGGACCACCATATCCACCACCATAACCATCTCCATAGCCTCCACCAAAGTTAGAGCGCGAGTCATTGAACCGCTTTGATGGGGTTGTAACTGAGTTTGGTTTTTTCGGCTCTGCCTTCTTTATCTCTACCTATAGGAGACAATAAAACAAAGTAAGGGAGAGATGCGAGTGTTACCATTATCTACAAAGCCTTAGCAGAATCTCAGCAATCTTGGAAAGAGCGTTGAGTTACCTGAGTCCCTGAAAGCTCAATTCTGTTCCCTTTCGCCAAGAGAAGATCAACCATATCTTCACTTTCATATGTAACAAACCCAAAGCCACGTGATCTTCCAGTTGAGTGATCACGCATAATTTGGTGTTCTTTAAGCTCTCCAAATTGCTTAAAGAAATCCTTGAACTCCTCTATACAAATACCAATCACCATATGAGTAACTTCACAGATAAACATAATCTGTATAAGGGGTAATATACAAGAGTGTTTTACCATCTTCCACAGAAGAAGGAATTCCACCAACAAAGATCTTCTTGGTTTTGAAATCATTGGAGCTCACGGATCCTCTTGGTATTGTCCGCTTAATTTCAACCTGAATAGCCAAAAAACCGAAGTGAACGTTATCACACTGAACGGCTCAACAACTAAGCACACTTGAGAACCTATTCAAGGCATCGAGCTCAATCTAACCTGCTTTCCGTTTAGGATGTGATTGTCCTGGATAACTTTGTCGACCACCGAGGAATCAGCATACGTCACAAACCCAAATCCTCGTGGCTGTCCAGTTTTCCGATCCTTCATAATCACAGAATCAGTGATCTCTCCATACTTCTCAAAATGCTTGACGAATTCAGCTGCACAAACAAATCAAAATCCAGAGTTATAAAAGCATTGAACTTGAACACAATAACGAGAGAGCTAACCTCATTTTTACAATGCTGCAACCAGACACAAAAGAGCTAACCTGAAGTTGTCTCCCTGGCTAAACCTCCAACAAATATCTTTCTACAAATTCCACAAAACATCGTATAAGTACACTAAATTCACTAAGTATAAAAGAAACCCAGAGAAGAGGACTAAAACTAATCCTTCTCCACTAAAGTTGGAATCTTTTCTACTTTCTATTTCAAATTACTATAACAAAAACCCTAACAATCCATGAATTCCACATAATCAAACCGAAATCAGATAAGTAATCTTGAAAACCCTAACGGAATCGAAATTGAGAAAAACACCCAAAACCCTAATTCCTGAATCTAGAAATCTTTATCGGAAAGAAAGAGGGGAAAACGTACCCAGCACTATCGACGCCACCACCAGAGTGAGGCTGAGATTTGTCGTCATCGTCTTCAACGTCTTCCGATGGTTTAGCATCGTGGATTTCATCTTCCACAACTGTTTCAGTTTCATAAGGGTCCATACTGGAGAAAAATCGAAACCCTAAAACCTTCGAGACGAAGAAGAAGAAGAAGAAGAAAGAAGCGGCAGCCGCCTAAAAGCCGTGTTGAGAAGTAAAGCGAGAACTAAAACTCTTAGAGAGAAAGAGAAAGACGATACTTATTGTACTCCGCGTCGCACTTGATCTTAGCTTGTTAAAGGACGGTCGATCTCGCGTTGTATTTTTATAGTCGGTCAATCTTAGCCGTTGGATTTTCTTTTACCATTTTTAGGACAAAAAAGGAAATTTCTCTCAAGATTTCCGATTTAACGAGGAAAAAAAAATGGAAACTTTATGAATCAAGCACAGTCGAGAGATCAAAAGTGTAGTCAAATTGAGTGAATCGGGAACATTTGAAAGATTGAAGATGGGTTTGATTTTTAGCTCTCGTCTTGTCTCAGGTAAACAGGGTAAATCAATGATTTTTATTAATTTTTGTCAATAAATATATTATTTTCTATGCTAAACAATCTTCTATAACTTTTAGCTAATACTAATTCAACAAAATTTATTAATATGCTTTGAAATTCACAATTCATCACCATTACTTCATAAAAACTACATATAAAATATAAGAAATCAATCTTTTAAAAATAATTTTTTTCTAAAACATTTAGAAATAGAGAGAGTAAAATATATAGGGGATTGTTTTTGTCCTCGATGCATTTCTCGTCTCTTAATTCTAAAGCGGACTGTTTTAACCCATTTTTCACGTTTTCGAGCTTTGGTTTTTTCGTTTGTAAACAATTTTCCGCGTAATTGAATTACCAATTATGGTGGCATCAATGTTTGGTTGAAAAAAAAAAAAAAGAATATTTATTATGAACTTAGTATAAATCACACCTTACATGAATCTCTTTTCTTTTTTCTTTTGCTAACCATACATGAATCAATGTCGATATAAGATTATGTGGTTACTGGCTAAAAGTTTTGATATATTTTTGTATTTTTTTGCATGACATATTTTTGTAGACTATATAATTCAATTTGTTGCAATCGCGTCACAAGAGAATTGAGACAGATTATCTAGATAGATAGCATAGACGTGATGTATTCTCATCCTTGCTCTTCAGACCAAAACCATCGCAATTGGAAGACCACACTTAGCAAAACGGTCAAGAGATATGATTGTCATAACCAGGTTAAAGAAAATTGTGTCGTGCCCTCATGTAAGGCGATTTATACTAAAATTTACAATCGATATAAAGAGTGGATCCACATTTGTCACACATGATCGTACAATTACTTCTTTGGATCAATAGGTTTACATCAATACTCACCATAATCATTTTCTGCAAATAGCCTACTCCTCACAACTTTTCTGCAAATTTGTATATTCCTCACAACTCAATATATATACAATTTGGGAGGAAAACTCCAAGAAAAAGTGAGAAGAAACTGAATAGAAATGAGGTTGACTTCCATAACAAAAACTCGGAAAACATCCAACTTTACATATGCACTCTCGTATGTAGTTTTGGGTTTTGACAAGCAACACATGTCAAATAACTTTTTGCCAAGTTTAGAGTGAAGTAATGCTCGTGTACTCTCATGTCTTTTATTATAAGAAGATTATAATGCATTCAACAAGAAAATAAAATCAAAATGCATGCAAATGAAATCAACCAAAATACCACCAAATAAGGCCAACACACAATATTACTCTTAACTTTGTTTCCCTTTAGCTAGGTAATATAATACTACATTGCAAAATGAAAATAATCTAAAGTTCTTTTATCAGTACAAAAACCAAAACTTTTTTTTGTTTCGTTTTTAGAGGTCTCTCCAAAAACAGATAAACTAAAGATGACAACAGCTTCAGAGTAAATAGCTTTTAAATGGATCATAATGTCTTCCACAGAATCACTCTTCCATGGCTTCGTTTTGCACAGACTTCTTGTTGAAAACATCAACTTTGATCTTCTTCTTTGAATCTTGTAGGAGAGCTTGTGGTGCCTGGATCAATGAAATGTCATTGTTTAACTCCTTCATTGCCTCTATGTGAATCTTTGGTTTGTTCGTCTTCAACCTAAGTCCCACACAAAAAACACACAGAATAATCAATCATAAGCGAAAAACACGAGTCTAATTTCAAATTCATACAAGCAGTGTTTTCAAGGATTTGTACGAGACTGGAAGAAGAGAGGAAAAGATATTTTATATATACCTCTTTTCAATATGTTTGGCACTTCTTATGCTTCTGATCTTATCAATCTTCTTAATGGCCATGAGGGTATTCTCTGTTACGTTCCTGTCATATCTCTCAGGTCTGTTTCTCTTCTTCTCAAACTCAAACGTTTTATCCTTTTGTGGAAATGAAACACAAAAGAAGACGAGCGTAATGATGGTGAGCACTAGAACTATAATTTCTTTAATTGAAAGAGTCATGACCAAATTAGTATAAGAACCTGAGTCATGTCCTTCCCGTGTGCAGCTCTGAATGCTTTAGTCCATTTTACTTTACGTGGGTTCCTCTTCATCTTAAAGTTCTTGTGGCATTTCGACCTACAGAACCGGAAAATCTGCAAGAGGAGAAGAAAGTTATGCTTGTAACTGAATGCAATATGCATAAGAAACAAGGCTTAAACACGATAACATGAAAACATTGGGATGCTTGATTAACATAGGCAGTGCAAATACAATAATACTTGTAGACCTCTTATATACAAAACTCCTATCCAACAGTGCCATAATCCTAAACACCAAACAAACCGTAAAAGTAGACACTGTGTTCTCCAGAGAAAATCGATGAATTCCAACTAAAGATACACATTATAACTAGAAACTTCAGCTACAGAACCATACAACAAGATTAGAGCTTATTTGTGTGTCCAAAGCACGACTTAAAAGATCGAAAAATGTTAAACCAAAAGAGAATAATAAGAATTTATGAAAACATACAAACTACTAATGTGATTCTCAAGCAGACTGGTTCTCGTCAATTCAAGATTTAAGCCATGTTTAATTACCTTTGCATCGTTGCGGACAAACTGAATACCATGTCCAGGATATATAGTGGAAGAGCAAAACCAACACTTGACCAATCTCATTTTGCCTTCTCCTTAAAAACCCTACAATAACACAGAGGAATCATAATAAGGAGCTTGATTCAAGGTACTATCTCCAACTTAGAAATGTAAAACTGAAACTAAATTTGACCATAAAACACACAACAAGGAAGCTGTTTCCTCAGAATTAAGCAACTACCAAGAAGACAAAGAAAAGTTTCAACTTTTATCTAATTATTATACGAAAAGTCTCAATCTATCACTCAAAATTCATCAGAAACTGTAAAGAGGAAGACTTTTAAGATCATTTAACAACAATAACCCCAAAACAAAACGAAAACAAAAAAAGCTCAGATTTCATCAGTAAGATAGTAATCAAGAAACCAGTAATCGAACGAGATTGAAAAGAGAGAAAGAAGATTTGAGATTTTGCTGACAAACCTGCGAGAGAGCAATTTCAAGGAAAATTAGGGATTCGGTCAGAACTCCAGAGAAACGGAGTTGTGAGAGAGAGAGAAGATGATGTGAGATTAAATCTCTTTAGGGTTTATGGGAAAATATTAAAACGGTGTCGTTTTTCTTTTGTGGCCCACAATAAAATAGGTTCCATTATATTTGATTAGAGGTCCATGCCCAATGTTAGCCATTTTTCATGTATTTGGCCCATTAAGACAAAACTGATCAATTTAGTTTCGATAGTTTGTAAGGATATCGTTAAATTGGTTTCTAAATACAGTTGTGTTTGGTTAATCAAGGAGTTATACATCTCGTGATATTAAAAAATATATATATATCGTCGATATAATCATCTCCAAGCTGTTGGGAAAAAAAAATAATAATAATAAAGAAAACTAGAACGATTATAGTTCTAATCAATGTGTGAATATCTTTTATCACTTTATGAGTTTATTGGATCAGAGATTTATATAAACTTTTGTTTTGTTACTGAAATCTACTTTATAAACCTATTTGGTATTTTTTGGGAAAAAAAAAAAACTTATAATCAACAAATATTTTGGTTTAAAAATCCGTACTTTTCCAATTTAAACGGGAAAATTGCAAACAAAACCCCAAGGAATCTTTTGTTTGGACAAAAATTGCAACTCTAACAATACACAAATGATATAAACATTGATTAAGGTTTGGTGGTTTACAAACAAAAACACAGTTTACAAGTCCTAACAAAATTTCTACATAGTGTTTTGAAGATTATACCTTCTCCTTCCTTCTCTTCTGTAATAAGGAGTTTCATCCACAGTCCTCTTCACATACTCCATAAATGGTGATGGTGTTCTTGGAGATTCCTCATGGTATATAACCGAACCGCTTCTTCTTTCGGGTGTTCTTGGTGCTCCTGCTACTACACCGTTTGTTGCAGCCCTAGTGGCCCCTGCTAGACCAATTGGTCTATCTATCACTTTCATCAAGACGATCACTGAAATAATCACCACTACAACACCCCATAGTATCGTAAGCAAAAAAGAGTATCCATCTTTTCTTTGAGACGGCCCTACTAGAGATTCGCCCGTGTCAAAGGATACATCGATTTCTACACTCTGACCTGCAAACAGTTTAAACTCTCATCAGGTGGTAAGTGAAAGAAACAGGGCCTATTCTATAACATGAAACAGAGCCTATTCCATAAGCTCACCAGTAGCAGGGAGAGTGATGAGTATTCTATCTGTGAATTGCTCTGATCTTAGCACATTCACCTGAAAAAGGTTAATGAAAAATCAATAGCTTACTAAATTGTTGTCCTATCGGCATAGATTAGATTACCAAGCTTATAAGTAGGGTTTCATGTGAAAATTCACCTCATATAGAGCACGCCCCGCGATACCATAATCTTCTCTCTTGATCAAGCTGATTGATAACCTACCTTTGTTGCGCCATTGAATTTGAACATCTGCAATGAGTAATTTAAGTTTTCTTTGCATTCTAAATAGGGAAAAAGAAGATTATTAACAATTGATAATGAGTTATACCTGTGTTCCCCAGTATCGAAATGATGGTCTTATTAGAATCCGGGTTTATATTCAGCTGCAATTATTTCCAAGTCAAAACTATAAGCAAAGATATTCTGGATATAGGCTTTGGTTAATGATTATTTCAGAAATGTAAAGAAAATAAGAAACAAATAACCTTGTTTGGCCCTGTTACAGAAAACCCTCCAATAAGAAGTGCAGATGCAGAGCCCGAAACATGACGAGCTTCTTTGAGTGAAGCATTAATGGAGAAGGACACATGAGATTTCATGTCTCTTGATGTAGACATTGAGTGAACCAGATGCTCCGGTGAATATGGGAAGAAAAGGCAATAAGTGTTGCCGGTATCAAGATCCATCCATGGCTTTGCGTATCTTCAATGCAAGATAAATAAGAATAAAAAAGGTTGTGTACTTATATATATGCACAGACATACATATATGCACTGCAAGAAAGTACAGTTGAAAGCAATCATCATACCCTATAAACGGAGGGTCTACTTGGCAGTTAAACGTGCCCATGTTTCCATTTTCAGAGACTACAACCTTGTTCTCCCTGTTGCAGTTTATATTATTATCATCAGTGAAGAATTTGTTGCCTGTATGTTTTTTAAGTGCAACAATAAAAGATTACAGACCTGAATTTCACAGGAAAGTTATATCCTTCTGCAGGGACGTGGACATTTGTCAGTGTTTCTCCAGGAGAGTCAACATAAATGGTGTTTCCAAGTAGCACTGTGACTTTTGTTTGTAGTTTCAAACCATGACCTTCAAATGTAACTGTACAGAAGCGACAAGGATCAGCAGCAAGATAGAGAAAAATATCTCTTAAAGTCCTCTAGAAATCCAACTGATGCGCAAAATAATTATGAAAAGATAAATCGATATTACCGTGAGCTGAGCCTTGGCTGATCGCTTTAGCTTGGCCAGATGCCACATTGATGGATAGGACACTTTTGTTTGATGTAACCCATTGACCAGAGACTTGATGATCTGCCCCTATATCGCATTGCAAGAAAAATGTATTTTTTAGCAGGAGGACATGCATTAAAATGCCTTTATCATGTAGATTTCATTTGAGATTTTTACCTGCAATGCTGAAATTTAACGAACTTCCAGTGTGAATGACTGGGTTTTGAGGATAGATATGTGCCCCAACTGAAACCTGAAACAGACAAAAAACGACCTGTGATGCCAATTGCAGATATCTTTACCAGATGAATGCATACCAAATTTTTTATCAGAATTTTTCTATAAGTTAAATAACAATGTTCATGATATTAGCCCATACCAGAATGTAGTCTGCTTTCCTGAGATAACCGCTAATGGAGACCCGAATAAGAGCTTTACCATGTTTTATTCCCTTCATTATAAAGATAATGAGATTAGAAAGTAGCAGACAAGTATAAATTTAGTAACCATCATATATCAAAATTTCTTAACCGCCCAACTGAGTATGTTACATAAACACCACATGTATCAACAAAAGTTTATTACAAGGATTAACGCACCTTAATGTAGATACTTGTTTGGTCATTGACAGTCATGATGGATACAACATCACGATGATTGGTTTCAACATTGTATGTAGTCACACCATGTGCTTCAAGAAAGACGATCCCTTTTCCAAACAAAACAGCACAGATATTTAGAAAAGATAAAATACATCAAGAAAATGACGTATGCACGCAAAATCTGAGAGTGTTACCTAAACTGTCATAGTAATTTATTGGAAGTTCAAGTTCACCGCCAACAGCAAGATCTACCACGTGGAAAGGGACCTCCTCACTCTTCATTCTTATTTGAGCAACCTGATAGAATTCTATGTTACCAACAAAGTAGACTAATAGAAGATAAGTGATCCAAGAACTTAATAGAATAGTGAATCGAGTGGCTAGAAAGTAGAATAGACGACGATCCTCAACACTAACATTGCCTACTGAAGAATAGTTTCTATAAATACTTCCACATTCAAATACCTCTGCAACCCTCACACAAGTAGCAATCTCAATCCTTCCAGTCGTGCGGTCTTTGGCTTGAATACATGCAACATTGTTGCTATCTGTTGTTTTGAGACTTCCGCCATTAATTGATATGGTATCTCGATCAAAATCAGCCCGAGAACTACAGTCTTTCAATATGGAATAGACTATATTGCCTCTGTGACTTTGACTATCCCTGTGCTTCTGTGGCTCAGAAGATGACGGCAATAGACTAGATGACGTATAAAAAGGCGGAAGAACCCAGGTCATAGGAACCCCAAGAGAAAGTGGGAGATCAGGCACAACAGATAAAATCACTGACGCTTCATACGTTCTAGATTCAGAGTACAAGCCAGGAGACACGAAATCACATGAGAATGCAATCCTGACTTTGGTCTTTCCAGCTGATCTGAAATGGAGCAGATAAAACAGCTCATAAGAGTTTGAGACTCGTCTAGCTTATGTGCTCAGATCTTACTATTCTGCATAGACCTCAGCTGAACAGATTACATGAATACTGAGCTGGAAATATTACTAACAAACTGTGTCATTGCCTTCTAAGGGTGCATAACCTTGTTTGATTTTAAACATGCAAGCTAACTACATTAGCTAAGTCTACTTCTAAAAATTGAACGATGTTGAGCATGATGATGCCTTGTTAGGATATTCTAGAGTAGTGAAAGCCACTTCTTCTCAAGGGAAATAAGTACAGGGACTAGCCAACCTGAAAATATTATCAACCGTAATTGGAAAATGGTATGCCTTTCATTAATCGTTATTGTATATATGCTAGAGAACACATGCAGTAATCTTAGGTTACCTTCCTTGGACGACATTGAGAAAGCCAGCATTCTCTTCCACGTCAATGGAGGATAAATGGAAACTTAACACCTAAAAAGGAAAAACTGAGCTTTTTGTCATACACATGAGAATCAAAAATAGATAACAATATGCACAATAAGAAGAAACACAGAAATGGACCTCCTCATCTTCGATAGTCCACTTGTATGCTCGGCAGAGCTCATAAAAAGACAAAAGATCTCCCTGATAATGAAACCAGAAAGCAGTAAGCAAGTGAGAATAGACTCCAGTAAGTTCTTTCTGGCTTATGATTCTCACCTTAGAAAATGATGGGAATATAGGCATTTCATGGCCAACGGCCACAGTGTCACTTTGAGCTATCAGCATTGCAGCAGCAGGAAGTCCTACTTCGGCATTTCCAACTGCCTGACAAACTACAGTACCTTCACTCCCGTATATTGTTGCATAGATTGTCTAATCATAAAAGAGAAAAAGGTTAAGATGCCACATCTTTCCAAATATCTAGTTGGAAATGATTTCAAAAAATACGAGCTATATTCGGGAAAAAAAAAAAAAATCTCGCCCTCACCGTGTTACCAGGGGCTGTCGCATAGAGTCGACCTGATTTTTCAATCTTTGCAACTTGGTTATCGATAGTGGTGTAGTCAACAGAAACATTCATGGTTGGGCCTCCTTCAACAGTGAGCTATAAGGCAACAGAAGGCTGATCAGCACAAAATATCAAGAGAAAACAACAACAATAAAGATGGCATTCTCGAATAGGCGGTGACCGAATATATATATACACATATAAATTTCCATCATACCACGTAAGAAGCACCAGGAACAAGAAATAGTCCTTGTGGGTGAAGTTTTGGCGGGGAATAAACTTCCACTTTTATAGTTTGGCTCAGTACTTTATCTCCTGACTGTTGTCTTGCGCTGACCTATTAAAAAAATAATGCTTCAGATGTACTTCCAGTACAAAATTATAACAGCAGGAAAAAATCAAGAAGTAAACTCACATATAGGGTTGTGATTCCCAGGCGTCTAGCAGCTATTTTAAAAGAAGAAGTTGACACGTGTTCACCAACAGAAAGTGAATTATCATCGATGGTGACATGCTCCACAAGATCATCCTCAATATGCACCATAATGTCCATAAATGGGTACTGCACTTATCCACAATCAGCAATCAATCACTAATAAGAAAATCAGTAACAAGGAGACACTGCCAAACAGAGAATCATTTTTGCTGTCCTTTTATATCCAAAATTCAGAATTGTTAGATTGGTGAAGTTAGATAGACAAGGCTTATAGATTATTTCCATGAACATTTTAGAGCAAAAAAATAAACATGAACAGGTTAATCAAATATCAACAAAATTCTCTTAAACCTGGGAAGAATCAAAGGTCGTCCCGTTGTCAATGCCGGTCAATAGATCAATGAAGTGTGTACTTCCTTCCTGCCACATTTAAATTAAGTATGAGAATATCATATGAAAGGTAAAAAAAAGCAATGAAAAGAGAAAGGTACAATACTGAAGAAAGGGATAAGAAACCTGCTAAACATACCATTATACTTATCCCGTCCCCAGATGCTATTTTTATCCAGTCCACATCTGCAACTTTAATCTGTGTAGTAAGAATAGGATGAGAGACTCAGGGTTCATGAAACACGCCACAAAGTCTCGCAAAGAAGTCATGGTCATGTTCAATGTGAATTAACAAATCAATGAAATCTCACAAGTTTATTGCGCCGAATTATCCTGTTTAGAGAGTAACAAACTTACCACTGCAAGAGCTGAAAGTGGAGGTGAAACCCCAATATCGTATACTGTCACGAGTGTAGTCCCCAACCCTTTTGGAGACAGCATCATTTGCGAGCATTGCAGGCCAGACGGGGGTCGAATAACTTCTGCTACACGGGTATCATTCACAACTGCTTCCCACAAACAGCTTCCTCCAGTCATTGACAAATTAACCTTCAGTAAGCAAATTTTAGAAACATTACAAATCTCGTTCTGGTACTCTCAGAACAAGTAGAACCAAAGAGACAGAAAAATATTGGAAAATGCATAAATACTCAATGCAATCCATTGATGATTACATCTGTCTCAATGTATGCATCAAACTATCAATCAATCACCCACCAAGATTTTAAAGGGAATGGCTTGTTCATGAGTGGGATTTACCTTGGCACTTGGATTGAAAAAGACCAGGTTGAACTCTGGTGTGACTCTTAGTGTGGAAACCAACTGCATATTCAACCAATTGACAAGAATGAGAAACTACAACCATCAGAACTGGAATCAGAACAAGGATTAACAAATAACTGAAGGAAGTCTATTTTTAGCTTTAAGTGTGATTAGGAGATAAGGATAAGTGGGAGTAAAGGATACAGATGTTGCAATTAGTCTTACAAAATGCATACCTGTAAGCGTACAGCATCTGTGAGAGTACTTTCAGAACCTTCTGGAAGCAGAGATGAGTATTGGCTTTTTACAGAATGATCAAAACCAGAAACTGTGGCACGGACAGTGCACTGTCAAAACAGTAAATCATGTATATTAGAATATTAATTTGAGGTCCGAAGAATATAATTATGATGAAGGAATTGGTTTATAATATTACCAATCCTGATTCATTACGAAGAGCCAAAAATCTCTCCCAGCTAGACTTTGTCACTTTTGAATTATAATCATCGTCCCAGTATGCCAAGTTGTTGCAACTGCTCAGTTCCCACCTCAGAGAAAGAGTTGAGGAGTTTGAAAAAGCTTCTCCAGAGTTGCTGATACCAACAGCAGCCACTCGAATTATTTGCCCATTTGCCACAGTCACTGGAGTTACACGAAGTCGTCCTGGTGCCCTGTCAGCTTGACTAACAGCTCTTACCACATCAAGCTTATTAACTGTAAAATGACATGTATAACCTCATGCCATGAGCAAATTATGGCATACCTACACAATGGACGGAATCAACTCCTATGGAATGGGAGATATTGAACATACCAGGTTCATCAACAATGAGCACAACAGAGGATGGTAAGCTGCATTGAACAGATAAGAAAGCTTCTGCCACTGCAGGTAAAGGATGGTCCATCCCCACCAGATTTCCACGCAAGAATACCAGTTTCTAGATGAATACAAGCGGAGAAGAGGTGGCAGTGTCATCTTTCACTTTAGATATAAAAAGTAAGACCAAAGAGTAAAAATAATTGCATGGAATGCCTGAAACTTACATAAGAACCAAGCGTCTGGCACGAAATTCTATACACGTTAGCATGGAAGTTATGATGGACGTAAACTCCACTTGTAAGATCATCCTCATCTTCATTCACACTCTCGGTGAACTCAACATTGTCACTCCACCTTTCAGGTCCCCCAAGAAGCATAACGTCAACATATGTCCCAGGTACAAGATATAACTTACTAACCCCAGTATCAGGTTCTTCTTGCGTCTTATCAAACCAATAGCCACCATGATGATTCCCGTCACTATCCTGTCTGACAGAAAGTGGCAGATAGGCCCCGATACTTAAAGTTGCTTTTAAATCAATTGATTCACTCAAAGACTTATCAAAATAATGGAACTCTTTTGCCAGAGTTGCTTGAAGCACTGTGCGGCCAGGAGATGAAGAATATATATAAGCCCGTGAACAAGGAGGACTGGAGTTCGTGCTTCTTAGTTCATCCAACATCATCATCTCAGATGTTGCATTAACAATAACAAATGAGTCACTCCCTGTCTTCCACTTTATCAATGAATTAAAAGCATCACATTTAGAGAACGAGGCACCTGATATATAAGAGTTCCAAGTTAGCAAAATATAAAAGAAAACGCAAAACAAGAAGAGATGATAACTTAACACCAGAAGGGACAAAAGACAAGTTCTGGTTATAACCATTTGAAGTCTTCATTGTGACAGCTGCTTGCAGGTGTGTTCCAACAACTGCCTCTACTGGAAAGTTTTGCAACATAACCATGGAGGATGGAACGGAAACTTCAACAATGACCTATGAAGAATTGATTAATCAGTTGAAGCACCATAATAAAGAGTAAAACCCATAGCATAATAAGTCGCAAAAAATAAACTGTGAGCATTTGGATATGTTCCTAGTTTATCCCTCTAGGAATATAAAATAAATATAATTTGACGCATCAACCAATGGAAAACATGCAAAAAAACTCAATGTACCTCATCGAAATTTTGTGAATCGAAAGTTGACACCACCTTTACAGTGGCTATTCCAGGCCTCTTTGCCTGGATAATTCCATAAGCTGACACGGACAAAATGCTCATATCCGAAGTAAACCACTTGTAGTCACTCGATGCTTTTGCACAACCTACATCGAGGAGAAAACATCAAGTCACCATGGGATTTCAAACTGGAATAGAATAGGTCACGAGAACCATAGCTTGGGAACTGACCTCCAGTCACAATTAGCTCCATCTCCTGATAAACAGCAGGGGTCCAAGGGAGTAGAATTTTAGGTGTGTCATCTTCACTGTTCAATGTAAACTGCACTTTTTCACAAATCATAATTTCTTGGACAACCTTGAGAACCTGCCAGAGAAGAAGTTGTTGAACTCCCAGAACCAACAAATGGAAAGAGACAAAAAGGATTACAAAGAGAGGTAAGTCACCTCTTTTGAGTCCTGATGCCCATTGAAGTAAGTCAATGTAGCTGTAAGGTCTCCTAATCCTGGTGAGATTGCTTTCAAAATTCTAGAATTTCGCCAACCATATTCAGAGGAAAGATCATCTGGCAGTGAGACGATTTTCCAATAATCTGAATTGTCTCCATACAGTTTGACATCATCCGTCTGCGATCAAGACAAAGGAAATTATTATGTTGGACATACCAAGAATCAGAAGGAATACTATCTACAATAAATCATCTGGAAACTTAAAGCAACAAAGCAGTGAGAACGAACAGCCACAATATACACGTCATCAGGCTTTTCTACACTTTTATGTTCTCCATTTTGATTCAGTCCCTCAAAATTTGAATACTGTGTAGTCACCAGCAGTTCCCTTTCCAAGTAAGAACACAAATTCAGTATAAAGAGACTCATATGACTGCATTAAAACCAGTAAAAAGGGAAGGAAATCACCAAAGACAGTGTAGTTACTCTTACAAGCACATGGACGAATGACAACCTAAAGATAAAAAAATGTGCACCATGTCCTTTAGTTGAGAAAATGTAGAGACAAACCAGCATTGTCACACGAGACTTAAGCAAACTACACATGAGCATGCTATGGTTCCCAGTTAATGCAAAGAGTGTGAAAGAAAAGGGAAATACCTCAGTAATATAGATCTCATGTGCATCAGGTCTCCCAGAGAAAACCTTCATTTGAATTAGATATTGTCGACCAGACACCACATACCAATGCATAGACGATGGAAAAGGTTTTGATTCTGTAATAGGATCCCCTGACATTGACCAAGGTGATATGTACAATATAAAAGTATCTGGAGTGACAACATTGATAGATGATCCTTGAATGTGGCCAGCAACCCGGGTATCCTCAACAACAACTGTTGTTACCCCCAAGCTTACTGCTTTAGTCAGACCTATCAAAGGATCCACTTGAGCAACAGAAGAGTTCAACACAGACCATCTGTGATGTGATGATGGTAGATGCACAGCTGCAAATACAATAAACAGTAAACCAATCGAAAATGAGACTAGTAAGCAACATAACATAGCGTGTAAGACTCACTCTCAAGCTATATTTAGAATATAAATAAACACCACTGAGACATCCTAAAGCAAATAATCCCATGGTTAATATGAGAATGAGCTTAAAGGTAGCTTTACACATTATTTTCATATGACATGTGTATCAAACAACCTGAGCTTGTAAACACTAGGTTATCGAATAACTCAAAAACAAATTAATAAAAAGTCAAAAATTAATCTATAAGATGCAGACAAACCTTGAGGAACATTCCCACGCATGACCTTCAACGTGTAACTGAAAGAAGCTCCCATAAGGACATAAACTGGTGAACGAGGTTCAAGTGACATGGCCTCTGCTACCGTTAGCACTATTTCATCAGCTATATGGGTAAGAGGAGCCTCAAGCAGATGAACTGAAACCTTCTCATGTCCAATTTTGGTTCCCTTCACCACAAACAAATCTGAAAATACCCCCTGCAATTACCATGTCACATTAGATCTCTCATGCATAAAACTTTTAGATTCAGAAAAACACACTCAATAGATTTACATACACTATCCTCAAGCTTTTTCTGGATATCTAAGTAGCCACACAGTCCCCCACAGTCGGTCAATGGAGATTCCTTCAAAGGAACATGAGCAAGATGATGTGTTGATCCACCGTTTTCAGGCGTTAGCTTCCACAGGAATTGTAGACCCACCAGTGAGGAGAACTCATTCTCTACAGGAAGATTTCAGCAGATTAAAAAATACCACACAAACTGGAGAACAAAACAGTGCATTATATCCAAATATAAAGCTACCTATGGACTTGTAACGCTAAAGAATGTGGATGATAAAGAATGTGGACAATGAAAAAGTTATGAAAGGGACACAGTTGATCCATAAAAATCAGTTACCTTCACTATCAAAAGCGCGGACTCTAAGCATGGAGAGTCCATCAAGATCAAGCTTGATAGAATTATGAAAAATCTGGATCCGTGAGAAGTTGTCAATAAACACCTTGCACCGAATCACCATCCCTGTCTGTATATCTGTGGCATAAACTGCAGTCTCCTTTCTACCACTGTAAGGAGAAATCGATCTAAGACGGGCGCTGGTCGAACAGTGACTGCTCGAATTAAACTCAGGCATAACCGAGAGAATATCGTGATGATCCCATGACCTGCAAATCAGAAACCAAAAACATATCAACACCATCCCTAGCAAAAGCGAACTATATCATTCCTTAATCAAGCTAGTGCTTATTACTAACTAGTACAGAAGCTGAGTTAAACGAACAAGATAACAAAGACGAGTTTGTGGAAAGTGTACCATTTGAAGCAACCATCGCTTCCTTGGAGCCGATACTCAACAGGGTTCTTCATCTTCGGAGGTAAGAGTATATTAACATCAGTAATGTGCGGACCAGAACCTAATTGCGACGAAGCTTCTCGAATCGAAAGCAGAACCAGAACCAGAACGGAGAAGCAAGACGAGAATCGAACCATTTTTTTTTTGCTACATCAACGCAAAGAGACGAAGTTACTTGAAGACTCTGAATTAGTAGAATCAGTAGCTTCAACAGTGAGGAGTGACCGAGAAATATGAAACCCTAAAAAGAGGGGTTTATGGAAAGAGAGAAGAAAATTGAAGGAGACGATGGTGAAATTATGATACGTGGCAGATTTTTGTTGGTGGTGATGGAAGATTTGTTGTCGCGTTAGCATTTCCTTGAGGCTTTTTTTTTATTTTTTCAGGTGCCACGTGCGGGTGAGAAAACAGCGTGTTGTTTTATGTTTTCTGGATAAAGCTGCTTCCCGTTTTTTCGCTTTTTGGAATGCCTTAGAATCTTTACTACATGATTGAGATTTCCAATTCCACAAAGAGTATTATCTTAAAATTCTTTTTTTTAGTGAAAAAGGAAATAATACCAATTAATTATAGTCCTTATTAGATAAGGAAACACGTGCACAAGATAAACTCTTTGTGGAATTGGAAATCTCAATCATGTATATATTAGGCACTATTTTCATCAAATCATAAGAAAAATTTAACAAAAAAGGTTTTGTTCACGAATAAAAAGAAGTGGAAAAAAAATTTGTTTCTTTTAACGCAAGTAACAAATAATCCCAAGAGATAAAAAAAAGTGTTTGTCTAGTGACAATGGCAGAGAATTCGTAGAGGAAGAACCTCAAGCGATCTTTCTTAGAAGATGATGATTCCAATAAGCAACCACCAGAAAAACGAGTACGGTTTCCAAAAGGGAAGAAATCTAAACCTAAACAAGTCTTAGAGGAAGATACTGAAGCTCCCCGCCAACTCCAAGCCCGTGCTGTTGCTTTGGCGCGTGCACGGGCTCGTAATCAGCTTACTGCTGAAGATGACAACAACGATGAGGCTGAGGAGACTTATGAGAATGATGGGAACCGCACAGAAGATGGGATTCAGGTCAAAGCTTTTAGTCTAGACAGGGAGAAAGAAGAAGGATACTTTGATGATGATGGGAACGTATGAGACAAAGCTCATCTTTGATCAGCTTACTGTCCAGAATGGCGACTACAACGTTTATCATCAAAAGCAACAAGTTTTTGAACGTGAAGCAGACGGATATGAGAGACTAGCTCATGCCAGAGGAAATGAGAATGCTAATACGGAATCATGTGATATGTTTGGCGATGATGAAGATGCTCCAATTGATCCTTCCTCTAATTTACCTTCCGGCTCACTCATCTTAATCCTGACACAACAGCTGCCGAAAATGGAGCCTCGCAACATCAACATGGGCACACAAATGATAGATCTGATTATGTCTTTGACGAGTCTTCCGGGTACTATTACAGCAGCAGCCTTGGTTACTATTATGACCCAAACATGGGACTATACTGCTTTGCAACAACCGGCAAATGGTACAAATACGACGAAGAGACAAAGGAATATGAAGAGGTGGTTTCTGAAGTTGCTTCGGTGGAGGAAGTTTAACTTCTTTAGTCTGTACTTTGAATATAAGGTCTTGACAGATTTCCCAAGTTAGACATGTTTTTCTTTTGTTTAAAAAAATTAGTACATTCTAATATATAACATGGTGTTATGAATATAAAATAAGATGCTTTCAGTTTGTGTTTATATAATTAAGATGTCACATCATAAAATAAGATGGTACTTTGAAGGACGACGGAATTCTATGACTCCAAGACGATCTAAACCCAGTTACATCTGAATCCAACCCGAAACGTATTCCTTTGCCTCCTCTTGTAACTCTACCTGGTTGCCAAACCAAGACGGTCACCAATGTATCAATGTCCTCATCTTCTCCCGAGGATGATGACTGTGTTGTTGCTCTCAAGTTCTTGGGTACTCAACTAAGTTTTTGCAGACCCGCTCAAAGTAATCCCGAGTGAACCAAACATCAGAATCAACAACCACTGCTTCTACTCCTCCCAGGTCATGTTTTCCAAGAAAGATGACATGTTTTGCTTGGCAGGATCTGGAGGCCACCTCATTGCATCCCAAGGAAAAACCCAAGATTCAGCAGTTACGGTTTCAAAACCTTCCCGAGCTGAGCAAGACCAAACTTGAGCTTTTGCATTCCTGCTTATGGACCGAACACTTGGTCGACTCGCCTTCCACTGGTGAGACTTTCTTACTTAAGTGGTGATGTAGCGGAAGCTTTTAGGGATAGAACTAGATTCGTTGATTTTGAGAATACCCGGAAACTAGGATTTAAGAGTCTTCCTCTCGTGATACTCTTCACAGTAGTTTAACAAAACCTCTTTAGAAATCTTTCGATTAATCAATTCATCAATAAATTGAATACAATAGGAGGCCTAAGAAGACTATTTATAATAAAGCATAAAACTCTAATATTCCTTAGAATATAAACAAACATGAGGGCCACTACCAGGGGTACGATGAAAATGAAAAGAAAAGCTCTAACGGTGTTCAAGGTTGACCAAGAAGGAAACGTTTGTTTTACACTCAAGACATCGGAGACCTTTACATTTTCCTCTCAAAGTCTGAACCTTTTAGTGTCCCTGCTCGCTCTTTTCCTGGCCTATGCTCTAACTGCGTCCAAGTCATGGATGTTGACGAATACGGCTATGTCAATCTGAGCTCTGATGGAAGCTCAGACTATATCAGAGTTCGTAATAGGACAAGGCCGGCCCTTTACCATATTCCACCTCAAAATTTAATATAGACTAGTTTTTTTCTCTTAAACCTTTGACAAATCGGGATTGAGTCTTGGTTTGTAATCTTTCTATTCAGTCTGACTATGTGTTTCTCTTAATCTTTCTATTTTCACATTGATATGCTTATGCTATTTGCATGGTGGTGTGATAAGAACCTAACCTCTTTATTCCTTATCAGTGTCGATTACAACACAAGATCTAGGGTTTATTCAAGAGTCCCTCTCTCTCCTATAGCCAAAGCTATCCAAGATAAATCTCACACAATGCATAAACTCTCCAGAGAACGACTTCTACTATTTATACTAAACAAGTACTAGTAGTCTTCTCGTTTCTGATGCTTTGCTTCTCTAGTTTCAGGTCAATGAGAACATGCCAGCTCAGCTACAGTCTTGTATGCACACTTATCATGGTGAATGCGATGAAACTATTGAAAGCCTATTGTAGCTTGGATATTTTCAATCCGACGATTTTGCATATACAAGTAGTCTATGAAGAGACTACGAAGAATAAAAACAACAGAACTGTGAGTTTATTTTAAAACGTCGTATAAATTCAGTATGGATCCTTGTACCTTTGTAAAACTTAAAAGTTATACACACTTTAATCATAAATAAATCGAGTATCGAAACAAGAACACAACAAAACATCAATTTCACCGTATTACACGGATTATAATCTAGCAAAAAAGAAACTTTGAACGATCATAAATCACACCACTTGTTGAAGACTGGTAAGTTGCTTATAAAACCCATCAGATTTGGACATAAGCTCTCTATGACTTCCCTTCTCCACAACTCTTCCCTTATGCAACACAGCGATTGTGTCTGCTTTTCTTATGGTCGAGAGTCTATGAGCCACCAACACCGTGGTTCGTCCTTTCATGAGCTTGTCTAGTGCCTCTTGGACCAGTTTCTCCGAGTTTGTGTCCAAAGCACTCGTTGCTTCATCAAGGAGAAGCACTGAAGGATCTTTCAGAACCGCCCTCGCGATAGCTACTCTCTGTTTCTGACCACCTGATAATTGCACTCCCTTATCACCCACCTGAGTCTTGTAGCCCTGTTCCATCCTGCTTATGAACTCGTGCCCGTTTGCAGCTTTTGCAGCTTCGATGATCTCTGCCTCAGTCGCGTTTTCGTTACCGTACTTGATGTTCTCGTGTATGGTTGTTGAAAACAGAGCTGGTTCTTGCTGGACTAACGCTAGCTTCTTGCGCAAGCTACGTAGGTTTAGGGCTCTTATGTCTTGCCCATCGATGCAGAGTTTTCCTTCGTTCGGATCGTAGAATCTCATAATCAGTCCGATGACCGTGCTCTTTCCCGAACCACTAGGTCCCACGACCGCAAGACTTTTCCCTGCTGAGACTCGGAGGTTTAGGTTTTGGAAAACGGTGATTTCGGGTCTCGTGGGATACGCAAAGCTCACGTTTCTGAGCTCTATATCTCCTTTGATCTGAGTCACCAATCTTGACTTAGGCTGGTCTGGATCTATCTCAGTCTCTCTATGTAAAACCCTGAAAACCGACCCGAGTGCTTGCGTTCCCTTTACGATATCTGGAGTCAGGGCAAGCGTTTCCGCTACTGAGAAAGCAGTGACGAGCAATATCATGAAAGACTTGATACTATCCGCAAAGTTGGTTTCCTTACGGTTAATCAAAACCGAAATGTACCAGAGACCTAGAGCGTAGGAACAGAACGCGAGACACTGAGACAAACCGTATCCAAATCCAGAGATATGACCTCTGAGAAAAGCATTTTTGGTGGGTTTGCTTAGCTCACAAGTAAACTGCTCTGAGATTTGCTTCTCAGCACCAAACGCAGCAACTGTTCTTATATTCACAATCGCTTCACGCGCCACTGAAGTTGCTCTAGAGTAAGCCTTCGTGTAATCTCCTCCAAAGCCTCTTAGAAACAGTTGCTGTAACATATCAACATTTCAAGCATTTTTTCAGTTTCAAGATTCAATTTCGGAATATGGTTGAAGCGAGCTTTGGTTTTGAGTTACCTCGCTAAGTGAAGCGGCAATGAGAAGAGGGAAACAAGCAGTTACGACAGCTGCAACGCGCCAACTGTAGAAAAAGGCAAGTGCTAATGCCGTGACTGTAAGAGATATGTTTTGTACTATTGTCGAGAGGCGATCCGCTAGAGCACTCCTCACCAAAGTTGCATCAGCAGCTAAGATTGAGGTAAGTGAGCCAGTGTTGTTCTCATCCAAATCAAACCACCCAATCTCATTCGAAAGAACCGCTGCAATTGTTGTAAAGATAGATAAACATTCAAGAATCGAGACGGTCCAAAAAAAGGATCTTTAAATTGTCTGTGTTTACCTGAGAACAAGGATAAGCGAACCCGAGAAGTAAGACGCTCTCCCATTAGTGTGTAGTAGTAATGTTGGAGGAGATATATAGGCGTTGTTACAATTCCAATTCCAACAAAGAAAATAGCTACCTTTTCGACGTCGCGCTTGATCACACTAGGAAAAGGCGAATAAAACAGGGTTAACACATAAGCAATTCCCATGGAGAACAATGCCGGTTGTGTTCCAGCAAGAACTGCACCAATTGAGCCAAGTAATGCATAAGGCCATTCTGGAGCATTCAGCTTTATCAGCTCCCATATCATTGAAGATGAGCTTAAATCTTCGACACTTGAATCATTTTCAGTCTTCTCATGGTCTTCCCTGAAGCTTGTCCTCTTTAAGCTACAAGCTCTTGTTAAACGAAAAGACCCATCTTGTGATCTACAAGATTCCGACATAATTGATCCTGTGTTTTCTTGAGGTTCTGCGTCTTGGCAATTCACAAGACTCGCGTAGTCTCCTCCTCTGGACATCAGCTCTGAATGGTCACCGGTTTCCATAACCTGACCATTTCTAAATACAACAATCTTGTCAACATTCCGAATGGTGGATAATCTGTGTGCAACAACTATAGTTGTTCTTTTCTCCATGACATTGTCAAGTGCTTGCTGAACAATCTTCTCTGATTCGGCATCAAGAGCGCTTGTTGCTTCATCTAAGAGTAATATCTTTGGATTTCTTAGAACTGCTCGAGCAATCGCAATCCTCTGTTTCTGTCCTCCTGAGAGCTGAGTTCCTCCTTCCCCAACCTATTCAAATTTGGTTTCACATTAAGGAATTGGAGTTTTGAAAAGATTATTAGATTAAGATTATGTAAATTCAAGGAATGTTACCTGAGTATTGTAACCATTGGGCAATGATTTAATGAAAGAATCTGCGTTGGCTGCTTTAGAAGCTTCTATGATCTGATCCATATTCGCGTTCTCTTTACCTAGAAGAATATTGGAAGCTATTGTCGTAGCGAATAATGCCGGTTCTTGACTTACTAATCCCATTTGTTCTCTCAACCATTTCAGTTTCAGG
Organism: Arabis hirsuta; assembly: GCA_964056655.1. Classification (NCBI taxonomy): domain Eukaryota; kingdom Viridiplantae; phylum Streptophyta; class Magnoliopsida; order Brassicales; family Brassicaceae; genus Arabis; species Arabis hirsuta. The sequence continues at coordinate 27,594,132 of OZ053309.1, read as the reverse complement.
CTCTTGATGTTATTCCCATCCAAGAGAATCTCCCCTGAGTTAGGCTCATAGAAACGTTGAACCATTGATATGATGGTGCTTTTCCCTGAACCACTTGGACCGACAAATGCAAAAGTCTTGCCTGAAGGTATTGTGAAACTAAGATTCTCAAAAACCATGTTTGGTCTAGAAGGATATGCGAAAGACACTTGATCAAACTCAATACTCCCAGCTACGTTTGGCAATGTTGTCCCGTCGTCTAATCTTTCAGAACTTTCATAATTGTTATTCCCCATCATTCTGAAAATGTTTGCAGCAGCAACTCTGCCTTTGGCAATCGCGGATAAGCTAGGCGCGGCTTGACCTAAGGAGCTGCAAATGCAACAAAAGTTATTTGCATGAAGCAATTTGATGATATATCAAGCAAAAGGCCGATTTTCGGACTTACAATCCACTGTAAATGACATTCAGGATCGTTGTGAAGGCTTTTGCGCCGTTGGTTTTGCCGTTGCGTACAAGAACACTTGCATACCACAAAAGCAAAGCCCAAGCACAGAACAAGAGGCTATATGTTAATCCAATTCCTAATCCTTTAGCAAGACCGCTCTTTTTGCCGAGTTTCAGAGCTTTCTTCAGAGAATTTGAGTAAGATTTTACAGCTTTCTCTTCTCCTACAAATGCATACACTGTTCTCACCTGTGACATAACCTGAAGATACAAAGACAATGATGTTTTCTAGGATCAATCCAAGTGTTAAGAATTGAATAAAAACAACAGATTTAGGTCTTCTTGATTGTTTATTTCCGTTTTCATTTGATTTTCCGATTACATGGAGTTTTTTATCTAGTCAACCCAATTTTTAGCATGTTATGAAATGTGAAATGCTATTAATAACATTTCTGTGAAAAACTGAGAAATGTTATTACGTTTTTGACGATGTCAAAACGTTTTTCACACGTTAACGCATAATAAGCTTATGAAACCAATCTCAGCAATTAGTGTATAAACAAACCTCTTCTGCGACTTTTCCTGCATCAGCATAAGCAGCTTCACTCTTCTGTGAGATTGTGGACATGACTATAGCATACCCTCCTCCTGAGATTGCTATCAACGGAACCACTGCTAACGTGAGAAGCGTAAGTTGCCATACTGATAAAAACCCGATGACAAATCCGGCGATGAACTGACATATGTACCGCAAAACATGGCCTGTCTGAAACGAAACAAAACATATGCTCAGTTACATATTTATTGTTTATGTCCTCAGAATTAAATTCATTGAATAGAAAGAGTACCTTATCGCCAATTGCATCTTGAACCAAGATCGCATCGCTTGAGATGTGGAAAACAAAATTTGAATCACTAGCTACTGTATCGAAGAAAGTAATGTCTTTTGCTAAGATCGATTTGAGATAATTTATACGCAATCGCGCTGTTTGTCTTTCTCCTGTTTGCATCCAACAAACAACTCCTGCCAATACACCATTCCAACTAAAACCATCAAAGAACATCCAAACTTGATAACATATAAAACCAGATCAATCAAAGTAGCTAGAAACATACCGATCCATGCTGATACCAAATTGACCAATCCTAAGTAGACCAAGTACAGAGCATTCTGGAAACAACAAGTAACCAAATTTTAATGAACTTATGACCAACACTAACGAAAGAGAGAGAGAGACAGAGAAAAGTTGTGTCTGAGAAACCTGTGAAACACGGGAAGATGTGGCTTTAGGATCTACAGAAAGATTCCCAAGAGAATCTAGCAATTTCCCGAAGAACACGAAGAAGAACGGAAGCGTACCGCCATGAATACACGTGCCTAAACCGCCAAGGAACATCAAAAAGCAATCAACTTTATCAGCTGCGCTAAACAAAACCATCAATGACACTGATTCTTTCTTCATCTTTTTCTTCTCCTCCTTCTTTGCTTCCTTCTTTGCTATCTCAATGTTTCCATTAGAGAATGGTTCTATGTTCACCATTGTCACTAAACACAGAGATCAAAGACGGATCGGTACTTGATGAGCAAAGAGGGATTTAGGGTGTTGGGTTACTTGTAGGGGAAGCAAAAGTGAAGGGTGAAACATTTAATGCAAAGTGCTAAGATGGAGGTAACTGTAACCTAACCATCGTTCAAACTGTTTTTGACAAGTCGTAGTTAAAGCCAGACCCGTTGCTTAAGGCACATGATACACATACACATGCTTCACTTTTCATAGACCAAGTTAACTTTCTATTTTAATTTTAGGGACCACATTATTAAACTACTTATAGTGCCTGCAAATCCACTTCTACCATTAGTCTACCCCAAGTTCATTACCTCTTTAGTTTTAAGATATTAGCTGAATCTTAGTTTTGTCTTGTCTTTACCATGTTGTCATTAAATAAATATTATTATATACACGAAGCTCAAATGCTTGAGTCTGACCTATCAAAGAGTCCACTTGAGCAACAGGAGAGTTCAACACAGACAATCTGTGATGTGATGATGGTAGCTGCACGGCTGCAAAATACAATAAACCAATCAAGAAGGAGATTAATGGCATGTCACATTGAAGCTACAATTATCTTAGAATATGTATCTATACATAATATTTTCATTTGACATGTATGTATTGTATTCAAACAACCAAAGCTTTCAAACACAAATGGTAACAAGATGAGATTCAAATGTTCACCAATGAAAACAAAATAAGCTTTTCCTTAAATCATCATGTTCTGGTTAATCTTCAAGCTCGAGTACAAAATCCAGCTTAGAAAATGCAATCATTCCCTAATTTGAGTTAAATTGAACAAGATAACAAAAACCCACTTAAGAAAAGGCAATCATTCTCTAACTATATACCTAAGCTGAGTTAAATTGGAGAAGATAAGAGTTTTGGGTAAATGTACCATTTGAAGCAGCCATGACTTCCTTGAAACCGATGCTTAACTGGGTTCTTCATTCTCGGAGGTAAGAGTAAATTGACATCGGTAATGTGCGGACTAGAACCTAATTGAGACGAAGTTTCTCGAATCGAAAGCAGAGACAGAACCAGAACAGAAAAGCACGACGAGAATCGAACCATTTCTCTTTTGCTACATCAACGCAAACAGAAGAAGGAGCTTTAATCTGAATTCGTAGAATCAGAAGCTTGAACAGTGACTGTGAAATCGAAGCTTGCAGATGAAACCCTAAAAAGATGGGTTTTCAGAGGGGTTTATGGAAAGGGGGAAGAAATTTGACGGAGACGATGGTGAAATTATGATTTACAAACAGCGTGCCATTTTGTGTTTTTGGATAAAACTGCTTGCCGTTTTGGCTATTTAGAATTAATCTCTTCCTCTAGATTAACTAACTTCTGATCCCCCAATTAAGCTAAGCACCTATGTTAGTTCTGATTCCAATTAAACAAACTTCACATGTTTAAAAGCAACCCCTAAGTTATGAAACTTAGCTTGTTCCTCCCACCATTAAGTTTGTTTTCTAGTTTAACATTGCGCATGTACGTTTCTCTATTCAATTGATTCAGCTGGATATAGACGAGGATTGATGTTCATTTAGTACATCAAATAAACAACATTCAAATAGTTTTTTTTTTCACTTACTATCTCTTCAATTAATATAGAAAAGATGTTTTAGTTTTAATTCTCATTAAACAACTTCACAAGTAAGTTTAAAGCAACCCCTAAGTTTATGATACTCACCTTGTTCCTTCTACCATTAAGCTCGTCTTCTCAAAAACGTGTTCCATTTTTCTAAGTCTTTCTTCAACCTATAAATAGTAAAAAAAAATCATGTGGAATCGATCAAAACAACAAATATAAATGTCTAGGCATATGTCAAATCTTCATTAACTAAGAAACTATAAAAGAGAACAAAATATCTAAAGGAGAGAGAGACCCACCATACTATCACAAAGAACAGTTCTAAGCTCTACATCATTTTTACTTAACCTCTCTCACCTAATTTGGTAAACCCTAAAGAAATATATTATTTATTTTAGGAAAAAATTATTTTTGCCACAAGTAAAAAAGTGGGTTCATTTCATTTTTGATCGGTGTTTTAAAATACTTTATACGCTAATCGGACGATGGACCATCGTATAACATATAGACATATACGTAGACATTTATACGGGATATATACGGTTGATATTTTTGTATATATATAATAGGTAATAGAAAAAATATTATCATGAATTCTATAAAAAAACTTAAATAATTAATATTAACATAGTAGTTTTAATTCAAATAGTAAAATGACATATTTAAAAAAAAATTTAAGTAATAAAAAATATAATTATATCAATATATTTTTGGAAAAATGTCAAAAACATAGTTTTATTTTAAATTTTTGGAAAATATACGTGTCAAAACTGTATATTCAGTCATTTAGTTATCGTATACACAAATATTTTTTTTTCTTTTTAAAATACGTATAGCATAAATACAGTACGGCAAACCACTGTATAGCGTTTACACGCCGTATACCTTGGGTGTCTGGACCGTATTTTATAATACTAGTTTTGATTAAGGCATAGATTCTCCACCTTTTTGTAATTAAAACATTTAGCTTTCAAGGAAAATATAGTATTAGATTCTTTATAATGTCAACAGAAAATTAATGAAGAATTGCTTTGCTAATAATTTGATTTAATTATTAAAGTAAACCAAAGTGTGAATAGATTTTATTAATTCTGTTTTCAAATGAGATTCTCAAATACATAAGATTAATCTTATCCTAGTTAACTGCGTATATATTCACGTAATGTAAAATTTTGGTTATAATAGAAAAATTATGTAAGATTGTTTTTTTTGATAAAGATAGTTAAATATGCTTGTCCCGTAATTAAGAAAGGTCGGCTTATCTTTTCTTTATGATATTTTAATTTTAAAGAGAGGTGATGGTCTAATGGTAATACAAAATGATTGGTTCTTTTGTGTTCCAGATTCAAATTTCCTTTAGAACAGAGAGTTATTCTTTAAATCGGAATATCCAAATACTGTTTTCATATACTAAGGAGATTATGAGCCAAAGAGTTGAAACTCCCACGTTTATAAACAAAATAATCACCTACTCCTCAACCTTTCTCACCTAATTTTGTATGAAAAGGAAAAATGAATGGTACTTATATATATATATATATATATATATATATATATATATATATATATATATATATATTTTATTTTTATTTTTTTTGAAAATTTTTAAGAAATACCACTTTTCAACTGCAACTTTTAAAAATTATTTATTCATTATATTATTTATGTTTGAGTTAACTATGTTGTATTAGGATATAGTTTTGAGAGTTTAAAGTTTGTTAGAGGTCAAAACATTTTTTAAGATTAAGAATTTAAAAATTTAAGTTTTAAAAATCTATAATTTGTGGTATATTTACAATTGGTTTTTTTTTTTTACATATGGGTGTTATAAAACCGTGAGTGGCCACATACGCAACGGTTTGTGTCTCCTTTTTCCTTCTTCGTGATTTTATGTTGGTTAACAGTAACCACCCTCCCTCTCCTCATTGGAGTCTCATTTCAGGGTCCATTACCATGGTAATACCGCCGTTATGTTTATGAGATTGTTTGGATATTGTTTTGAACCAAGTAACCCAAATTGGTTACATACTGAAGCAACATTCGCGTCAAATTTCGTTATCCACTAACACTTATGGTTTGCGTATGTTATTTGGATTTTCGATTGGCCGGCTTAGGGCAGGTCCGTTCCTAGAGTTTAGGAAGCTTAAGACAAACAAAATAATTGGAGCTCCAAAAATAGTGTTAAAAAAATTTTAGATTTAAAATTAGTATGAATAATGATATCAAATTAAAATTATTATGAAAAATACATATAATTTACCATTTAAAAAAAATTTAGGACCCCAAAATTCTATAAAATCAAAGATGCCCTAAAGTCATTGCCTCAATTTATATCAAGTGGGCACGGCCCTGACTTAGGGTAAAAGAAGATAGTCAACCACATGACAAAGCAATTTTTATTCGGAATCATTTGGAGAGAAAACTAAAGTTACTATTTTTTAGATGACATTGGTTTTGACTAATTGGTATTATTGTTAAATGTCTAACTATCAACGAAAACAATGGATTTTGTATCAAGGTGTATAAATTGGAGTTTTTATAAAGAAATATAGTCAAACACAATTTTCGGTGCATAAATTTAAGTACCCAAAGAGAAAAATAATAGATTAAATAATATGTTAGTGAGTAAACTTTAAAGAAAACATCGTTAAATTTACTTATTAGTTTTTATCATCTTTAGTATATAGCGCATATTTTTTTCTTATGTAACAATTTGCTTCCGAAGTTTATATCTTTGTAAACTTGTTTTCATATCAATAAAATTATTTATGTCGTAAATAAAGAAAATCTTTGCTATTAATTTAATTTATTTATGAAAGTAAAAAAAAATATGAAAACCTTTTTAGTCAAATAGTTGACAAAGACGAAAAGTTAATTAATAATTCTAAAATATTGCATACAGTAAAAATTCAACTATGTATTTAATAATTTATGTTAATGTCGATGTTCTTATTACTATTAAATCAAATTTGCATATTCGTCGACAAAAAACATTTGGAAAATACTTTTTCACATCTAGTTAGATTGTTAACTTTCCAGAACTATCAACGATAATAATGGATTTTGTACAGCAGTGTATAAAATGGAGTTTCTATAAAGAAAAGGTAGTCACACGTCATTTTCACATCATAAAATCGATTACAGAAGAGAAAAATAACAGATTAAATAACATATTAGCGAGTAAAACTTAAAAAAAAACATCGTTAAATCAACTTATTAATTTCTATTGTTTTTAGTATATGACAGCATATTTTTTTATATAATAATTTGTTTTCGAAGTTTATATCTTTGTAAACTTGTTTAATATCAACGAAATTGTTTTTGTCGTAAAAAACATTTTTATTAGTTTAATTTAAGAGTAATTAGGCCCTATATTAGTTTATCCATCCATAATTAGGTCTCTAACACTCCATATAAAACAATTAAGTAAATAGCAGTTAGATCACATAAAATCTCTATTTTACCCTTTTTTATTTTACAATATTTTATTAAAAAAAAAATTAAAAAAAAAAATTAGAATTACTCAAACCAAATATTTAGTTATTACTCTAACCTAATAATATACTCACGCCGCCAATATCTTATTCTTCTTCTCTTTTTCTTCTCCACACATCACCTTCATCTTCTACTGTCTCTTTCTTCTAGTTTTTCTCATCATCATCATCAACATCATCAATCATCATCATCATCTTCTTATTCTTTTTTTTTCTTCTTCTTCTTTTTCTTCTTTTGTTTTTTCTTCTCTTCTACTCATCATTATCATCTTCTTCTTCTCCTCTTTTTCTTATGTTTAATTACGCAATTTTCTCAATTGTTTTGTCTTAACTTATTGTCATAGATTAAAATCTGAAATCGTGAATCAAGATGGTGTTTCTTCTTAAATCTGAAATCGTGAATCGTGAATCTCCGATAAAGTTCTCACCGCCATCTAAACTGAGTCGTCTTTGGAAATCGACATTGTTAACTATGTTCAAAAATCTGTATAATAATAGGTAACTATGTTAATGATATATAGTTAACTATATACATTATTTTTTCACTATAATGGTAACTATGTCTCTGGTAATAGTTAACTATGTATCTTAACTATATTTATGATAATAGTCAACTATGTATATAATTTTTTTCATTATAATAGGTAACTACGTTTTAAAATAATTAACTATATTTGTTTAAATAACTAACTATTACAACAACATTTTCATGTAGTTTATGTATTTAAATCAGTAGAGTAAATTACTATACTGTGAAAATAGTTAACTATATTTTGAAATTGGTAACTATTTTTTGAAAATAGTTAAATATCTAAAAGACAATCACAAATAATGTGATGTAATTAACTATGTTTTGAGATGTTTTTAAAATAGTTAACAATGTTTTCAAATAGTTAATTTTTTATAGCATATTTATTTTATTGTCATAATTTCAACCAAATAACACATATTTATTTTTTGTAGAGATACAATTCTATGAGCAATTTTTCGAATGATGAAATCAAGATCAAGAAAATATTTTAGGAACTTTTATATATGTATATATATTTACCTTAATTATAAATGTAAGGATAATTTTATCATAATTTTGATTTTTTTTAGTTATCTAAATATATTTTAGAGCATGTTACTTACCTAATTATAGATTCCAAAAATATTATTAAGCTAATTAACTCTTAATTTAATTATGAAAGTAAACTAAAATGTGAAAACCTTTTTGATCGAGTGGTTGACAAAGACGAGAAGTTAGTTGATATTTCTACATCCGAAATGCCGGATACAGTAAAAATTCAACTATGTATTTAATAATTTATGTTAATTATGTATTTAATAATTTATGTTAATGTCGATGTTTTTATTACTATTAACTCAAATTTGCATATTCGCCGACAAAAAAACATTTGGAAAATACTTTAGAACATAATTAGACCACCCTAAATCAGGGTTTTTATTGGTGAGTTACACAATCAAAAACTTTACGTTAGATACAGATGTTATTATCATTTCGTCAACGTATAGTTTTTATTATTTAAAATCACGATTTAAATGATAATAATATTTGAGTGAGAATTTCATACGCAGCACAACTTAATTTTATCAATTCCTTCGTGTCTCTTGCGTGAGCCAAGAATCAAACACAAGTGTCAAACGCCACCAACAACACAAAATACCCTCTTCAAAGATTCTTCCTTTCTTCTTCCTCTCTGTTCTTAATTCGATTTTCCAGATTCATCAAAAGAAAAATGGAAGAAATTATACTCGATGATCTTCTCACCGAGGTATTTACGAGATTGCCATCGTCTTCTTCTTCGTTACCTTGTTTCGTAACAGTTCCTCTTGTCTCCAAACGATGGCTTCGTCTCTACAGAGCTTCGAAGACTTCCATGTCCTTACGAATCAATCCTCAAGACGACTCTGTAATTACCCTTTTACCCTCTATCCTCAATAGCCATCCTTCTCTCTCTTCCCTCTCTCTCTTTGACCCCAAAATCCCAATTTGCTCTGTTTCTGATGATTTCAACAATTCTCTCATCTCGATCGTGTCTTCTTGCTGCTTCAATCTCAGAAAGTTCACATTTTTAATCGGCCCTGTTTCTCCATCTTCCTTACTTTCTCTCTCTACTTCTTTATCTCTCACTTCTCTCTCTATCAAGTTCTTGAGACCAGTTTCTTTCAATTGGGTTTCTTGGTTTCCATCTCTCAAGGAGTTATCAATCGATGTTTGCTCTTCCGGGTCAAACCCTAACCCTAATCCTAACCAGGAAGTTGTCGAATTGGGTTTGGAGTCGATTTCGTTAACCGGAATCCAATCAGACGATACCGGAGTTACCTGGTTATGGAAGAGTTGCAGAAAGGTAAAGAAACTGTCTTTGAAATCATGTGGAACCATTGGAGAAGAAACAGAGTTTTTCGGTTTGTGTTTGAAAAATGTTGAAGAGGTTGAGTTAAGGACATGTAGAAGTATAGTTGATGTGGTTCTGTTCAAAGTCTCAGAGATTTGTGATTCTCTCAAGTCTCTGTTGATTTATGATGGTGGGAACAAAGATGGTTTGGTTCATTTCATGAACAATTCTAAATGCAATGGTACTTTGAAGAAACTCGATTTGCGTTTACCGATGGATTTACTCGACGAACATATCGTCTCTCTTGCTACGAATTTCAGAGTTTTGTCTACTCTTAGGCTTACAAGTTGTTACTTTGTGACTGGTTTTAGTCTAAAGGTATTAGCTTTAAGCTTTAGTTCGACTCTTGAAGAGCTTTCTTTACTTAGCTGTGACGCGGTTGAGAGAGAACCCGGTTTGTTGGCGACGTTAGGTCAGCATTTGGAGAGGTTAAGGATACTAGAATTGCCGTTTAACGAGTGGTTATCCGATAAAGAACTCGTTTCAATGTTAGCTTCTTGCAATGGTTTGGTTGAGCTGAATGTGAGAGGATGTAAAAGTTTGACAGGTTCGGTGCTGGTTTCTTTGAACAAAAGCTGTGTGAAGTTGAGGAATTTAGACATTGTAAGTTGTCGATCGATTCGGGCTGATGAAGTTGAAGCTTTTGTTATGAAATCACAATGTTTGAAGAAGATTGTGGTTGAAGGTAACAAGATTTCAGAGGATGCAATGAAATGGGCTTCGAGTAAGTTAATTGAAGTTGTTTCTGTTGAATCAGATCTTCCTCGGTAACTAGTGTTTGAATAAGAAAAGCATTTTATGCCACACACCAAAAGTAAACTGTTCGTTCTAGTGTGAAGTATATGTCTAAGTGAATATATACCATGAATAAATTATAAATCCAGTGATGTATAGATCAGGGGGTTGATTTGTACATTTGTGTTTAAACTATTGTTTTGAGATCTTTTGAATAAATTGTAAAGTTGTGTGGAATATGCATAAGGAAAAGAATTTCATCAGTGTTTATAATCTTGCAATAGTGTTATACAAGTTTTAAGGAAACTGGATTTGCAAGATTAAGGAATCTGGAAATTTCGTTTGTGTTTATATAATCTTGCAAATGCGTATACTCAAATTTGGGATTACTAATTTTGCAATTTCAGTTTCCTTAATCTTACAAGTTACAAGTTATGACCATTATAGGACAGCATTTGGGAAGGATTAAGGAAACTGGAATTGCTATATTGGGCTTTTGGGCCTTGAAGAAAGGTAAGTTTAAACCATTGAATATAAGAATCTGAATTTTTTTGGGCTTCATTTGATACAAATATGTTTATTGTGACATAATCATTGATGATTCTCGGCAACATTTAGTCTTTGATTGTAGTTTTAACTTGGAGGTATTGTCCTTCTTAAAAGCCAATTTAATTCCACCTACTCTGTTCGAAGACAATATTAGATGGATGCAAGATCCGACTCGCCATAAAAATCGTTTGTCCTCCTCAAAACTATCGGTGGTTATAACTCAAAACTAAATAAGTGTATTTGATGATTTGATTATCCTTGATTAGTCTGGATTAGAGAAAAAAAAACGTTCATGTGTAAGATAGTTTGGAGTTAATCGCATGAATCTTTTTTTTTATATAATCCAGATTAATCGGTCTGATTGTTTTTGTCTTACTTCAAATTTATGTGTAAGTTTTTTACCAAAAATGTTTTAAAATCTTAGAATGCTAATGTTATGTGTACGTAACAAAAATGAGAAAACCAAATTGCATTTTTCAAAATTGAAATTCCTCTTCAATCTCGATGTAAACATCCTTACACAAATCACATTTGGTGAGCTTCTTCTCTCTTTTTTTTAGGTAATTTATATAACTTAATAATTTGGGATCGGTCCGTCATATGTGACGAATGACTACGTCTCGATATTCATGAAACCATTTAAAATCATAATGGATCCTACAAGATGACGTGTCATTTATCTAGGAGTCGGTCAATTCAGACAAGCACGTGTCGTCGACGATGACGTGGACCAAACTAAAAAAAAAAAATTCAGCCGCCACAACAATGCCCGCTTTTTCCGGGCTGACTCTCTTCGCGCCAAAAATATTCGATTCTTTTTGTTTTCGCTTAATTTCGAATTTTGGAATAAAGTTTTTAAAAAAATATTTTTTTGTTGCTCTTCAATTTCCCGCCATAATTAACGGGCACGGGAAGTAAAAACGCGTTAAAGAACGAAGGAGAGTGTGCAAAATAGTCATTTACTTTAATGATCAAAGACTTGTACGGAAAAAATTACACACTTTTTAAGAAGTTTTAGATATAATAAACTAATACTAACATTTTCTTTTCCTTTCAACAATATGCATTATATATTAAAGAAATTTTTAAAAATTCCATTTTTCAAATATCACTTTGCAAAAATGTCACTTTTTTGAAATCTTTGCAAAAATACCACTATTTGAAAATTATTTTTTCTTTATATTATTTATATTTAGATCAATTATGTTTTATTAGAATTTAATTTTTAGAGTTTAAGGGGGTTTAGAATTTCAAGCAATGTTTTAAATAACGTTAGGCGTTAATTGGATAGTCAAAGTTAACCTAGCAATTATCAATTATTCGGAGATTAAACAAAAATTAAGTGAGAATTAGTTTTATGACTGTTAAAACAATTTTTAGGTGTATAAAATATTTATGTGTCACTATTTCCTTATGACACATCATGGTGCATTGGTAGAAAGCATTTTTATATAGTCAATTTGTCGAATTCGAAAGTGAAGATGTATTTTTCGGGTTTTTTCTATTGAACTTAAATACAAAGGTATTTTAGTCATTTACGCTCCATCTTTTTCTTTATGCATTCGAAATCTACTCTAATCCATGGTCGCCTTCAACTATTTTTTATTTTATACATTGTTTTCTTTCATTTTCTTATGTTTTACACTCAAATAATATAGATTTATGGATGGATTGGTCAGTCTTTAAAAATTTCTCCAGTTTCTTAAATTTTTTTTACAATATTTGCTTACCAATCAAACTTTAAATGTTTTAGTAAGATCCATTTCACAACCATGTTTTGTTTGTTTGTTCATGTTTTAATTTTTCTTTCTAAAAGCTGTAGGATTTTTTCAAAACTAAAAAAAATCTACAACTACAACATAAAGATTTACACACTAAATTCTACAACAATTAATCTACAATTATAGCCGAACTAATTAACCACTACATATCACTTGCCGTAAGACTTTTAAAGAACCAAAAAGTATTTGCCGATTATGGGCCGTCGAACGATTTTCCTGCGAGTAAATGCTCTCCACGATAACATTATTAACATAAACTATTAAGATGTTTTATGTTAAGCATATAAAATATTGTAATTCATAAATCATTATTTTATAGTTTGGTTATTTAAAAAATAAAATCGAATTGAAACTGAAAACAAAACAACCAAAATTACATCAAATTGAAGATAAATCAAATCGGACTATAGATGATTTTGAATGGTTTCAATTTTTATAAAACTGAATGCTCAAATTTAATTTAAACCAATATTGTGTTTACAGAATCTAGTTTAGGGCATAGAATACCTTTTGGCGGCCCATGTGTACGTGTCCAATGTCTTTCTTTGATTTTTTTAACCTAAGAAACCGCGAGGAAAAAAATATTCATGCATTAAAAAGGAGAGAAAATACCTACATTTGCATTGGATTCGTTTTTCTTTCTCTTGTAAATTAGTACAGTTATATTTACAGTATTTTATTTATCAAAAGAATTTTTTAGTACAAAAATATCCCGCATTCCCATTATTATTACCCCCCTCGAAGTTTTCTTACTTATACTAGCAAAGTAGCAAATATCATCCCTCAAACACACGTATTATACTAGTAATTCACAATTTTTCAGATGATTTTGTATTTTTGTTGTTGTACTCACAAATTAAATGATTAATAAAAAATTGTTTTTCCCTCTCTAGCTATATGTATTTTACAGATTTAAATACCAATAATAATACAATGACGATACGGAAGGAGTTTGATCCCGAATGTAAATACTAGTAATTGTGAATTGTTATGATATGGAAGGAGTAGTATATTTATTCATGAATTTTTACATTTTAAAATTTAGTTCTATTATTTTGAATATTTATTAAGTTTTCTTTATCTGTTTGTGAAAACTAAATCTGCTATATATATTAGGAGTGTCTTATAGTTATAATTAGAAAAACTCAAAATGTCATTAATCTATTTTGTTTTATTAAACTAATATTATATTGAAATTAGAAAAATAACTTTTTTTTTTAAAGAATGATACAACTAAATCACAGTAAACTAAATAAACCAAAATTTCAACTTAAATGGTAAGAAGACATACAAGATAGATATCATTTTAGCTTAACACTCATGGTCGATACCACAAGGAGGGAGGGTCAATATCTCCATAGTCGTTAAGGCCAAATAGATAGCACCATCTATTGTTGAAGAGGCATGATTAAGTCCTTGTTTCTGCTTCAAACAAAATCACCTTCGACACTATACTTTCTTATAAAATTTCTATTGAACACAAGTGAAGAATTGGAAGGAAACTAAAACTATATAAAAGAGAAATCAGGGCACTGAAAGCCCAAGTGGCACAAGAAGATAAAAAAAATAGGTGAAAGGTACTCAAATGCGTCTTACCAGATCAAACCCGAAGTCCAGACCCGACCGAACTAAGGAGGTGGAGTCCGATATCTGAGCCCGGGTAGGTAAAGTCTATGAACACTACTCCATTTTTTCATAAATCGGATATGTTCGCTAAAAATATTGATACTAAACCCATTTCTCTCGAGACAAAGACCCATTCTCTTGAGTTTTTGTAACGCCCGTGAATCAAAAAGTGACTATTTTTGGTGGTGTCGATCGACACCAGGGGGTGTCGATCGACACTAACATTTTGTCGGTTAGACCAGTTCGATTTTAAATCGTTCGGTTAGCGATTTTGGATTGGGAAACCCTAGGATTTGTTATAAAACGCGAGCAGCCTCCTTCTATGCACTAAGATCAGAGTTGAGAGAGGATTTTCGTGTGTGTGAGAGTTAAGAGGAGATTTGTGGTTGAGATTGTTCCTGGAGGCTCGATTAAGGCTGTAGGAGCAAGGGAAGGGATTGAGTGTTGGTGATTTCGAGAGAAGGAGGAAGAAATAAGAGGTTCTTAGGTTGGGAAGGGTCTGATCTCGTGGTTTGTCGCTATCCTTGTCGTTTCCAATCCGAAATCAAGGTGAGTGTGTGACCATGTCTTATCTGGGTGGATGGATTGCTAAGATATGTTATTGTTTGTGTAGATTAGATGATTGAGTGATTTGGAGGGTTTTTGCTTTGTGTATACGTGCTGGTTATGTGTGTTTTGCTGATGTCGTTTTTGCAAGAATCGAACTGGTGCAGGCTAGAAACGAATCAGAGAGGAGGAGGTTCGATTTTGGCAACTCTGCAGCTCGTGTCGATCGACACTAGCATTTGTGGTGTCGAGCGACACCAGGCGGATGTTTATCGACCCCAGCCGTGTTGACTCGTTATGTGTTTGTTTGGATGAATTGGTTTGTTGTGTGTCTTGATAATTCACCGTGTCTGTGTGTATAGTCGGTAGATGGGATGACCGTCTCACTGTATATTTATGATAATACTCACGCATCTCGTTTTTCCATGTGATGCAGGTAAAAAAAAGTGTGACCGTGGAATCATGGCTATGAGGAGGAGGATGATTTAGGGTCTTGGTTTCGTTGTGTTTCGATGTTGTTTAGAATTGTTGGTTAGGTTGCTGGTTATTCTGGAATTACTGAATTGGTTATTTGATTGGTTTGTTGAATTATTGAGTTAAAGTACTGGTTTAATTGATTTATGACGTTCCACTGGTTTTGATTGGTTTGCTTGATGTTGAGAATTAGTATTTATGGGAATACTAATTCGATTATTTTGTTAATTTTTTTTTTTTTAAAAAGGGTCGAGTTGTTTCAGTTTTAGTCTCTTTTTGATTGTTGTAGACTATTCTCTTCGGTTCTTTCCTCCAATTTCTTTTTTAGGCCATCTCATGGCATGAGCTACAAAAATACTTTGTTCTTCTCCTTTCGCCTCACCCCTAAATTTCTCTTAAAAACTCTCAAACACTCCGCAAACCATCTCTCATTCGGTGCGAAGTCACACATGTCCTCTCTTTTTATTTTTTCCGACTATTTTTTCTTTTGCTCTCCACGATTCCCTATGGTCTTTTCTCTTCTTCTCTCTTTTGTCCTATTTTTCTGACTTGAGTGTCGGAAAATACACGAAAAACACCCATAAATTGTGTTTTCTAAATTTTTTAGGTATTTATTGATTATACAAGATCGGATCCCCTTAATAATTGTTTAAGAGGATAAAAAATCTCTAAAACAATATGAATCACAAACTATATATAATTTGTTTGATACAAAGTAAAACCTATATGTATATATATACATATATATATATATATATATATTTATATATATATATACACACACAACGTTTTTCAATTAACTGCAGCAGTCATTTTTTATTCTAACGTTAGAGATTTTCTGAAAAACAATTACATCACAGTTTGTATTAAATTTTGTTGACAATTTGTGTAAAATTGTTTGCCACATAATCAAAGCCGTTATGAAATTTTTGGGTTTCTATACGAAAACTAACATTTTAATTCCTATAAATTTTATCTAAAAATTCGAAACTTTTTTGTGAACAAAAACGTTTTTTTTTTTGAAGATCTTTTGAAAAACAAGAATTTGTTAGCAAAGTTTTCTTATTTTTTTTATTATATAAATATATTAAATATTTTACACATAATAATTCATAACCCACACTTTTTTTTTTGGTTAAGATTTTTTACTAAACTTTCTTATTTTCTTTCTAATTTTATATTAGTATATATGTATGTACATATTTTTTAAGTGAGTCCCTCATAAATTGGAAGTTCCATTTAAATGTTTCATTACAATGCTCTCAAATTTGGCTCTGCACATAATAACATAATTTTCAAATCAACCTAAAAAATCATTATTACATTAAATAATGAATACTGCCAAAAAAATATAGGTAATACATAACGTTTCTTAAAGAAAAAATTTGATCACCAAAATTGAATGGATTGGTGATTGGTCTCCTACAGAAGCACATGTATTGTTGAAGATAGCTATAATCATGTCAATATAGACAAAGAACAAGTCACAAATGTATGTTTCTGTCCAAATAAAAGAGAACCAAAACTTCGGACAGTACTGTGACCAAAATATAAAATTGTCTATTAATGCGTATGCACATGATAACATATCCTAACAAAGTGGTCATATATACCCACAATTAACAAAACGAAAATAACTAAAACACGGCATGCAAAACATGAAGAATTAAATTGTTTAAGATTCATAGAGGGGCATGCTTATCAATATGCTTAAAATCCCTTTAAAGAAACGTGATTTCCAAATAAGTGTTATAGACTAGTTCACTAATAAGTGTTATAGACTAGTAGTGAACGTCACGTCCCTTTTTTTTTTGTTTTTGGTAGAAAGAAGAAAGACATAGTTTTCCTCAATCTATTAATAAAGAAAGAAAATTACACACGAATTTGACGTGGTCTCGTGGATCCACTAGTATCCTCTAACATAATCGGATAGACACACTCCGGACAAAAATCGAAAAAATGAAAACCTAAAGGCAAAGAGAACGCATAGTTTGCCAACCGTCAGCTAGACGATTAGCTTCCCTATACACATGCGATATTTGGACTATCCAGTCCTTCGACAAAAAGTCATAGCACAACCGTATTAGGAAAGACAGAGGATGAGTGTCACATATCCCTGCCGTAAGATAATCAACCACAACCTGCGAGTCCACTTCTAGTTCAACTCGCCTTGCTCGACGCTCCCACGCCACATACAAACCGTAATACACACCCCATAGTTCTGCCAAAGGTGTCGAGCATATCCCAACATTAAGTGCAAACCCACCACACCACGTACCATATTCGTCTCTAAGAACACCGCCCGCTGATGCCAAGCCCGGGTTCCCACGAGATGCCCCATCCGTGCTCAACTTCAACCATCCCTCATTCGGAGGTATCCAAGCGATCTGTTTCTCCATTCTTACAACTTTCTTAGGACCCCCGCCCGCCAACACATGAGCTTGATACACTTCCTTTGCTTTATCTTTGACAAAACGTGTCCTATCCCTACATTTAAACTTCTCTCCGAACACGTTCCAACATCGCCACTTCCAACCCCACCAGACTCCCATTCCAAATATCACAGCCCAAGGAATATTAGCGTGTAAACTTGTGTCTCCCAAATTACTATATATCCATGATATATCATGGTTTTTACCGGTTTTCAACCATGATATAAGTCGTTTTCGTAGATTTTTCTCGGTGTTTTTGGTGTCTTTTGTTGTCTTTGCAGGTAAATGATCGATTGGAGCTAAATGGAAGCTTTTGGAGCATTTTGGAGCGTTAAGGAGATTTGAGCTGAAAAGATCAAGTCGGAGTCGAGCAGGAGACATCCTGTCGATCGACACGGATTTGACATCACGATGAAGAATTCCAGGGAGCAGCCTGTCGATCGACACAGCTTCTGCCTGTTGATCGACACAGGCAGCTAATGAAGATTTCCTCCTCGGGCCTGAAGTTTCCAGACGTTTTTACCAAGGCCCAGTCCGATTTTTACCACTAGTATATATAGTTTTGTTTAGGTTTTCAAGTGATTATCTTGTTTTTCATTGAGACCTTGAGAGAGATTGCTTAGGGAGCTTTTCAGAGAGATTTCACAGATCTTCAGCATACAAACCCTCTGTATCCCTAACTCTATTTTATTTATGCAATTCTATTCATATATGAGAATGATTTCATCATCTATGTCTGAGTAGTTTGCTTGTTAGGTTGTGGAGAATTCTAGGGTTTGATGAGAAATTGTTAGGATTATAGATTTGTTAGGGTTTATCTTTTGGTTCTTCATCTAGATTGTTTTAACTCTGATTTTAGGACTGGCCAACTAAAATTGGAAACCCTAGGTTGTTTAATAGACGCGAAAGTGTTATTATCAACTGGAACTAATCTTAGATGAGCAAAATCACCTATTCGCAAAGGAATTTGGCTTAGGGATTTTGTGAACAATTGAACCTGAATGTTAATGCTTGACTTAATTCTCTAGGTTTGCAAAGGAATTTGGAATTTAGGTTTCTAGTCATAGATAGTCTCTGCAACGGAAGTTGATTGGCTTTACCTTCGTGTTTGAGTTCTAGAACGGTGCCTAATCAAACCCTGACAGTATTTTATCCTTGATTTTGATTCATACCCGAAGAATTACCCATCGCCTAGCTTTTTGTCTCATTGATAACAAGAACTTATCGCCATCTTTTGCTTGTTTTGTTTTGATTCTCGCATTACATTTATATTACTTAGCTTAGCATAATTCGAATACTTAGATTGATTATGTAATTCTTTTCCCTGTGGATTCGATCCCTAAGTACTACGAGGATCTCTTAATTTGAGAGAGTAGCTCAGGGTAAATTTGAGCATATCAAATTTTGGCGCCGCTGCCGGGGAATTGAATTTACCATTCGATTTTCGTTACTAGAATTTTGTCTAAGTTTTTATTTTTGTTTTTACTTACTTTTAGTTTTCTTTTGTTTTTGTGTGTTTCAGGATGGTCACCAACAGACTGGTCTTGTTCGCACACGAAGATGGAGGCTTTAGGGACCGTCAGGGTCGAAAGTACAACGCTGAGGGTCAGCGTCTGGATGAGCATGAAGCTGTGGTAGCAGAGGAGCAGCTGCAGGAGCAGCAGGGTCAGATAGTGCAGCAGCCAGCTGGGCGTGCGCGTACTTTGGGAGAGCATTACAGGCCAGATGAGTTCTACGCCAACAGGGCTGCCATCAAGCCTCCCACTTTTCAGAGGAGTGACTTCGAGCTGAAGCCAGCTTACTTCTCTTTGGTGGCTCAGCATTTTTTTCCATGGCCTTCCTTCAGAGCATCCCATGGACCACATTGAGACGTTTGAGGACCTAGCATCTAGCATTAAGGCTAATGGAGTATCCAGTGACTATCTTTACTGCAAGCTTTTCCCTTACTCTCTTGCTGGGGAAGCAGCTTACTGGCTGAAGCAGTTAGCACCGGGGTCTCTGACTACTTAGGAGGACACCAAGAATGCTTTCCTCATCAACTTCTTTGATGAGGCGAGGTCTGAGGATTTGAGGATGAGGATATCTACATTCAAGCAAGGACCTACTGAGACGTTCAAGGCTGCCTGGATGAGACTCAAATCCTACCGAAGAGATTGTCCTCACCATGGTTTCAGTGATGTGCAGCTGTTAGGCATCTTCTTTAGAGGGGTTGATTGGAGGCATCAAAGTGCTTTGGATGCTGCGAGCAAGGGGAACTTCAACACCAATTATCCTGAGGATGCGTTGGCACTCATCGAGAACATGGCTTCCAGTAGTAGCACGAAGAACGCAGACTTCGAGAGGTTGCAGCTTAGCAGAGACATGGATGGAGGTCAGATAGCTAAGATGGAAGCCAAGCTAGATATAGTGCACAACTTGCTAACAAGGAAGCAGTCAGTCCAGTTTGCTCAAGAAGTGGAGACTTTCGAGCCAGAGGAAAAGGATTGCACGTACATCAATGGCAATGGGTATCGAGGTCAGCGATTTGGAAGTCAGCAGGGGTTTCAGAAGAGCGAGTTCCAGAAGCCTTTCCAGAACAACTATCAGAGGAACTATGGCTCATCTTCCTACCAGACTCCTCCTCCTAAGTCCTCAGATAGCAAGATGGAGTTGATGCTAGAGCAGCTCTTGGAAGGTCAACAACAGATGACGGTGAACTTCAATGGCAAGATAGATGCCTTGTACGCCAATTTGAATGGCAAGATTGAAGCTCTCAATCTCCATGTGAAGAAGCTAGACACTCAAGTGGCTCAAACGGCGGAGTCGGTGAAAAGGCAGGAAGGATTTCTACCGGCTAAGACTGAGACGAACCCAAGGTGGCATATCAATGCGATCACTGTGGGGTGTAAGGAAGAAGTCGCAGATTTGGAGACAACAGAGGCCGTGTCGATCGACACGACTGGGCTGTGTCGATCGACAGAAGCCCTGAATTGCGAGTCTGGTTTCACAGAAACTTCCGTGTCGATCGACACAGACGCCTGTCGATCGACAGGATGTTACGCAATCACTGATGCCACGGACAGAAAGTCTCCTGTCGATCGACACACTGCTAGTGTTGATCGACACGCTACCCATAACTGCCCAACTTCGTCTCAGAGTTCGCCAATTGCAGAGGAGAGAGTCTACAAGCCCAAGCTACCCTTTCCAAGGAGGAAGTCTAAGCAAGAAATAGAGGATGCCCAATACAAGGCCATCATGGATGAGCTTGTTGTGGAGTTTTCGTTAATAGATGCTGAGAAGCTTTCTCTTGTGGTCAGACGGTGTTTGTAGAGGATGGCTATCAAGAACTTGAGTTCTGAGCAGTTCAGTGCTATACTTTCTGTAGAGGTATGCGCATTGGTTGAAGACATGACTCCAGAGAGACCTCCTCAACCACCATTGAGGAAGCTGACTAAATTATCAAGTCCTGGAATGTTTGTGATTCCCTGCTCAATCAAGGGTATAAAATTAAAAAATTCTCTGTGTGACACTGGGGCTAATGTGAATGTTATCTCTGAGGATGTAGCAAGGAAGCTAGGGACTGTGGATCTTCAACCTTCGAGGATGTCTATCTCGCTTGCTGACGGGACTCCTACTACTTCGAAAGGATTCATTGCTGATTTGATGCTCCAAGTGGGAGATTGTCTTGTTCCAACAGACTTTCATGTTATGGAGTCGAGAAAGGGTAGCAACAGACCACTGATTCTTTGGCAAGCCTTCCTCGCCAGTGTGGGTGCGATTGTGAACTTCCCTAATGAGAGAATCTCCTTCTCCAAGATTGACGAGAATGTCTTCTACCCAGCAGTTCATGTCATGGAGAATTCTTGTTGGACCGTCACTACTGGAGAGAAGCCAAGTCTAGACCCTGGAGGGGAATCGAAGACGATCCCTTGTGTTCAATCTTCAACTCCTATCCCTTCCACTGCTCATCATGAAGCCACCAAGTCAGCAAGGCCCAAGTACAAGAAGGTCCCACCCTCTACTCCACTACCTTTGAGATCCATTGGAGACTCATATGCAACCGAGGCCGAACGCAAAAAGACTTCCAAACCTTTCTCCAAGTTCAGAATTATCATCCCTTTAGAGTTAAGGGAGAAAGGAGAGGAAGTGATCCAGGGGATGGTAGACAACACTGTGAAGCTCTTTCCAGGTGTTGTTCCCTGCACCATTCCTAAGTCCTGAGCCCCGACACAGTCAAGCTAATGACTGAAAACAAGCGCTTAGTGGGAGGCAACCCACTTGTAAGTTTTTCTTTTTATCTTTTATTTTCGAGTTTTGAGTCAGTTAGTTTTTGATTTCTTGGGAGCTTGAACTTGATCATCTTAAGGATTTGCATTGTGGTTCTTCTTCTTTGATAGTGTTTGTTGAGTGATGCAGAAAACTTGCAGTCTGAGACAGCGAGGTCTCTGTCGATCGACGGGGATTCTTTCAGTCGATCGACATGGCCTTTATGTTCCGAATTTCTCAACATCACAATGATCCGATCCCTCAGAACCCGTGTCGATCGACTTGTTTGTGTCGATCGACAAGGTCCCCACTTTGGTAAATCTCGTTCTTTTCAATCAAGTTCAATTTTCCTTAGATTTCTTTTGCCAACTTCAGGCTTGACAACACTGGGGACAGTGTTGGTTAAGTCTGGGCGAGGAAACTACTAACGTGTTTTCATTTGTTTTGGTTTATTTTCGCCCAAATTTTTGGTTTTATTTTGTCAAAACCAGTTAGGAACAACCCTTTTCTTGGTTTAGTGGAGTGTCTTTTTCAGCGTGTGACCATTCTTCCAGAATTAGTTTCAGAGTTAGACTAATGGAAAATCCTAGGATTGACCAGTTGACTGGAGACGTCTGCTACTTCCAGTATAATCCGCCAAGTCAGAGCTACTGCACGGTTCTCTTTGGGATCGATGTCCACAGAGCTTGACTCCTCATTCATATCTGACAAGTGCAATCCCCGTTGAATCCTCTCCTTTATTCATTTAAAATTTTTTTTTTATATGTTTTAGGATTGGGGTGAGATGATAGCTTTTGAGTACAAGATGAGGAATAAAATCCGGTGAGTCAGTACTCAAAAGGTGATCACCCAGAACTCAAAAGCAGCAGTCTGAGTCCCTTAGAACGGATGTAAAGGGTGAGCAATCTCACGAGCCTGTCTCCTCACAAGGAACAACAGTAGTGAGTCACGACCCTGTCTCCTAACAAGGAACAACATTAGTGAAATATGCACTGCTTAGAGTTCAACAGTCATAAAAAAAAAGAATAGAGAACAAAATAAGTCTGGGGGAGAGGAAGAATACCAAGTGTAGTATAGGTTGCTTTGTCATGGCACAGAATGGGAATGAGTCTAGAAGGTTCTTGGCATTGAGATCATTGAGACCAAGCGATGAAGACTAACGGATTATGCTGTGAAATGGTGGATGAATTTGGAAGGCTGCAAATGTCTGCAGAGAAGTACATGGTGGTCAGATTCTGGTTGGTTCTGGATTATGTGGTTCACTAGTTGGAAGGGACAATTCATTGCATCAAGGGAAGGTATGTTCTGTGTTTTCAAACCTCTTTCACATTCTTGGTTATTGTTTTGCTTGAGGGCAAGCAAAAGCTAAGTCTGGTGGAGTTGATATATCATGGTTTTTACCGGTTTTCAACCATGATATAAGTCATTTTCGTAGAGTTTTCTCGGTGTTTTTGGTGTCTTTTGTTGTCTTTGCAGGTAAATGATCGATTGGAGCTAAATGGAAGCTTTTGGAGCATTTTGGAGCGTTAAGGAGATTTGAGCTGAAAAGATCAAGTCGGAGTCGAGCAGGAGACATCCTGTCGATCGACACGGATTTGACATCACGATGAAGAATTCCAGGGAGCAGCCTGTCGATCGACACAGCTTCTGCCTGTCGATCGACACGGGCAGTTAATGAAGATTTCCTCCTCGGGCCTGAAGTTTCCAGACGTTTTTACCAAGGCCCAGTCCGATTTTTACCACTAGTATATATAGTTTTGTTTAGGTTTTCAAGTGATTATCTTGTTTTTCATTGAGACCTTGAGAGAGATTGCTTAGGGAGCTTTTCAGAGAGATTTCACAGATCTTCAGCATATAAACCCTCTGTATCCCTAACTCTATTTTATTTATGCAATTCTATTCATATATGAGAATGATTTCATCATCTATGTCTGAGTAGTTTGCTTGTTAGGTTGTGGAGAATTCTAGGGTTTGATGAGAAATTGTTAGGATTATAGATTTGTTAGGGTTCATCTTTTGGTTCTTCATCTAGATTGTTTTAACTCTGATTTTAGGACTGGCCAACTAAAATTGGAAACCCTAGGTTGTTTAATAGACGCGGAAGTGTTATTATCAACTGGAACTAATCTTAGATGAGCAAAATCACCTATTCGCAAAGGAATTTGGCTTAGGGATTTTGTGAACAATTGAACCTGAATGTTAATGCTTGACTTGATTCTCTAGGTTTGCAAAGGAATTTGGAATTTAGGTTTCTAGTCATAGATAGTCTCTGCAACGGAAGTTGATTGGCTTTACCTTCGTGTTTGAGTTCTAGAACGGTGCCTAATCAAACCCTGACAGTAGTTTATCCTTGATTTTGATTCATACCCGAAGAATTACCCATCGCCTAGCTTTTTGTCTCATTGATAACAAGAACTTATCGCCATCTTTTGCTTGTTTTGTTTTGATTCTCGCATTACATTTATATTACTTAGCTTAACATAATTTGAATACTTAGATTGATTGTGTAATTCTTTTCCCTGTGGATTCGATCCCTAAGTACTACGAGGATCTTTTAATTTGAGAGAGTAGCTCAGGGTAAATTTGAGCATATCAATCCACTCAAACAAGATCTGCTTAAAAAACAACTCTTGTTTCCTTGGTGACACAATTCGCTTCCATATCCCGGACATGGCTGGACAATCTCTTAAAACATGTAGGATAGCTTCCTCACCACTTTTGCATACTTGACATAGCTTTCTCAAGATCTACTTGCATTTTGACAATGGTTTTTTGGTTATTCTTTTGCTTTTCTTTATTCCAGTGGATGGTGGCTCCTTTATAGTTGCTTATCCTATGTTCCACTGAGGCTTCTCCTATTGCATTCCAGGTTTCAGATATCAGCCGCTACACTTCCTCATTATCTTTTAGTCTCCTGTCAAATCTGAATAGCCCTCTTGTTCTTTTCT
The DNA here is from genome assembly GCA_964056655.1 of Arabis hirsuta. NCBI lineage: Eukaryota > Viridiplantae > Streptophyta > Magnoliopsida > Brassicales > Brassicaceae > Arabis > Arabis hirsuta. The sequence continues at coordinate 27,569,327 of OZ053309.1, read as the reverse complement.
CTTTTTTGGTGAAGTATAAAGCTATTGGTCTGTGATCTGAGCCTTCAAAACTCATGTATTCACTTATAGTTATAGTGAATCTTTCAAACTAAGAGTAGTTTGCCATGGCTCTATCTAACCGATACAACACTATTTGATTATATCTTGTACCTCTCCAAGAGTAGAAATTTCTCGAGTGTTGTAGATCATAGAGGTCGCTTTCTGATATAAAGGAGCAAAAATCCACAAAGGAGCTTTCAGGTCTTATTCTTCCTCCTTGTTTGTCTGTGTTATCTATAATCTCATTGAAGTCTCCCGCTAGGAACCAAGGAGCATCCCGGGACATGCCTATGTGGCTGAGTTGGGACCAGATTTCTCTACTCTTAGTATGGTTTGGTTCCCCATATACAAAGGTAGCATATAAGGTCTTTCCTTCTAGCTCTATTCTTGTATATATGTAGTTGTTTCCAGTAGAGGGCAAGTCCTCCTCCTCCACAACCATGAGGTTCTACCAAGTGATTTGAAGTGTAACCAAGCCAGTCTAGAGATTTGAGCACATCCTTTGGATTCTTGGTTTCACTGAAAAAAAGAATGTCATGAGAAAAGCTATTGCGTAGACTCCTAAGTCGTGGAATTATTGTGGTATTCCCAAACCACATCAATTTCAGCTTAGTATGGCTAAGGAAAAGGCTTTGGCGGATCCCAAAAATCCACCCTCTCTCTGTTTTTGTTCCTTCTTCCACTTGTAGGTGTATCAGAGGCCCTGTGACCTTGTTTATTTTGTTCCTTATTCAGATTGATGATTCCTTCTCCCTGGCGTAGTCTCTAGTGCTTCACCCTGATTACTCATTTGATTGTTTACTCTTTCTCTTTGTTCAGTGTGGAAGGGTGCACTTGGAGGGCCCTCCCCATTGCTGGGATGAGTCTAATGGGAGGAGCCATAGTGCTCCTGGAGGCCCTGTTAGAGCCCATAGTGTCTATAGGTTCAGGTCCTTTCCCATATCCCATCTCTCCTGCCTTGTTTGTTACTGTTGTTGTCTTTTTCTTTGGGGACTTATGGAGCTGAATTGCTTTCCTTTTCCTAGAGTTAGCTCCTTGCAGTGTGTTTGGAGTAGTACCAGTTCTGTTCTTTAGGGGGGGTCTACTTCTCTTTTTCTTTGCCAGCCCTTCTCTATGTGGTTCATTGTCCTAGAGTTGAGGTAAATCCTGAGAACTTTGTGTAACCTCAGTGATTTATGTTCTCTGAAGAGCTTCTTCATTTTGTAGATGGAGATATCTAGTAGCTGCCACTATAGTTGCACCAGTCTTTTCCATAAGGCCTCAGTTTCTCCCTAAAAAACCCTTTGCTGTTTGGCATTTCTTTCCACAGGGTTTTGTACATTACAGTAGTTGATGGTATCCATCAACTCTTCCATTACTTGCTCACTATAAAGTAGAGTAGCTGGGAACTTTGTTTGGTTCAAATTTCTTTCTAGGGGTGGACGCCTTTGCCTTGTTGTCATAGTATCTATAGTAGAGATTCTTTCTGATTTTGTCTCCATTGCAGTCTTTGCCCTGGGCCTCATGGTATCTCGGAGGTAGCCTGGAGTAGGATCTGATTTGAGCTCCCTTTCTCAGAGGTGGATAGTGTAGGTTAATAGCTGAGTTTCTCTAGGACTCTTGGGCTTCTATGTAGGATCTATGGACAAACTATGTATTTTCCCTTCCTGGATGGGAGACATTTCTATTACTCAATTCTAACTAGTCAGATGGTTGAAAGGTTCCAGATGAAGGTCTCTCTCCAATGCGCCTGCTATGCCTATCTCTTCTTTCCTGGTAAGTTTTTCTTACTGGTTCACTTTCAATCTCTGATACCGTTCTTCCCTCCGGGTTTTAGTTGATGATGTAGCAACTGTATTTATCTTGTTAGGGAGCTCCTCTTTTGGTCTGAGAGGGAAATCTGCTTCCTCATGATTGAGGCAGTAGCACTTGGAGCAGTAATTCTTCAGCCTTTCATAAACTAAGCTTACTGTTGCCTCATCCCCTATGTCAAAATCAATGATGGTTTCTTGTATAAGGGGTTAAAGGCCGTTGATTGTGACTCTAATTCTGGCAGTATTATGAGTGATTTCAGCACCCTCAAAGGTCCCCAGGGCTTCACCAATGTTTCTTGTCATCTCTTCATTCCAGTAGTGTAGTGGGTTACCTTTGAGTTAGACCCAAAAGGGGATATGGGAGGGGAAGCTTGAGGAGATTACTGGTTCCCATCTCTGAATGATAACCATCCAGTTGGAGAAGTGATATGGCCTGTTTGCAAGCACCTTAAGGAGATCCTCTTTTGATATATCATGGTTTTTACCCGTTTTTGACCATGATATAAGTCTTTTTTATAGAGTCTTTTTGGTATTTTGCGGGTCTTTTAGAGTCTTTGTAGGTTTATGCGCGATTGGAGCTTAATGGGAGCTTTTGGAGCATTTTAGAGCATCGAAGAAAGAAGAGCCGAAGTGATCAAGTCGGAGTCGAGTTTTCATGTCTGTGTCGATCGACACACATGTCTGACGCGAGAAGATTGCAAGTTTTGAAGAAATTTCAGTTTTGCCCAAAAAGCCCAAAAGTTTACAGCAAAGCCCAATCCGATTTTTAGACATTATATATAGTTTTTTCTTAGGCTTTCATGTTTTGGGGGGGGGGATCGGGTTTTTAATTGAGACTTGGAGAGAGAGAGATTTGAAGAGCTTTTGGGAGAGATTTCTATACTTCAGACTTTCATCGATTTCGAACCCTTTTGTATCTCTATCTCTATCTTTTTATGCAATTTATCTCATTCATGATGTTTGTTTCAATCACCATGTGTGAGTAGTTTGTTTGTTAGGCTTAGGGTTAGTCAAAAGAACATGAGAAATTGCTAGATCTGTTAGATTTGTTAGGGAACATCACTTGGATTTTTCATCTAGATTGTTATTAATGCTAGTTCTAGTTTGATCACCTAGAACTTAGATCTTAGGTTAATTGTTAGATGCGAAAGTATTGATAATTACCTGACCTAATCTTAGATGAGCAAATTATCTATTCGCAAAAAGATTTGGTTTAGACAATTTGTGAACAATTGAATCTGTGTTTTAATGCTTGTTTAACCTATTGAATTTGCAAAGAAATTTGGGATTTATGAAGTTAGACATAGATAGTTTTCGCAACGAAAGTTGATTAGCTTTACAGATTTTTCATGTTCAAGAACGGATCTTAATTTCCTAACAATCTAATTTGTCTACAGTTTCGAGTTTCCTGCGATTTCCCGAAAGCATAGCTTTTGTCTCATTATTTCTAGAAACCTACTTATCATCGTTTTCTTGCTTGTTTTGATATTTAATTTACATTATTACATTGTTGCTTAGCCTAATTCGACTTCATTAGTCGATTGTGTGATTTGATTCCCTGTGGATTCGATCCCTAAGTACTACTACGATCTCTTAATTTGAGAGAGTAGCTCAGGGTAAATTTGAGCATATCATCTTCCCTTATAAATCTGAACTGAAATAGTCCATTGCCTAGGTCAGCCCCTTCTGTGGTACATGTTAGCTCCCATCTTCTTGTGAAATAAGATATCATTGTCCAGATCTGTTGTGCCTTTGGGTTTGTCAGCCTTCCTATTAAGGTCAGTTCATTTTTCTTTATCAGCTCAGTGGTATCACTCCTTGGGGCTCGGATCCTAACTCTTGGAGGTGATGTATTGCTCATGCTTATAATCTTTCCTTTTTCCTCATAAGTGAGTCTTCTTGCCATGCTTTCAATCTGAGTTGGTGAAATATTTTTGGGAGAGACGGTACCTTACTTGTTAACTTGATCAAACTGAAGGTTGATGATGGAGAAGTTCAACTAAGTAGGTTGTTGCCGCCAGTTTGTGGTTTCTTGCTGCGGCAGGTCTAATTCCCAGGGGTTGAAGATGTATATTTGAGGATGGTGCCGCTTGGTGGATCACAGTAGTTCATCTTCAAAGTTTCCATGTAGAGGCGAAGTTCCGGTCGACATAGGGTTACCTTTGGCCTGCCTAAGATGGTTGGAAAAGCTTGGTTTCGGTGTTTAGGGTTTCTAGTTTTGGCAGTCAAATGGGTGGTTGAAGAGTAAATTTCAAAAAGTATAGCTAAAAACAGAAGTTACTGGTGGATAAAGGTTTTAACTGTTGTAATCTTTTGTGTAAAGATATTTCTCTGTAAACATGCCTGGGAGCGTTTTAGAGAGAGTCCTCTCTCCATACCTCTAACATCATTGTTATTATTTTTCTTTTAAAAAACTGTTTTGAATCAAAACATATATACATATTCCTTCTTCTTTTTTAAATCCACTTTAATAACTATCATAAACAGATTTTTAGTAAAATACAAATTTGGAGCCAATTTTTCCAAAATAGTGTAAAACCAAAAGTTCAAAATTTTGCAATGGAGCTTAACTAAAACGAAACTCTAATTGTTAAGTCCTATATAATATCTTCACTTCATTGTAACAATAGTTTACAAAATTATTCATGGATTCTAATATTGATTTGAATTTTCCAACTCTAGATTACGAGAATGAAGTTTTGTTGGATTTGAACGAAATTTATATTAATGGCGATCAAACTTGTGAGGAGTTGTCTTTTTGATCGGTTCAACATCTTTTGATTTGTTTTTTCTTTGTTCCGTTTTTAATCTCAGATTTTTAAATTGTGTATATGTGAAAAAAAAACATTTGTGACAATATAATGAGTTGAAAAATTATTTGGTGATTAATGAGTGAGTAATTATAAAACTAATTTGGGACAGAAGGGGTAACAATTACTCTAGTGATGCAAAATTACCGAAAATTTATAAATTAGCGAAGCGACATATAAACACCTTGAATTTCTTATACAATATCTTCCTAATAACACAGCCGGTTTAAAAACTTCTTAATATCATTTGCATAATAATCAGTTCTTTTGTCGGCAAATTATAATTTCTTGTAGCATTACATTTAGGTAGATGTTAAAATTTTCTCTGGACCCTGAAATAGTGAACATGTATTATTTAAATAGAAAGGCATATATTATACAAGTTGGGGATGTGGGTCGGTCCTCCTAATGGCGGCCAGCTTTTTTTGAAATTGAAATGAACAATGTCTTATTAACATTTGCCGAAGATTCCACTAACGTTGTGATTAGTGATGATAATGATGTGATTTAATTAATTATTATAGCTAAATCACAATTTCTTTTAGAAAAGAAAGCATGATCATAACCGACTTAAACTTTATTATTACCATCTAGAATATATTTTTATGCAGAATCTAATGGTGAAAGAAAGAGCAGACGGGTCAATCACAAAGATACTTTATTTCTGTCAATGTTCTAAATTTGAATTGATTGCGTTTAATCTAATCACAAGATAAACATATATTTTTAACTATTTGTTTCCTCTAATGTTGACAAAATATATATTTACTAATGCGACATTAGTAATGCCATAGATTACCCTTCAAATTAGTGATAGACACAGGGGTGTCAAACTACTTATTAGCTCATGAACTGATTTAGTTTAGCTCGGATTTTGACGAACGTGATCTATATTTTTTAGATTCATTTAATAAACAAGTTAAGTGATCGAGTTTAAATGAGTTGGCGAGTTATGCGAGTCAGCTCAGATGAGCCGTGAGCTACTTCACGAACAAATCTTTTTATAACGATTTAAAATAATATATTGATATGTTGTAAATATATTTTAGATTTTCGAAATAAAATATATATTCTTGTTCCCTTTTAACTTCAACAAAAATCTATTAAACAAATATTAAAATCGTCTTCTTCTTAAATACGTTGAATCTCTGCTATGTATTCGATCTTAGTTATTTGGTTTAACAGCCGATACGAATAGTAATATATTTTTATTCACTTGTTAATTATCTACGCTAATTGTCATTGTCTTAGCGTGTGTGGTATTGAATTGGTTTTAAATTAGCATTCGATAATAATATTATTTGAATTTTTTTAAATATTTAACATTTAAAATTAATTTTAGATTTTATAATAGTTTACTTTTTAGTTAGTTTATTTTTATATTTATTTTGTATTAGCTCGCAAACTAGTTAATTTAGATCACGATCTAGATTATCTGAATTCGAACTAATGTTCTTAAGCTCATATAATAAATGAGCTGAATCGAGATGAGCCGTGCAATACTCTACCTCATCATACGCATAGCCGTGCAATATATATTTAGGATAGATTACGAGTAATTCAAAATGTATACTCACTCAAATTTATTCACATGAGTTTCTATTTTCTCGATCTTATTTAGTAATAAAAAATAAGTTTTATGACACACAATATAGACTAGAAATAATTTTCAATGAAAGGGAAGAAGTGTATTATAGTTTTTAAAAAAAGTTGACCACACACACAAGGCGGCAGGTTACGATAATTTACTCCCAAAGTGGTACTTTTTGTATTTTGTCCTATAATACATATTGATTACTATGATAAATTCTTAACGAAAATACTATTTTATGATTTTGTTCTATTTTTGTGATTGACTGATTGCCTTTAAAAGAATAACAAAGCTGTAATTGAGGATCCTACCAATTGCATGTGGAATGATCAATTCAAAAGGCCCACAAAAGATTAAATCTAAAAGCCAACTAAGCCAACCCCATTGAACAAATGTGCTTAGTTTTGTCACTATTCATCATCTACCTGTCTTCTCACTGACTTCAAATCTTTTTTATATATCAAGTGATCATACAACACATATATGCTTTTTTTTTTTCTTTCTCATATGTATCGAATGATCTGTATGATTCAGAATCAGTACTTAAACTAGGTTTCTTGCAGAGAAAACAACTTCTCAAACCCTAAACCTCCATAATCAGTTCTCCTCTGCATGAAAGATGGAAACTGGAGTTGCCATATTCCAAGAACCAGTCTTTACAAAGGTATGTTGATGATGATTATTATATTATCTTCCAAAATTTTGATTTTGCAAGAAGATTAGATTGTTTTGTCATTTAAGTGATAAGATTAATTAAAAAAAAAAGTATGTTTTTTTCTTTGTTCTACTTTTTGTTCCTTTTGCAATCTGATGATTGAAACTTTATAATCATGTTAGAGATCTTGAAATTTAGACTCTCATAAATCTGGAATCTGTTTTACTCTCTAGCTATAGATTATGTATTTTTAGAACACCTTTTAATCCAAACAGACAAAAAAAGGTAGGTCTTACAAGAACTCGTATGTTTGAGTATTACATCTGAAAGTTGATAAGTTTCAATATAAACTTTTCTGAATTAAGATGAATCTAAGATTTGGGATATATCTGATCACATATTTGTTTCGAGTTTTTGGGTTAAGGCTCTGTATAGAGCAGGATCGATGGAAATTAAACGTTTTGAGATACTAACATGTTTCTTATATACAGACAAGTGTTGAAGAAGCTCCTGCAGGAGTATTACTAGACCACTCATCCATGGAAGTAGATAAGGTAAAACATAGTACTGTTCTTGATGATGAGATCACGAGTCTCGATTGCAGAAACAAAATTCTTGCGAGAGAAGTAGATGTTGCGGAGGTCATAAATGGTTCAGGTAACGAAGCAAGAAACTGCCACACATTTAGAACGGTTTCAACTTTCTTCAAAAACATGAATTTTTAACTAAAAATTGTTGTCTATGATCAGGGAAGAAAGAAACCGAAGAGCCAGACTGCGAAAAAGGAGAAGCGGTGAAGACTGTTTCGGTTGTAGAAGACAGTCTTAAAGAGAAAGCTAGTGAGACAGAAAAGGATGAGCAAGGCTCTATCTTTGTTCATGAACCTGAAAGCTTCAACCCGAAGATAGTCTTAAGTGATGTGACTTTAGAGAAGGAGAAAGAAGACGGTATTACCCGAAAACAAGAAGAGGTATTTGTTTAAGTTCCTTGAAGTTTAGCTCAAATATTAATGAGATAGAGAGTAAATATTGTTGTTCTGTTTTGTGCAGGTAAGTATCGAAAAGCCGGTAATAGAAAAAGATCAAACAGAAAACAAAAACACACCAGAACAAGAGGAGAATATAGATACTGGACCTGTTAAAGTCGATGAAGAAAACATGGAGAAGAGCTTAAAATCGGTATGTTTCTGGATTTTAAGTTGTTCCTGCCTTTACGTTGTTCTCTATCCGCGGAATTATGAAATCGTACTCGATTGCAGGCCCATGAAGATATACCGATAAAGACTGATGAAGTAAAAGAAGAAAAAGATTCAATAACTGTTGAGACCTCTGTAAATGGAACAGAGACTGAGCACAATGCAACGGTTTCAGTTGACGAAAGTTCGAGGAAAAATGAAAACATTGTGAAAGAAACAACTCCAGAAGATGAAACAGAGATTGTAAAGACAGTTGTAGAAGAACCTGAGATAGTTAATCATGAAGAAACTACAGATCATGAATCTAAAAGCTTGAAGGAGTATGCAGAACCAGTAGAAGCAATCCAAAACTCAGACGAAGCAGAGCAAATCTCACGTGAAGTGATCGTAGAGAGCGAGAAGGAAGTGGATATGACCCGAAAAACGGAAGAGGTTTTTGTCTTAATTCCTCAAATCTGAAGATCCAATTTCAAACAAAAACATGTTTCAAACAACTTGAGTGATTCTTTTCTGTGCAGGTGCAAGAAAGTCTTAAGGTTATCGAAACGCCAAAAACACAAGGAGAAGACATTGAATCGAAAGCTTTAAAGGATACTGAGGAACATGTTTTAGCGAGAGATATACCACAAGTTGAGACCCTAGTAACTGAAGCTGAGACTGTAGAAACTTCAACAGTCCAAGAATCTGAAATCTTGAAGAATTTGGAGACGAAAACTGATGAAACAGAACCGAGCATGTACCTCAAAGAGGATAAAGAACAAGAGGAAGCAGAGATGGTGAAGAAAGTCATACCATCTGATGTGGTAAGGATATGATTCTTCATAGATATTAAGAAGCTTAAATTTAGAAGTTTAAGTATGAATGGATTGAGTTTGTTACATTTGTTAAAGCCAAAACTACTTTTGTCTTAATTTATCAAACCTGAAAAACAGAAGAGGTTTTGTCTTAATTTATCTAAAGATTAGATTTCAGAGAACTTAATTTATCTAATTTTGTGCAGGTGCAAGAAAGTATTACAGCAATCGATTTGCCGACAATTCGAGAGGAAATCGAATCAGTAACCTCACCAGAACTCAGGGAAGAAGAAGTAGATCAAAGCTCCAAGGATACTGAAGAAGATGAACATGTTTTGGGGAGAAACATGCCACCTGGTGAGATCTTTGTAGCTGCAGCTGATAATTTGGAGACCAAAGAAGACACAAAGCCGATTATGAACCTGAAAGAGGATAAAGAACAGGAGGAAACAAAGACCGTCATTTCCTCTGATGAGGTAAGAATACGATCTCCGTAGATATAGATTTATCATGTGCTGGTTCTTTGTGTGTGTGATATTCATGATGAGGTTAGTACATAGGTTAAGGTCGAAAACTACTTTTGTCAATATAGAGCTAGCTCAAGTTCACTTTACAAGCTTCTCATTATAGTCTTTGGATTCTCTGCATTTCTTGAAATTTGTTTCTTTTAATCAACAGGTGAGACCTTCCAATCAATATGACGTTCAAGCAGACGAATTTGGTGAACATACCGGAACTTGTAGCTCAGAGATCAAAGATGAGGTCCATGGAAAAGAAGAATCTGTTGAGGTCAACACTAAAGAAACCGTTCAAGAAGAAAGCAGTGAGGAGAAGCATGAGAAGTATCAAGACAACAAACCCGAGACAGTTCCAGAGAGCCGGGATAAATTTGAAGAAATTCCATCAGATCTTGTGTTGAAAGTAGATAAAGAGGAGCTGAAGGATGATCCAACAAAGGTAGATAAAGTTGATGGAAATCACGGTATGGAGGAACAGAGAGTCGTAGACTCGAATGATCCAGAAGCAGAGCAAAATGATGGAAACAAAACCGAGGAAATCCCAACTCTTCCGGATGTAGAATCAGTTGAGCAAATGCAAAAGCCATCTCTTGAGTCTCTTTCTCAAGTATCAGAGGAAACAAGCAAAGCCTTAGATGAGAAGATCGAAGAAAAACCAGAAGCAGAAAAACCACTGCATCAAGAAGAAACAGAGAAGCATGAACCAACAAATGAAGGAGTTATCAATGCACAACAGATTCTTGTGGAAGAAAAACCTGATGAAGTTGTACAAGTTTCATCGGTATCAGCTTCAGAGGAAAAGGAAGGTGAAACCGTTGTTGGAGTCGAAAAGATTGCAGACATGAAAGCAAATGAGGATGAACAAAAAGCTGACATAATTCAGAGAAGTCTTGAGACTGTGGAAAAAACAGAGCCTCATTGTTCATTGATATCATCTTTAGAGAAACAAGAAGATGGGACTGTCGCTGAAGCCGAGAAGACAGAAGACGAGGAAGTGAAGGAGGCCGAACCGACTGGTCTTGAAACTGCTGAAACAATGAGTCTTCCACTTGAAGCAGCTAGATCAGAAGAAGACTCTTCTGACTTGGTTTCAGAATTTGAAGAACAGAAGCCAAAGCAAGTCAAAGAGATTCTTGAAGGAGACATAACCCCAAAAACAGAAGAGGTTTTGTCTTAATTCCTCAAAGCTAAAGATCATATTTGTGTTTTTAGACTAGTTTATTAACACTATTAATCCTAGTTCGTGCAGGTGCAAGAAAGTACTACCGTAACCGAAATGTCGACAATACATGGAGAGGATAGTGAATATAAAGCTTCTCTAGATCATGAGGAAGAGATAGATAGCAGTTCAAAGGTTACCGAGGAACATGAACATGTTTTGGTGAGAGTCATTCCACAAGTTGAGACCCTTGTAACTGAAGCTGAGGCTGTAGAAACTTCAACAGTTCAAGAAGACACAAAAACGGGTCTAGACCTGAAAGAGGATAAAGAACAAGAGGAAACAGAGATGGTAAAGAACGTTATTTCATCGGATGAGGTAAGGCTTTAATCTCCATAGTTATTGATCTTACAAGCTTCTGGTTCTGTTGGGTCTTTCATATCTTAAATTTGATTCTTTCAATGGACAGTTGAGATCTGCTGGTGTTAAAGCAGAAGAATTTAGTGAACACTCTGAACCTTATATCTCAGAGGTCAAAGATGAGAGCCATGGAGGAGAAGAATCTGTTGAGGTCAAAACTGCCGAAACCGTTCAAGAAGAAAGTAGTGAGAAGAATAAGAATATTTTTGAAGACAAGACAAAGGTAGATCAAGTTGAGGGAACTCAAACTATGGAGGAACAGAGAGGCCTAGACTTGAATGATCAAGAGGCAGAGCAAATTGATCAAAAGACAACTGATGAAACAGATGAAATCCCGATTGCCGAAGCTGAAGAAACCAAACATGAACAAGCTCTTGTGGATGTAAAATCAGTTGAGGAGATGAAGAAGCCATCTCTTGAATCTCCTTATGAAGTATCAGAGGAAACAAGAAGAACCGTCGATGAAAAGATCGAAGAAAAACCAAAAGAAGGAGTAACACTGCATCAAGAAAGTCAAGAGGAGGGTTCTTATGGGTTTGGGACAAGAGAAGAGACAATTTCAGTACCGGAAAGTACTGAGCTTGGAGTAAAAGCCCCGGAAGAAGAATCATGTGAGCCATATGAGCAAGAAAAAGAAAAAAAGTTACATAGAGAGGAAACAGAGAAGCATGGACCAACAAATGAAGGAGTTACCAATGCACAACAGATTCTTGTGGAAGAAAAGTCTGATGAAGTAGTACAAGTTTCACCGGCATCAACTTCAGAGGAACGGGAAGATGAAACCGTTGTTGGAGTAAAAAAGATTGAAGACATAAAAGCAAATGATGAAGAACAAGTAGAAGACAAGATCCAGAGAAACAATGAGACTGTTGAAATAGTTGAGCCTCATACTTCAATTCCATCACCTATAGAGGAACACGGGACTGTTGCAGAAGCCGAGAAGATAGAACCGATGGGAGATATGAGCGAGAAAGGTCTTGAAATTTCTGAATCAAAAGATCTGAATCTTCCACTTGATGGAACAGAATCCTCTGAATTGGTCGCAGAATCTGAAGAACAGAAGCCGAAGCAAGTCAAAGAGATTGAGGAAAGAAATGAAGTAGATAAGACAGAAGTAGATACAATTCCACAAGAGACTCTCTGTGATGTTGTGGCGGTCCAAATAAAAAGAGAAGAGGATGCAATCAAGAGACAAGAGGAACGTTCTAAAGCTGAAGAGACGAAAGAAACAAAGGTTGCTCAAGAAGAGCAGACTAGAGATATTGGAGCTTCTTTGACTGAAAAATGCTCTGTTGATCAGACTCAAGCAGAGGAACAAGCCAACAAGGAATGCTCTAGAGATGATCAGGAAGAGATCAGTCCAACAGAAACAAAAGAGCCTGAAGATAAACATGTTGATTCTTCAGAGAAAAATGACAATGAGACTCTGATTGCAGAGACAAAGAAAGAAGATGAAGATATAACAGTGGGTTTAGATGGTTCAGGTGCCTCAAAGACATCAGAAAATGTATGCATTAAACAAGAAGAGGTTGAGAATATTGAAGCTCCAACAAAGCTAGAGGAGTCAAAAGAAGACAAGAGCCAGGAAATTTCTGAGACCATCCAAGTAATAGAAGCTACTGGTGATCATACTCCATCCTTTGTTTCAGAACTGGAAGAGAAAATTCCAAAGCAAATTGAGGAGATTCATGAGGAAGAAGCAAAGGAATCTCACAAGGTAGAAGCTACGAGTGATCAGAATCTTCCAGTTGAAAAATTACAGGCAGATCAGACTTCATCCTTAGTTTCAGAACCAGAAGATCAGATTCCGAAAAAAGTTGAGGAGATACATGAAGAAGAAACAGAAGAAGCACACAAGTTACAATCTGAAGAAATCCTCCCTACTGAAATTACTCCAAGAGAATCATCTGATGAAGCTCTAGTTTCTATGTTGGCTTCTAGGGAAGACAATCAAGTGACTCCGCAAGAAGGTACCTCAACAACATCAGAAAATGTGTGCGTTAAACAAGAAGAGTTTGGAAGCTCTGAAGTTACAAAGCTAGAGGAGTCAAAAGAATACAAGAGCCATGAAATTTCTGAGACTATCGAACCAATAGAAGCTACGGCCATTGAAACATCAGAGGCCTACCAGACTCCATCCTTTATTTCTGAACTAGAAGACAAAATTCCAAAGCAAGTTGATGAGATTCACGAAGAAGAAGAAACAAAGGAATCACACACGGTAGAAGCTAAGAGTGATCAGAATCTTCCAGTTGAAGCATCACATGAAGATCAAACTTCAAAGAAGGTAGAGGAGATTCATGAAGAAGAAGAAGAAACAAAGGAGTCACACGCGGTAGAAGCTACGAGTGATCAGAATCTTCCAGTCCAAACATCACAGGAACATCAGACTCCTACCTCTGAATTAGTTGCAGGACTAGAGGACCAAACTCCAAAGCAGACTGCAGAGACTCATGAAGATGAAGAAATCCTCCCTAGAGAAATAGTTCCAAGAGAGTCATTCAGTGAAGCTCCAGTTTCCATGTTGGCTTCTCGGAAAGACGATAAAGTGCAAGAAGGAAATTCTGCAGGTGACACACAAGAGGAACAACATATTTCTGCAGAAACGCTAAAATCCGGTGAAATTATCGAAGAACAAGATCCTCCAATGAATGAAAATTCAGATGACTTTACAATCTCAAAGGAAACAGGAGAGGCAGAGCATGGAGATGAGACTAGCTCAACTCTTCCGGTTATTGGAATCTTGACACAACTTCAAACTACATTGGAGAATGAGAGAGAAAACAGCGATTCTACATCATCGGAGGAAAACCTGATGATAGAGTCAGCAGAACAAGTACAAAGTACAGGTGATGCTAAGGCTGAATCAAGTGTGACTGGTTTGCATTCAATCAAGGAAGAGCCAGAAACCCTGGAAAAGAAGCTTGCTATCGATATAAGCGAGCACGTAGCTAATGAAAAACAGGATAAGAAAGCCGCAGAGGAAGCCCTTGCTTCTGAGATCATAGAAGCAAAAAAGTTACAACATGATGAAAGTGGAGAAACTGAAAAAATCCACGGTCTTGCAGAGAAATCTCTTCCAATAGAAGAACTCAAGCAAGAGGAACATAAAGAAGAGGTAAAGGTACAAGATGTCATAAGAAGCCCCAGAGACTTTGAAATTTCTAAGAAAGTTGGAGATGATTCTAATCAGGTCATAGAGTCCGAGTTACCTGCAGACTCGCCTCAGAGAGAGCAGAAGGCAAAGACTCATGAAACTGTTAAAGAAGAAGATCAAATTGTTGATATCAAAGAGGACAAGAAGAATGAAGAGGTACAAGATGAGAAGCTTAGGGGTCTTTATGTCACAAAAGATAACGAAGAAACTTTTTCATCAGAAGTGAAAAAGGATAAAGAAGATGCGAGTGAGCTTGGAGCTGAAGAAGAGATCAACGAGGTAGTCATATCAGAGAAGCAAACTGAAGTTAGTGCTGATAAATCTTTCACAAAAGAAGCACTAGACGAGCAACTTCAGGTTCCTTCCTCAAAAGTACTAAATGATTTCCAAGAACACAGTAACCCGGAAGCGATGGCAGACATTGCTCACCGAGATCTTGCAGTACAGAAACCAAGTGAACTCATTCCGTCGCATCAATCTCCCAATCCAATATTAGAAGAGAAGGTTGAAGAAACTTCATTTGAAGTCAAGAAGGCACAAGAAGATAAAAAGGAAGAAAGTGGTAATGATTCGATAACAAACGAAAACGTGCAAGTGCAAGGTCAGCCCAAGAACTTTGAAGCTCTTGTGATAGATAAAGAGACATCTGAACAAGAGCAGAACTCGAATGATCTCACATATGTCCACAAAGATAATGGTACAAATGTTAAACCGGATTCCATAGTAGGACAAAAGGAAGAAATAGGCATAATAGAGGACAAGAGGGAGGTTGATTATGTGAAGATAGAGCCAGAAGATGCAATCAAACATAAAGTTTCCATAGACGAGGTAACATTTAAAGCAAAGAGGCTTAAGTATTATTAATTTAGTTAACTTAGATACTATAGCTCTACTAATCATTTTTTTTTTTTTGCTAACCAAATTATATAATGTGGTATTGGCAATGCAGAAGAACAACGAGGCTGATAAGATTGATCTCAAAGCAACAAAGGAGATCTATCAAGAGGAGAGTACCGTAACTTCTATCAAAGAAGAGATCAAAGAAGAACAGGTTCGAGTTTTCACAATCATATATACTTAAGAGATACTTGCAGAAAAATTAATATTGAAGAAACTATGTTTTTGCAGAAGGAAACAACACAAGAACGTTTCAACGGTGCAAAGAACACCGATGGTGCGATAGAGAAAGCAAAACCCGAGATGCGGGAGATCGAAAACTTGTCTATTGGAAGCAAAACACAAGTTGAATCGAAGAAGGTAAAAAGTTAGTTTGGTATTATCATTCTGTTTTTGCACCACAAATTCTTCCAAGTTACAAGTGATTACTTAAAAACAAAACCTTATCTTAATTTTGCAGCAAAAAGAGGAAGTTCCAATTCCAAGGCTAGAGAACCTAAAGGTTGCTGAAGAATTGGAGCAAAAAGAAAAAGAAACTGAAGAAACAGTGAAAGAACCAGCAAGAAAATCGCTATCCATTCTCATCGAAAAAGTGGAAGGACCAAACAAGATTGAAGACACAACGACGAAACCTCATATTAAAGAAGAGGGTAAAACAGAGGAAGAAGATGAGCATGAAGATGAGAATGAAGATGAACATAAAGATGATAAAACAAGTCCAGATTCTATTGTGATGGTTGAAGCTAAAGATACAGTAAGCATTATCAAGACTCAACATAAGAAAGGCATTCTCTCTGGTGTTGGTTCAAAGGTAAAGCATTCAATTTCCAAGGTGAAGAAAGTCCTCACTGGTAAATCTTCTCATACAACAAAGCCTTCATCACCAAAATGAGAAGAAAAAAACAATCTTTATAATGGGTTTTTTTTCATTGGTTTGTTTATTATTTTGATTGTTTTTTTTGTGAATATTACAGATTTGTTTGTTGGGTTTGTTTCCATTTTCAAATAATTTGCAGAATGAATTGGTGTGGTTACATTTACATTTGTTTCAAAACTTGATTATAAACACACACAAAATGTAAAACCTAATCTTTTCAAAGACATTAGAATGATATGGAATTAAAACTCATAAACATTCAGATTTTAAACAAGCAAATAATTAATTGAAAGAAAAACAATAAAGAGATTAAAGAGATTGTAACAAGTTTACAAGCAAGAGACTTTGCAAAGAATTCCCTCTTCTTTTCTCTTTTTTTTTTTTTTCTTTTTTCTTTTTAAAGTACCCTTTTTAGAAAATGTTGTAAACCACATTTCCGACTTTTTTTTTTTATAGAATCAGTTCGTTTAGGCAAAAAGCCAAATTAAATAAATTAAATTTTAACTTCATATTTTACTATGATCCATTGCACCCAATTTAACCAATTTGTCTCTTCCGTCCAATATTTGAATCATCTTTCCATCCCCTCTGGATCTTTCTTTTTAGTCATCTTTCAATCGTTTCCACTCAAACACTTGCTTTTTCCTTCGTCTCTCTCCTAAAATTTTCTACTTAAACGTTTTAATACACTGCGAACCATTCATGTTCGACTTTGTACCCCCCCTTTTCCTTCATTTTCCCAATTTTTTTTTTTGCTCTCTACATCTTCCACGTGGTCTCTACTTTTCTCTCTCTCTTTTTTTGGCGTTTTTTTGGCGTTTTTCTGAATTGAACGTTGGAGAGTCGTCCAAAATCACCTCCAATCGTGTTGGTTAATTAGGCAAGAGTTTGTGCTCCTCGTGGTTGTTCAAAAGGACTAAAAACCCTCGAAATTTATTATAAATATATTGTTCAAAATCGAGTTTTTTTAATTTAAACAATTATTATAAATTAAAATTTATGTTTGACGACTTATCCCGAAATTTAAATTTACAATAAAAAAAGAATATTATATTTTATTAGTGAACTCTGCATTTAAAGTGTTTTCTTATTGAGCCATAATTTTCTTTATTATCATCTTATAATATCTATAAAATTCATTAAATATTTTTATGGGAAAATTGTGTAAATGGGTCGAATTTGATTTGATTTTGTCCTATTACCCCTTTCTTTATTTTTACCTAATTTGCCCTTTTGACATTTCTAATAAATCATTAAAATAGTTTTAACAGCCAAAAAAATTAGAAAAATTCAAAACAATAAAAGAGTAATTGGGAAGAATATAAGTATATTTTTTTATTTTTAAAATATGGTTAGAATTGAAAATAATTTTCTATTCTATCTTTTCCAGAAATCAAATTCTACCGTCTACGGGGTAGTAGAATATATATTCTACAAATTGGTCTGAGTCTACTGTATTTAGAATATAGGTTCTACGGATTATTGATATATCTACGCACCCGTAGAATATAGGTTCTACTCATTACTCTATATTCTACGATTTAATTGATTTGGTAGAGTACACGTTCTAATGTTTGTTCTATATTCTACCAATTTTTGGAATATATATTCTACCGTAACTACTATAATCCACCATTCGTAGAATTCATCTTCCAGTTTTTTTCTTTTGTCTACGGGTGGTAGAATATATATTCTGCGAAAATATCCTAAAATCTAGGAAATATGGTTAGTAAATATTCACCATATCTTTTCAAATATTTTCTAAAAAAATAAAAAAAACTGTCTTCTTTGCTGTTCTCCTTTGTCGTTCTTTTTCTCTTCTTTTTTTTCTTTAACTTTTTTTTTGTTTCTCTTCTTCTTGGTTACTATGTTACATATCTATGCAACTTGGGGTTTGTGGTTACTATGTTACATATCTAGGTGAAGAGGAAGATGATTTGATCGACGAATCAGTTTTTGTGTTTAAGAAACTGTGTTTATCCGGTTCGAATTGAGTGAAATTAAACCGATTTGAACCGAAAATAACCGAATTAGAAAACTTACCTGGAGAGTGGATCGATCGATCGACAGTACGGATCGATCGATCCAGGTAGGAAAAGGCGGATCGATCGATCCTCACGGTAGCCGACGATTGCATTGTTTTTGGATCGATCGATCCGATAGTAGGATCGATCGATCTGATGTGGTTTATAAAAAATATTTTACTAATAGAATTAATCAAACCAAAAAATATTTATAAGAACTAAATATGAAGGTTAAAACCGGATTATCATTAAAATAAATACTAATGGGACAAAATTGAGTTGAAAAAATACTAATAGGACATTTCCTATTTGATTTCGACCCAATTAGCCAAATTTCTCTATTTTTATTTGCAAAAAAAGAAACAAAATGACTAATTAATTTGGTGACACACAATTTTGATGAATGATAAAATATTGGGAAATTTGCTAAATTGACTCAGTTTGAAACTGAGAATGTCCCAATAACCTTTATACACATATACTTTTGTCCCAATAACATTTGATATTTTCATAACCCAATTTTACCTTTTAATATTAATAAAAATAATTTTTTAAAAATATTTTCGGAATTTAAAAAAAAACAGAATATTCAAAATAATAATAAAAATTAAAACTAAATATCAAATAAAAAAAAAATGTTTGGAAAACTAAAAACTAAATATTCAAAGACACTTGGAAAACATTTTTTTAAAAACCTAAATATTCAAAAACACTTGAAAAACATTTGACAAAAAAAAATTAAAATTGTTTTTGACGGAAATTTTTTTTTGAAAAGTAAATAATTAGTGGTCCTAGATTTAAATATTTTCAGAATTTAAAAAAAAACAGAATATTCAAAATAATAAAAAAATTAAAACTAAATATCAAATTAAAAAAAACAATGTTTGAAAAACTAAAAACTAAATATTCAAAAACACTTGGAAAACATTTTTTTAAAAACTAAATATTCAAAAACACTTGAAAAACATTTGACAAAAAAAATTAAAATTGTTTTTGACGGAAAAATATTTTTGGAAAGTAAATATCGAATAAAATGATTTTTGGAAAGTAAATAATTAGTGGTCCTAGATTTAAGGGATTAAAACTAACTTTGGTAGAATATCCTTTCTACCATTTGGTAGAAGATAGAGAAAGCGGTAGAAAAAAGGGTAGAATATGTATTCTGCGTATCGTAGAACACATAGTTATTGGTAGAAATAATATTCTGCGGTTGGTAGTACTGAAACAAATTGGTGGAATGTGCAATCTGCGATATGTAGAATTTGAACAATTAGTAGAATACTTCCTTCTACCACTTGTAGATTTATACAAATTCGTAAAACACCTAATCTACTAGTAGATTCGACCATGGTATAAGGAAAAATAAATAATTTTCTGTCATGATATTTTTTTCAAAAAATATAAACATGAATCCATATGTTTTGTATATTATTCTTTTGTATTTTCCTGATTTTATAAAATTATAAAAATCATTTATTTGTAATTTCTAATATTAATCAAAGGGTAATATTAAAAAAAGTTAGTAAAAAAAAAACAAAGATTATTGGGATAAAACCAATTTCAATGTTAGTTAATTTAGCAAAATTCCCTCAAATATTTGACAAGTCATCCTTCTCTGTCCCTGATTTCTAATGTTTATATACAGCAACACTTTTTAAATTTCTTTTTTTTTTGTCAGACATACACCATATGCTAAATCAAATTTTGCCGATTGAGTTATTGTCCCTTGATACTACCCTCCCTTTCGTTGTATCATTTTTCTTTGTTTAAATTAGGATTTAAAAACACAAATTCTATCAATCTATCATAATTTCTTCGAATTTTGACGATTAATTATCTTTTTATGATTTTGCATAACTTTTCATCCACTTGTGGTTTCATAATTTTCTTTCCGCTAATACATACGATAGTCAAGAAAATTAAAAACTTACTTAAAAACGAGAAATCGTTACATGGCTAACACGTGTACTCTTCTATCTTCATCATGATGTTCTTCATTTCTTCGAAATGTTGATTACTTCTCTCTCTAGGATTTTGTGTGATTCAATATTTTCTCTCTTAATTTCTAAACCTTACAAAAAAATTCTCGGTTTTGTACTGAGATCTAATATTTTCGTTTTGTTTTTGTCAAATCACTAGAATTGATTTCGTTTTCAAATGGATTCCTTGTTGAATATCACCAACGAAGATTTTATCATAAAGAACAATCATCAGTCTCTTTTCAATGATGATTTTTTTTTTTTTTTTTTTGATAGAAGGTAATACTCATATAAATGAAGGGGTGATCTTACAAAGCAAAATCAAAGGTTTATGATACCTTGCAAAAAAAGATAAAAACAAGGTAAAATAAATACAACATATAACAATTTGAAGGCACCTCAAATTCAAAGGGGCATGAGGTCGTGAAAATCCTTCCGTTTCCTTCTAGCCGAGATAGAGTTCTTGACATCTTTGTAAATGCCATTGAATACCACATTAGGGGGAAGAGATGTTTGATTGTGAAGCACATTATTTCGTTGTTTCCACAAGTGAAAGACAGTCGCATGTGCTACTAACTTCCTGAGAGTCTTAGGGCCCCTGCTTGAGTTACCTCTTAACCAAGAAAGCAGTTCGTTCCATGAAGTAAACAAGGTGAAGTTAGGCCGTATTCTAGCCATGACAATTCTCCAAACCTCCATACTATAATCACAGGTAAGCAGCAAGTGATCTCGTGTCTCGTCCATGGTTGAGCAAAAGCAACAGTCCGGTGGAACCAGCATTCCCCAGGAAGCAAGTCTTGATCTAGTTGGAAGGCGGTTGTAGTTTGCCACCCACATTGTGAAAGCGAATTTAGGAATGTAACCTTTATACCAAATCAAATCCGCCCACTGTTGCTTGTCTCTTCTTGGACGCAGAGAGTCCCAAGCATTCGCAGAGCTGTACTGATTACTCCCATTCCTTTCACTTACCCATTCATACACATCATTAGGGTCTGTAGGGCTTGGAAGCCTCAGAGTAGTGAGATGAATCTGCAAATTTAGTGCTTCCTCTGTTCTCGGTGGTGGCAATTTCCATCCATTTGAATCCACTATATCCGCAATTTTAGCATTTAATGGGACTCTCAATCTCCATGGACCAGCCCGCCCAAAGTAGGTAAGAAGAGGCCCAAATGGAGACCAAGAATCGAACCAGAAACTTAGTTTGAGTCCATTGCCAAGCACCCCTCTGATAAATTGCCTTGCGAGTGGCCGCAGCTTAAGAAGGCCTTTCCAAGTCCAAGAGTCATTTGCCTTCTCATCAATCTCCCAAAAGCTCTTAGAGCTTAAACATAAGCTGTAATGCTTGTGCCATGCCACCCAGAGATAATCAGGTTCTGAGAACAAGTGCCATATGAATCTGAGACACAGGGCCTTGTTCCATATAGAGAAACGTCGTAATCCCAGTCCACCTTCATCCATAGGCAGACAGCAAGTTTTCCACGACACTTTAACAGTTTTTGGATTGTCTACGTTGCCTGACCAGAGGAACCGAGAACAAAGGCTCTCAATTTTATTGATACACCCCTGCGGAATTATGAAAGCAGATATCCAAAAGTTTACCATTCCAGCTATTACCGACTTCAGCAACTGAACCCTTCCTGAGAATGACAGACATTTGATAGCCCAAGCCTGAAACTTACTTCTCAAAATATGAATGAGTGGTTCATATTCAGGGATTTTGAGTTTCCTGGATATCAAGGGAAGACCAAGGTATCTGATTGGGAGAGAACCAATGGTGAATCCATAAGTAGGGAAGACCGAGGATTCAGCATAGTTCAGTCCTGCCAAGAACAATGCTGATTTTCCCATATTGACTTTCAGCCCAGACCAGCTCGCAAAATCATCTAGGCATTCGGATATGCCATGCAGAGAAATTGTTGTCCCGTCAAAGAACACCATAAGGTCATCAGCAAACATAAGATGAGAAATATTTAAGTCCTCTGTTGTAGGATGATAGCCTATCGCTCCCGCCTCAAATCTAGAGAGAAGAAGCTTTGAGAAGACCTCCATTGCCAGTACAAAGAGATAAGGGGAAAGAGGGTCTCCCTGCCTTATCCCTTTAGTACTCTGGAAGAAACCTCCGGTTGCCCCATTTACACATACTGAGAAAGATGGTGTGGAGATACACTCAGAGATCCAGCTGATGAATTGTTGAGGGATATCCAGAGCCTTCAAGGCCCCAATGATGAAATCCCATCTTATAGTGTCAAAAGCTTTCCTCAGGTCAACTTTGAGCATAGCTTTTCTCTCAGAGTTCTTCTGCGTGTAGCGTTGTACCAAATCTGAAGCAAGAAGAACATTCTCTGCAAGTAATCTGCCACTCATAAAAGCCGTCTGGTTCAAAGAAACAACCCCACTCATTATCTCTTTCAGCCTGCCAGCAAGTAACTTAGAGATGACCTTGTAAACCGTATTCAAGCAGGAGATTGGCCTGAATTCTGAAGGTGAAGAAGCATTTGGCACTTTGGGAATAAGCACCAGTGTGGTTGAGTTCCATTGCTTAAGCAGTTTTCCTGACTGAAAGAACTCCAATATACCATCACTAACCTCAGGACCGACTATATCCCAAGCAGCTCTGAAGAATTCCGCAGAATAACCATCTGGACCACAAGTTTTATTCCTAGGCAGAGAGAAGAAGGCATTTTTGATCTCATCCCTAGTGAAAGATTTAGTAAGAGCATCCTTCTGAGCATTTGAACAGGAGAATGGCTGCAAAAGGTTTAAATCAGATTGAACAAACATCGGAGAGTCCACTGGAGGCCCCAAGAGTTCAGTGAAGTATCTAACACACAAATTCTGGATTCCATCTTGAGAGTCAACTCTATTCCCATTTGCATCATCAAGGAAGTGAATGAATTTCAGAGAGTTTCTAGCATTTACCATCCTGTGGAAAAAAACTATATTGTTATCACCCAAATCCAACCATGTTATGCTGGACCGTTGACAGAAAAAAGATTCCTCAGCCTGGTCTAGAAGTCTCCATTTCTCCTGAGCATGTGCTTCAGCAACAGCATTTGAGTCGGTTGGGTTAGCAAGCAGGGTGTCCTGAGCAACCAACAGTGCTTCATGAGCTTCTTTAGTTCTCTTCTCCAGATCCGAGTAATTCACCTTGCAAAAATCTCTAATGGGATTCTTCAACTTCAATAACTTCTGTGATACTCTGTACATAGGTGTGCCAACAACATTAAGAGAGTACCATAGGGAAGCTACCATGGGCAGGAAATCTTTGTTCTGAGTTAGGAAGTTGAAAAATTTGAAGGGCATCTTCATCTTCTCTCTTCTTGGATCCAGTAAGATGCCCATGGACGCATGATCAGAAAAATCTGGGGTCCCAAATGATGCAACTGATGAAGGGAAAGAACCCCTCCATTCATCATTGACAAGAACCCTGTCGAGCTTCTTTGCAACTGGTCTTTCAGTGTTTTTATTCCACCATGTGAACTTATTTCCTCTGAAATTCAAGTCTGAAAGATCGGCATCTAACAGACACTGACGGAAGTCTCTGATTCTCCTGTTGACATTCGGGTTTGTGCACAAAGAATGCTCATCAGGGTTTAGAATCTGGTTAAAATCACCCATGACCATCCAAGCTTTACCCCTTGTTACTGAAGAACAAGACAAATTGACTAGTTCTGCCCATAGCTCCCTTCTCGCTATATCAGAATTGGAAGCATAAACAACTGAGATCACCATCTCTGAATTGGTTACCGGCCATGTTACCAAACAAGAAACCATTTGGAGCGACTTAGAGATGACTGTAGCCTTCACTGATGATGATGTATCTCGTATACAAAAAAATCATCATAATTCTGATAATTTAGGTCGATTCTCTCTCAGCGGATGGACTCGTCTACCAAATCTTACCAATATTTCTGATCACTATCAGAAAAATTTGATACAGTTGGTCTCGAACCAAAATTATGATCCCCTTAATCAGAATTCTGTTACCACACAAAATTATCCATTTTACAACTTTCCCACATCTGAAATACCATCAAAATATCCAATTACGAGTATCAATTCCTACTCAGGATATGATACTTTTGGAGAATCCATGAATAACATGACCAACACTAATCAAAACAATATGCCTTGTGGGAATGCTATGTGGGATAATACTACACACAACAAAGGTTTTATCACCAGTGGTTATCAACCAGTCTATAATAATATCACGATTGAGTCTCATCCATTTGATCTTCCAGTTGATGAGGGGATAAAAAGTCCAACTAGAGAGATAACTAATTGGCGTCAAGATCAAATAATGGTAAAAATGGATCAGAATAAATATAAGAAAGTGGTAACAAGATGTAAACCTTTGAGGAAGGTCAACGTCATAAAAAAGAAATGGACTGATGAGGAAGACAAGTAAGTCTTCATTTTTTTTATCCATAAATATAAATACTAAAAACTAAAACTATTTTAATATTCCATTATCCAAATTATCATATTTTTATATTGTTTATTCGTTTGAGGATGTTATAGTATTGTATGTGTTGGGACATGTTATATATAGAAAATTGGTAGAAAATATGGAGCTTTATGGGACCAAATGGGGAACGATAGCAAAAATGTTTAAAGGACATAAAGGAAAACAATGTAGAGAGAGGTGGTACAACCATCTTTGTCCTAATATTAAGGTGGTCATTTTTTTCAATGTTTCAATCTTTATTGTTTATATATATATATATATATATATTTATATGTGTGAAATGTGTATGTGTATTTATGCACAATCATATCTTATATGTATGTATGTGTATTCATATATAACTAATATGTGATTTTAGAAAGGTGATTGGACTGCTGAAGAAAATGAAAGATTGATTGAAGCCCACAAAATTTTTGGCAACAAATGGATCGATATCGCTCAGCAACTTCCTAGACGAAGTGAAAATACTGTTAAGAACCATTGGAACGCCACAAAGGATGAAAACTAAGGATGGTGGTGAAAATGCAAACCTGCCCCGCAACATCTTGGAGAACTACATAATTCATGTTGTAATCAACAATGCTCCTCCCAAGACCTTTGAAACTACATACACTAAGGATGATTATGACTATGAAAGTATTTCTGATGGGGAGATGAATCTAAGCATGAACGATACGACAAAAACCACTGAACCGTTGGTTGATGCATCTACATCATCAGATTATGTTTCGGAACCAACGGTGTTTTCATGGGAGAATTATTTTACAAAGGTTTGTGAATCCATGGATGACACTCATAAACTCATGCAAGGATGGGAATGATTTTACGGTGAAGGAAAGTTATTTGCTTATTTTCTCATTGTCATGTGAGGTAATATATCTATCTATATATCGTTTACGAGACATATAATATATATGTTATGTTGTGTATTATTTTGGATGAGAGACCAAGTATTTTTTTCAACATTTTCATTTTACAATTGATATGCGTATTTAAATCTTATATTAAATTAGAATTTCATATTTATTTTTTCTTACGTATAAGAGAAAGTAAGGCTTATGGATCAACATCTCCTCTAAAATAATTTTCTGCTATTTATTGGCACCAACATTACCTTATGTAAGCCAATAATAATGGTTTTGAAATCCGTGTATTACATTAGAAAACTGCAAGATCATGATTTGATATAAGAACTTGATTGTGCAATTTAGAACGGTGAGACAAAATTTTGAAATTCCAATTTGAAGTTAAAAAGTTGCAATCACAACGTGGTGCAAAGATTATGAAGTCATATTTGAATGATAGAATTATAGTCATTATAAATTATTAATAATTTCGTATTTTCTCTAAAAATAGAAAGTATTCTTTCTTGTACTCACAAGAACAACATAAACAAATAGATAAGAAACAAACCACTCAAATAGATAAGAAACAAACCACTACTATTCTCTCCAAATCCTTTCTTAATTATGTTCTTCTTTATATCTTCTGGTTTTAAGTTTGATTAGAGAAGAACATATTTTTAGAATCTATCCCAAGTCACATGTCTCAAAAGTTAACTTAAGATGAAAACAGAAGCTTATTGTAATTACTACAAATATCAGTGAACATCAACAAGTTAATAATTACACACTTTTTACACTAGAAAACAACATTTTTTCTCATGTTTGTTTTACAATCTTAGGTTGTAATATAAACCTCTTGCTTAGCTATAAAATATTTTCCAATAAGATCACTAGATTCCACCACAAACTGTTCTTGAAATCGACCCACGCGTCTGCTTCCGATATCGAACCCGAGATCTTTGAAACTCGGGAGCCCTTCTGCTTGAACCCCATCACCACAGATCAGAAACTGATTTCCTACAATAAACGATCCGATTGCACGAATCATGACTCCACCATTGCCATGTGGCTTACAGTGAAGCTTCTCAACGACATGAACGAGTTTCTCGCTTGGTAAATCTCCTGCTAATGTGTTACGAATGTTTGATAATGCTGAGAAGATTTCTGTTGCTCCTGTGTAATGCTTTCCAGAGAAACTGCAAAAAGTATTCAAATTTTGTAAATTTTATGGCATTAAATTTTGTAAAATCAAACCGAACCAAAACCAAACTGAATTACAAATAGCTTTATATGGTTTCAGTTATTATACAGCTGATAAACCGGGAACAAAAAGAATTGTCTCGAAACCAAACAAAACCGTGAATTGGATTGCACAACTCTTATGATATTGATACGTTTCGTAATCAAGATTGTGGGAGTTTGGTTACCTGAAAACGGAAGTGGTTTCAGTGTAGAGCGATTTTGCGTGGTGCCAAAGATCATCAAATCCATCAAAGAGGGAGTAGTAATGGATTGTGAGCATCTAAAAAAAACCAAAAAGATTATTCATGTTAAGCTTAATTTGACATTTACTAACTAAGCAAAAGTATTAAACCATCATTACTTACATCTGCTATATCTTTCAATTTCTGAGTTGGATCAAAGACGCTTTGAACAAAACTCGCCAAATCTACTCTTTCCTTCTCGTATTTTGTAATAAAAGGATGTGACAGAAGCTGCTCAAGAAACAGAGGAAACACCATCAGAATTGAATCTTAGTCAGTGCATAACACAGAGACAGAGGAAATAACAGTCGAATACAAAGAAAAGCATCAAAACTTTTAGGCTGACTCTTGCTTTAAAACAGTTATATACAAAGGAAAGCACCAAACTTTTAACCAAATCTTGCATTTAAAGAGAGAAAAACAGAAAAAACCATCAAAATTTTAACCAGGTCCTGTTTTAAACCACTGGATTTTCCGTTAAAGTACTGAGCCTGTAAAGTTACGGCATTTCAAGTGACCAACCTGATCAGCTGTTGGTCTAGCCTCTGCATCTTTCTGGAGACAAGCATCAATGAAAGAACAGAACTCTGGCGAAAATTCTTGTTTTGATGGTGTCGGTGATGGATCATCCAAGATCTTCCAATCACATAACACAAATGAAGACATAAATTTAATGTTATATTATAAATAGTATATCGGAGAAAAGATTTGGGCGAGGTTGATTTTACCTGCAACATAAGATTAACTGGCCCTTCATTAGCTACATATGGAAACTCTCCAGTTCCACATTCGAAAAGAGCGAGACCGAGGCTCCATATATCCGCTGGATAAGAATAACCATCATTCCTAATCCGCTCTGGTGACATGTAGGTGACAGTTCCAACAAAAGTAGCACACTTTGCAACCAACATTTTCAGATAATACAAGTTAAAAACACGTAAAAGAACGATTGTATCCACAAGGTTAAAGCGCGAGATTCCATCACTCACCATAGCCATTGAGTTCTCGAGACCAGCACTTATGCCAAAATCAGTTATCTTTGGTTCCCCTTTAAGATTTACAAGCAGATTTGCAGGTTTGATATCTCTATGAACAAGATGTCTAACTCCATGCAAGTAGCTCAATCCCTTGAAACGAAATCGCATCAACCAAGAACGAATTCATATACACATAACACAAAAAAAAAGAAAAGAAATCACATTTGAGAGAGTTAAAGTATCTTTACTTGCAAAAGTTTGTGAAACATCGATGAAAGAACAGGCTCAGGTATCTTCTTTGTTACTTTTAAGATATCTGCAAGAGATCCTCCATCCATATATTCAAGAGCAATGCTGATTTGTCCTGAGTCTGGACTATAAAACGCTCCGTGAAAATCCACAAGTCCTTCATGACAAGGAGCTTCACACAACGTCCGTATCTCCGTAAGCAATTGCTGTCTTTTCTCCTGCTCTCACCAAATCACTAAAACATTCAAATAACCATGTACTAAAATGGAATCAAGAACTAATGATTATGTAGTAGTTACAACAACTACCCTTTCGAAGATATTAATCTTCTTCAAAGCTAAGATTCTATGATTCGGTATATGAATAGCGCGTTGAACAACGCTGCTAGCTCCGCTACCAATCGCTCCAAAAACCCGCATTTCATGAGAAGCACATTGATAAGTCGTCTCACAACTCTCTGACTCATCAACATGAGAAGATGTACATTTTTGTAACCCGAGCTCATTAAAGTTGTAAATTCCATATGATCTACTAAGCAAATTAACAGTTCCACCATCTGATAACTTTACAAAAATAGAAACCATTAAAAACATAATCAAAACTTTTCTTCACTACAAAAATCACAAGAAAAAAAACTTACTAAATATGAATCGTTTGGATCTAACGATGACGACGAAGAAAGACCCTTTTCGGCATCAAACAATGGAGAAAGCTTCTTCTTTAACTCTTCCAATGCCGCCATTAAAGCTAACTCTTCACCGACACAGGGACGACGACATTCGATCACTACAGATGATTGTCGGAAACAAAATCAGTAGAATCAGACCCTAACTTCGACTCCAGTCTTGGCCAAACCAGGACTGAATTCGAATCAAAGCTACTTCAGTTATGGTTCCAGGGAGCTTAGGGAGTAACTCTATCTCCGATTCTCCGATCTATCTTGCAACAACTAGGGTTCCGATTTCCGAAGAATCCTCAATTCTTCATTGAGATTTCGTTACCTGCTCAATAACTTTGGTTGGTTTAGTGGTTGGTACGGACATAAAGAATTAGGACCGGTTTGAAGATCTCTACTTCTGGTTTGGTTCGACTATGATTTATTCAATCCATTAGGGGTGGGGAAAAAACAACTGAATCGAACCGAGCCCCAAACCAAACCAAAGTGGATAACCAAACCATTTGGTTAAAAAGTTTCTCAAACGGCTTTGTTCTAAAACTCGCCCTAGTACACAATTCACTTTGAAGCTCTGGTTTAACAAAAACCGACGGTTAATAAGCAAATTCGCCGAGAAATAATAAGCTCTGGTTTTAAATTTTGAGTTCACCACAAAAGCCAAAATAGAGAAGAATGTAGTCTAGAAGACGATTATAGATAAAGAGAAATCGTTTTGAAGAACTTTGAAGCCAAAGATGAAAACGATAATGACGATTTCAGAAAAAAGAGAGAAAAAGGAAAATATTTTAATCTGATTGCATTTTTAGAATGATCTGGAACATAACCAAATTATTAAACCCACAATAACAATCACACTTTCATTATGCATGGGCATAGGTTGGTTTTGTTCATTAAACATGGCCCCAATGATTAATTTTGATTTGTTTTGTATGAATCTTTGAAAAACTTAAAATGTCTAAGAATCTTAAGAAAGTCTATGGATATAAACTATTAATTTTAATGTGTTTTATATAAAAATGCTATAGTAAAATATTAAATTGTACAAAAACTGCTCCCCCAGTACTCCTTGATTTATATCCGATTTTTTTTAAAATCGCTAGGCTTGGACTGAGCGTTCGACTCACGCCTAACGCGATCCCAAACAAGGCTCAAACCTAATGGTTCAGTTCGGTTGAAAAGTCTTTCGGTTTAGATTGTTAGGTTGGAATAAAATTTACACACCATAAAGTACCAAATAAATACGATATTTTGGTTTGTGTTGTAAATTTAAGATTATGAACTATAGTCAACGGAAATACGATTTAGTAATTTATTTTTAAGTTGTAATAAATAACAATCATGAAGTTAAATTTAAAATTTTCTGTATTTCGAATGTGTGTTTGACTTAGAAAAAACTTCCGCACTTTTGTCAGTTGATTTAATTATAGCATTAGGTCGGATTACTTCTTCGGATTTATGTTAGCATTGGTAGGTCATTAAATCTATTTCAAATGAACTTACCATAGTTTAGAATGACTAAAGTTTTAATATATTTTTCGTAGAATGATTAATATTTTCTATATATTAAATGTGTGTTTTTGACGTGGAAAAAACTTCCGCAGTTTTGTCAGTTCATTTAATTATAGCATTAATTTCGACCACTTCTTCGGGTTTATTTTAGCATTGGTAAGTCGTTAAATCTATTTCTTAATTTATTGACTTACCATAGTTTAGAATGATTAAATTTTTAATATATTTTTCGTATTTCAACACTATATAAAAAGATTTTCTCGTTTTATATTTATATATATTGTTTTTATCTTTCGTTCTATGAAGTCATTTTAATCTTTTGTTTTATGAATTCATTTTAATCATCAGGTCGAGTTGATGTTCAAATGGAGTTTCCATTGCATACAAACAATGAAAATCTCGCCATAAGTAACAATCAACAACTTCTTAATGACGATGATGTATCTCATTTGCAGAATGGATATCTTAATTCATTCGACGATATTTTGAGTTATGCTTCTCTCAATAGATGGTTTGATCCACCGATTCCGACCGCTGTCTCTCATCCCCATCACCAAAATTTGGTATCATCGATCCCTGTCCAAAAAATATTTCTTTGAATTCGAACGTAGAAACTACTCAAAATCCTCCAAATTACAAACCTCCCACAATCAAAATACCCTCAACATATCCTCTCATGGATATCAATTCCTATTCAACCATCGATTCTTTTAAAGAAAGCCAAATTTTTTTTAAGATCTATAGCACCCCAATCTCTAAAGAACTTGAGGGTATATCTTATAATTTTTGTGATGTTCAGGGGAATATTAAGCAGGATGAGGTTGTGCACGATCATAGGTTTATCATTGGTGGTCAAGAGACAAATCTCGATCAAATGGCTCAATCTCAACCATTTGATTTTGTTGGACCAAATAGTATCAGCATCACAAACAAAAATATCATTAATCAATCTCAAGATCAAGTGGTGAAAAGCATACCCTCTAAGAAAGCTAACACCATCAAATGGAAATGGACAAAAACAGAAGATAGGCAAGTTTTTTTACCATTCTATCATAAAAGTAAAAATTCAATTCATTCTCGATATTCTCATATATTGTTGGTATGGTTTTTTATTTCTTGGAAATTTTATAAATATATAGGATACTAGAACGAATGGTGGAACGTTATGGAACCAAAAAATGATCAATGATTTCAAAGATGTTTGAAGGACGACAAGGGAAACAATGTAGAGAGAGGTGGCATAACCATCTTCGCCCTGATATCAAGGTGATATCTTTTAGTCTTTCATCTTTTTATCGTGATATAAATATTTTTAATGTGCTTAATGTGCGTGTTTATATGCATAGTCATGATTCGTGTATATATTTATATATGCATATGTTTATGCTCGATTGATTATTTAGTCACAATAATTTCTATTTTTATATTATATATATATATATGTATATACTTGTATGCATATATATCTAGAATTAATTTCAATTGCAAAAAACAAATCATAGTAATCAAAATATACATGTCTTGTATCAAATTTGTAGTCTTTTTGCATATAATTATTCATGTTTTTAATTCAAATAATTTTCAAAAGCAACTAGTAGTTTTATTAGTATATTCTTCTAGATCTTAACATCAATAGATACTTATGACCATATGCATACAACATTATTAACATAATTATTTATAAACACCCACTAATATATGTTTACAGAAAGATAGTTGGAGTGCAGAAGAAGATCAAATGTTGATTGAAGCTCACAAGATCGTTGGCAACAAATGGACAGAAATCGCTAAAAAACTTCTTGGGCGAAGCGAAAACAGAATTAAAAATCATTGGAACGCCACAAAACGTCGAGTAGAATTAATGAAAACTAAGCAAAATGATGAAAATGCTCATTTGCTCCACAACAACATTCTTGAAAATTATATAAGGTACAACACTATCAACTATGATCTTTTGAAGATTATTAAAAATGATGACACCAACTATGGATACAATTTTGATGGAGCGTTAAATATGAATTTGGATACTAGAGTGAAAAGTGATGCCCCATTAGATGATGCGCCTACAACATCAGTTTATGTACCAGTTACAGCATCATCTACCAGTGAGGATGACTTCGGAGAACTTTTGGATTTATGGGCCAATCTATGATGGACCACACATGACTATGATTTATCGGTATTATCTTGGATGACATGCTCATCAAATGCCTAAGTATATTATGTGATGTAATATTTTGAACGAGAGATCAACTCTTGTCATCTTTTTCTTTTATCAAGCACTTTCATAATATAATGATATAAATATTTAAAGTACATGGTGGATGAAAATTGCAGAATTTGTTTTAAATTTTAGGTATTTTATATCAATTCTTATTTTGCATATAAAATCATACAAAAAGTTAAAATCAATATTTGTGCCGTTTAACCATGATTTTACAACAAACAAATATAAATTTTAAAAATAATTAGAATCACGATTTGACATGAAACTTGTAGAATCGAGGTTTTAAAATGCCTTGATTTCTCCATTATAGAGTATGATTTCC
Source organism: Arabis hirsuta (assembly GCA_964056655.1). Taxonomy (NCBI): domain Eukaryota; kingdom Viridiplantae; phylum Streptophyta; class Magnoliopsida; order Brassicales; family Brassicaceae; genus Arabis; species Arabis hirsuta. Next base: position 27,536,659 of record OZ053309.1, on the reverse strand, counting down.
TTCTAATGTTTCTTATTCTTTTGAAATTTTTCGGTGCATGGAGTTTTATGACAAAGTTTATAGAAACTTCGATTGACATTATGTTTAAAGGCTCATCAAATCAGTTTACTTCTGTATCTGTAGCAAAAAATTTGATTGTTTATGTTGTACTATTTACAACTTCAATCCTAAGCATTAGATCACTTAGTGTGTTCTTTAATTCTATGGCGTCGTCTTTTCTCTAAGCAACAATATCATTGAGCTCCTCCATGACTTTTGTTGTTTAAGTATTAGGCTCGCATCTATCTTGTTCTTCTATGTTTTTGCTTTGCTTTTATAGCAGTGTTCGTGTTCTCCCTTATGGCTTTATTTTTATGTCATGTGAACAATTTCATCTTTATGCAGAATAGTTAATCTAGTGAAATATTTGTGAACAAAAAAAAAGATTTACAAAATTATTTGCACATATTAATAATAATAATATCTTAATACAATAAAAAAATTTATCTTTGTGATTTAACATTTTCAGTATATGATATTTGTTTCTCATTTAACCAAAGATAACTTATTTGAATATTGGTTTTCAAGTCATCTTTCAATCATATATCAGGACTCGAATCACATCAAGACGAACACAAATCTCCATATTTGGATGAAACTTCCTCGCATCACCAACTAAGTCTCCTAGAAACATCAACCTCTTGTGGGAGAAGAGATGGTCAGAAACGTTCTTGAAATCAACCCATAATGACATGGAAGATTTGGGTTTAAACTAGAATTCAAGTATCCCACTCATTGACCATCGTTGCGATGTCTTAAATATGCTAGAACTGTTGATGCAACACACTTGTTTTGACTTGAGCATTGTCGATGCGAAAAGCGTCTATTTTGGATTGAGGAACTGATCATTAATACGAAATATAGGAGTGTCAAAATGGATAACCTGACTCAACCCGACCCAAATCCACATGGGTTTGAGATTTTAATGAGCGGGTTTGACCCGCCCCATTTATTATGTGGGTTGAATTTACATATCCAAACCCAATAATATGAAACCCGTTGGCTAAATAGGTTATATGGGTACCCACATTCAAATTAGATATCATAATAAATTAATTAAAAAAAACTACACCATTTCATATTATTATAAATAAATCCAACAAAAAATTTCAATTTTGAAGTAATAAACTAAATTAAAATGTCTTCATATCTTAAGATAAATAAAAACAATAAAGCCGTAAAATCAATAGAATCATAAAAACCAAGATTAATTTAAAAAACATTTGAATCTTCGTTTGGTTCATGTGCTTCTTTGTATGCATCTGTTTCCTTGCCATCGTCATCACTTTCATTGTCTACAAATAAGAAGAAAGAATATCATCAACTGGGATAATATTAATAACTAGTATTAAAATCAATAAATATAAATGATAAATTTACTTTTTTCATCAGTTGTAAAACCAAATAACCAAAATGTCGTATAAAGTAAAGCTTGGACATGTAGCCGATTCTGGTATTTGTACAAAGTAAAGCTTAGAACATGTTTATGAAACTCTAATCTTTTAAAGTACTCTAATATATATTAGTTTATTTTTATTTTTATGATAAACCCGTGGGCTATCCACGATCCTAATAGGTTTATCCATTAAATCCATAATCTTAATAGGGTAACCCACCAAAACCTATTTATTTATATAGGTAAAAAATTTCAACCCTTATATACTAAAATTATGGGAGGGTTTGGATAACCCATAGGTATCGACCTATTTTGACACCTCTTAGCGGAATAACTGGTTTTGCAACACCATCAATGCTCTCAACAGAGGCAGACCACTGCAACGAGGTAATTCATTGTCAGAAAAGGTCGTGGTCCAAAGCCATTTCTGAACAGAACTAATGACGAAACTGAAAGGGGATGAATCAAGAAAAGTTCTTTTAAAGACGGAGACCTTGGCAGCCATGTCGGAGATATCACCGAATATCGATATTTTGACGAAGACGAGAAAAGAAAAGCTTAGAGAATAGCGACTAGGACTTTCAAACTATGATTTTACAATTGGAACGTAAATACAAACTAAAAACTTAAGATCGCGCACTAAAAGTTTGATTTAGCATAAAATCGATAAATTGCTGAATTGTTAATCACATTATTGGTACATTTCTTTAGTATAGTCACTCTTTATATATTAAATTAAATTAAATTAATAAATATTATTTAACTTACATAAATCTCTTTTAAACTGGAACACCTAGTTTAAATAGGTCTAAGTAAATAAGTAATTTTAGATGGTATAAATGGACAGTTCTAATAACCTAAAAACTAAACGGATTTAAATTTTAAACAAGACAAGTTTAAACGGGCTAACTGGCTAAGTCAACATCCATAGTCTCACTAATTTGTTTTGACTGTTTCTTTTATATCATTACCACTAAAATATATGTTTTTATCCTAATCAAACCATAATTTTTCAATTGGAACGTATATTCGATAGTGAAATAACAACAAATCTGCAAATTATAATATGACGCTATATTTATAAAGGTGCAGAATTGTTAATCATTTTTTTTCTTGTCAATCACTATTAATTGGTATACATATATCATTGTAATCAGATTTTTATTTTTGACAAAACTCAACTAAAATCAATTAAAATCTAATTATATAAAATCATTGAACTTGTAGAAGTCTGAAAAAACTGAACATCTCTAAATGGACAACAACAAAAATACATCTCTAAATGCGATAAATTATTTCCAAATGTTTTGTATACATTTTAAAACACCAAAAATATAAATTTGTGTATGAAACTGGCATTCATTAAAATATTTATTTTATGAATCTATGTATCTCTTATATATTAATTGGGAAGTGGTTTATAAGAATATGTTTATGTGTCATCTCTATATTCACTATTCTAAATAAAATATGACATGACTAGAATGAATTATGATATTGCAATAGACTATTATTTCTTACCTTTTAAAGTTTTGATTGTTGAAAAAATCTTTCCAAATATTTATTTATGGAATTTTTTTTAAAAAAATACGGATTAGTTTTAACTTAAACAAATTTAGAGAAACATTTGGGCACAAAAAAAAAAGATCAAAAGACAAATTATTATTGTGATTATAAGTTAAAATTAAAAATTAAGATTTCAAAATTCAACTATCAGATGTCATTGTCCCTTATTCATTTGCTAATCAATTACTTCCTCTGTCCCATTATATAAGATAGTTAAACATTATTTTTTGTTCCATTTTATAAGATGTTTTACATATTTTTATGCAAAATTTATTGTATGTGACCATCTATACTTTACAGTCATTTTTTTATTGGTTGATATATTTTTAGTTAGGTATTAAATGATACATTTAATGCTATAAAAACAAAAACAAAATTAAATTTATATCGTTCTTAAGCTCTACGCTTTTTATTAGAAAATCTTATATTATGGGATAAATGGAGTAATAATTTGTTATAAAATTATACTAATAACAATCAACACACTTGATAATTTAAATTAATTGAGTTATATTCACACAATATTTTTTTTGACATATTCTCTTTAAAAAATATTAACCTATCATTAATCAACACAGCTAAGTCTTTTCATCATAAAATAAACATAATTCAAATTCAGAAAAAAAACAAATATTATGATCAAATTGTTTTTCACGATAAAATAATATTATGAAAAATTTAAATTACAAAAAAAAATTTCCTTATACGTTGATAACGTTCCTTAAAATAATATTATCTATATATGTTTCATCCATAATCCACAAAACTAATAAAAATAATATTTATTTTTCTTAAAATTTAGTTTTTATCAAACGAAACTACAAATAAATACAAAATTAACTACAATTTGATTTTAATTAATAAATCACAAATAGATTAAAAAAATAATATATATATATATATATATATATATATATATGTAATCGTGATCTTAAAGAACAAGAAGATAATGAGATATTGATTAAGATAAATTTTAAAAAAAATTTGAACTTAGGTAAACCTAATTATCTTTAACAAAAATATACTTAAGTATTGTATATATTCGTGTTGAGACATTAGAAATTATAAATAATATTAGTTGATCAAAAATTTATTTTAACATAATTTATATATTATATACATACGTGTTTTGGGTGAAGTTTTTCAAATTCATATTTCTATCATCATATTTATTTTAAGATCTTATATACGTAAACATATCTTTTGAATTAAACTTCTATTTTTTTCTATTTTATTGTTTATTCTCTATTTTATGAATTCAATAAAGAATGTGTAATGACTTCATCTTTTTGAATATTGTCTTCAACATTTGAAAAAGTTTGAAAATAATTGTTTTATCAATTTCTTTATCCTAATTCAAAATTTACTCCAAATTATGCTCATTTTAATTATCTTTGTTTTGTGTTTTCAGAAGGATAAAAATTAAAAATAATGGAAGAACATGAGCTAATACATAAAAATAAATTCATTGAGTAAATTAACAGGTAAAAGATGAAGATCTAAGATAACTATAATTTTAATCGAATATTATTGATAATGTTTAACCATGAAACGAAGTTTTTCTAATTAATTTGATACTTCGGAAATTAGAAAAATACTTAGGAATCACCTAGTAAGTTTTATTTTACAAGTTGAGATCTTTAGAAATGAAATTTCGAACAACTTTGAATTTGAAAGTACATGCATAGGTAAGTTTGCTATCTTGTTTTTAAATTGTGTCAACGGAGAAAGCGAAAAACATCTTTTAAAACTCGTGAAGTAAAAAATAAGAAGAAGAAAAAAGATGAAACTTGGAAATCATGCAAAGCCACACCTCTACTACTCTAACATCTCACCGTCTTAGGTGTCCTCTTCTCATCACTCCAACTTCATCTATAAATTCCTTCTCTAAAAGTTTTAATTTTATTACAAATCGAGAAGAAGTGAGAAGATTTTAAGTAAACATTTACTCAATACTATCTTACAATGGCGGATACACATCGTGTTGATCGTACTGATAGGCACTTGCAATTTCAGTCGCCGTATGAAGGCGGTCGAGTTAATCTTCAGTATGAAGGCGGTGGTGGCGGTGCGGGAGGTTACAAGAGCATGATGCCTGAGAGTGGCCCATCTAGCACCCAAGTAAAGTCTTTTTTACATGTTCGTTTTTGGTAATTACATCTTCATGCATACAAAGCTAATGAAATGATTCTTGGGATCAAAGGAGAAGTATGGAGTTATCTTCTACTTTTTAGGAAAAAAAAAGATTATGAAATGATTTTTGACACTGTAACATGGTTCTCTCATGTATATATTGCTAAATTAAACATTATGTTTTGAACCTAAAAATGGTCCCATCTACATATATGTTACATGCATATACCTTCTTGATCTTATGCTTATTATGATTGTTAATTAAACATTATTTTTGAGATATATATCACTTGAAGTGATCGGCTCGGCACGGTTACATGCATAGACCTAGTTAGGTTGTCCTGGTTTTATTATAACCATAGTTGAATAAATTTAATTTTTGAAATATCACCAAAAATGGTCCGGTCAGGATAGTTGTATGTTTATACCATATTATTGTTATGATTGTAAAATAAGTATGATGGTTTTGAAAGTTCTACTAAAATTGTCCGATCGATGGTTACATTCATATACATGTTTTTTGTGGTTTTATTATTATGGTTTTTAATTAAACATTTTTTGTTTCAAGATATTGTCCCTTTTGGTGGGAGTCCCAGTAGTCGGTTCTCTACTTGCCTTAGCCGGTTTACTCCTAGCCGGTTCGGTGATCGGTTTGATGATTGCTTTACCACTTTTCCTACTCTTCAGCCCGGTTATAGTGCCAGCGGCTCTAACCATCGGGCTCGCAACGGTGGGCTTCTTGACCTCGGGAATGTTCGGTTTAACCGGTCTTAGCTCAATCTCGTGGGTCATGAACTATCTTCGTGGAACCAGACGAAGTGTACCTGAGCAATTGGAGTATGCTAAGAGGAGAATGGCTGATGCGGTTGGGTATGCCGGACAAAAGGGTAAAGAAATGGGTCAGCATGTGCAGAATAAGGCCCATGATGTTAAACAATATGATATTTCTAGGACCGGCCAGGATACTACCAAGGGTCACGAGGCTACTCAGAGGACAACGGTCGTATGATGAGTTTGTTTCAAGGGTAGTTATGTATTTTCGCTATGATATCTGCATTTCTGTGTTTTTCTTTTTTTAATATTAAGAATCATGTACTGTGTTTGTGTGTTTGTAAGCATGAAAGACCGTAAGTGTTTGTAGTAATATTTGAATGTTCAATAATTTATCCATCCTCTTATGTCACAATGATCATATTATATGTACAAAAGAAATGCATATTTAGGTTGCTTTTGATGGCAACGGAATGAGAAACACATGTGTCCAATTAAAATTACTGAACACTGAAATTTCAGAAACTACCAATAATCTCTGCAAGAGCAAGAACCTTGTGAGAAATGATGAAACCTCTTAGAATCTCTAATAACGAGTCTCCTTTTCTCAATCAATGATATTGCTTTTGCTGTTTCATGACAATCTCCACATATTCTAAGATTCTTCCTTATGATTATTGTCTCCATTGGACTAATCACTAAAAGCCCAAAAGCCATTGCAATCTTCTCACTGTGTTGATTAAGCATTTCCTCTTTCACATCTTCATCTACATCATGTAACACAAACTCTGTTCTTGATTTATACCCTAATTCATTCTTCATCTTCTTTCTAATCTCTTTAAGTTTCTTCTGTATCTTCTCTGATTCAGGATGAGACCAATCTCCAACAACAAACTTATGAATCTTATTACCATGTTCAATGTAGCTACACCCTTTAGCTCTTACAAGACCTTTCTGTTTCATCAGTTTCCTTGTTCTTGAAGCATCTTTCCATTGACCAGAAGCTGAATAGATATTTGATAGCATTATGTAGTTTCTACCATCACAAGGCTCTAATTCAAACAATCTCTCCGCGGCTTTTATTCCGAGTTGTGTATTTCCGTAAACTCTACAAGCACCAAGCAAAGCTCCCCAAACACCAGAACTTGGCTCCATTGGCATCTCTTTGATCAATCTATAAGCTTCTTCAAGTAACCCGGATCGACCCATGAGATCGACCATACATGAGTAGTGATCTAACCTCGGCTCAATTCCGTATCTTTTCGACATTGTTTCGAAATAATGCTTACCTTCTTCGACAAGACCAGAGTGACTACAAGCGCTTAACAAGTGAGTGAAGGTCACATGATCAGGACTAATACCATAGTGAACCATGAGCTCAAAATGCTTAATAGCCTCTTTTCCATAACCATGAGTGGCATAAGCAGCGAGCATTGCTGTCCACGCCAAGCTATCTGGACACTTAATCTCCAGAAAAACCGTAGACGAATCCTCCAACCTCCCTAGTTTCGCATACAAGTCTAATAACGCTGTCGTTATACACTTGTTTGCATTAAACCCGGAAACCACGATTAACCCGTGAATTCCATGCGCCAATTTCGCTACCCCAATGCCTTCACAGACACGAAGAACAGCCAAAAATGCGGCTTGATCGAGCATGTTCCCAATCCTTCTGCTCATGTTGAAGTAAGACAGGCCTTCTTCAGCTAAACCGTTTAGCAAGTGAATCAAAATCATCGTATTCCACGAAACCAAATTCTTTACGCTTGAATCCTCAAACAATTTACAAGATGAAGTCAAATCTCCAGTCTTTCCATACCAATTGATAAGAGCATTCACAACTTTCACTTCCTCATCAAATACACCAGATTTCATCACCAACCCATGAATGCAACGTCCCTCTTCTCTACTTCTACCATAAACACAAGCCGAAATAATCGACAAAAACGTAACTTCATTAGGTCTAAAACACATCTCAGATCTCATCATTCTAGATAACGCCTCAAAACATTTACCCAAATATCCTCTCCTTGTATACCCAGATATCAAAGAGTTCCAAGAGACTAAATCTCTCTCAGGCATTTCATCGAACAGTTTCTCTGCACAAATTTCATGACCGAGTCTCAAGTAACAACCAACAAGCTGGTCCCCAATAAATCCATGTCGATAACTCACTGACTTCACTACTTTACAATGAAGCAAACGACATTTGAAAATGGAGACGCAAGAAGTTATAGAATCGATCAATGATGAAACATTTGCCATCTAAACTCCAAAAGTTATACAACGGAGAAGAAGAAGATCGTTCTTAATTCAAACAAAAAAGGTTGACTACTTATTTCTCCACGAAATATTTGATATCTGCTTATATATTACCTATCCAAAAGATGATCTCTACCTATGCTAAAAGTTAAATTTCTATATATCTATCAAACGAAAATTACTATATATCCATAAATCTGATTTAAATCGATTTTATTAAAAATCAGAGACCAAATCAATCCAACCCAAAAAAACTATATTTTAAACCGAATTTTGAATCGAACCACGACTTGATTCGTAAACCCAATTCTTTCTACCCCAACCCGACTCTCTCTCTTTCTTCTCCTTCTTCTTCTCTATCATCCTCTCTTTCTCTGCCATAGATGAGTTCAATAATCACAATTTCAATATCCCAAATCTTTTCTCGTGGACCCGCACGATGAACCCTAATCACCACCACAACAATCCTTCTATTAAATCACAATCTAAAACAACAACACTAGTACCAAAACTCAAATCTTTACAACAACTACTTTTTCAATTCTGTTTTTTTTCTTCTTATTATTACCATTGCTCAATCCAAGTGCAATCAGGATCAATACAGAGAAGTTGGTGACGAATAGTTTATAACCTGATCAAACCCAAAATCAAAAACTTAAACTTTCCCCTAAATTCACAAAAATTTGACATTAGAGAGTAACAAACAAAAACTAACCTTAAGAAGTACTCTATCTTTATTATTAATATAATCATGCCATTCTTCATCAGATGGATAACCACCGGAAAAATCTGCAGTCGGAGACCTACCGGAGAAATTAAAAAAAAATCAAAACTTTATCACTAAAACAATCATGAATTTATGACCCAATACTCCACAAAGATCGATTTGAAAAACCCAGAAAATTTAAGAACTAAATCATCGAGTTTCTGCATCTTGAGACAAAACATGGAACGAATAGCTTCTGCATCTGGGAACACATCAGTGATATGAGGTAGGTTGAATCGCTCCTCGAAATCTCTCTGATATTTCATGGGAATTTTTATTTTGTTTGGTTTGGGAATCGTTAAGGAGGGATGATTCCATGGTTGATTGTATCAGCTCTTCAATTAGCAGAGCTATCAGTGGGTTCCGTTGTTCATATGCTTTATGGGCTTTACATATTCAGCTCCGCCGTCGCCGGAGATCTCACTCAGACGTCAAGCGAATCAATCTTCAAACCCAAAACCATCATTGAATTCGAACAAATTGATCAAGGGAGGAAGCGACAAACGCTAATGTCATTAGCCTAATGATTTGCCTCCCATTGTTTTGGTCCATGGGATTTTCGGATTTGGTCCATTGTTTTTTGTTGTTCATGAACTGAATTTGCCATTGCAGAGATTGGGTGGTTTATCATGTTTTGCAGGAGCAGAGAGAGAGAGAGAGAGTCGGGTTGGTTTAGAAAGAATTGGGTTTACAAATCGGGTTTAAAATATAGTTTTTTCAGATTGGATTGGTTTGGTCTCTGATTTTTAATAAAACCGATTTAAATCAGATTTATGGGTATATAGTAATTTAATTTTCATTTGGTGGGTATATAGAAATTTAACTTTCAATCTATGGACATATAGGTAGAGGTCATCTTTTGGGCAATATATAGACAGATATCAAACATTTGGTGGGCAAATAGCTAGTCGACCCAACAAAAAAAGGTAATTGCAAAAGCTGCAATTGCAAATATGCCACTCTGTGCTTTGAACACGAATACACATTTGCTTTATCATTTAACGAAACATGTATTAATTTAATTTAGATGGTAACACATATCAAATTTAAATAATCTAAAAATAGATAAAAAAATTGTAAATGAATTATTTCTTGATTTAAATTAGTGTGCACATAAATAGAAATGATAAACTCTTTTAATAAAAGAAATTATAGTTATTCTTAGATGCATTTTCTAATTTTTTTTTATAATTTCCAACTAAAAAAGGGGTTGCTCACCATCACCTTTTTTTTTTTTTTTTTAATCAAAATTTGGTTTTCTCATTAAACCGGTGTCAAATCGCAAATTGTTGATACATCATATAAAATAGATTTAGCTAGACGATCTGCTTCTTCATTTTGTATTCTGGTATAAACGCAAAAGAGATTTCGATATCCAATGCGATTTTTGCGATATCTTGCAAAATTCCACAGATATCTAGGTGGAGAGCGCCAGAATTGACTAGATTGATCAGTTGTTTTGAGTCCGAGGCCATCGTAAATCTGGTGAGATTCCTTGAAGCTGCTTGTGTCAACGCCTCTCTCATAGCCACTGCCTCTGCCATCAATGCGGAGCTGATCCTGTATTCAATCGTTGAGCCTTGATCCCTGATTCTATTCTGCTTGTCTTTGATGATCCAGCCCAGCCCAGCGATGTGTCGATCCGTCTTCCAAGCCGCATCTGAGAGGACACTTATTTCTCGCCGTTCTGTTGGTGCAAACATGTCTGATTTCGGGGTTGATTTGATCTGGGGTTGTGCCAAGCCCCAATCTCTCGCATCGCGGATTGCCTTGGTGATAGTCTCTGTCGTTGTGAAGGTTCGGTTCTGGAAAATTCTTTGATTTCGTGATATCCAGAGAGACCAAGCGATCCAGGGGAGTAATGGTCCTTCACTGATTCCTGTTGGGGGAGACATATGTTCTGGTTTGCTTGGAGGAGAAGGGATTGGAAGTTCGAAACAAGTGTCACAGATATCTCATCTGTGAAAGGCGGCATCTTCCAAACTTCTTGTGCAAAAGGGAAATGAATTAGCAAGTGATCTACTGTCTCTGGTTCCCCGCATCTGATGCATTGAATATGTGTCATGAGTCCTATGGATGCCAGTTGGGCTCCCACCGGTAATACTTCTTTTATGGCCTTCGATAGGAATACTTTTACCTTGTGAGATGTTTTATGTTCCAAATTCCTGATTTCCAGTCAAAACTAGGATTGTCCGGTTGGTTAATCAGGTATGAGTTGCTTTCCCTTGCCACATGGTATCCTGACTTTGCTGAGTATTCTCCAGAGACGTTGCCCAGCCAGACAAATCGGTCCTTTGCATCCGTTGTGCTTGGTTTCAGGTTCATAATAGCTTCCTCTATATTTGGCAAGATTTCTCTTATCTTTCCTACATTCCAATCTTCTGTAGTAGGGTGCAGTAGGTCTGAAACTGATATATCCTTTGTGTATTTGTTTGGAGGTCCCATAGGTTGCATTGGGGTACTTAGGGAGAGCTAGAGATTGTGTAAGACCTTGGTGTTTTTCCCGTTTTCGATGACTTTTCCTAGCCTCTGCTTTAAGAGGTTCGTGCCTATCAAGATGTTTCTCCAGCCATGTGATGTAGACCTTGGTTGTTGGGCCTCTAGAAACGGTGTTGTTGCGCAGTATTTTCCCATAAGGATCTTTGCAAGTAGACAATTTGGGTTTTGGAGAATCCGCCAGCTCAATTTGGCCAGGAGAGCCTCATTGAAGCTTTGTATATCCCTAAAGCCCAACCCCCTGCCTTCTTACACATGGTTAGTTTATCCCATGCCACCCAGCACATCTTTTTTGTTCCATCATTTTTATCCCACCAGAATCTTGTCAATGTAGATTGTATCGTTTGCAGAGACTCATTGGGAGCTTGAAGCATGTCATAGCATATGTTGGCATTGCGGATAGGACTGATTGAAGCATAATCATCTTGCCTGCTGAGGAGAGGAACTTGGTTGACCAGCTGATGGCGCGTTGTTTGATTCGGTCCACTATCATGTTGAACATATCCTTTTTTTTCCTACCAAAGTGCTCCGGTAGTCCCAGGTACTAACCAAGACCTCCTTCTTTTGGGATTCCTAGGGCTTCCTTTACCCTATCTTTAAGTTCTTGTGGGGCTTTTGAAGAGAAAGTAATCGCTGATTTCTGGCAGTTTATCTTTTGCCCTGATGCTGCATCGTATTGCTTGAGTATTATTATCAGAGTCTTTATACTAGTCTTGTTTGTTTTCTAAAAAAACATAGTATTGTCTGCAAATAGGAGATGGTTGATCTGAGGACTTTGTTTTGCGACTCTGAGGCCTGGTAACTTCCCTTTCTCCTGAGCTAGTTTACATAACCCAGACAAAAATTCAGAGCATAGTCTGAAGATATAAGGTGATAGGGGATCTCCTTGTCTGATTCCTCTAGAGGGTAGAATAGATCCCTTGGTTGTTCCATTTAGAAGGAAAGAATAAGACACTGAAGTTATGCATTGCAATATCCAGTTGACCCAAACTTGATGGAACCCTAGTCTTTCCAGAACTGCTTTGATGAAATCTCATTCTAGTCTATCATACGCCTTACTCATGTCTGTTTTAACAGTCATTGAACATCTTTTTGTTGCTGCAGATGTTTGGAGGTAGTGAAGGACTTCGTGGATGATCAAGACATTGTCTGAAATGGCTCTGCCTTGGACAAAAGCCGACTGGTTTTCTGAAACCAGCCCTTATAAAACCGGCTGCAATCTTCTGGCTTCTGGTAAGGATCTTGGAGAACACTTTGTAATAAACATTACATAGTGATATAGGTCTGTAGTCTGCCACTGTTTTAGGACTCTTTATCTTAGGAATCAGTCTAATGTGAGTGTTGTTGATTGACCTTGGTAGGATTCCTGATTTGAAAATTTCTTGTACCTCCTTCACTATTGCAGTTCCAACTGATCCCCAATTTGCCTGGAAGAAACCGGCTGAGAAGCCATCATGCCCTGGGCTTTGTCTTTGTGGATGGAGAATAGGGCAACACGAATCTCCCTTGCTAAAGGTTTTTTCACCAGTACTGCATTTGTAGCCACATAGATGCTGGGATGGATGGCTTTTTGGACCGTTTCTTTCCTATCTCCTGGTTGAGAGGTAAACAAGTTATCAAAGTATTTGTTGATAGTCTCTGCTATTTGATCCTTATCATAGTTTGTTTTCCCCCTCACAGTCTTTGATAACTATGATGTTATTTATCACTCTTCTTGTTCTGGTACTGGCATGGAAGTATCCAGTATTCCTGTCTCCCAGATTTAGCCATAATTGTCTGCTTCTTTGTCTCCAGTAATCCTCCTCTGCTTTGTAGGCCAGAGCTAGCTCAGAATTGATTGACTGGATTTTTTCAACCTTTGTAGTGTGGCAGGACATGGCTTGTTCTAGTTCTTCTAGCATTTGGTTGATGGAACACCAACGGATTAAACAGACGAAACACCGACGGAACAAACCGACTAACCAAATTGAACATAAAACCCGAACCAACATTTTAAAATTAAAAACCAAACCAATTTTCCTTTTACATGTAGTGAACAAATATAACCGAACTATATTGAACCGAATTTAGTTTAGTGCATTGAACCGTTCCAAAAACTACCTAAATCAAAGACTATTATTATTGCTTTCTTCAAAGGAACATGTAGTAGTCAAATGTGTCATCACCTGTAAAATATCACTCTTTTACAAACAAAAAAATAACGACACTCTCTCGACCAAAAAGCAAAAAAATGTGAGAATGCTTGCTCGCTACTCTAAAACCTAGATATAAACTCTCTCTCTCGCGTTCATTCTTTTCGTCTCTCAAAGTTTTTTCTCTCTCTAAGTTCTCTCTCTCTCGGAGTCGTCTTTTATCTCATAAGCATGGTTTTAATGGCGATGATTTGAGCTGTTGGGAAGGTGGTTAAGCATCTCTCCGCGGAGAAGGTTGTTCTCGGCGTTGGAGACACCATCGTATCAATATACAAGAAGATCAACCCGTCCGGATCGGGGGTACATCGGGAGGAGAACATACCGTCGCTGTCGGTGATGAAGGATCACGGGGACAGGTCGTCGCCGTTGGTGATGAAGGATCACGGGGCCTGGCCGTCGATGTCAGTGGACACGCCGTACAAGTCATAGGAGAAGGTGGGGTATCCGAAAAAGCGAAGCTTGTTCTTACCGTCGGGATTGTGGCAACTTCGGTTATCTATTACGCCAGCTGCCGCCGTAAACCTTAAGCGTTACACTACAAGAAAACAAGCCGTTACCGACAAGCTATTTCGTCAGTATTTCGTCGGTAACAGCCCTAACTGACGGAAACCCGACGCGAAAAGTTTGTCGGTTCTATCTGGTCAGTAATTGCATTTCGTCGGCTTTTCGTCGGTTATTACCGACAAAAAACCGACGGATAAAACTGACGAAACAACAATGGATTAAACTGACGAAAAACTGACGGATTAAACCGACGAAGCAGCGATAGATTGAACCGACAGAACACCGACGGAACAAACCGACTAACCAAATTGAACATAAAACCCGAACAAATATTTTAAAATTAAAAGCCAAACCAATTTTCCTTTTACATGTAGTGAACAAATATAATCGAACTAGATTGAACCGAATTTAGTTTAGTGCATTGAACCGTTCCAAAAACTACCTAAATCAAAGACTATTATTATTGCTTTCTTCAAAGGAACATGTAGTAGTCAAATGTGTCATCACCTGTAAAATATCACTCTTTTACAAACAAACAAAAAACGACACTCTCTTGACCAAAAAGCAAAAAAAATGTCAAAAGATATTTTCGATTTGCTTGCTCGCTACTCTAAAACCTAGATATAATCTCTCTCTCTCTCTCTCGCGTTCATTCTTCTCGTCTCTCAAAGTTTTCTCTCTGTCTAAGTTCTCTCTCTCTCTCGGAGTCTTCTTTTGTCTCATAAGCATGGTTTTAATGGCGATGATTTGAGCTGTTGGGAAGGTGGTTAAGCATCCCTCCGCGGAAAAGGTTGTTCTCGGCGTTGGAGACACCATCGTGTCAATATACAAGAAGATCAATCCGTACGGATCAGAGGGTACGTCGGGAGGAGGACATACCGTCGATGTCAATGATGAGGATCACGGGGACAGGCTGTCGCCATCGGTGATGAAGGATCACGGAGACAGGCTGTCGACGTCGGTGGACTCGCCGTACTTGTCGTAGGAGAAGGTGGGGTATCCGGAAAAGCGAAGCTTGTTTTCGCCGTCGGGATTGTGGCAGCTTCGGTTATCTATTACGCCAGCCACCACCATAAACCTTAAGCGTTACACTACAAGAAAACAGGCTGGTACCGACAAGCTATTTCGTTAGTATTTCGTCGGTAACAGCCCTAACTGACAGAAACCCGATGCGAAAAGTTCATCGGTTCTATCTGGTCGGCATTTGCATTTTGTCGGTTTTTCGTCGGTAATAACCGACGAAAAACCGACAGATAAAACAGATGAAAAACCGATGAAGAACTGACGGATTAAACCGACGAAACAACGATAGATTGAACCGACGATAAACCGACAGATTGAACCGACGAAACACCGACGGATTAAACCGACGAAACACCAAAGGAACAAACCGAGTAACCAAATTGACAATAAAACCCGAACCTACATTTTAAAATTAAAAGCCAAACAAATTTTCCTTCTACATGTAGTGAACAAATATAACCAAACTAGATTGAACCGAATTTAGTTTAGTGCATTGAACCGTTCCAAAAAACTACCTAAATCAAAGACTATTATTATTGCTTTCTTCAAAGGAACATGTAGTAGTCAAATGTGTCATCACCTGTAAAATATCACTCCTTTACAAAAAAAAACGACACTCTTTCGACCAAAAATGTTAGAAGATATTTTCGATTTGCTTGCTCGCTACTCTAAAACCTAAATATAAACTCTCTTTCGCGTTCATTCTTCTCATCTCTCAAAGTTTTCTCTCTCTAAGTTCTCTCTCTCTCTCTCGGAGTCGTCTTTTGTCTCATAAGCATGGTTTCAATGGCGATGATTCGAGCTGTTGGGAAGGTGGTTAAGCATCCCTTCGCGGAGAAGGTTGTTCTCGGCGTTGGAGACACCATCGTGTCAATATATAAGAAGATCAACCCGTCCGGATCGGAGGGTACGTGAGGAGGAGAACATACCGTCGGTGTCAATGATGAGGATCATGGGGACAGGCCGTCGCCGTTGGTGATGAAAGATCACGGGGCCCGGCCGTCGACGTCGGTGGACACGCCGTACTTGTCATAGGAGAAGGTGGGGTATCCGAAAAAATGAATCTTGTTCTCGCCGTCGGGATTGTGGCAGCTTCGGTTATCTATTACGCCTGCCGCCGCTGTAAACCTTAAACGTTACACTACAAAACAAAAAATCGACGGATTAAACCGACGAAACACCGGTGGATTAAACCGACGATAAATCGACAGATTGAAGTGACGGAACACCGGCGAAACACCGACGGAACAAACTGACTAACCAAATTGAACATAAAACCCGAACCAACATTTTAAAATTAAAAACCAAACCAATTTTCCTTTTACATGTAGTGAACAAATATAATCGAACTAGATTGAACCAAATTTAGTTTAGTGCATTGAACCGTTCCAAAAAACTACCTAAATCAAAGACTATTATTATTGCTTTCTTCAAAGGAACATGTAGTAGTCAAATGTGTCATCACCTGTAAAATATCACTCCTTTACAAACAAACAAAAAAACTACATTCTCTCGACCAAAAAGCAAAAAAATGTCAGAAGATATTTTTGATTTGCTTGCTCGCTACTCTAAAACCTAGATATAAACTCTCTCTCTCTCGCGTTCATTCTTCTCGTCTCTCAAAGTTTTCTCTCTGTCTAAGTTCTCTCTCTCTCTCAGAGTCGTCTTTTGTCTCATAAGCATGGTTTTAATGGCGATGATTCGAGTTGTTGGGAAGGTGGTTAAGCATCCCTTCGCGGAGAAGGTTGTTCTCGGCGTTGGAGACACCATCGTGTCAATATACAAGAAGATCAACCCGTCCGGATCGGGGGGTATCGGGAGGAGGACATATGGTCAACAAACCCTACGAACTGCAAGATATATTGGTCAAGGTTTCATGATTACCTACACAAATCGTTTACCTGTAACTATTCAATATCTCTATGGAAAATTAATAACATCGGAACATTTTTGCGGTCGATCTATTTCGAATTTGATAAATGCATTGCTTGTGAAATATGTGTTCTGAGTATGTCCTATAGATCTGCTTGTTGTTGATTGGAAATTTGAAACTAATATTAGAAAAAACGATTGCTTAATTACAATATTGATTTTGGAATTTGTATATTTTGTGGTGATTGTATTGAGTGTTGTCCAACAAATTATTTGTCAATGAATATGAATTTCAACTTATGATCATCACAAATTGAATTATAATCAAAATTGAATACACTATTCGAATAATTTTGAATTCACCTCAAACCAAAAATAAGTTTGAGCTCTCTATACCAATGCATTTGTACTCTCATTGCACATCAGTAGAATTGAGGGAAAATAAATGAATTGAGAATAGCGTTGAAACAAAACTAATTTCTCAACGCAAGATAACTAACAATAATAATTAATTATAATTACTGCTCCTCTTCCAAAGGATTGTCGTACGGGGAACTTGATCAAAAACATCAATCGCTCTCTACGAAGGCTACATGACGCATCTCCCGCATCCTGCCTCGTGTACATTGTATCAGGTCGTAAGAGGTTTATGTTTGGCGATGTTTCGGGTTTAGACGAGGAAGTTCAAGAATCCCTTAAGGAAATACACAAGTTCAAACTATGGAAAGTAGTCGAACGAGAATACTATTGCCTGAGACATCCAGGGTTAAGATATATTGATGTCAAGCCCCTAGGAGGTGCAGCAGATACGACGCTGCTTTACCGTTTGGTTGTTTATGCGATGGAACATCGTGACAAATTTCTCAAGAGAATCCTCATCATTTCAAGAGATCCTAACTTCAGTGGAGCAATGACTGTTCTGAAACGCAGAGGGTACAAAGTTTTTCTAGCTCAACGTCATGAAATGAAAAATCCAAAAAAAATCTATGTATTAGTAGGGTAATCCGAAAAAAACCTTATATATTTAAGATTATCCGCGGATATCCGAATTTCTTTCTTTTTTTGCCTAAGAATTTTTTTTATATCACAATTTTTTTTTTCTCTACTGGTCTGTAAAATATGTGAAAATAAAATTTTTTAGACACTGCATTTTTTAAAAAAATAATTTAATGTTTTTATTTTACTTTTTTTTTGCTAAATAATATTTTTATTTTACCAATCCATACAACAAACATCGAACCAAATACAACACTATATAATATCTAAACAGGTTACGTAAAACAAACGGGTCTCCACACATATCACCATAATTAATTGTGGATAAAAAACAAAGGATACAAAACAGTGAGCTTGCAGTTCTAGTAGTGTTGGAGACTTGAAGTTGGTAACATGTAGTTAGGATCTCGAAAACAGTAAAAGGACATTGGATTTCAGCATGTCTTACAAGTCGCTGAGACTAAGTTTAGAAAGGGTTACGTATGGTGTATCAACTGGAATTTTGAGTCTCGAAATTTGTTTGAAAAGATACAAGCATGAAATGGTAAAGGGGTTAAGTTCTTGCCAAATTCTTATCATCAGCCTATTGAAGATCTGAAGTGATCCGAGACATCTTTTGAGTTCTAGCTCCACATGAAACTAGAACCGTTTCATATTTCACTATGCCTCAGATTTAGATCCACATAAATGAGTCAAAACATTTATCCACTGTTACTTTGATCCATACATATGGTCTTGTGTCAAGTCTTACGACAAATGATTAACCATTCAAATTAACCTTTAGACCAAAACATCCACCAAGGATCGTTGCTTCTTTTGATGCTCTGGAATTCAGATTTGTACCACCAAAATAAACATGTTGATTGTCTCATACTCGTTTTGATTTTCAGCATACATCCTCCATGCTCCAATACTTATGAAGAAGTCATCCAACACAAAACCATAACAAGAACTGAAATTTAAAATTTGTAACTTCAGGAATTCATAGTGTTTTTTTTTTTAAGTTCTTTGATTACATGTCTAACACTTTATTATTTTTTTACCTCAAAAACATTACTTTTCAATTTTAGAGACAAGAGTTTACAACTCAAAACCGGTATTACAAAAATTACCAGTTTAAATTTATTACATCAAATCATTGTTGTTTCAAACCTTGGATCATGTACTTACAACTTAAGCTGTTTGGAACAAACCCAACTCTCTGCATTCTCTCCTGAAGCTCTACTACTTTATAATATCCACTTCCCGTTTCGCAAATCGCTTTAACAAGCAAATTGTAACTCTCTGTGTCAAAGATTCTAAACTCCATAGCAAAGAAACCCAATAACCTCTCAGCTTTAGCAAAATCCAATTCCTTGCAGTATCCACTAACCAAAGCCTTGCATATAAAAGAATCCGGTTTCACTTCAGAATCAACCATTTCCGTTATCAAAGACTCGGCTTCACTGTTCCTACCAAACCTACACAAGCAGCATATAAGAGCTCGGTATGTCTTGACATCAAGCACTTGATTCTGGCTTGTGAGTTTCTCTTTTAGAAGCAATGCCTCTTCAATAGCATCACAATGCGATAGAGACTCGATCAAGTTATTGTAAGTCTCTGGTTTTGCCTCGTGACCTTCCTCTTCGCTGATTCTTTCTAACAGTTGCTTTGCTGCAAACGGTTTACCTTCCCGGCACAAACTTTCTATCACAAAATTGTAAACTTCAAACGGAATAGTAACCTTTAACCTTCTAAGCTCGACGAGAAAATTAACAGCTGCATGTAACCGTCTTTCCCTCACAAACCCTTCAACGATAATCTTGCATGTAAACCTATCGGGAACAACGCTATTCCCAAGCATTTCGTGTAACAGCCTCTTCGATTGTTCCATCATTCCTTCTTTGCAATAAGCATAGATAAGAGTGTTGTAGGAGATACCATCAGGCGTAATTCCTCTGTCTATCATCCTGTGAAACGTCTGATGAGCTTCTCTGACTCTCCCGTCTTTACAAAGACCTTTGATAAGGGATGTATAGGTAACTAAATCAGGGACAACACGACGCCGGTACATGATCTTGTACAGATAAAACGCTTCTTTCAACCTTCTTCTACGACAATAACTACTCACTAGCGTGTTATAAGTTACCAAATCAGGCTCAAAGCCTTCTTCTTCCATCTTCTCCAAAAAATCATTCACTTCACTGAAATCATTCGAAGCGTTGCAAAACACATTCGTAAGAATGTTGAATGTATGCGTGTTGGGATGGATTCCGACCTTACACATCACGCGATACACGTCCCAACAATCATCCATCAAATCCAGTTTCAACAACCCATTCAAGAGATGATTACAAGTGACAACACTAACACGAAAGCCGGAATCAATCACTTTTCGAAACGCCGAAAAACCGTCTTCTACCAAACCCAATTTCAGGTAACCTTTCACAAGCATATCGAAAACAACAGGATCCCAATTACATTCCTCAGTAGCAGAAACCAAAACACTAAACACATCTTCTTCTTCCTTAGAAGCTAACTCAATCAATTCACACAGAAATCGCATAGCTAAAGGAAACTTCTTTGACCAAGCAAGAACGTGAAGCAACAAACAGTAGTTACCAACATTTGGTCTCTTACCCAAATCGGATTTGACCCAATTGAAGAAGACGAGAGCTCGAGAAGCATCAGATTGAAACCTAAGCAAAACCCTTGAAATCTCACGATTACCCAAATGATGAATCAACGATTTAGATAAGACGAAACCATCACGCTGCTTGAGAGTCGAACAGATGACATCGACGATTTGATTAGGGTTTTGAGTCTCTGGAAGCAAATTGTAAAGCGGATTGATTACAGGCTTTACAATTACCTGCAAAGAAGAAGAAGATAAAAATCGATGCTTTGAGAAACAACCACCAAGAAAAGAAGCAGCTTTAATGGTGGCTGATAAAGCTGCAGGAGAATTCATAAGCCAAACGACGACGAGAGAGAGACAAAAAATGGAGTTTATAACTTTATGAATTAGTCCCACATCGGTTATATGGTTTGATATGTTTGAGTATATAACTATTAAGACAAGGTGTTTCAGTTGTGTTCGTAGAAAGGAGAGATGGTTGGCATCTCCTCTGACAGAGACGGGATTGACCTTCGGGTCTTTGAACACAAATCGGTCAAGGCTTTCCACCTTCGGGTGGATCTAAACCCAATTTTTTAGGGCTTTTTGTTTGTATTTGGGCCTAGAACTCAACCTCATAATTCTTTTCATTTTTTTTTTAAGTAAATCATTATTTTTTATATCCTTGAAGTACATCACTTGTGCATTTTCATGAGATCTTTTCAGCTATATGTAAATGCAATTTTCATATGAGAAATTAGGTTGTATAGCAAAAAATTTTAACCAATTTATAGCAAACTAACAAAAACCTTAGCAAACAACCTATTGTGTTACTAAGGAAATCCCTTATTCTTTTATCATTTTTCTTAATTAACCATTTTTTTGTTATACAGCTAATTAGCCCTTTTCCATATATATATTTTTATTTTCATGAAATCTTTTCAAATTATTTCATGAAGACTTGTATTTTGGTCAGCTATATATACTTTTTTTTTTCATTGAATCTTTTCATATTCATTTAACTAATGATATATGTTATTTGTTTTTTACTAGTAAATATTGAAATAAAACAAAATATGGCAAATGAATATAGGTTTAGTAGATGACAATATGAACATAAATCAATTTTTTCAAATGTCAAAGATAAAAGGTAACGGTAAAGAAATGATAAATTGGTGAAAATGTGATAAATTAGTTATTGACAATGAAAATGCAATAAAATGTTTGTCCAGTCGTAGACTATATTTTATAGTTAATACCAAGAGGAACAGTGATTTGATTATACTTGAATCACCATGTTCGCGGTATTTGCATGTATTCTATGAAGTATTAGCACCAGAAGACGTTGTACCTCCCGAGAAGATGAAAGATATGTTTACAGATATCTTTGGTGATATTCGAGATCAAAAAGATAATCAAATTTGTCATACATATGTGGTAAGCGATCTTTTGAATGGCGAGAGAGTATTGCATGGGCTCGACCATGCATTTGTCTCGCTTTTCACAAAGTACATGATTTAAAGGATGGATCCACCTACGTTCAATAGAATTATCAACAATAAGGTGCTAGTATCTGGTCATAAGTGCTTTGGTGCAAGGTATCAAAGAGATTTGTTTTTTTTCAAAAGAGAAAGTATTCCAAAAAAAATATTGGGCATTGAAAAGTTTAATTGTGCTGATATTCGAGTTCTTCATGGAGAAAAACTTTTCAATATACAAAATCAAATAGAATTGGATCCATGGAAAAAACACTCAGAGTTCATCCATGTATGTATTGGACCCAAAAACCAGATTCTAGAAATATCACAACTATCATCGGTGAATAAAATGGGGGTTAGCTACTTATTGGAAGGGAATTGTGAAAAAAAGTGAGCTTAATGTGTACATGTGTTGGAAATCGTGTGATGATTCTAGATTTAGAGATATTCGAGAATTTTCTAACGAAGTCGGATAAAAATTTTAAAAACTTTGAAGTATTTTTTGGGAGAATTTTAAAAATGATATTTTTGAAATATTCTTTTGCAAAAATGTCAATAAGAATTGTCTATTTTTAAAAAATATCATAAACTAAAGTTTTTTTAATCCCTAAATTCTAAAATTTTAAATTTTTAAAAGATTTTTGATCCTAATAAACTCTAAAACTAAACACTAACATAACATATTTAACCCAAACATAAATGATTTTTTAAAAGTGATCTTTTTAGTAAAACAATTAAAATGTGTCATTTCTTTTCAAAAAAAAATCTAATATTCTTTTCCTACAATTTATGTACGTATTTCATTGGATTTCCTGACATTCATATATGGCTTTTTACTTTTAGAATTCAAAAGTTGTACTAAATTAAAATATATGTGAAATTCATTGTCTTATCTTCTAAATTCAAAGTTTATGTGATGTTGTTTATAGTTCTTCAAATTTAAAAAAGCAACCTAAGAAAAATCTCTTTAACAAAAAAAAACCTAAGAAAAAACTAAAGATGATAGCTATAGGTGAAAACACCATCATCTTAGAGATCTACTATCAGGTGCAAATTAAAAAAAAAATGAAGAGAATTTTAATTGTCAAAAACACCAAGATACACGAAAAAGCTCTATTGAGCTATGATACAACAAAAAATCTATTGAGATTACCATTGAAAAAAAAGGAAGTATGAGGGCTCATATAGTGAATGAAAATGTACTAAGTAATTGGAACCAATTAATTAATCTAAAACTGCTAATATATACTAGTATATGAAAAAAATTGTAGTCATTAATGACCTTTTATTTACCACTGTCAATTATCGTTTTGATCACTAGCTACGATCATCGGTATCTATAGTCTATAATTATGCTCTCAATGTATGTAAATTGGGGGACCAAGATGCCCAAGAAGATAAAGTAAAGCCTAAGTGCCATTTTTGTATAATGTACAGAGAATGAAAACCATGAAGCAATACAAATGAGGTCACACTCTTGTAGAACATGCGCGAAAACATCACAATTATCTACGGTTGTGTCATCTCCAAATTCACCATTTTTTTTTATAGGTTAACAAATATTTTTATTACAAAGAAATTAGCTAGTAAAAAATTTATGGGTGAAATTATCAAATTAATTTAGGTTTTTAAATTAACAAGTGTTCTTTTCGAGGAAAAAAAAATGATATCTAAAAAATTATCAATCAGTTGATATTCTTTGTTCAAGGTCAGTTAAAGTCTTAAAGAATGCTTTTCTTTTGTCTTAATCAGTTATCTTGTTTGTTTTCTTATTATTATTTGTATATATTAATTAAGAGAAAATACTATATTTACTAAATGGGTATGTCTATATATACATTTATATTTATTGCATTGAGATAATTCATTTCAATATTTCAGTGTAATATCTAGTCTAGTATATAAGATCAATAAATCTGAATACTGACAAATATTAGTTATGAGGAGGAAGAACATAAAGTATTAGACATATTGGAAGAAGGTAATGGAGAAGAAGAAATAGTGGACGAAGAAGGCTTTGAGTCAGATAATATTTATCATTCAAATTCTCAGCCAAACAATAAAATGACCAAAAATAAATACCATCTTTCATAAAATAAATATGAAAATATTAGTGGCAATACAAATTCTACCACTGAAAACAAAACAAAAATCCTCACTTAAAGCCAATACCCTAATGGGGTATATATATCTTAGTTGTTTACTCTCGGAAACCATATAAAAAAAAACGGCACGGAGTTCATAAAAGAGTTTAGAAGGAAACAAATAAAGCACCTTCAAAAACTCTAAAACAAATACTCAATAGAAGACAAACCCTCTGGACCAGACCAAGGCACTTGAACCATCACCAATGAATCTTCATACCCAAACTCAACAACTTCACCATCAATTTTGCAGCTCACAGGTTTCCTAGATGCATAAACCTTAAACTCTCCAGCACCAAAAACTCCAATCTCGACAGATTCATCATGATACACCAAAGACCGAATCGCACCGCTTGTGTTTAGCATGTTAACCAATCCAATAGGCGCAAAGCGAACAGATTTACCTTCAATGGTCACAACCGGTGAGACAGTGATCAGCTCAAACTTGAAGGGCTCTAAAGTGAGTTCGAGATCGTCGTTCGGTCCACACAACACAAGCTTCTTGGATTGAGACAAGAACAGAGCAAACTCTTGAACGTTTTCAATGGAAATTGGGTTGTTCCCACTGTTCCACTCAACGTCCTTAGGGTTTGTCGTGGCGGTTACCGTTTTCGAGCATTCAGAAAAACATTGGTTGCGTCTGGTTTCTCTGCACCATCCTCCTCCTTGACAGTTGAATGCTCCGATAACTCCAGTGTACTGTCGGAAGAAGAAAAGACAAAACAAGAAACAAAATTGTAATGAACAAACAGAACCTTGTGAACCAAGAAACGATTAAATCAAGATGGAATCAAAAGCACCATTGAGATTTCAAAATTCCTAATCAGGCATTAAAGAGATTCCATTAAAAGCAACATGAAAAGAAAGCAGTATTACCTTGTTCAAGTTCCAAATCTTGAGCATGGTTTTGCCATCATGAAGAGGGTTTTCAAAGAGACGGTCACGAGTTGGGAGAGCATAGTACTCACATCTCAATATCGAACCATTGGGCAAAACCAGTCGTTTCAAGAGATCGAAATCGTGTTGGCCAACACAATCGCTGATGTAAATGGGACCACCAGAAATTGCCCGAGAAGCAGCATGGAACTCAGCACAAGGATGTGTAGACTGAAACATATCCCAATCAGGCTGAATGAAATTTCCCATCCAGAGACTGTTGTAAGCACAATGGACCATGTGACATCCTTGTAGCCAAAACGTACCGTTTGGATCGCCCGATGGATCCGTGCACCAAAAGTCATCACCTATATCGTTCCAATAGTAAACAAATTCAATCATTAATTTAAAACATACATTTAGCATATCTCATATTTGGAAAAGTGATGAAAATGTTTTAGCAAGACTAACAAAATAGTTCTAATTAATCGAAATCCTAAAAATAAATTATAAACTCTACTCAACTGATGAAACGTTTGCTTAAATTAAAAGATGATAAACCCTAAACAAAATAGTATATTTTCCTTAATTTGAAAAATGTTGGCTATTTTAAGATTTGGCCTTTTAAAAAATAAGTGGAAGACTTACCAACACGACCTAGAGCGATGGCTTCAGTACCAAGGAACATGAAGTCATTACAATGCTCCATACTGGCGATAACGCCGTTACCGTTAAAATGCTTGTTAACTGACGACGTTAACGCCTTGAAGTAATCTTTAGCCAAGTCAACTCTCCCGCCATATTTCTCGCACAGCATCTCCAATATCTACAAATTAGAAAATAAATTAAAAATCCACGCGTCATGTTTTTAACTAAAGCAACAAAATAATCCGTTAGCTTACGTGGATGACGTCAACTTTAACGCCGTCAATACCGACGTTTTGAAGATGAGAATGAAGACCTTCGTAAAACTCTTTGGCCAATTCCGGCGAGACAAGTCCGATTCCGGTGTCGACGATCTTATCGACGGCGAGATCTTCCATTGTCAGTTTAAGTCCCGGCGAAAGCTCTGGCCGGATAATAGTTGACGGCGGAAGAGACGGAGCTTCAGGACGGAGACCTCCCCAGTAACCACAAAGCGCGTGCCAGACGTAGATGTAATCGACGGTGGAGAATTCTTCTTTCAGATCTTTGACGAATGCTTTCATTCCGACGTCGTTTTTGTTTTTTGGAGACACGTAGTCTCTGAATTTGTAGTTCTCTTCAAATTTCAGAAGCCTGTAAAAACCAGATTGTAAACCGGTGTGAGGATTTCAATTCAAACAAACAAACCAAAAATACTCGCTTAGATTAAACGACAACACACACACACAAAAAAAAAGTAAAATCAAACTAATCCGATTCATAAGTAAATAAACCGATTTACATAGGATTAAACCAGTTTCAATATATGAAAATTAAAATCAAATCCTACAATCGATTCCGGTTTAACTAAAACAAACTAATATAATGAGATTTTGTGTTGTCCAACACGAAGTAATAATATGGTTAAAAATCAAAGTAAGCCGGTTATAAACCGATTTATATACGATTCAACCGGCGTATTTCAACACACAATCCATATCTATTGTATATTCTGTTTTAGATTAAACAGACTTTAAATCCGGTTTTAGCCAATAATGTTTAAAAATCAAGTAACCCATGTAAAACTCGATTCATACCAGATTCAACCGACGTGAAGATTTACATG
This sequence comes from Arabis hirsuta, assembly GCA_964056655.1. Taxonomy (NCBI): domain Eukaryota; kingdom Viridiplantae; phylum Streptophyta; class Magnoliopsida; order Brassicales; family Brassicaceae; genus Arabis; species Arabis hirsuta. The sequence continues at coordinate 27,509,799 of OZ053309.1, read as the reverse complement.
AAATTGATTGAACCAAACTTAACCGTTTAAATATACAATAACAATTAGAAAATTGAAGAGTAAACCGTAATAAACCAACCTGCAAGGCATTTGTTCTCCGGCGACGGTACAAGTCATCCCTTCAACATCAATATCATCAGAATCATGACCAATCGATTGCCAACCGTCGTCAATCAGAACCAATCCCGGCGGACAACCACCGTCGACGAGACACTTAACACCTTTATGAACACCATCAGGATTCACCTTCAAGTAAAACGCATCCCAAGTACACCACCCGAATTTATCGACGATTCCCGGCGGCGATTTCTCCTCCATGAGCTTGAAGGTCTTCATATGAACCCTAATCACTTTCATCGCGTCTTTCACAAGCTTAAACGGGTCATCTCCGGCGTGAAGATACACGATCTGACGAAAATCCGACCCGGTTACTTGGGTCGACCCGGATTCGACACAGACCGCCACGTCATCGTCTTGTCCGGATTGGAAAGACGAACGGAAAGAGCCTTCAATGAGCGGTAACAAGAGGACGTAAGGACGACCCGACACGTATCCGGAATCAGACCCGGATTTGTCGAGGATGATGATTTGTGTCTCGTTCTCGATGTCGTTTCCGTTTGACCCGACCCAATGAGTGGTCCACCAAACCTTGAAACGGAATATGCTCATGAATCGAATATTCTTAAGTTTCCCGATTGACGCCACGTGGCGGCTTTTGGGCTCTCCGTCGTCGAAGTTAAACCCGACGAACGATCCGGCGGAGACGTCGACTGGTTCGCCGTCTTTGTCGGTTGAGTAAGGTGAAGGAGTGAGAGTAACGTTAACCGGAACATCGGTTAAGACGACATGACCATTGGCTAAAAGATTGGAATCCTCTAACCGGAAAAGAGGTTTCCCGGTGAAGTCAACGCCGTTAAGACCGGATTCGGATTTGGTTATGCTCGGTGGAGCCATTTTTTTCGGTGAAGACAAATATTTTAGGTTAAAGGTTGGATTTTAGGTGAAGGAAGTAGAGAGTGTATATAGAGATTATGAACCTTGAAAACTTTGTTGATTTGGATATATTTAATGAGATTATGGATTGTTAGGATATTGGAAATGTTACATATAAATAGATTTCATATGTCGTCCATGTAAGGGAATGTATTAGATTTAGTAGAACCTTCTTATGTTTATTTTAGTAATTTAACTAATTTATTTACCTATAGATTTGTTTTCTTTTCTTTTGAAATCTTTTGTGTGGGGTATGTTTGATTTGCTACCTTTAGATTTGGTCGTTGGTAATTAATAGAATGAAGAGAATTAAAATATTATAATATATTTGGTTCTCGTCACATGGCATTTAATTAATGTATATTGTATCATAATTACGTCTTTAATTGCCTTACCGACAAATGTAACTGTCACGGATCGACCAATAAATGATAATTACATTTTAATTTTAGAATATACAATCAAATTGTTTCACTCGTTTTACCTTTTAATTTTGATATCAGAAATGGGAATAGATAACTTTATTGCCTTAAATCTTGAATTGATTCGGATGTTTATTTTTTCGCAATGATTATAGGCATTAGTTTTTTTTTTTTTTTAACCTTTTTATAGGCATTAGTTGATTGATCGAAATCTTCAAATTCCTTTTTTGGAATTGAAGAAACAAAATATATACTGAGATTTGGGTTTTGATATGGATTTAATTTATAATTTTGCTAAATTGAATCACAGTGAAATTGGTTTTATTCCAATAACTTTTGTCTTTTTGTGCCAATTTTTTTCTACATTATCATTTGATTAATACTAAAAATTACAAATAAATAGTTTTTATAATTTTATAAAATTAGAAAAATACAAAAGAGTAATGTACAAGACATATAGATTCATGTTTATATTTTTTTTTCAAAGAAAACTATGACAAAAAATTATTTATATTTTCTTCTATCATGGTCAAATCTATTAGTAAATTAGGTATTATGCGAATTTGTATAAATCTACGAGTGGTAGAAGAAAGTATTTTACTAATTATTCAAGTTCTACATATCGCATATTGCACATTCCACCATTTTGCTTCAATACTACCAACCAAAGAATATTATTTCTACCAATGATTATGTCTTCTACAATACGCATAATACATATTCGACCCTTTTTATCTACCGTTTTCTCTATCTTCTACCAAATGGTAGAAATGATATTCTACCAAAGTTTGTTTTAATCCCCTAAATCTATGACCATTAAATTGTGAGTTATTTTCTTTCCAAAACGTAGTATTCGGTAAATATTTCCTAAATCTATTATTCTCCTTCCTGGTTTTATTCTTTTTGTGAAAAATATTTTTGATGTTTTTTTTGTCAAACGTCTTTTGAAGTGTTTTTGGAAAAAACACATTTTTCATTTTTAGAATTCTACAATTTTTTTTTATTAAAAACGGAAAACATATATGAATATAATGTTTTCGTTTGCTTCATTGTTCGATTAAACACACACAACTCACTTGATTTTAAAACGCACATACCCATTCTTTGAGGTCACGAATTCGATGTTACATGGTGACATATTTTGCATTTTATCGAATCCTACAATTTTTAATTGTTTCCATGAAATAATCAATTTTTGACAAATTAATGATAATGACCAACCCCAATCAAATTTAATTGTTTCCATGAAATAATCAAGCCCAATATATACTAAACCGTTAAGTTAAACAAATCCACCTAATTTTATAATTCTACAAAGAAAAATAATTATAAATTTGTTGCTATATACGTCTTTTTGAATCACCAAATAAAACAAAACTATAAAATATCTATTATTTTCCAAATAAAACAATTATTCAATGATGGATTTTAATTGATTTTAAATCCATTCACAATCCATTGTTATTCAATGATGGATTCATTAATAGTGTTTGAAATCTAGTGTTATTGGTTCTTATATTTACAAACTCTTTATTAAAAGAGTTTGAAATTCATTGTTATTCAATAAAAGATTTAAAATGACTAATTAAAGTCTTGTGTTATTCAAGTTTGATAGATTCTCACAATTATTTTTAATGAATAGAGTTTGAGTGGATTTGGAATTAATTTTTACAAGTAAAATTACAACAATGAAAAACAACCTCTTGCATCGAGATTTCAAAATCCAAACTCAAGTCTCCTACATTATTTACTCCAACAAATAGATACACATATCTTTTTATTATTTTCATTTCACATCTCCAACTCAAGCCTCTCATGTTAGATTCATTCCAATGTTAACTCTCTCCATTTTCTCAAAAACTTTTGATGTATTCCAAGGTTCGTTTTGATGTACGCTTGTTTTATGAATTAATGATTTTCTTTCAGATCCATCGTATGTTGGTTTCGCTAATGATTTCTAGATATTATAAAGGGGATATTTCTAGATCACTGTAATTAACAACTCTGGTTTTTCTTCCCATTTGATATATAGAGAAATGATAGTTTGTGATGGTGATAATCTAATTATAATATTTTTAATTGTAGGTACTTAAATAATGGAACAAAATTTTGATGTGTAAGATGATTCATTATGTTATTGATGCTTATTGGATCATTTGTTGCATATGAGAATCAAATCCCACGTCCGATTCAGCGACAAATCACTAGAGAAGAGCATACTTATATACAAAATGCAATGAAACGTAAATCCTGTTCATTTTCGGCAATTATACCGCATGTATCCAGATGTGTTTGCGGAATTATGTTATCTTATAAGAACAAAGACAGATTTGAGAAACACACGATATATGTGTGTCGAAGAGATGGTTGCTACTTTTTTTATGACAGTTGGCCAAAATTCAAAGTATTGCCACACGATCGACACGTTTAAGAGATCAAAATTTGCAACAAGTACGAACTTTCATAAGGTTCTCAGAGCTTTGAACACGCTTGCACCAAGTTTGATGGCTAAGCCTACTCATACAGTGCCCGCAAAAATAAGCAAAAGCACAAGATTTTATCCTTATTTCAAGGTACACATCGTTTTATGTTTGACTATTAGTTATTTTAAATTTATATATTAAGAAATTTGAATTTGTTTAAAGATTGTATCGGAGCGATTGATGGCACACACATTACTGCCATGGTAAAAGGTCCTGAAAAGGCAAGTTACCGTAATCGAAAAGGGGTCATTTCGCAAAATGTACTAGCTGCTTGTAACTTTGATCTTGACTTCATATATGTTCTAAGTGGATGGAAAGGTTCAGCTCACAACTCAAAAGTTTGCCTTAACAAGAAATACTAACATACTGCAAGTACCAGAAGGTAATGACAATGGAGCTATTATATTATGTGATAATAATGTTTCCAAATCAAATGCGTTATAAATGCCTTTTCGTGTTTTAGGAAAATATTACTTAGTTGATTGTGGGTTTGCAAATCGACGTAATTTCTTAGCTTCCCTACGAAGTACTCGGTATCACTTACAAGAATTTCGTGGTGAAGGATGTGATGCAGCTAATCAAAATGAATTGTCAATCTTCGTCATGTATCATTAAGAAATGTTATCGAGAGAATATTCGGTATATTTAAATCTTGGTTTTCGATTTTCAAATCTGCACCACCATTTTCTTTTAAGACTCAAGCAGAGATAGCTCTTGCGTGTGCGGCATTACACAACTTTCTCCGCAAAACATGTCGGTCAGATAAATTTCTTAGTGACGAGAAAGATGAAATAGAAGAAGAAAATAAAAATCGCAATTCTGAAGAAAATAGTGTTGAAGAAATTGTTGAAACACAAGAACACGAAAGAGAGCATGCAAGAGACTGGAGAGCAACCATAGCTGCAAATATGTGGAGAGATGCTACTAATATTGGTAGCCAAATATAACTAATTTATTAGTTTTAACAAGGTTTATGTAACAGAGAGTGCAACATTTGAAGGAACACAAATCTTGAGAATATATGATTCTCCAAACGTGAGTAACAAAAAAAATGAACCCAAGAATCATGACCTCTGCATCAATGCAGCGTCGGTCCATGCCTTGTAGAGACCCTACTCAAAACAAAAAAAAAGTGTGCCCCTGTTTCTTTTCAAGTCAAGTCAAACTCAAGTTTTGGAAAACTAAAATCCTTTGCCTTGTTAGATTATTTTCTAAAAATCTTATATTCACTAAAACTAAAAGTAAAAGAACAAAAGGTCTTACCAATTTAGCAATTTGTAAAAGTCAAAACCCTTACTTTGATACAGTGTAGAAGACGATGCAAACAGTGGGAAGGAGACGAGCAGTTTTTTGGACTAAAATAAGAAATATCTAAAGTAAAAGTAACATTAACCCAGTCCAAAAAATTTTGGGCCCTAATCACCCGCTTCCTTTGCTTCCGCAATAGGCCGGGTGTAATACCCGTTCCCAAATTTCTCACCGGATTGAGATTTTGATCGAGAGGATCAAGGCTTGGGCAAGCCAGATCTCGTGTCGCGGTAAGGATTTATCGTGTCGCGATAAGGTTTCCGTATCGTGTCGCGGTAAGAAATTATCACGTCACGGTAAGGTTTCCGCATCGTGTCACGGTAAGGATTATCGGGCCGCGGTAAGGTTGTATCTGGGCTAGGATGGCCGAGTGGTTTTGGATCAAAAACTCGTGGGCCGGATACGGTCGGGTCGCGCGTGGGCGTGTCGCGTGTCGTCGGGTCCGCGGGAAGCGTTACCACGCGCGGTAGGGTGATTATTTTAATCTGGCCGCGCGGTAGACCGATTTGTTTATTGAGCTGCGCGGTAGGGGTAATTATTTATTGAGCCGTGTGGGTAGACCGAGTTGTTTATTCACCCGCGACTGGTAGGAAAGGAATCTTCGGTTGGTGGGCCGAGTTGTTTATTCCTAGCTCGGCGGTAGGGGTAATATTTTATGGGCACGCGGTGGGTAAGGGGTTGGATCCGCGGGCTATATAAACGACCCTTCCTCCCTCATTTCTCTCATTTCCGCCGAGCATTAAGATAATCGCGGGAGAGATTTTGTGTGTCGCGAGTTTCTATTGGGTGCTCATGAGTTTGTGTGTCGCGGGAAGATTCTGTCGTGTCGCGAAGCCTGTCGTGTCGTGAGTCCGTCGTGTTGCGAGTCCATCGTGTCGTGAGTCCGTTGTGTCGCGAGTTCGGTTCGTGTGTCGCGAGTCTTAGGGTGTGTATCGCGAGTGTTCACCGAGTGAGACCGTGTGTTTTCGTGTGCCGATCGCTGGGTTTGGGTAAGTCTCGTGAACCTTAGTGATTCACCGTTTGATTACCCTTGGTTGGCCTTAACACGTGTTTGTTCGTGTTGTTGGTGCGGTTTCAGTGAAGTGTCGCGAAGGGTTGTCCGAGTGTTCACGATCGTAAGGGAAGGACGATTCGCGTGAACTGTTTGTGGGGTCGCGTGTCTTTAACCGAGAGCTAACGCGGGTATATCGGTTCGATCCATTTGTGTGGGTAAGTCTCTAAAGACTTGTGTTTTCCCATCGTTTGTTTACCCTTGTTCAACCATAACTCGGTGTTTTTGTGTTGATGGGTACGGATCGAATTAGTTACGTGAAGGGTTGTGGTGCGCGATCGTTGGATAGATCGATCGATTGGGTGTTCGATAGTTCGGGTAAGAATCGTTACCCATGGTGTTTTTCTGTCGATACTTTACCCTTGGTTTCGTACTGATATGATTTGGTTCGGTTTGGGTGAGGGATTTTCAGTAGCGGTTGTACGCGGGTAACGTTCGGGTGGATCGTGACCAGTTGCGTGGGTAGACCATGTGTTTTCCTTCAAACCGATTTGTTTGCTAAGGTGCGTGTATGACCCTAGCGATTGTCTAGGTTTGTTTGTATGTTTGGCTCGGAGTAGCCATGTTTGCTCGTTTGGTTTGGTATACTTCGGTATATGGCAGATACACTTCGGTGTATAGGTATACTTCGGTATACGGTTTGATGACGTGTGCACACATTATGTCATGTTTGGTGTCTGATCAACACGGTTTGTGAACGAAATTTCAAGTTTGGTTTGTGAACGAAAGTTCAAGTTTGGTTTGATATGTTTGTCCGTTTGTTCACTAAGCAATTCGTTTGCTTATGCGTTCATTTCATGATCGCAGGTGATAAAAGTGGCTAAGGAGCTCGTGAGGCAAGCTGGGAAGGAAGGGATGGATTTAGGCCGGGTTTTTATGTTATGATGGCCGCATTTGTTAGACTCGTTGGTTTGATTTATTTCCATATAATTTCTAAGTTAAAAACGTTTGTTAAGTCGAATATGGATCGTTTGTTAAGTTGTGTATTGAACCTCGTTTGAAATAAGTTAATCGAATAAATTTTTATTAAGTAAATTTGATTGAGGTTCATTATTTATGCATGTTTGAACGCGCTAAGTCGTTAGTCTTCCGCTGAAATCGAATTGAACTGAAACCTAGTTAAATTGGCTAAGTAAAATAAAAGCGAAAAATTTGACTAAGTATAGAATATGATCGCATGTTTGGTAACTCCCTTACCGCGGGTTAGGATATCGGGGTTGGGGCGTTACACCAGGCCTGCATCAATGACTATTTTGTTCTTAAAAAAAACAATCAAGCTTGTCACAGTCTCATCAATCATTATTTACCAGCTTTGATCTTCTCCAACGCTTTAAGGAGAGAGTGTTTGAACAAAAACACTTGTAATAAAAAAAAGTCGCTAAGTCGTTACAAACAAGTATCAGGCATGTTCATGTAGACGATATTTAAAATAATTGCTAACTAAAACCAAAACCAACAAAAACCATGATATTGAAAACGATATACATTACAATATTATCAGAAACCTTTTTTCTTATAAAATATTAACCCAATGTTTATCTTTATATTAATTTCATGTTTATCTTTGTAGATTAACTTCATGTTTATCATTATGAACGAGCTCACTATATATACTAATATCATGCCTCCAAGGTAAACTCTCTCTATATTGCTCATTATTATTATTGTAATTTTTTTTTTTGCTTTAACGTATATTTACTTCGTAATTTAATGTATGATTAGTTACCTCTAAACATCACTATGGGAGATTCACAAAACAAAAAAAAACAAAAAAAACAATCTGTGGACTCCCGATGAGACTAAGCTATTGGTAAAACTTCTTGTGGGAGGGATCAACAATAATTGGCGCGATTCTAATGGTTCATTTAGTAAATTAACCATTGAATCAAAAATTCTACCAGAAATCAACAAAGATATTGTGTTCCACAAAAAAAAAAATTACAAGCATTATTTAAGCACACACAAGTATTTAAAGCTACACTACCAGAGTTCTATCGACCTTCTACGCAATTCTTCTGGTTTTGGATGGGATCCTCAAACAAAAAGATTTACGGCATCTGATGAAGTTTGGGATGGCTATCTAAAAGTAAGTATCTCATATTTTTTAAAGTAATTATTGAACTACATATCTATACGTTCTTAATTTGTTATTTTGTTTCCATAGGCACATCCAAACAATAAAAACCTACGTTATGATACATTTGAATATTTTGACGAGTTACAAATCATATTTGGGGAAGGTGTTGCTACTGGGAAAAATGCAGTTGCATTAAGTGATAGCACGGATGCACGTACATACAAAGTTGGAGGAGATTCGAATGAAGAATATGTGAATGATCTAGACAACATGTATGAGATTGATACAAGTGATCATTATGAGTCCCAAAAGCACTACGCACCATTTGATTCTCATCCAACTTCGAAATATCGTACAGAGAAGTTTCAACCAAAAAAAGAGAGGTAGATATGAGAAAGGTACTTCACAGAAAGATGAAAATCCAGTGATGACTATTAGCAATCAAATTCTGAATCTAATACAACAGAGAGCAGAAAGACAACAAAAAGAAGTGGAACAAAAAAAAAATGTTTGGGATGCTATAAAAGAAATTTCGGACTTGGAAGAACGTATTCGTTACAAAGCACTTACCAAAATTTACCAATTGGGAATACAAGACGTTTTCGTGAGTATGTCGGTGGACGAAAGGCTAAGGTGGATTCAAACCAATATGGAATGAATGTGTTTGTATTTTTTTTGTTTTTCTTTTGTGTGTTTTACTCTTGATTTTTTTAATGAGTTTTTAGTTCCTTTTTTTATTTTTCTACGTTGAATTTTTTTTCATCTTTTATCTTTTTCATTATTATTTTTTAAATTTTGTTTGGATTCAAATCTATCCTAAAAACCAAATGATATCATGTATACTTTGAAAATACACTACCATGGATTTCTAAATCTTCAACGTTAAATTGTAAAATCTATAGTTATTCGTTTTAAATGAATCAAATCTTTTAAAAATCTGATATGATTTAAATCTATTGGAGTTGAGTTAGACTCCTACAACCAATAACACCCACGTAGTTTTAAACCTAAAAATATTATATGAGGAGATAATAAATGAAACAGGTGAAATAGAAAAATTCAAACTACGAGTGAATGTTACATACATTTTTTAGATTTTCTTTTACAGAATATGTTTTAAGCAAAAAATGAATATTCTATTTTTTTTAAATTCCGAAAATATTTTTAAAAATTTATTTATTTAAGGTTAAAATTGGGTTATGAAAGAAAATATCAAAGGTTATTGAGACAAAAAGTAGGTGTATAAAGATTATTGAGACATTCTCAATTTCAAACTGAGTCAATTTAGCAAATTTTCCTTTATATTTTAGGTTTAGAATCAACTATCATCTTTGGTTTAAGGAAATTCATTAGATTTTTTTTTTATAGTTTTATTCATATGAGTATTTATATTTAGGTTTAGAATCATTTATTTCATCTTTGGTTTAAGAAAACGGATTAGAATTTTTTCCTTTCTAGGTCTATTCATATTGAATTAACTTATATGTTTCGTTTAATGAGATCAACTTTTAAGTTTACCGATTTTTTCTAAGAAAACTATGTAATTTTAAATTGTTCAAATTTTAAATTTCTAGAAGAAACAAAAAAAAACTATAATAACCTTTGCCACTCAAATAGTCAAATGTAGTTGAAAGAATTCCGAGATATGCATTGCCTAAGCATTGACATTTTCAAACATAAAACAAAATTATAACGGAGACCTTCGTTTGTAAAATAAAAATTAGGCGGAAAACGTAAGAGTTTTTGGATTGGATTTCTCTGACTCCTAAACTAAGCAAGAACATTCAAAGTCCTTATGCCACGTATAATGGAATTAGTTTCGATCATGTCGGCTTTGTAATAAACAAACCGACCAAAAGATTGAGCCATATCGTTTTCGTTTGGATAACCGTTTTTTAAGTTAAAGAATTGCACGTGGAGTTCTTAACAATAAGCCAACACTTAATCAAAACTTGTGCCGAAAGAAATCCAACGGTCGTGTGAAGCAGTTACATTTCCATTTCTTGCACCAACTAAACAGATATTTTTAAATAGTTTATCACTTTTTATTTGGAGTACGAAGAAGTAGCTGCACCTGTATAGGGGTAGAATTATTATCCGCGATTCGATCCATTATTCGTTCGGAATCGCTCCGAAAATTAAGATATCCGGGGAATCCGGATCCGAATAAAGATAGTAAAATCTAAGATTCGTGAAAGAGGATCCGGATTCGGATAGCAAAATTTTAAGGTCCGGATATCCAGATTCGGATCTGGACGTATTAAATATATTAAAAATTTAAAACATATATATATTATATATAAAGCTATTTTATATAAATATATGTATATAAAAAAAAATTTAGTTCTTTTTATAATATATTATATTTATTATGAAAAATATCATTGAAAATATTAACTCATATTTTTTAAAAATATATTTTTATTTATTTATTAATTATTTTAATTGTTTTTAATATTAATTTCGGATCCGGATATCTGGAGATCACAGATCCGGATCCGGATACTTTTTCCACGGATCCGGATCCGGATACTTTTTCTACGGATCCGAATCCGAATACCATGAAATTCCAAGATATCTGAATCCGTACCACTCCTACCTAATTAATGGATGGAATAATTACATGTATAGGCATTTTGTCTATAACTCTTTTAGAGTTTAGTTTTTTAAGATCTATAGTTATTAATTTAATTAGACTATTTTGCTAATGTAGAAGAATTTAAGTTGTTGCAAACTTGCAATTTTTATTTAAATATTTTGATATAATTTATCAAATATTTCTCCTTGCTTAATGACATCAATACATCATGATCAACCTTTCTAATCATCCAAAAATAATAATTCATAACTTAAAACGATTAACGTGATTTTTCAAAAAAATTATGAATTATTCTTTTACTATGTAGTTGACGATAAAAAAATAGTTTTCGATGAGAATCATATGCATAAGTAGATAAAAAAATTGTCATGACGGTGTTCCGAACTATTTTTTTTTTTTTTTGTGAAAAAACTATATTAGACCGAATACAAAAAATTGGGGATTTGACATCCGTTAAAATTGTTATAGTACTTTTTTGCCAACAAAATTGTTTTTATACTTTTTCAAATAAAATTTCGCATCTTAAAAACATCTCTAATGTATCACTCTATTTTCCACTAAAAAATAGAATAAATTTAAAATGGAGTTGGATTTTAATCCATTGTATTACTCCATTTCTTACTCTAAAAATAATATTTTAAGTATATTTCTCTTTTCTATTTATTATTAATTACTAATAATGCACTTTAATTATAAAATGTACAAATTAACCCCATTATATTTTTGCTTTATAAATTAAAATCGTAATATTATATTTTGTTATATTAACTTACATATACATACATATTAACTTTAAAATATGCAAATTTTAAAGATTAAATTTGTAATAACATATATTAATTTAGACATACATACACATTTTTAACAAGAAAAACTTACACATACATTACAAATTTACACATTATAATATAATACAATAATTTTGTTGCAAAGTTTTGTGATTTGATAAAATCTGTTATCAAAAAGAATATCAACCAAACATAAAATTATTACTAAAATAATTATTTATCTCTTAAAATAGAGTAAAAAGTAAGATTACTTTATATTTGGAGGAAAATTGGGTTTGCTCTATTTTGGAGTTGAAAATAGAATAGAATTAGAAGAGTTTTTATTCCAAAATAGAGTTTGAAATAAGATATGGTGTGGGGTTAGAGATGCCTCAGTCAAAACCTAACTTGTTCGACTGAAAGTCTAAAACTAAAACTAAATTGTAGAAGGAGCTATAATTCGAAAATATGAAACGCATAAAATCCTCAACGTGGAATCATTCACTATTAGCATTACTTGTGTCACGTAACGATTGGACTCAGAGATTGTTCACATAGTTGGGCGGTGAGATATTTGGAAAATTTTGAAAGTTATTTACTTCTTCTTTTGATTATAATATTTTTCTTTTTTAAGATGACAAAAAGGTTATATAAAAATATAGTATTCTTCAATTTGCAGTTACCCTTTTCAATAAGGTTCGTCAGAAAGTTAAAGCGACAGATGCACGCGTTTTGGCATCAGATTCACGCATCTTATCCCAAAGTTTTGTGGGTCCAAAGCGATTCTCAACTAACCAAAAGCGTGTAATTGACACACTCTTACAAGACGTCATGCACTTCGTTTAAGAGATTAGTAAACAGCACGTAGTTCAATAAGCACATAGACTTGGCCCTTTTACTATATATATTATCTTTACATTGGGCCCAAATTTTCCGCCCATAGAATTTGATCGATGGAGAAAACTGCTTGAGTAGCCTGTTTGCAGGGCAAAATTAGATCCATGACACAACTAGTTTTGTTCATTTCGAATAAAAAGTCAGTTTGTAGTGGATAAATTTGTTTAGGGTTTCGAAAATTATTATTTAAAATATTTATTTGTTTCTAAAACGAGTCAGTGAATATAGTATTACTAAATTTACCACTCAAATTATAAGTAAGGATCCAGTTCATATAATTTTGAGTCATAATGAAAAATATGAACATATAATTTGTATTTTTTATTATATTTTTAAAATTACCATAAATAATTTATTATATTTTAAAAATTTATATGTAATTTTTACATATTTGATTACTAACCAATAATTATAGGTGTCTTTCGTGATTACCGATATGTAAATATACATTTATTTATTAGAATAAATTATCTAAATTTAAACGAATCATTTTCATTATTTTTAGAGAATTTTCAAAAATACAATTTTGAAATACCACAAAAATACCACATTTTTTAAATCTTAAAAAAAAATATTAATATTATATTATTTATTCAAAATATTATTTATATTTGGACTAATCATGTTATATTACGGTTTAGTTTTGAGGATTTAGGATTTGTTAATGTTTAGATTTTTAAAGTTTAAATTTTAAAATTATTAATTTATGACAGTTTTAAAAATAGACACTTTATGATAAAAATTTGCAAAATAATATTTTAAAATTAGTATTTTTGCAATAGTTTTTATTTTAATCCAAAAATAATTTAGAAATTTGGATTGCGTATAAAATTGAATGATCCGACTCGAAATGCATCATCTATGGCAAACTTAAATTTACATAACATAAATAATAAGATGTGGGAGTCGAAACTCGAACAATATAATTTGTCTAGGGTTTGAGGAACGGAGATTTCTATGTTACAAATCACGGGATGCAAATAATAAGAAGATGAGTTTTCTTTATTGATGCTTCTGCGAATCAATGTTTACAAGTGTTTATGCGAAAAATTGCGGATCCCCTTCTATGAGGGTTAACATGTGTATATATAGCCTTGCTCCGCGGCTAGGGCTTTCGTTGAAGAGATAGAGATGTCATCCTGATTCTGCGGGATTCTCTTGCCGCGGAGTCGGTTACGCGCTGTGGGTTTTTCTCTGCGTCCTTGGCCCACTTCTGGATGTTGCGGCCCACTTCTGGATGCTGCGGCCCACTCCTAGATGTTGCGGCCCACTCCCGCGGCCTGGTCCAATACTTGTTATAACCATCTCGCGGGCTATGTTTATGGTTAAGCCGCGGGTTAGGTTAAACCAGAAAATGGGAGATTTCCGCGGGAATCTGGTTAAGAATTTCCCGCGGAAAACCTGCTAACAGTTTTTCCCATACTTAGCCAATTTTTAGAGATTGATTTGTCAGGGGTGGATTTTGACCCCTACATAAGATATAATCTTACATGGAAAAAAACAATTATCAAAACTACTACACTAAGTTTTTGTTTTTTAAAATATTATTATTAATTTAATAATTTAAAAATATTATTAAAAGTTTTGGTTTTTCAAAATAACACAAAACCAAAATTTAAATTTATACATTCAAAACTAAACCATAAACCTCAAAACTAAACTTTAACCCAAAAACTATTCTTAAATTTAGAATAGTTAACCCAAAAATATAAATTATAATTTTTTGAAAATCAGTTTTAGTGTTAATGGTATTTGGAGAAACTAAAGCTTTTGATGGTATTTGTTGATAATTAAACTAATGATATTTTAAAAACAACATTTGATAATGTAGTATTTTAAGAAATTTTTATAAAAAAAAAAAAATTTATTCACACGTGGCTCACATCTGCGCTGACGTGACTTACACATGTCATAAAAAGAGCACACACTATTTTCCGTGCAGGGGGAAAAAATATTTATAAAAATAACCTGAAATCGAAAGGTCTCGTTTCATGAGTCTTGAAGCTCCTCTGTTTTTTTTTTTGAACAAGTCCTCTGTTTTTCTTTGCTCAAAGGTCTTCTTCAATTTCTGTTTTTAAGCTACAGGTATGGTTTCGAAAAATTTCACGCATCATTGTAATATTACCATCTTTCTTGCTTTGCATGTCCATTAATTGAATATAATTCAATATATTGTAAACATTAGTTTGCGTTTGGCTGAATTATGATAAAAAAAAATAGTTGTTTTTTTGATAAAAATGATAAAAAAAATAGTTTAAGATCGAAAAACAGAAAATTTATTATACTATAAGAGATGTCAACTTTTCGTTTCATTTAGTTTCACAAATGCAAAGTTGGAGTTTGAAACGATTTGATGGTATACTTAAAATGTGATTTTTTTTTGTTGTTGAACTTTTTAGTTTTTATGTAAACACGAACGAAAAACCTTAACCTTTTTGCGGAAAACATTGGAACTTTACTATAACTTGTTAGAACACTAGAGAGAAAACTGAATATTTATTCTGATAAATACAATATTACATAGTACTTAGGAGGTCTTAATGACGAATGTTCCAAAGATCGGAAAGGCTGTTTATCAAGGACCAAGCATAGTCAAGGAGATAATATATGGAATAACACTAGGCCTTGCTGCTGGAGGGCTCTGGAAAATGCATCATTGGAACAATCAAAGACGAACGAGGGAGTTCTATGATTTGCTCGAGAAGGGAGAGATCAGTGTTGTCGCGGAAGATGAGTAGTAATTCGTGTATGTTTCTCGGTTTTTTATCTTACATTATATAAGTAGTTTTGAATTTGATATATGAGCATTTTAGACATTGAAGAACTGAAAATGGTGCCTTCTATGTTTGTTAAAGTGGGATGAATAATTCTCTGGTACATGGATGTAGAGTGTGTCGTGTGCGTAAATGATGTGAATTTGGTTGTGGAATTTTTTTTTCCTTGATGAAGAAAGGGATTTACTATCTTATAGGAGTTCAAGATCAAGAACCAGAGGAACACGTTTTGGTTTTGTTTCAGGGTATGTTTATTTATTCAAATGTTTTATTAAAAATGGGCGTTTTAGATGTTGGATATGTTGTAAGGTTAGTAGTTTGCTAGTTTGCTGATTAAGGATATATTGTTCAACTACTTGAGTTTAAGTTTTCGAAATCTATATATTATGTGGTACCGCAGCGCTCACATGTTGTATTTCGACTTACAAAATCAGATTACCGAAAAAGGCTAAATGTAATGCATTCATATGAACATTAGTTTTGCAAGAATTTTGCGTACGTCGGACCACAAAAATCGATGGAACTTCTAGGAAAAAAAACCTTAGCTTAGCTCCTACGAGTTGTAGAAGATTCTGAAGAGGTATAAGAAGCTTGATCGGTTTTGACCATCGTAGTACTATTGGTGCTACAAGATAGAGTACTACTGCTCTCTGGATTCGTAGTTAAAGAGCTAAGTCTCAAGAATGGAGGATTGGTTGGAGAAGGAATCGGACAATCGTGCTCGGTTAACATACGGATAACTTCTTCCATTGAGGGTCTCAGCGATGGAGAAGCTTGTGTGCATAACAGTCCTACTTGAAGAACTTTACAAGCTTCTGCACCATTGCCTTGCGCTTGGAGCAACTCACCGTTTAGACATGGGTCTAGGGCTTCAACCAATCTGTTCATTGTATAGCGATTCCATACCTAAAGACCAGAAACAATAGTCACTTTTAAGATTCAAAGAAACTATGAACTTTGATTTTGATGAATATGGTTTTTGGGGTATCTCACTCTTTGTAGAAGATGACCCATTCCCGGCATAAAATCATTGTTTCTTGTTCCACAAGCAATCTCGAGAAGAAGAACACCAAAGCTATAAACGTCTGCTTTCTCAGTTAAGTGTCCTTTAACAACATATTCTGGCGCCATGTAACCTCTGCAGAGAGTGACAAAACTCTGTTTTAAAGAAATTTCTAGAGTCTTAAAACATGAATCTTGGTAGTGGTTTGAACCATATAGGTTCAGCGTTTTAAGTAGCTTACAGGGTTCCTGCGATGCCGGTACTAAGATGAGTTTTGTCCAGGCCGAAACATCGAGCCAGACCGAAATCAGCGATCTTGGGATTGAGCTGGTCGTCTAGAAGAACATTACTAGTTTTAATGTCTCGGTGAATAATCCTCACCGGTGAGCCGCCACTTCCGTGTAGGTAAGCCAGTCCTTCCGCTGTTCCAAGGATTATGTTTAGCCTCTGCCTCCAGTTTAAGACCTTGCTTTTACTCTCATCTGAAACCAAAAGAAATCACTTGTAAGACTACCTGTTTTTAAACAATTTATGTTCTTTTTCTTCTCAATATAGTACAGAGCCTTCAAAAGCATTTTTGATTATATTTTTTTTTTTTGATAAAGCATAATCTTTGTTTGGTTTGGTTTGGCCCAAGTCGATTAGCGAAAACCCTAGAAACGTCCACAAAATGGTCATTACTTTTATGCGTTCAATATCCAAAAATGGTCTTCAAAGCTTACTAAAAATCCGGCTTAACCAAGTTTGTTTAAACAAGAAATGTCCTGATAAAAAAAATTAAAAAACGAAGATTTATTCGAAAGTAAAACACATATATACAAAAAAATATATCCTAATTTAAGAATGAAAGAATGTCCAAGATTTGTAGCTTATAGTGGTTTCGTTTCATTACTGTCGTTATTGTTTTATCATCCCAATTTAAATCCGTAATAATGTACGTTGTTGAAATTAACTTTAGAGAAAAGCTTGAGGAGGATTTCTTACCGAAGAGGAAATTGTCGAGGCTTTTGTTAGGGACGTACTCGTAAACCAAGAGACTCTCGGGTCCTTCAATGCTACAACCAAGGAGCTTGACAAGATTCTTATGTTGAATTCCACTTATGAGATTCACTTCGTTGAAGAACTCTTCCACCCATTCTCTTGTGTTGTACACACTACAAGAAAATAATTTTATTGAGACAAAAAAATTCGTCACAATAACAAATATTTCGTATCAATAAAATTATTCTGACGAACTTGTAACGAATCGTGAGTGGTCACAATAAATTCGTAGCAAATATTTATTTGAAACAAATACGTCACAAGTCTTTGTGACAAATATATCTAGTAATGATTATGTCACAAACAATGACAATACGTAGGAGTAACAAAACCGTCACAATTACTTGCTAAAAACAACGTTGTAAAATCGTTGTATTTTGTGATTATCATTACGTTTCAATTCCGCTACTCGTTATGACAAAATAGTAATCTCAAATCGTGACAAATTGTCGACCAAAAATTCGTCAATAATTCGTCTTAAATTACGACTATTTTACAGTCTCAACTCCGACACGCCTTATCACTAATCCGTTGTCGCAAACCCATCTTAGTTAGCTACTGATTCAAAAATGCAATTTGTCACCATTCTTTATTAACTTATTGTGACAAACCATATATGTTACTTAGACCTCGATTGCTGTAGGTTTTAAAATATTCCAACTATTCATTATATAAATGGTAAATCTCATAATTGCAAATGAAATAATAAAAAGCATAATCCATGATAAAAAATCTCATTAACACGCTGTTATGAAATAGTAATAGACATAGACATAGACTATATTTATATTTTGACAAAAAAAGACTATATTTATATCATATAGTCTTAAATTAATTAAGAAGAATGAGCAAACGAACTAATACCACTAAAAAAAACATGAGCAGCACGAGCAAATGAAGTAAACCCCATGGAAGCTTATGGAGAAGCACGACCAAACCCTACAGAGCTTCGAGACGGGTTGAACGTTAGAAAATCACATTCTACAAATCCAATTTTTTCTTTATCTTTTCTTGGTTCGGGGTTTGCAATTGAAAAAGAAAATGATGTTTAGGAACTGGTAGACGACGAGTCATCTACAAAACCAACATATACAACAAGTTTAACACAAATTAAATTATTGATATTAAGAAGAAAAACATAGCTAATATTGTAATTCTTACAATATATAGATTAGTTTCAGTTTTGCTTTATAATTGGTTAAACATAATAAGCATTTCACATGATTCGAGCATAGGCAAATATGACAACGGTAAATTCGTAACTGACCCTTTGATAAGTAGTGCAATTCAATCTCTGTGAATGTTGGCATTTTATAGAATTTTCCCACACATCTCGCCGACGCCGCAACATCCATATCTTAAAAACCAACAAAAAAAAACAGAGCAAATTATATTGGATTTAAAACAAGAATAAAAAAATGTACCAAAAGGTATCAAACAAAACAATTTCCAGAAGTAAAAACAGTTTCAGTAATTAATCTTCAAGTAGACGGTTGTGGAGGACGAGGATTGGACCGAAACGGTTAAAAGTAACAAGGATTGGACCGATAACGTGAATGGCGAATTGGTAATAACCAGAATGAGGGGAAAGTCAAACAACGTACCTATAGAAGGAGAGGGGTTCAGTTCTTCTTTTGATGCGTGATAGAATTTTTGTGAGGGATAAACAAAGAGGCTTATTGGTTTTTTAGAAAGGAAAAAAACAACCCACGATGTCTTCTGTATACTAAGGTTTTATGATTTGTGACAGTTTTAGTGTCTCATTTGGTAACAATAAAAAGTTTAAATGTTTTTACCAAATATTTTGAATTTTTTTCGGAACACACGAAAATTTTGGGCACTTTTTCAAACCTAATTATATATTTCAAAAGCAATAATTACCTCATAGACGTGAAAAAGACAAATAAATTTAATAAAACTTCATTTTTATAAAAATTTAAAATTACATAAATCACGCAACCAAAAAAAAATAAAAAAATTATTCACTCTTTCTCACTTATAACATTATCAGATTTTCTATTTTCATCATCGGTTCCACAATCTGTATCTTTTATCATCAAAAACTTTTTGTTTAGTCATGCAAATTGAATCATAAATAAGTTTTCTTTGTAGCATAGTAAATTATGGCAAATATTTTTACATGGAGAAATCAACTTAGATTCAAAAGCATCTTCACCGGTATTAAAATGATCGACATCCTTATGATAATTGTTTATATAGTGAAATCAGATTCCAATAATAGTTAAGCACAAAATCCCTTTTATATAAATGTGTTCACTTATTTTTTGTATTCTACCACTTAGTTGATTAGATATAAATATAAAGGTTGAGAAAGAACAAAAAAAAGTGAAAAATGTTACTACATGTAACAACGATAACCTTTTTGTTATGTAACAATGTTTCTTTCTTGTATCACTACATGTTTATGACTATTTTCATTGGTCACAAAAATAGTGGCGTTCTATGGTAGCTTAGACATCACAAATTGTGATGGAATAAATTGTTAGTAAATTAATCACAATTTGCGACCTTTTTGTTACATAATTATGTCCCTATTTGCAGCAAAACAAAATCTGTTTGGTTTAGTATAATTTAGTAACTATTGTTTTGTCGTGTATCGTCACAAATAGCTAGAGACCCGCACATTCGTCCCAATTTTAATACAAATCTGTGACGACATATTTGATCACAATAGTGTCACAACTGTTACGATTAATATTGTAGTCACAATTTTGACACTAATTTTTACAATTTACAACTACTATTTATTCGGTCACAAAATTCTAACGAAACAACTACGAAATTGTGACTAAAAATATTTAGTTACAATATCGTATTTAAAATATCACTAATTTGTGACGAATATTTATTGTCTCAAATTTTAGTCACAATAACTCATTTTTCTTGTAGTGACACTAGTCTCTTCACGGCCACGTTCTTGCCATTTGGGAGGATTCCTAAGAAAACGGTACCGTTTCCTCCTCGCCCTAGTTCTTTCTTGGGGCTGAAGTAATCCGTTGCCTTCTCTAGTGTCTCGTACTTGAACTTCCTCTTTGAGTTGTTGAATTTTTTCGAAACTAAACCAAGATTTCTTTCTTCTGCTCGACAAGAGGTGAGTGAGATTAATTAATCGAACTTATACATGTACATTTCAAACGGCAATCTCTATGACCTTTGCCCAAAAAAAAAAATGAAATGTAGATACATGTATAATCAAAATAATATTTCTAATGCACATACGGACCTAATTAATCGAAATGATTTATTGTTTCTTAGAAAACGAATGTTTCTATATATGCACCCAACATATATGCATTAAAGCATGTAGGTAATAAAGTGTTCACCTCGTTTGGTCTTTGATAATTTGACAATAATGACGTACGTTGCTAATAGAATCAGCATGACAAATGCTGACGTGGTCAAGACCATAGCCACAATGACTCCTTTGTTATGAAGCCCTGCCACCAAAAACTTTACATAAGTGAGAGTATGCTCATCGCAAGTCTCTTATAGAGTTTACTAAAAATTAAATTTACATAACTAAAACCGAGTGAAAACGGAAAACAAAGAACAAAAACAAGAAAAACCGAAGCTGATTGAAAACAAACCAAAATTTAAAGAAATCAAAAAAAAAAAAAAAAAAATTGGGAATATTGGTCAAGCTATGAATGTGTATATTTATTTGACATATTAAAATGGTAAATATAAAAAAAGTAAAAAACCAACTGATTAAGTAAATATATTAAAAAATGTTACCATGAATTTGACGATGATAATTATAGAATTTATAATCAGAATATCTAAGATAACATCCAGTATTCATAGCTCTTCCTTCTCTCCTCGAAACGCACCGTTTCACTTCCCTCACAGCTTTCTCCAAACAAACCTTACACTCGTCTTTCCCCAAACTCTCCCAACACTGAGCAAGCGCGTGTGCCCCACTCTCTCCAGCGACTCCGAAACCGCCACCACCGTCGCTAACCGCTACCATCGCCGCGATTTCCGAAACGCGATTCCCGAACAGAGGATCTAAAACGGTGTCGTTGCTGCAGGAGTAAGTGTCCGACGCGGCGGAGATCGATTCGTCGTAGAATCGGTAGGGTTCGTAGCGGAGGAAACAACCGTCGAGGAAGATCCGTGCGGAGGAAGAAGGGAGACAGCGAGGGAGGCGCGTGCGTGCAATCGCGTAGCAGAGCTGGCAATCGGACGGTGAGAGATCGCTGTGGCATTGGATCAGTGCGAAAATCGATGTGGAGTTAGTAGACGGCACGGAGTTTATGGTCTGAGTTGCGAAACGGCGCGTAGTTAATTGGAGGGAGAGTGAATGCATTTCTTCGACGAAAGTTGGGATGAAGTTTGGATCGGAGGAATTGCTGCGTCCGCCGCAGAACAGACCGGACACGGCGGTTCTAGAATCGTCGGAGGAGGAGGAAGAAGACGATAAAGAG
Source organism: Arabis hirsuta (assembly GCA_964056655.1). Taxonomy (NCBI): domain Eukaryota; kingdom Viridiplantae; phylum Streptophyta; class Magnoliopsida; order Brassicales; family Brassicaceae; genus Arabis; species Arabis hirsuta. Next base: position 27,487,936 of record OZ053309.1, on the reverse strand, counting down.
AAAAAGAGTAAGGAGTATAAAACGACGACGTATCGAAACGGTCTTGTTTTTGTGTGGGAAAGCATTTCTTTAATGTTTTTGTTTTTGGTATTTGAATGTATTTGCAGGAAAGCACACATGTGAGAGCCATGAGATGGCAAAATATTTGTAATTTTTCGATAGGGATAATCGCATAAATTGAAAGCCACGTATCACTTTTTTAAACGGAAAGGAACAACTTCCTTCACCTTGGTGGTTTATACTTTATATGGAGGTTTAAACTATTAGTTAAAAATTTTGAATATTAAAAATGTTAGTACGTATCACTTTGAAGGTTTTTTATGTGATTTTCTCTTTTTCGATATGATCCAAACATTTTGAACAACCACACATTAAGTTATGCAAAATATTCGATTCAATATCGGTTAAAGAAAACGAAACATATTGTTTAAATAAAATAACTATTTTTATATAGCCAAAAATACTAAATATTTAAAAATCGTTTACAAAATTAAGTGGAGAACTATTATATAAAAAATATAAGAAACAAAAACTTCAAATTGAATCCTAAGATTTAGGCTTAGTTAATTTTACTTTTCTTTATAGTTTTTTTTTTATTGTTTGACTAATTAGTAAGATGCAGATTAGATGATCGAATATTCAATTTATACTAGTTGATTTCGAAAATATGTTAATTGAAAAAAAAAAAAAAAAAACATTGCGGATCAATGATATCACAAAGAGAAAATCGATATATGCTTTGAGTTTGGTCATGAGTCTCATGACACAACAGAGCTTTCACAAATTTAATGCATAATTGAGCCATTTACCCAACTAATTAAGTATTCTCTTCGTTCCATAATAGAAATTATTTAAGCATTATTAATTTTTTTTTTTTTTTATAAAATGTTCTACATATTTCTATGCAAAATTTAATGCATGTGACTATCCATCGATTGCAACCGGTACTACGTGAGCTTGTCTCTGAAAACCAGTCAATTTTTGTCCCAGGCAGAGCCATCTGACAATGTATTGATAACCCATGAAGTCCTTCACTACCTTAAAACATCTGCAGCAACGAAAAGGTGTTTCATGGCTGTTAATACAGACATAAGCAAGATTTATGATAGACATGAATGAGGTTTCATACAAGCAGTCCTAGAGAGACTAGGTTTTCACAAGATATGGGTGAATTGGATCATGCAATGCATCACCTCAATGTCTTATTCTTTCCTACTTAATGGAACGACAAAAGGATCTGTACTACCAACTAGAGAAATCAGACAAAGAGACCCTCTCTCACCCTATATTTTCATCCTATGTTTTGAAGTTCTCTCAGGTCTATGCAAAGTGGCTCAAGAAAAAGGGAAATTACCAGGTATCAGAGTGGCAAAGCAAAGCCCCAGAATCAGGCACCTGTTGTTTGCGGAAGATACCATATTTTTCTGCAAAACAAACAAGCAGAGTGTTAACGCACTGAAGAGAATTCTAAATCAATATGAAGAAGCATCTGGACAAAAGATTAACTGTCAAAAGTTAGCTATAACATTCTCATCAAAAGATCCACAATCACTCAAATACAGAGTCAAAACAGAATTAAACATCCCTAAAGAGGGAGGATTTGGGAAGTACGTGGGATTGCCAGAACATTTTGGCCGGAGAAAGAAAGACCTCTTCAGTATGATAGTAGATAGGATAAAGCAAAGAGCCATCAGCTAGTCTTCCAAGTTCCTATCTATTGTGGGAAGAATGACTATGCTCAAATAAGTCCTCGCCACAATGCCAACATACACAATGTCCTGTTTTAAGCTACAGATGAGCCTCTGCAAAAAAATCCAGTCAGCCTTAACTAGGTTCTGGTGGGATGGAAGCAGTGAAACAAGAAAAATGTGCTGGGTAGCCTCGGATAAACTTACAATGAGCAAGAGAGAAGGAAAGCTAGACTTGAGGGATATCCAATGCTTTAATGATGCCCTCCTTGCAAAATTAAGCTGGAGGATTCTCAATAACCCAAGTTGTCTTTTTGCAAGGATTCTCCTTAGGAAATATTGCAAAACAAACTCTTTCCTCGAATGCATGCTTTCAAACTCAGTATCTCATGGTTGGATAGGCATTCTCATAGGCAAAGAGCTCCTAAAGCAGTAGTTAGGGAAAGTAATTGGAAACAAGAATAAAACAAGAGTGTGCAATGAACCATGGCTTTCCCTCAATGTACCTGTCCAACCTATGGGTCCACCAAATAGAGATGAAGGAAATATGTTAGTCGCAGACCTTCTACAACCTAACTCAGGAGAATGGGATATACAAAAAATCAACACACACTTCCCTGAACTTTTGGAATCTATAACAGCTATAAAGCCAAGTACTAGAGGGGCAGACGATAAACTAGCCTGGCTTGGGAATGCCTCTGGAATCTACACAACGAAATTCGGATATCATACTGCAAAAGATACAACTTCCCTGCCTACAAATTAACCCAATCCACAAAGCTTCAATTGGCTAACAAGCATATAGAATATCACAACCTCAAATAAGGTAAAACTCTTCCTCTGGAAAGCAGTAAAAGGAGCCTTACCTGTTGGGACCCAACTGGTATCTAGAAGTGTACTGACACAAGCTAATTGCATACGATGTGGAGAACCAGAGACCGTAGAACATCTTCTGCTACACTGCTCTTTTGCAAAGGAGGTCTGGAGCTTAGCCCCGTTCAAGGACTCCATATCAACTGAGACAATTCAAACATTCCAATCGGGTCTACTCCAAGCAAACCAAATGGTGTGTTTACCTCATACAGGAGTCAACGACGGTCCGCTCTTCTCCTGGATTGCGTGGTCACTATGGATAGCACGAAATCAAAAGGTCTTCCAAAAACGATCCTTCTCAGCGATGGAGACGATCACAAAGGCAGCGCATGATGCGTCGGAATGGTTCGCGGCTCAATCGCAGACCCAAGGAGTAAAACCGACAAACAACAACCCTCCTTGGAATGCCTCTGGACTCCGGTGTTACTCTGATGAGGCTTGGCGACTGGATCTGAAGATCGCCGAAATAGGATGGGTCATCAAAGATCACCAGAACCACCTGGTGGCGCAAGGGTCCAGGACAGAGAGCCGGATCGTATCAGCGATTATGCATAAGCCACAACGATGAAGGAAACACTCATACAAGTTTCGATGAGGAACCTCACAAGCTTCATTATGGCATCAGATTCACAGCAATTGATCAATCTAATCAATACCGACAACTTCCGTTTAGAGATCTACGAGATTGTTCAAGATATCACCAAAATCTTCAAGAATATGAATGTTTCCTTTGTGTTTGTAAACAGATCCAGAAATGATGAAGCCGATCAGATCTCAAAAGCTAGTTTATCTGATGTAAATCACAATGTCGATTTAGTCCGGTTTAATGAAATGAAAACAGAAGAATTTCGACCAAAAAAAACAAAAAAAACCATTTATATTCTGCAGTACTTTTTTTTATTGGTTGATATATTTGTAATTACATATTAAATGAAACTTTTAATTGTATAAAAACAAAAACTAAACTAAATTAATAAATTTTTTAAACTAAGCGTTTTTAACTAGAAAATCTTATATAATGGGACAAAGGAGTGTTATAAAGTATAAACATATCTATTTGAATGAATTAATGAATCATGTAACAAACGAGTGGATACAAATAAACGAAAGGGACATAGATCATGATAGAGGAATACTAAATTTAAGGCGATGACAAAAACGTGTACAGTTGTAAACGCCTTAGGTCCAGAACTAGAAAGACCATTCATACATTCATTATTGAATTGTCGACAAAAAAAAAATTCATCTAAATTATTATAGGAAATTTCCTATAGAAAATTTCAGGAAAAACATATTTACTAACGAAATAGTATTGTATTTTCCTTTTTGTAAATAAGATTTAATTTTGGATTTGATGTATTGTTTTAATAATTATTAATTACTAAACGGTATTATATTTACCATTACATTCTTTCTTACGCATTTGAATTGTGGCACTACTGGTTAACAATTTTCCTTTCCACTCAAAATTTCAAAATTTTTTCTTTCCCAAATTTTTTGGGGTTATTCTTAACCAATAAGCCACGTAGACAATTAACAATTACGAAAAGAAACACAACATAGCAAAATTTCAAGTTAATGAAAAGTTATATTTTCAGAATTTAATAAATGGACCGTCCTAATTTATGAGTCGGTTGCTAACTCGTTGGAGGGGTGGGGTAAGGTTAGGTTGGGACTTGGGTGCAGCAAATTCAATAATCATCGCCTCAATTCCTGACTCACTTCGTATTCATTGGAATTTCATATTCATGGAAATGATTTTCAGAACCAAGTATACGAGAAAAATAAACGAGTTGGTGGTTCGGTTCATTCCAGTTTGGTTCAATTCGGTTTGGTTTTGTTTGGTCTATAGTCTATGAAATACTACTACATGTTATCTTCATGTTTAAATTTTAACTCGATGTTACATGTATCTACAGTTCTACACTGTTTGAGCGACTTCTAAATGGCTATACATGATTTCTACATACAAAAGTAACTTACAAATACATATTTTCTTTAGTGTTTGATCGCACTTCTATATCATTCCAAACAAAACAATCACAAGCTTTTTGGGATTGAAGGTAGAAAAAAAGACAAAAAGATCACTATAGCTTTTGATCTAACTTAACAACTTACGAATATTATTCAATTATAATACATTTTTTTTTACATTTTGTTCAAATCAAGATGGCTATAAATATCTAATATACTTAGTAAAATCTAGTCGTTCCTTAAAAACCACTAGTTTACCAAACCTTATATTAAAAAGGGAGAAAAAGAATAAACACTAGAGTCGGAAAAAAATACCTAGAACTGAACCGATTCAAAAATCCGAACCGATTTTAAAAAAAAAATATACGATGGATCCTATATGGAACCAAAAAACAGAACCGAACCAGATTTTAATCGAGAACCGAACGAATACCCGAAACATAAATTAACCTATAGATATTTGTGTTTTAAGTTGAGTATGTTTGGGTAGGTTGGGTAAAATTTTACCAATTTTTTTTATTGTTTCCGGTTATTTTAGGTATTTTTGGATAATTTGAATAAAAATAACCAATTTAGATGTAGATTTTTTTGATTATTTTTTGGGTATTTTTAGATAACTCTGATGAAAAATACCGAAACCGAATCAAACCGAATAAGAATTGAAATGTTTTAGAAAATTATATGTTTTCATAACTAAAAACTTAACCAACCTCAAACCGATTGGAACCGAACCAAAAAATTTTTGATATCTATATAGATCCTAAATCTCTCCGTCCGAAAAACCAAAAATCGATCAGTTCCTATCCGAAACCGAATTGAATACCCGAATTCCGATTACTTTTGTCACAAAAATGGTATGGGCTTACGTCTATTCAATATATTAATAATTTGAGGCCCATTAAGAGTCCAAAGTTAATCTCTCCGTTGTAAGTGAAGACAAAATCTTTTATCCCTAACTAGATGAGAGCCCGGGCTATGCGCGAGTTATTTTCGTTAATTTGGGTAGTCTAGTTCATGTTGCTCTTTACCTCTAAAATTAGAGTACTCATCTCTTTGATTTTGTGTTGTTATTTGTGGCTATATATATATAGCTAATTGATAATAATTACTTATGATCTCAAATGTTGGAAAATGCTGACAGTTGATCGCCTTGAGATTAACAGAAAACTAGTATGAGTCAATGAAATCCAATGTCTCACTCATGTGTTGTATAGTTTGTAGAAGAATATATTCGGTTAAAAAGTCACTCGATGATTGTTTTCCTCTTAACACACCAAATTCCATTATAATTCAGAAGCACAATAATCACAATTCTCTTTTGCAGAAGTGAAGACGTTGAATCTCACAAATCTAAAAAGCATGCTTTCATTTATTTTCTCATTTTTCCAAAGACAAGATCAACATAATAACCAATAGTCAACAAATAAAGCACTGAAACGTTGTTTATAGAGTTTCTTTTCATTTTTCTAATGGCTCATGATTTATTCTTCCGTCACCGTCTTCTATCCCTCCATTTCTTATAGGTATATCTCCATGCTCTTCTTTTGCATATGTTAATACCATTGCAAATCAAAGTTTCAATTTGCCGCCTTTGTTTCTCTCCATAGATATATAACAATTCCTGCTTTTCTCTTAGTTTTCTCAGATCAATTTATTTATATTCATGGGTTTTTCTTTCTATACGTGCTCACTTATATACATGGGAATTTGATGTCGGGGCGTTTGCACTTCACCTCGGGAACTTTGAGTAGGTAAGTTACTCATTACTAATATATTCGCTTGATTGTCTCCAACATTGTTTTGATTCATGTCATGTTCTATTAGATTCACTGAAATTCAATATGATCTATGTCCTCGCTTTTTGGTTCTCATATATATTGACTTCCAAACCCAATACCAGTTTACTACACGAAACATGAATATAGTTGTCTTGTAAAATCGGGAATGTTATGAATTTTCTTGCTAGACATATGTGATGTTGTGGTTGGTGTTTCCTAATCTCCAATTATTTCTATCAAGTGTATTTAGTTTTTCTGTTAGATATTTTTAGTTCGAATAAACTATCTATTATGTCTCTGATTGGCATCTTTAATCTGTATCTCCGTCTTAATTTCATTAATCTATCCTCCTCTAACGCCGTCTTATTTTTGTTAGTTCTATTGTATAGCTTCGATATTCTTCTAAAAAACTGGAAAATGTATCAATCTGCTCTTCTTTCGTTTCCCAAATAGGTATGAGTCGTATACAAGAATTTTGTTTGGTTACAATGTTGGACAAACTGAAAATTAAGAAGGATAAGATGGAAGAGTTGCTGAAAAAGACAAGATGTTAAGAAAAGAGATGATGAACATGAGAAGCTCAAAGTAGAGTCTTTGAAAAGCATAAAATGAAGGTTTGATCTTTATAACTACTTTCTTATAGCATTTGACATTTATGATTGGCATCTGATTTTGAGTTGATAATTTGTTTATTTACTATTTATGACTTGATATTAGTTTAGTTAGAGGTTTGAGATTATGGTGAAGATTGATTTTGGACTTGTTATATATTTTTGTGTGAACGATAAGCTTCTTTTGTCTATAGATCTTACATGATATATGGCTTTACTTATGACAATAATGACACTCCAAATTAGCAAATTTGTTAGAATTGCCCAAAAATAATGTATGAACTCCTTCCTCTTGATTTCCGATGTGGGATTTGGATGTGTAAAGAAATTTTGAATGTGTCAAGTGGACATATTAGTCGTCCCAGAATTGGTGTGGAGAATGAAGCTAAGAGTTAACCGGTGAAATTAATAAATATTTGTACGAGAAATAAAAGACGGAACTCGTGCTTAAGGGAGAGTACACATGTTAAAATTGTGCTCAGAACGTATCTTATTTTAATTAATATAAATTAAGATAATCCAATGACCTAATGTAGTTATACTATCAAATACAACACAAACAAAAAATTCTTAGTAGTGTTCACTAATAACATTTGATACTGTAAAATACTTCAACCATTAAGAAAAATAAATTAAAAAGTAAGACCGATAGAAATTAGTTATATATATTCAGTTATAAAAAGTAGTACTTCTTTGGAAATATTTTGACTGTAAAATCCTTAAACTAATTTTTTTTCTTTTTTTTGTTAAAGGCCTTAAACTAAATTAATATTTTAACAAATAATCAACTGTGTATTTGATTAATCCCTAAATCCTTTTAATTGTTTATCGTTGTCATCCGCACTTTCTCCGCATCATCATGGATCTCATATTCCCTCCTGCTTACGTGAACACACACAGTAAAAAAAGAAAAGAAAAATTAATAAGTACATGAAAAGAAACAAAAAATGAGTACATGAAAAGAAACAAAAACTAGAGTGATACTTACTTTCCACACGCAGTAATATGTTTAAGGACTTTCTTAAGACTGGGAGTCCTCATAGCTGCAAAACGAAAGGATAATACAAATTCACCAGAGGCTTTTGTTAGAATCAGTCGAACATTGACAGCGAACCCTTATGATTCTCGCACAACCACCAATTATTAAGCAAACCAACACACAGCAAAAAGACTTGGGGATTGATAGTTTGCACAATTAATGCAGTAATATATCGAAGAATATTTCACTTGTTTAGCAAACACTTTAAGCTAGCAATACACTTTTGTAGCAACGAATGGATCAAGTTTGTTATACAACATAGGAAAAATAATGATCAAGAAATCATGTTGTTTTAAAAAATTGTGTGAATTCTAACCTTGGGCAGTTTGGGCAGTTTAGAAGGACTTTGAGTTGAAGACTTCGATTCCTGGCCATGGGGTTCGAGCAATTTAACCTGGATTCCCCCGACTCCAGAGATTAGTTTTTGGGCCTAGAAAGTCTTTGGAATCACTCTGATCATACCAAAAAAAAATGTAGTTTTCATATGGTAATATAGTTTTCTATATATGTTTTTTCAGTTACAATTTCAAACTCTATGATTTTTCAAATGGAAAATATTAACTTTACATTTAATATAGGCACCGACCGAGTGATTTCCTATCTTTTTGAGTGTATTACACAAGGGACGGGACACTTAATCATCTTTGGCTAACATAATAGACATTTTAAGTGCAATAGTCATATAAATATATTCAAAAAAAAAATTTCCAAAACTTTTTTTTATCAAAGGGTGGCAATGAGATCCTGATCAAATCAATGGCACCGGCATACCAACATATGTATTGTCATGTTTCAAATTTTCCAAATCAATATCCGAAACACTAAGAACTATATTGGCGAGGTTCTGGTGGAAAGTAGTAATTAAAAAGAATGGACAAAAACGTGTCGTGTTACATCGGATGGGGATGTGGGTTTCTGCACTGTAAAGAAATTTAACATTGCATTACTAACCAAAAAGCTCTGATAATAGATCTCTTTGATTTCTTTTCTATAAATTTTTTTAAGGATCGATATATTTAGAAGATGGGTAATATGTATCCAATTAGATCTTACTCTCCATCATGTGGATTGAGGATATTATTTCGGCTAAGAGCTCTGGTAAAAGATGGCTCACGAAAAGAGTTGGTTCAAGGCCATCTATATCTGTAAGTGATTTGTGGATACCAGCGGAATGTCTGAAGTTACCAACATGAAACTATTAACCAATATTGAGCATTAGTTGAGCATTAATTGAGCATTTATTTAGCAAACTATTAATTTTGTATTATATAGAAAATCTATGCGCAATATAAAAAAACTAATATGAATCGAATTTGGAAATCTTAACTTATAAATCAATTTTCAAAATTAAGGAAAACAAAAACAAAAAAAATCAGTTTTAAAGCGTGTCGGATTTGGATATATAATAATACAAACATTTAGGTGAGATATACAACCCTTCTTCTCCAACAAAATCTGCTCGTTTACTTTGGTCTCTATTTTTTCACCCGGAGAAAAAAGAAGCGGAAAACATCTAATGGATCCGATCGAATCTGTGGAGTACGAGACCTCTAAATGTAACAAAGTCGTGTCCCGGAAGCAAGAACCGGCAGCGAACGGAAACCTAGCTGGTGATGTGGAGGAACAATCCAACGGTTATGATGGGGAGTTGTATGGTTTGGACGAGAAGAAGCTGGAATCAGCTAAATGGACTTCTCGATTACTTTGGGACTGCACTTTCTGGAGTACCATGTCCATGCTACGAGATGTTCAAGGAGTCTGCTTTGTCCAATCTGTTTCATGTGATCGATGTGAGCTATTTCTTTTTACGTGAGATTTTCTAATCAAAGCTAGTCTAAAGCTGATGATTTATCTTCTTCCTGTTGAAACAAACAAAACACTCTTATAATTATTTGTAAATCACTCACAATACAAAGTTATAACTTAAGAAAGACAATCAAATCTCACACCATTCATTATTTTAATAAAACCTCACAAAGCTCTTTGTTGCTTGATATTGCAACTTCTCTCTTGTACTCTCTCTTATATTTTTATGCTATGGGATGATTTTGCTCTTGCTTGATCTCTCCCAATTTATAGAAAACTTGCAGCCCATTTTTGTTGACAAACAAGACAGCCACCACCTCTTATTTTCAACAATAGTTGCTCTTTCATCTTCAACAAAAACTGCACCAACCATTACCTTCTATTTTTGACTTGTGTACCAACCTTCACCAACAATCTAGAAGCACATGTGAAAGTGATGATGAATTACTTTCAACACTCCCCCCTCATTATCAACTTTCCTTGTGCGTGTAGTCATTCCAAGTAATGTCCGAAATTCAATTACCTTTGATGCAGATAAGCTTTTTGTAAAGATATCTGCAACCTGATCTTCTGTCTTGACTGGCTTCATGACAATGTCTCTTTGAAGTACCTTTTCTCGCAAGAAATGATGATGTACTTCCACATGTTTGGTTCTGGCAAAAAAAAACAGGATTCTCTGCTAAACGGACTGCTGATAAGTTATCACAGTGTAACGGAACTTCATCTTCTATTGGCTGGTTTAAATCTTTCATGAGTTGAGTCAACCAGACACACTCTTGTGCTGCCATCGCTCCTGCTCTATATTATACTTCTGTGGTTGAAAGAGAAACGGTAGGTTGTCTCTTACTGCACCAAGATATAGCTCCTGAACCAAGATTAAAAACATAACCTGTAGTTGACCTTCGAGTGTCATGATCTCCAGCATAGTCGGCATCACAATAGCCGTTGATCTTATTTTGTACTCTTTTTTCGTAGAAGAGTCCCCAATCAATTGTGCCTTTAATATATCTCATGATCCTTTTAACGGCTTCAAGATGTGGTTTCTTTGGTTTTTGCATGAATCTGTTGACAACGCCTACAACAAATGTTATATCTGGTCTAGAAAGAGTTAGATAGATAAGACTACCTATTATTTGGCGATACATTCTTGTATCATCCAAGTCTTTCCCATCATAGGCACACAACTTCAAGTTTGGCTCCATTGGTGTAGAGATTGGCTTGCACCCAGCTAACCCAAACTTCTGAATGAGATCTCTTACATATTTTTGTTGACCAAGAAATATACCAGTTTTTGTTCGTTCAACTTCCAATCCTAGGAAGTGCTTCAGCTCACCAAGCTTCTTCATTTGAAATCGAACTGACAAGTTTTCCCTTGTTCTTTAAATCTCGCTCGTGTCATCTCCGGTGATGATTATATCATCTACATATACAAGGACAACTAATAATTTTTCTCCTTGAACTTTCACGAAAAAACTTGAATCTACTGGGGCAACATGATAACCACTTTGGACCAAGAACTCAACAATCTTCCCGTACCATTCTCTGGGTGCCTGCTTCAAACCATAGAGTGCCTTCTTCAACTTGCACACATACTCTGGTTTTTCTTGATTCACAAATCCTTGAGGTTGATCAATATAAATGTCACGATCAAGTTTTCCATGTAGAAAAGCATTCTTCACATCCATCTGCCATAATTTCCATGACTTACTTGCAGCTAGGGCTAGAAAAACGCGAACTGTAGTTATCTTTGCCACTGGACTAAATGTCTCGTCATAGTTTATGCCATACTCCTGAGAAAATACATGTACAACTAATCGAGCTTTGTATCGTTCGATCGTATCATCTGGAAGAGTTTTCAACTTGTAACCCATTTGCAGGATATAAGTTTAACACCTTCAGGTTTAGGTACTAAATTCCAAGTTTGATTTTACTTCAGTACTAAAATCTCTTCTTCCATAGCCTTTCTCCATTCTGGACTTTGTGATGCCTCTTCAAAAGTAGTTGGTTCTCTGATTTCGGCATAGGCAACATTTATGTACTTTGGATTTTGTCGTCTTTCTCTTGTAGATCTTCGTAGTTAGGGTTGTAATGGCTCTAGTTGTTGTTCTTCTAGTTGACTAGTCTCCACTTCATCTGGTGTTTCATGAACACCTGTTCTCCAAGGACTTTTGGACTTGTGTCTTTCATTCAATTGAGCTGACGATAATTTTGGTTCTTTTGTATCATCATTGTCTTGAGAAGATTCTAGTTGCAGCTTCGTTTGTAATTTTTCTTGTAACTCATGTGTATCTGACCTTGTTTGCCCACCATGATGATGCTTCATCGAATACAACATTTTGTGAGACATATATCTTGTTTGTGTTGGGATCACAGCATCTCCAGCCTTTCTTTTGTTCGTCGTATCCAACAAAAATGCAGCGAACAGCCTTCTAGTCAAATTTGGTAAGATCGTCATCGGCGATAAAACATAGCATACGCAACCAAATACTCTAAAGTAATTGACCGTTGGTTTCACATCATATAACTTCTGAAATGGTGAAACAAACTCCAGTCTTGGTTGTGGTAGCCTATTGGTGATATAAACTGCTGTCTTCATGCATTATGCCCAAAATCTTGTATCAACATTCTTAGCATGTAGAAGACTTCTACATATTTCTGATAGATGGTGATTCTTCCTTTTGGCTACTCCATTTTGCTGTGGAGTTTTTGCACAAGTAAGTTGTCTCCGGATGTTTACCTCCTTGAGATAGTTGTTAAACTCATTTGAAGTATATTCTCCTCAATTATCAGTACGTAGACACTTGATCTTTTTCCCGAGCTCACGTTCTACTTCGGTCTTGAATGCTTTAAATTTTTCTAAAGCCTCATCTTTATGCTTTAGAAAATAAACCCATACGTATCTTGAAAAATCATCAATAAAGGTTATCAAATATTGATAACCACGCATTGATGGTTGTTTGAATTTTCCCATCAAGTCTAAATGCACCAGCTCCAACGGCTCCTTAGCTTTAAATTTTGACTCCTTGTAAGGCAATTGATGTGCCTTCCCATATTGACATCCAACACATACAATCTCATGGTTAATCTCAAGCTGTGGGAGTCCTTTTAACATTGACTTCTGCATCATAATTTTTAATTTACTGTAATTGACATGTCCGAGACGTGCATGCCACAAGTCGCCAGTGTCACTTCTCCTAGTCTTTTCAACGTACGCTTCTTCTGCTGACATCACATAGATAGTCTTCATTTTTGGTCCTTCTATGAATGGTGTACCAATGACTTTTAATTCTCGATACACCTTCACGTCATCTGGGCCGAACAATACGTAGTTGCCTCCACTTGTCAATTGAGGCACTGATAACAAATTCTTCTTCATCCCGGGAACATGATAAACATTTCGGAGTTGGAATTCTTAATTTCTATACTTCTGTGGTAGGTTTGTCTCGGCAACATGAGCTATCGGTAATTGTGTGTTATCAGCTGTTAGAATAACACGATCTCCATTGTATTTTGTGATGTTCATCAATTTTGACATATCTCCTGTCATATGATTGGAACAACCTGAGTCAACGATCCAATCATTCTTGTAGTCGATTGAGTGATCACATACAGTGGTAAGTGCAAATTCCTTTGTTGGATATTGCTTTCGTCCATCATCAATGTTTACTTCCTCCATAGAAAAAGAAGTTTCAAATTCCCAATATTCTTCTCCATTGCCTTCATTCCTTGAAGATGTTACAGCATTTCCTTCAATTTTCTTGGACCAGCAATTCCTTGCATAATGTCCTTTCTTGCCGCAGTTGTAACATTCATCGCTTTGATTATTATTTTGTTGCCACCGGTTCTGACCACCATGATTATTTTGAGCTCCTCGAGCTCCCACTGAATGGAAAATTTTATCGTGGTTTCCTTGAACATCTCTTTCTTGCCTATTGAATCTCCCAGTACCTCGTCCACGACTTTGACCTCGACCTCGACCTCGACCTTGTCCTCGTCCTTGTCCTTGTCGGCCGTAATCATATACTTGCGTGCTTCTTCTATTGGTGAATAATGTTGTCTCTTCATCGTTGGTTGGTCGGCTAAGCGTGGGTTTATCTAGATCCTCCTCATTGATTAGCAAATTCTCTAGATCTGCTAAAGTTGGCTCGGTAGTCCATCCCCGAGTCGCCATGATAATACTCTTGTATTCCGGCTTAAGACCATGAATGATAATTCTTTTCATCCTGGTCTGTATAATTCCATTTTCAGGATCTAGCTTAGAAATCTCATCACAAAGAGATTTCACCTTTGAAAAATATTGACTCACGGACATATTCTTCTGGGAGATTGATAAAAGCTCGTTTTCAAGCCTTTGTAATTTTGCGTCATTCTTCTTTGCAAAAATTGACGTCAATATGTCCCAAGCTTCCTTTGGCGTTCGGGCATCTTTGATTCGTTGTAAGAATTTTTCTTCTATAGCTACAGTTAAAGTGTACATGGCTTTACCCGCTTTAACCTTTCACTTCTTTAAGGCGTCAGAATCACCTGCTGGCCTTTGCGGTACAACGTCTGTACGTACCGTTGTTGAGGTTGAGGTGTCAGAAGTTGTGTATGTGCTTCTTGCTTCTCTTGGTGGTGTCGCTTCAACTCCGTTCACGCTATCCCATAAATCTTGTCCGAGCAAATAAAACTTCATACGAGTACTCCATGACCCATAATTGTTGTTATTGAGCTTCTCAATAGAGGTAGTAAAATCCGCCATGATTTTAACAAAGCCTCCAAATAACAACCAAATATATGAGCTGGTCGGATCGACTTCGCTCTGATACCAAATGTTGAAACAAACAAAACACTCTTATAATTATTTGTAAATCACTCACAATACAAAGTTATAACATAAGAAAGACAGTCAAATCTCATAACACTCATTATTTTTATAAAATCTCACAAAGCTCTTTGTTGCTTGATATTGCAACTTCTCTCTTGTACTCTCTCTTATATTTTTATGCTATGGGATGATTTTGCTCTTGCTTGATCTCTCCCAATTTATAAAAAACTTGCAGCCCATTTTTGTTGACAAACAAGACAGCCACCACCTCTTATTTTCAACAATAGTTGCTCTTTCATCTTCAACAAAAATTGCACCAACCATTACCTTCTATTTTTGACTTGTGTACCAACCTTCACCAAAAATCTAGAAGCACATGTGAAAGTGATGATGAATTATTTTCAACACTTCCTGTAAACAGCTTCCGTTATCTCATATTCCTCAACCTGTCTACAAGACATCAGTCGACTGGATGAACCAACAATTTCTACGTGGGAATCTCCGTAGCTTTGTATTGTGGACTTTTTGTTATATTTTCTTTGATGTGCTTAAGGGCCCCAATGGTTGGGTGGGTGAAAAACCTACTCAGAAATCTAATGTAATGTTTGCAAACCTTTCACCTATGTTTGCATGTGTGATTGAATGGTGTATCCACTTAGTTACCTTTGTTCGATTAACTCCACTATGTTATATGATTAGGTGGCAATATTTGTTGCATTAGCAATGATACTGCATAGCCAACCTCCTGTTTTGACTATGGCATTGCCGCGTCTGAGGGAAAGGCTTGAATATCATGGAAAGGGAATACTTCCGATTACAGTTTGGATGATAGCTCAGGTTCGTGTGATCCCTTATGTGAATTAGGAACCTAGAGTGTCGAAACTTGTGTGTTCTCTGTCGTCGGTATTCTGAAAGTTATCCAACTGTAAAATGTGGACAGGCCTCCCAAGACAATTTATGTGTAGGCCTGTATTCATGGGCGCGTAACTTGTTACCACTGGTCGGTAGCAACCCTCAGTCAGATGATCTCATCCTCAAGTTGGTTGACAAGTGAGTGGAAATATTTCTTGTGATCTCCTTTGCTATATATACAATCATCTTATCTTGTTCATGCAATTTTCTTATCAGATTTTTGGAGAAACCAAATGTTGGGACCGAACTTGTAAATGCTCATGTTTGGCAGGGAGATCTACTTATTCCACCTCCTTCATTTAAGATCTTGCTGCGGCATACATTCCATGATTCATCCGCAAGAGTAACGGTAATTAATACTACTGTGAATTTATGAAACACAAACCTTTGATGCGTTTTGTTGATTTTGATCACAAGCGTGGTCTCTGTATGGACACAGGCTACAACGAGATTTGAGGCAATTTATCCTTTGTTGAAGGAAGTGGCTCTTGCCGCTGCACCAATATTGGAACAAGCCACTCAACATATATTCACTTTTTGTTTGTGATTAGCTGGAGAAGGTATAAGTAACAAACCAAACCTTGAATCCTTGAGTTTTCTGCTTCCCTCTCTCTTCTCCAAATTGAGCTCTAATTTGTTACCCTTGTCACAGGAAATCCTGTTTTGGCCAAGGAAGCTACATCAATTGCTATCTGGTCTCCGACCGAAAAAGTTGATTGCTGGAAGCTCTGGGACAATCTCTATAAGAAGAATGTAGAAGCTAGTGTTGCTCTTCTTAAAAAGCTTGTAGAGAAATGGAAGGATCATTCCCTCAAACTATCATCACCGAGTGATACTCTTGCTGGTGCACCACGAAGCAAGGGAATGAAACGAGTCACTCAAAAGATATTCATCTTAAATTAGCTAAAGAAGGTGTATTAGTAACAAACCAAACCTTGAGTTTTCTGCTCCCTCTCTCTTCTCCAAGTAGAATTCTAATGTGTTACCGTTGTTACATGAAATCATGTTTTAGCCAAGGAAGCTACATCAATCGCGATCTGGTCTCTGACCGAAAATGTTGATTGCTGGAAGCGTTGGGTCTATCTCTATAAGGAGAACCTAGAAGCTAGTGTTGCTCTTCTTAAACAGCTTGTCGCCGAATGGAAGGTTCGTTCCCTCAAATTGTCATCGTCTCCAAGTGATGCTCTCACTCTCACTCAAACTATGAATAGCTTCATTCTAAAGGTAATGTCTCTTACTCATTTAAGCTAACTAATTTCACCCTCCACTCAGTTGTAATTTCATCGCTGACCTAACCTGTGATGTTTTTAGAACAAAAAGGCGATCACTGAAGGAGGAGCCAATCGTTCTCTTTACAAAGAAGCTGACAAGTCCTGCAAAGTGATATCGAGGAGACTCTCCTGTGGAAGAAGCAGTAGCCTGAAAAGCACATCCATTACTGCTGCGGTTCTAGTTGTTGTTGCTGCAGTTGTTCTATCTTACATTGGAACTCATTGGAGCTCCACCTAGTCAATGCAATCACCAGAGCTTTCAATAACTAAGAGAGAAGAGAAACAAAAAAAAACAGCAAACCTAAAGTTAGAGAAGAGAAACAATATTTTTAATCTAAACCTAAAGTTAAAGTTAACAATATTTTTAGCCGGTATCATGATATGTGTAAACCTAAACCTAAACCTAAACCTAAACCTAAAGTAACAATATTTTTAGCCAATATCATGATATGTGTAATCATCTAGTAAATTAGCATATTTTTAGAGAATTGTGATGACCTCACTAGAGGAAACTTGGAAACTTAAAATACATTTCAACGTGAAACATGCTCCGGTACGCTGATTTTTCTATTTTCCCAATAGTTAAGTTTTTTTTTTTTTTTTTTGGGTTGAAGTCTATAAGTTGTTTTCTATATGATTAATTTCCAGAACGTTTGGGCCTTCGCCACCAACTTGTTCCCGGGAAGTGAGTGAACTCTTTTTCTATATTTTGCTTCAGTATTTGCTTCAACGTGTGAGTGTAAGAGGAGAAAGAGAGGTTGTTTAGTTGTAAAGTATAGAAAAACATCAAAATTGGAGGGAAAAAACACTTAATACTTTTTGAAAATATCAGAAAATGAGAACATTTTACATTTACCTCTTTAATAACAAATTCACAATTGTTAATACTACAATATGTCCATACTACTCTAACTACCATCCTAGCGAATTCGGTATGATAAGCCATAAAAAGGGTAATAAAACATATATTCATTGCTCATGCTCGTGGCAGTGTCTAGAATCAGAGAATTGTGATCACCTCACTAGAGGGAACTAATAGGAATAAGGATAGACAAACACTACATTTGATACATTCAACTACATATGCCACCTGAAACAACTCATAGATCATTTCTTTGTTGAATTAATCAACAATATATAAAATAAATTTGGACCAAACTATTTAATCTTTATAGATCATTGGCCCATTTGCCAAATCTGGAAATCCTAAACCCAAGTCCGGTCCGAGTATCTTCTCTCTCTAATACACTAAAGTGTATCCAGTATATAATTTATATATTTAATTCATCTACTTTGAATATCTATTTCTCATTCAAACTGAGTCCGATTTTGACAAGTTAATACATTACGTTTTAGTGCTTACAGCGACGATTTCATCGTGCCCAAAACCCGGTTATTTCGATGAACGGCTTCGCCGAAAAACTCACCGGAAAATGGTCTAAAACCATTTAGTCAAAAACGAGTTCCAACATATACAAGAGTGCAGTGATTCAAGGAAGTATCAACTACTTGTTTAGGATTGGGGGTTTGATTTACAGTCCAAGGGAGGATAAATGGGAAACGATAGGAGGGATAACTAGTTTCGATATAGGATGGTCATGGCTTTCGTATTGCGTGGTAAAGAACGTACTTTATTGTTGTTGTAACTCAGATGGACTTAAATGGTACGACTCTAAGAGAAATTGGTGGATGAATTTGAAGGGTTTGAAAGGATTGCCTAAGTTTGCTGGTAATGGTTGTGTTAAACTTGCGGAATATGGTCCAAATTATTATTGCTCCAAATTATTATTGGCAAACATTTCAACTTTTTCTTTCATTTTACACGTGCCAGGCTTTTCACCAGACAATAGAGAATGAAGGCCCAGTCAAAAGCCCAATAAAATAATTCCCGTTTCTAATTCGACGGCTGAGATTGAGCCTTGACCATTGACTCATTACAAAATTCCCAAAATTGCGTTTCTATAAAGCCTACTGATTCGCTCACTTCCTTTTTCATTCTCCTAAATAAAGAGCAGATCGATAACCAACAAAGCGAAATTAGGGTTTTCAAATCATCATGGCGATGCAGAAGGCTAAAGAGATCGTTTCAACCAATTCCGTTGTTGTTTTCAGGTCTCTCTCTCATTCTCCATTTTTCTTCTTCTTCTGTGTGGCTTTTGATTGTGTTTTCCAAATCGATTTCCATGGAATTTATATACGATTGTGTTGAGGATGTATCTAGACGCTTTTGTGTACGAAAGGAGTATCTGTGTTTGTGTTTGTGATCTTGAGTATATCTGATCGGTTATTTTTGCGTTTGTGGGTTTTGTTCTGGAATTTTGCAGCAAGTCGTATTGTCCTTACTGTGTTAGCGTGAAGGAGCTTTTGCAACAATTGGGTGCTACGTTCAAGGCCGTTGAGCTCGACAACGAAAGTAATTTCATCGATTCTCATTGTAATTTCGTTTCATTTACCGTTTCTTAATGGTTTTTTTTAATTGTTCTTCTTGTTTATATACAGAGATTTGAGTTTAGGTTTTGTTTGATCCAAGTATAGGTTTTGTTCATGAACCCAATTGTCGAAAAAATGATCTGTTTTTTATGTTCTTGGAATGTTTCGAAAAAAAAAACAAATGTTCTTGGAATGTTTGAATTGTTCTCTTACTTGTTTACCGACATTCGAGTACAGGTTTTTGTTTGATCAAGGTATTGGTTCTGTTTATGAGTCCATTCTTTGAAATTTTCTCTGTATTTAATGGTTTCGGAGAGTTCTAACTGTTCTCTTGCTTGTGTACCGAGATTCGAGTAACGGTGTTTGGTGATTCAAGTATAGGTTTTGTTCATGAACCCCATCATTGAAAATTTCTTTGTTTTAATAATGTTTTTGGAAAGTTAACTGTTCTCCTACTTGTGGACCGAGATTCGAGTATAGGTTTTTGTTTGATCCAAGTATAGCTTTTGTTCATGAACCCATTTGTTGAAAATTTATCTGCTTTCTCTAAAGGTTTCTTGTTTAGCTTTAGGTTTCTGATCCATGTATAGATTTTGTCCATGAACCCCCAAAGTAGAAAATTTCTCTGCTCTGGAGATTATACATCAGGTTTTTGTTTGATCCTAGTACTGTGCATAGATCATGAGCCAATCATGAAAAATTTCTCTGTTTTCTTTAAAGATTTCGAGTTTAGGGGGTTTGTTCATTAACCCAACCTTAGAAATTTCTTTGTTTTCTTTGGGATCATTACCCTCGATGAACTATGTTTATTACATTGATTCAAATTTGTATAAACTCACCAGAGAATCCAGACTCAAGCATTTTTCTGCTTTTGTCGAATAATTCATTGCTGCTATGTAATGCAGGTGATGGTGCAACAGTTCAATCAGCTCTTGGTGAATGGACAGGACAACGCACTGTGCCTAATGTGTTTATAGGAGGAAAACATATTGGTGGCTGCGATGGTAAGCAAAACAGAACAAATCCTTTAAAAGTATTCGATTTTGCGAACCTTTAGTTTTTGGTTTTCTCTAAACCAAATCTTGTGATTTTCATTGTTTTGTAGCAACGACAAACTTGCATAAAGACGGTAAGTTGGTTCCTCTGTTAACTGAAGCTGGAGCTATCGCTGCAAAAACTGGAACGACTTCTGCTTAAGAAGCACAATCCATTTGTGATTGCTTCTATCAAGAATAAAAGAGGTTTGAGTCAGCAATAAAAACTTGTTTTGATGTCAAGTTAAACGATAGTCTGAAATGTTTTTAAGATTGTGGTCATGTCGAAGTCGGTTTTGAACTTTTGATACATTCTCTCGATAAATCGAAATTCGAGTCTCAGACTCATAAGCTCTCATTCAAATGTAACTGAAGAAGAATGCAAAAAAGGTCATTGTTAGGAAGATTGAATACTGACTGCGATATTAGAGCTCTGTTACATATATTTAATTCATTTGCTATAGGATTCGTTCCACGTTTGGAAAATGTATCGGCCGATACGCTCGCCAAAGAGGTTTTTCGAGCTCTTACCATTTAATAATAAAACCGTTCGTGACCAAAGAAAAAAAAACTACTGTATCAAATTAATTTACCTGATAGTACACTATTTTTTTCTAACCGAATATGTTTTTAGATAAAACTCAATACGATTTTATTGGTTTTTCAATGTCATTAATTTCTACCATTTTTTTAACTAATTCATTGAAAAGCGACCAAAATCAAAATCTCAGCCGCAAGTTGAAAATTATGTTAGTGATTGTACTTAACCCTTTTCTCAAATGATGTTATTTCTCTTTCTTCCTAACAAATCATTTACTTTCATAGCCACTCGTCATATTATATGAAACTTAAAGCCACTTGACACTGCCAATAAACGCATTAAACTCTACCTTTTATCCATTTATAGGTTCCATTAATCCTTCCTTGACATATCATAAATTAAGGTTTTGCCCTTAATTGTCATTTGCTTTATGTGAAGGTGAGAGGTGTCTACGTCTCTAACTGATTAGCTTTCTGGATTTCACTCGCAATCCTTACGCGTGCTCACCATTGACCTAAGGCATAATATATAGTTTAAGACAATGGGATTACTAACAAATATATCACTGATTCAAATTAGAAATTTGTTATACATAATTTTCAGAATACAAATCATTACATAGTAAAATATGTGTTATAATACCAAAGATGATACAACAAAATAAATAAAGTTGCAAGATATTTTCCTTAATAAAGTCTAACTCACTAACATGTTTATCAATCTGTTATTATTTTTTTTTTTTTGTAATCAATCTCGCTAATGTGAATTGTGTGTAGCTAATTTATCTTGAATAAACCTCTGAATTTGAACCTCCGAAAATACTGCATGGCTGAACCCAATGTTTCCGAAAATATTTATAAAATTTTGATAACAAACATTTTGTATTAGATAGAGTCATTATAGAAAAATTAGAACTTCAATTCGATCCCAATTGAGACAAAGCCTCGTTGTTAATAATCTTGTTTTGGAAATCATGTGATATTATCCTCCAACCTTTCCAGCACAAAACTTTACACAACTAATATTCATGGATACCAAAATCGACAAACTTGTATGCATTCAACCCCAAGAAAGATAGATATCAATCCAACCAGTAAACCAATAGGTTGTGAATGTTAGTTTGGTATGCACAGAAGAGAACCCTCATACGTAAAAATTTGTAGTGGCCGGAAATTAACTCTACAATTGAGAGATGAAACAGTTGCATAAATGAACTATATCAAATATATCTTTACTTTCAATCCCCAAGTTTAACATACACTCAGTTGGCTGTATCACTAACTAAACTAATCCAAATAGGTAAAGTAGAAGTGTTCATGTCCAGAGCTACCTAATAATTTTTACCTTTTCTTTAATTTAGTGATTTCTAGAAAAATAGAAACAAGAACTTTACGAAATATCTGTGAAAGAGAAAAAAATTTCTTTAGAGTCGTTGCTATATAACGCGCTTATGACGGATGTGGATAAACATTTCCACTTACTTAACTTAAAACCACAAAATAAGTTTCTTTATAATCGGCTTAGAGTAGTACTATATAACTTTTGGTTGATGGGGCAAATCAAGTGCCTTTCCATATATGCATAATTATTAATGGTCCTTCATTTGATAAAGTTCATGATCATTCATACATAGTTATGACTCAATGATAAAGCTTGATACCTTGTGAAAATTTTCATATTTCCCATTAGTAATTTGTACTGTATATTTATGGCATTTATCATTTGTTTAATCGCGAAGGTTCAGTTCCATTAAATAAACCAAATAAAAAATATTGTGCTACATAGCATTTTATCTAACGTCAAGGCGTGTGTTTGCATGTGACTTTGAAAGACTACGAATACTGTATAAGAATTCTAAAGGATGACATAATCCGAACAATCGTCTTACTTGTTTATAGGATTTTTGTTGTTGTTGTTGCTTATAGTACTTTTAAACATAATTACAGCTCTTAACGTCAGAAAATAGTACTTGTTCATAAGAGCAACGATATACGATATGTATTACCTTCTAGAGTGTTAGATTGAAGTCTCGTTTACAAATTAATCGGGCAAACGATTCATATATATTTTTCATTCGAGTAGCAAAGGCAAAAACTTTTATGTGTGTCAACTAAGAAGTTATAGAACTTTCCGTATAGTTCTTTTTAAATCTGAATATAATTTTTTATAACGTATGTGGACGTTCTAACTTTCCAATATGTAAATCAAATATCTAACAAAACATAATTCAATTTGGATCAGACAGCACTCAAATATTATATATTTCTAACCAATCTAACTAAACACATTTAAATATATCAATGGAAACGTAGGAAACACATATATTGCATGTAGAATTCAAAATACGGCAGAAAATATGTATGGTTTGCATGTGAAAAAGAAAGATAAAACTTCAAATGTATGATCATCATGAATTCATTTCTATACGCATTCATCTTATACACCAAAGATTTTTTTTCCCATTCAGTTGTGTCCTCCGATTAGGGTCACCGGACCGGAGCTGTATCGCACTGCCATTCAGTGTCTTAGTCTTTTGCTTCTCTTTGTACCAAAAAGCTGAACATAATCAATTAGTCATATCTCCAGTATCGAGATTCGAATTCGTGAGCTCAAAGATCCACTCTCTTTGATAGATTCCATTGTCACCGGTAAACATGCATACAAGGCCAGCCTTAAAGCAGGTGAAGCCCTTGCTTTAGGCACCAAATTTATGTTATAAATTTAAGGGCAGCATAATTAAGTAAAATTTCATGTAGTATAGTGGTCAACAGTTCTTTAGGTAGGCAACAGGTCCTGGGTTCGAATAGTAACACTGCTTTGGGCAGCCAGCCCAAAAGCAAGGGCCGGCCCTGCCTGTATACCTCGGTTAAATGCACCAAAAATGAATTTACAATCATATTCACAAAACCGTAATTGAATACAGAGATAAAAGACTCGTGTACATTGAAGATTGATTATGCAATCATATACATACATGTTTATATATGATTTCATTCAGTATGATCATAGTTAGGTATCTAATCTATATATAGCTCCCCATGTGTTATAACAATCTATAAAATAAAGTAAAAAAATGAAAACTAGTGTTGTTAATTAAAATCTTAAGTCTTTTATAGTAAGAAATCATTAGAGTTTTGGATTAAGGATTATTAATAAAGCGTTAAATTTTAGAATCCTTCTCTATAAAAGCAATAGCTACTTGCCCACCACCTCAAAATATCAACTATCTCTCTCACACTCTTTCATTACGATCTCTTTCTATTTCTCTCTCTAGAAAAAATATTTTCCTCTATCAAATTATTTGTAATAAATAAGAATAATTTCATAAGAATATGGAGAAAAGAGAAAGTTGTGGTGGGTCTGGATCAGGAGATTCAGAGGTGAGAAAAGGGCCATGGACGATGGAAGAAGATTTGATTCTTATCAATTATATCGCCAATCATGGTGAAGGTGTTTGGAACTCTCTCGCCAAATCTGCAGGTCAAAATTTTATATTTATATATCACGAAGTTATAATTAATCTCTCAGTATTTATTATCCACCTATGTATCATCATCATATGTAAAAAAATGATGTGTATGTGTTTGTTGATGAACTAGGTTTTTTTTTTTTGGGTTTAACGATGAAATAGGGTTTGGTCTTCACCTGTAAAGAACTGAAGATATAATATACTTGCGCATCTATGTAGAAAACTCTATTTTGAGCTATGTTGCACAATCGATCCATATATGAATTGAGAGTTTTTCTTTCCATAATAAAAAAACACAATATATATGTATTTGAGAAATCTACGTATACACCTTTTCTTTTGCATAGATCAACCTTTTCTTTTGCATATATCAACGTGTTTTTTTTATCAACTTTCAACGTGTCTTCTTTGATTTGGAACTAGTTCTTCAACTTTAGAAAATGACTTTTTTTTTTTTTTCATATGATAAAACTCGTAGAAGTTTTATTGGGAATAAACCATCACTTACAATTGTTTATAGTATTCGAATGAATATAACATATATTTACTGGAATTTAGAAATCTACGTACACGTAATGGAAACTTTAATGCATAGATCAACAGATCTTGTTTGATTTGGAACTTGTTCTTCAACTTTCTATACCCATATGCATTTAGTTATATCGAATACACTAGATAGGGTTTATAATATTGACCTTTCCTTTTAGAGTCTCGATGAATTAATCTAAATTCATCCAACATAAACTCCAACTATCTACTAAATTTTTGTTTACTAATAAGACCTTATTTAATATGTCCGGCTGGAAATATTTACTGTAAAACTGATTGTAGGGTTTATTCTTACTGGTTCAATGATTAGTATCTTTGTAAAGAAAAAAAAAAGAGAGAAAATAACACTATAATCTTAGAAAATAACTTCGAAAAAATATAATATTAGAAAATACTATAGTGAAATAAAAAGTTTGATCTAGTTTAATTTGGAATAAAAATTATTTAGTTATTTTAATGATCAGTAAAAAGGAATATATACATGGATGCATTGTTTTTACATAAATGGTTGTACTTATATTAAAATATGTATATATAGGTCTAAAACGCACCGGAAAAAGTTGCCGGCTCCGGTGGCTGAACTACCTCCGACCAGATGTACGACGAGGAAATATAACAGCAGAGGAGCAACTCATCATCATGGAACTTCATGCCAAATGGGGAAATAGGTTTGTAATTTGTTTATATATACCTTTTTTTTAATCGAAATTTTATATATACCAAAATATCGATATAAAATACTAACATAATAAGGTTATATATGTATATATGTGTAATGAGGGATGCAAAGCTTAAATGTTCGATCTTTGGATCGGTTTTATATATATTCTTGAGGCTAAAGATTGAAAGGATATTTAAAAAGACATCAAAGCAAGACATTAGGTGATGAAGCCAAACATATTGGTGGGTGTGACAAAACTTTCCAATCTTTTCAGCCATATTTTTTTAAGTTTTCCACACGTGTTGAAATTTCCATACCACTAAAATAAAACCTCGTGCCGATTCTACCACAAAGTCGTGGTTCTGTTTTTTTTCTTATATAATTTTTTTTTAATCATATAAGTTTGTAAGAAGCAAAAGCTTATTCAAGATATTTTCCAATAAATGGCGTTTTGACCAGGAAAATTATATTTTTAGTTTGGAAAAATGTTTATATATTATTCCTTAGCTCAAAGTCATCATATGCTTAAGAATAGGGATGAGCAAAAAATCCGAACCAAACCGAACCGAATCAAATTGAATCGTAATTAAATGTTTCGGTTCGGTTTTGGTTTCATTTATAAAACCGTTTGGTTGCTATTTTAAAATTATTTTGGATTCGGTTTCGATTTCGGTTTAAAACCGTAAAACCGTTTGGGTTTTCGGTTTTTTCAAAAAAATTTAATTTTATAGTTTTGCTAAGATTGGTTAAGTTATTTAGTTATCTAATAAATAACAAATACATTATAAAATATCATTTCTAATAAGGTTTTCACTTTTCTCATGTTGTTTCTTTTATTATCTTCTCGATTCACGTTGCATAAGTCTCTCTCTCACTTTCTCTCTCTCTTTGTTTGTATTGGTAAAACATCTCTAATCATTTGTTAGTCTTCGTAATTTTTTTGCACGCTTCAAATTCATATGTTCCATATAATAACATTGGTGTATATATTTATTGTAGATGGTACTATGTTTTAGATTTTCTAATGTTGTTTATTCATGTTTGTTTTAACTTTTTGATAATTTTGATTTGATATATTGTTTTTTTTCTAATATCATGAAATAAACCGAAATAACCTGAAACCAGTCCGGATCGAAATACAAACGGTTTATATATGGTTTGAATATTTATAAAACCGTTAAACAGAAAAAGTGAAGAAACCGAACCATAACCAAATCGAAATACAAACAGTTTTTATATGGTTTGAGTTTTTGTAAAACTGAAAAAACGAAGAAACCGAACTATAACCGAACCGAATTATTTCGTAACCTGTGATATCTGTATTATATATATATAGGATTATTTCGGCTTAGTTGAGAATTTACTTTCTTAATTAAGAACATCACATGAATCTTTTTTTTTTAATTTGGTTATAAAAAATCTGTTTTAATATATATACACACAAAGACATGTATCCAAATATATGGTTTTTTTTTGTCAGAACAAAATATATATACAAACACATAAAAGTGATGGATACCGAAAGTTAGATATTCTACATAGTCGTATAATTGAAATTTTGATTGAAGTTAATTGGTGTCTGATTTAACTACCGATCTTTCAGGTCTTATTCTCGAACGTTAAATGTTATTCACACCATATATATATATTTTTTTTTAAATAACCGTGGGGATCCCAAAAGCTTTTTATGCCTAAAGACTAATCCCACGAGACCTTGCATCCGGGTACGTGTTTGGAAATATTCCAAATTTAAAGCGCGGCTAGGTGGCCAACTCGAACCCAAGACTCTTCCACTTGGGAATTACCACTGGACCATGAGGCCTTGGTTTATTCACACCATATAATAATAGCATTTTCCTTTATCGTTGTTCTAAAATCAATTTTACAAAATCTCACACTTTTTACAATAAACCAAATAGATTCAAACCTTAATAGCTTTGCTCAATGTTAATGTAGTTGGTCCCTTGCAGTCACAACTTGGATCTAGTTTCAAATATTATCATTTCTTCATCATACAACATTAAAAATATTAACTCATGGTGATTAATTACTCTGATTATGATTAGGTGGTCGAAAATTGCAAAGCATTTACCAGGAAGAACCGATAACGAGATCAAGAATTTTTGGAGGACCAAGATCCAGAAATACATCATCAAGCAAGGAGCAACGTCAACTGTCGGATCACAATGCTCCGAGATCATCAACGATCATGCGACGAGCACGAGTCATCTTTTGAATACGCAAGAAACCATGGAAACATATTCTCCAATAACGTCGTATCAACATGTCAACAATAATATCGATCATCAGCTTAATTACGGCAATTATTCATCGGATTCGATCATGCTGCCATTATCAGTTGATCAACCCGAAGAAAACTATTGGAACGTCGATGATCTTTGGCCAATGCATTTATTGAATGGTAACTAATTAATAAGTTATTTAAAACTTATATTTACAGTCCAAAGAGGGTTGTATTTCATACTACTATACTAATTGAATGTTGGTCGGTTATTTCTTGGCCTAATACTTTATATAAACATATATGAGAGTATTATATGGGTTTGCCTCATTGTTTAGAGGTTGGTACTTAAGGTGAGATCGCTATAAGATCTATTCGATCGACGTTATACATAAATAAACCTACAGAATGGGTCATATATGTTGTTGTTGTTGTTAAAAGGTTAAAGAATGTTCGTTTGATGTATGTACAAGAACACCCTTCAATACATATATCGTCTTTTGTTTGTTTAGATACTTTTTGTTTGTTTGTATATGTGTGTGTGTTTTCTTTTAATTATTGCCTCAGAATTTTAATCGTCCTAAGAATTGAGATTTATTCGGGGGTTCAATGTGTACAGTATGTTACCAGGAAAATATATTTATATGTGTTAAAAGATAAGCTATGGGGATAATGTAATTTGACCATGTTTTGTATCTATCAACAACATGATTTGTTTTTTTTTGAATTTTTAAAAAATAGTATAGAATATTTATAAATATCAGCACAACACAAAACAGTAACGTCGGAGCCGAATTCTTTGCAAAAAGAGTTCGAACACAAGATTATATTTTTTCTATGTGAGTTAGACATTTATGGTCGGGATTACCATTCGAGGTAATCAACTAACCGGTCGCAAACTAACCGGTAGCAATTACGATTGTTGAAAAACAAAAAATATCGGCATCTACATGTGAATGATATAATGAAAGCACATGGCACATGATGTATAAAATTCATGAACATGCATAACCTAATCCAACTTATAGTCATAGAACATGAGTAACATAAGGCTACAAGTAGTTAACTTTTATGCATACGATTCTCCCTTCTTTTTTTTTGTTAAGATATATTACCCCCTTCTTTTTTTTTGCTAAGATATATTACCCTTATTCAACCGTTGTATCCACTCTTGTGCAACACGTAGAACCCGACGTTAGCCTAATTCGTTGACCCGAAACCACAATAACTCCTTATATTTAAATAAACTTTCAACACCTCAAATATTAAAAAGAAATTTCCGCTGGTGGATGGAAAGGACTCGATGAATTAAGTAAATTAAGTAAAGGATTAAAATATATATTATGTGTTGGTAGACTTCTCTCTCCATCTAAAGTGTTTTTTTTTAAAATATTTATTTAATTCATATTTAAGTATATTTATTATTACTTATAACTAATAAAGTGAACTAAATAAAAAAAACGAAAATATATAAATAAATGATCAAAAGTAATAAATATAAGAATATTTGAGTATTTTATTATTGTAAATAATAAATTATAACAAGAAATATATTTTATTTATATTATATTTCATTTGAGAATAACAAAACTATTATGAGTTTATGATAAGATAAATATTTATATATTTTAATTTAAAAAAAAATTAAAAATATGTAAAATGAATATAATATAAGAGAATGAATAACATATAAACGACATAAAAGAATAATAAAAAAAAAAATTATTGAAACATCATAATTGAGTATCAAATGATTGTTAGGAGGCTGCAAGTATAAAGAGAAATAAGCTATCTTATTTTAGCAAAAAAATACTGAACAATTTCACTAAAGAAAAGAAAATAAGGTGAAAACTTGGAATATATGATTTATTCAAAATATTATATTTGATTTATGGAAGTTAAAAGAAAATTCTAATTAATAAAGTGGTGAGTGATTAAATACAAATATTATACATATATAATAAAGTCTCAAACAAATATATTTATTTTTAAATAAAAACTATTTGAAAATAAATATATTTATTTTAAAATAAGAACTATAAACATTAATTTGAGCATTAATTTATATTTTCATACAATACAAATAATATAAACAATTAATTTCAATTCAATTCAAATCAAATATTATGTTATATCTAAAAACAATTGGTCGATTTGCCAATAATAAATATAAAATTACTAGATTAATTAAACTTTTTGTCACTATATTTAACAAAATTATAAAAAAAAATCCCGCGCACCGCGCGAGTCATATTCTAGTATCATTCAAAAGATAAAATTGAGGGTCACTTATTCTATCTTACATAAACTATTGTTTGGAACATATATAACACAATTAAATACATTCATTTAAAGCCAATGCTATTTAAATTTTTGAATAATCAATAGAGGATGGATAAAAAAGTTTTGAAATAAAAATAAAACCATCATTTTTATTTTATCGACTATATGTGAAACAACAATTTAACTAATCGATTTTAGACCAACATGCAATACCAGTTAATGTGTTCAACATTGGTGGTGCGAAGTAAACAAAGCAGTTAAATCTTGCTTAGTATATCAAATTGCTATAGGACTACTGTCTAGATTAATTTGGATTTAACCTATTTGATGATTAATATGAATTTTAATCCATTGTTATCTAAATATTAAGAAAATATGAATAAAAGAACCGACAAGACTATTGTTCGGGACGACAAGAAGTTGGGTAAGGGAGTGAGTTCACTATAGTAAGACGGCATATGTATTTAAAGGTTTACCAAACTGTTAGGTTTAGCCACTTAATTTGTCCCAAATGAGGCAACTTGTTAAAGAGAAATCCGAGATCCATTTTCTTGTTCGATATCAATAGGTTATAAGAGAAAAAGATATATACAAATTTATATAATTTGAAAAAGTTTAGCAAAAAAAAAAAATATTATATAATTTACTCACTCTGTGTTAAATGAGTATATATATATATATATATATATATATATATAACATACTAAATTAGTACACAGATTATTTCACATCTTAATGTTGGAGCATTTTTTGATTGAGAGATTTTTTTGGTTTGTTTGCGTATACACACTATCATTCACTTTTCCATACTATAAAGATTAAAATACTAAACATCAAAAAACGTAAACGCAAACTAATAATGAAGAATAATAATTAAGTAGACAAACCGTTGTGATTCAACGTAACTGCTTAAAGTGACTAAATTTTTGTTTTTCAGTTTAGCCGTGAATTTTATATACTCTAGAATGTTTTTTGGATTCGCTGTCGTATAACTATATTGATTCTTCTATTTTAGCTTTTAATGATTTCATGTATTATATTATGACTCGATGTAACTCCGAAGGTTAAGTAATGAAACAAATGTTGCACACAAAAAAAAAAGTAGACAAACCGTTGATATAAAATTTCACGTCCAAAGAGAACGTCTCACCACATGACCAAGTTGCTTATAGTGTTTATTTTGTATAGCATTCATATTCTAACTGAATCTAGAACATATGCTCAAATCGTATCGTTTTGACTTATCCTCAATCGCAATATATATATATATGCATTGTATGCAAGAACAAAATCTAAGGCATTGGAGTTTTTTTAGTGGTTATGGAATTAGGCCACATGTCTTTATAATTTTGCCCACATGTTTTTCGTGTGAAAATTTTGGACTTCCCATGTGAATCACAAAGGAAAACATCACATGGCGGTCGGTCACAACTTACAATTTGGTATCATTGAAAACGTGAATTAATTGGCCTTTTTTCTTTTTTTTTTATCAAAGAATTAATTGGACTTTCATTTCTATATTTGTTTCTTTATCAAAAATTAAGATTATGAATTTTTTAATTCAAAATCAATTTTTAATCTGTTCTATGATAGCTCTTTTGTCGATTCGTGACTTTGAAAACTTCTATATGTTTTAGAAAGTTAACTAATCTCCACCAATTGAACTACAAAAAAAATGGATTTTTGTTTTTTGTTCTTCTCTTCACTTTCCCTTGACACTAATAATTTTATCTTATGATTTAGCCTTGGGCTTAGTTGTACTTCACGACATGTAGAGACAAACACAATCCATTTTCATCCAGTCCACTTTCTAAATTATGTTCAAGCCTATTGGGCTTTCTAAATTATGACTCCAACCTTCGTTGGAAGATCTGCCGACATGCAAAATTATGGAGGATGTGCTCTATAATTGGACAAAATAACATAGGTAGAAGATCTATCATATCACTCATAGTAAGGCATGAAAGAACAACAAAAGACAGTAAAGCTTACCAAAGACTTCGAAATGAAAATGCAGGTAGCAGTCTAGCATAGGCGAAAACATTGAAAGTGTAAACCAGAAACAGAGCAATGTTGATTACGAAGGAACGAAACAGAGTGAAGATCTATTGGACCGGAACAAGACTAATTATACATTGGGCCTTAAGCACTTACGAAGCCCATCATCAAATATCTTGTGAGGAAATAATACGTGTGTTCACACGTGTGATATCT
The DNA here is from genome assembly GCA_964056655.1 of Arabis hirsuta. Taxonomy (NCBI): domain Eukaryota; kingdom Viridiplantae; phylum Streptophyta; class Magnoliopsida; order Brassicales; family Brassicaceae; genus Arabis; species Arabis hirsuta. Next base: position 27,455,754 of record OZ053309.1, on the reverse strand, counting down.
TGAAAACCAGAGAAGATATTTCAGAGCAAGCTTGTTATGAGAAAGGACAAAAATAGAGGATCACACAAATCACAAGTCACGTGATATGTTTGGACCACAAGAACAGGTGTCTAATGCTCGTTGAGAGTTCTAGGTCTCATCTTTCTATATATTGTAAAAACCTAACATGTAAAGGGTGTGAGAGAGAATACTAAGAAACATCATTTCTTTGCAATCCTCTTTTTCTTCTTCGCCGTCTTTTACTTTCGTTCTCAATCGTTGAGTGTGTAAGCTCGTACTGTTGAAATCTCAACATGGTATCAGAGCACAGTGAGGGTGTGATCATGTCTGTGACAGATCTGTTTCCGTTTCTTACTCATATTAACGTGTCTAGCTTTGTTTCTGTTAAGCTTACAGATCAGAACTATCTGGGCTGGAAAACACAGATGGAGGCGTTGTTACGTGGTCAGAAGTTGCTGAGTTTTGTTAATGGTCATCAGAAACCTCCTTTCAAAAAGATCTGTGTAAAGATCAACAACGTTGTCACCGAAGTAAGTAATCCTGATCATGAATATTGGTTACAAACTGATCAGTTAGTCCAATCGTGGTTATTTGGTACGTTGTCTGAAGAAATCTTAGGGTATGCTTATGGTTTAACAACTACTCGTGATGTGTGGTTGATGATAGAAGAAAATTTTAATCAGAGCTCTATTTCTCGTGAGTTTGATCTTCTTGCATCTCTTCATGTTATCACTAAGGGTAATAAGGATCTGCGTGAATATCTTCGTGAGTTTAAAGCTTTGTGTGATCAACTAAGTTCTATTGGTAAACCAGTCTCTGAGTCCATGAAGATCTTTGTCTCCTGCAAAGTCTGGGTAAAGAGTATGAATCTCTTGCAAATGCGATCCAAACCACTATGCATAAACCTCTTGCTCCAACATATGCTGAAGTGGTTTCTCAGCTTATTGGTTTTGATAACCGTATTAAAGCATATGCTTCTGTATCTGTTAATCCTCACTTGGCGTTTCAGGTTCAGAACACTGGTCCAATGGCGAATTTCCCTTCCAATGGTCAATCTTCTCATGGTTATGGACAGGGAGGTCGAGGTTATAATGGTGGTCGTTCTGGTGGTTCTCGTGGTCGCGGTGGTTACTCTTCCCGTGGTAGAGGCTTCACTCAACAAGTTTCTCATTGAAATGGTCAAGGATCCTCTTCTCCACAGGGACGATCAAACACTAACAGGCCCATATGTCAAATCTGCGACCGTTTTGGGCACACTACTCTTAAGTGTTATGGTAGGGAATGGTGAGTTTCTTCCCATCACTAATGTTGGTCAATCTTATTTGTCTACACCTTCAGGTAGCCTTCCCTTAACTGATGTGTTGGTGTGTCCACACATTCAAAAGCCCTTATTATCTATTTCAAAGTTATGTGATGATTTCCCCTGTGGTGTGTACTTTGATTCTGATGGTGTTTGTATTTTGGATAAAACCAATCAGAAGGTGTTGACACAGGGAAAAAGGCATGAAGATCTTGACAGATTGGAGGATTCGAGTGCACAGGTGTTCTTCTCTTCTAGACAACAGTCCACCTCTGAGATGATATTTGGCATCAACGTCTCGGACATCCCAACTCTTATGTCTTCCAACATCTAAAGAACAACAAGGCTATTATAAGTCATAAGAGCAGATTAACCTCCATTTGTGGACCTTGTCAGATGGGGAAGAGCTCCAAGCTTCCTTTTTCTAATTCTGAGTTTATTGCTTTAAAACCTTTGGAGAGGATTCATTGTGACTTGTGGGGTCCTGCTTCTATTACTTCAAACCAATGATTTAAGTATTATGCTATCTTTGTGGATAATTATAGTCATTGCAGTTGGTTTTATCCACTGCAGTTTAAATCTGAGTTCTTCTCAGTGTTCTTGAGTTTTCAGAAGTTGGTCGAAACTCAATTTGACAGGAAAATCAAGGTATTTCAGAGTGATGGTGGTGGAGAATTCACTAGCAATCTTCTTAAACAACACTTCTTGGATAAGGGAATTCTTCACTTAATGTCATGTCCCTATACTCCTGAACAAAACGGTCTAGCTGAGCGAAAACATCGTCATATCACTGAGCTAGGTCTCACTATGTTGTTTAACAGCTGCACACCACACAAATTTTGGGTCGAAGCTTTCTATACAGCTAATTATCTCATTAACTTATTGCCTTCATCGGTTCTGCAGTTTCAAAGCCCTTATGAGGTGTTTTTTCATTTAAAACCAGTTTACACCTCTTTAAGGGTTTTCGGATGTGCGTGTTATCCTTACCTTAGACCATATGCAGCTACTAAGTTTACTCCTCGATCTGCTCAGTGTGTTTTCTCGGTTATCATGCTTAATACAAAGGGTATCGATGTTTGCATCCTGAGTCTGGTAAAGTTTACATAACTTGCAATGTCATCTTTGATGAGAGTTGCTTTCCTTATAAATCTCAGCCTTCTCTTAGCCCCTCTTCTAATTGGTCGTAGTGGCATCAATCTCTTCAGCATTCTATTGTACCTCATGTACTTCCCTCACGATCCCCTTATGCTGTGCTATCTATTGTCCCGTCTCCCTCTATTCATGTGCCAACTGGAAGGTCTCCTACTACAGAAGACCACAATATTGAGCGTACGACAGGTCTTGAACCTGCTTCTATAGGCGACAATATTGTTTCTTCCCCAAGTAGAGATGATATATCTTCTCATGTGGTTAGTTCTTATGAATCACAATCTTCAGTTTCACCAATATCAATTGGACATACGGATCCTATTATTCCTGTTGTTTTTAATAATCAGTCAATGGTTACACGTGCTAAGGCTGGAATTAGTAAACCAAATCCTCGTTACATTTTGCTTGCTGATAAATTTATACCGGCTATTCCTAAGAGTGTTGCTGAAGCTCTCAAGCACCCTGGTTGGACAGCTGCAATGCAAGAGGAAATAAATACTATTCAAGTTACTCATACATGGGACTTGGTCCCCTTTGTTGAGCATATGAATGTTTTAGGTTGTAGATGGGTGTTCACGGTTAAACTTAAGGCAGATGGCTCTCTTGATCGACTTCGAGCCAGACTCGTTGCTAAGGGTTTTCTCCAAGAAGAAGGGGTGGATTTTACAGAAACCTTTAGTCCAGTGGTCAAAACAGCTACCATACGGATAGTCTTGTCCGTCGCTACTGCTAAAGAATGGCCTCTTACACAACTTGATGTTAAAAATGCCTTTTTACATGGAGATTTACAAGAAGAAGTCTTTATGACTCAACCGCCTGGCTTTATTGATCCGCAGTTTCCTAATCATGTGTGCAGCTTGCAAAAGTCCTTGTATGGTCTCAAACAAGCTCCTCGAGCATGGTTTGAGAAGTTCTCTAATTTTCTTCTGGAATTCGGATTTTTTTGTAGTACTGCAGATCCGTCTCTCTTCATCTATCGTCATGAAGGTAAAACGTTGGTTCTGTTGTTGTACATTGATGATATGATACTTACTGGGAGTTGTTCTTCTCTTTTACAATCTCTTCTCCAAGCTTTACATTCTGAATTTGCTATGAAAGATCTTGGTCAGTTAAGCTATTTTCTCGGCGTTCAGGCTTCAATCCATGATAATGGACTGTTTCTTCATCAAGCAAAGTATACAGAAGAAATTCTCATCATGGCAGGCATGCAATCTTGCAATCCCATGCCAACGCCTCTGCCTTTACAATTGGACCAAGTGTCGCGTGGTGCTGAGTTATTCTCTGATCCTACGTATTTTAGAAGTCTTGCGGGAAAGCTACAATACTTGACACTAACTCGGCTTGACATATAATTTGCGGTTAACTTTGTGTGCCAACGTATGCATTCTCCGACCCTCTCTGATTTCACCTTTCTGAAACGAATTCTCAGGTATCTTCGAGGTACGAGTTCTCTTGGCATCAATCTTTCAAAAAATAGTGATTTGTCTTTAGCCGCTTATTGTGATAGTGATTGGGCGGGTTGCAAGGAAACTCGGCGGTCTACTACTGGGTTTTGTACTCTTCTTGGTTCTCAGCTTGTCTCCTGGTCTGCTAAAGATAGTCTACGGTGTCACGATCCTCTACCGAAGCAGAGTATCGAGCCTTGGCATACACCGCAGCTGAACTCACTTGGATGTTTGCGGTTCTTAAAGATTTGGGTATCTCTCAACCTCAAGCTGCCTTATTGCTATGTGATAATCTCTCTGCGGTTCATCTCACTACCAATCCCAAGTTTCACAGTCGCTCTAAACATTTCGAAGTGGATTATCATTTTATTCGGGAAAAAGTAGCTCTTGGACTTATCGAGACTAAACATATTCCGGCACCTCTACAACTTGCCGACATTTTCACTAAATCCTTACCTCGCGTTCCGTTCTTGGCACTACGTAGCAAACTCGGAGTTTGTCTTCCACCAATCTCGAGTTTGAGGGGGGATGAAAGTGTAAACCAGAAACAGAGCAATGTTGATTACGAAGGAACGAAACAGAGTGGAGATCTATTGGACTGGAACAAGACTAATTAGACATTGGGCTTAAGCACTTACGAAGCCCATCATCAAATATCTTGTGAGGAAATAACACGTGTGTTCACACGTGTGATATCTTGAAAACCAGAGAAGATATTTCAGAGCAAGCTTGTTATGAGAAAGGACAAAAATAGAGGATCACAGAAATCACAAGTCACGTGATATGTTTGGACCACAAGAACAGGTGTCTAATGCTCGTTGATCGATCTAGGTCTCATCTTTATATTGTAAAAACCTAACATGCAAAGGGTGTGAGAGAAAATACTAAGAAACATCATTTCTTTGCAATCCTCTTTTTCTTCTCTGCCGTCTTTTACTTTCATTCTCAATCGTTGATTGTGTAAGCTCGTACTGTTGAAATCTCAACAAACATCATCGATCAGTCAATAAAATTGGGAACGAGAATCTTCTAGTTTCACATGGTCATACATCAATAACCTCTCAATATCTCATGGAAAGTTAATCGATTTTCTAAACTGATTTTGATAGAAACGAAACAGAAAAGCACAAAACAAAATAATATAAAGATTGTATTTAATTTTGAAAAGACTCAAACAGTAATTCAAATGATAAAGGAGTTGTTAGATAGAAGTTATCGGATCATGAGATGTTGTCTTCCATCTTTGGAATGGTCGAACTGCTTATTTGTAGTCAGGAATATCTAACTAAGATGATGATTTTGAAATAACAATCCTCCAAAAAAGTTAGATTCCAACAAATCTTGAGAATCCGTCTAACCAATGCTGGAAATTTTATTTTCAATACCATTAGATTAAATTTTTTTTAATATCTTTGCATATTAAAAAAATTAATTTATGATATCAATAAATACATTTTCGGTAAAAAAATCTAAAAAGCATGTACAGAAATAATAGTTACTCCACTACTTTCTACTAATTAATAGCATAATTTTTTTTATAATTCTTGATATTTAATAAAATTAAAAAATATTTTTTATAATTTGTTTGCATGAAATAAATATTAAGTTATTTATAACTATAATGGTTTCCACAAACTAGATATTATTGCCTTGATATCACATTTCATTATAATTTCTTAGCTATTAAATGAAATTTTTTTATTATAAATAAATAGTTTTATCAAAAAAAAAAAATTAAAAAAAATACCCTCCAACAATTTTAGGTATCGGATTATTTGTTATTAATCAACAACACATGTGTGCAAATCAAATATATAATGTTTATAAACAAAACAATTATTGTCTAAATACCATGGTCAATTGGAAAAACCAAACTTAACGAAGGTCGTAATTTCTACAGGATCGTGATTAGATTTAGAAGAAAGACTAATAAACTAGCACTAAATTTAGATACCCGTCATTATTAACAAAATAAAATAAAACTAGATACTGTACTAATAATACGAAACGGCGATAGTAGTGTCGTTTTAAAAGCCACTTCAGAATCTCTCGAGTTTTACTGCCGCAAATTTTAAGCCGTCGAAGCATATGACAGCTGTCAATCATCGGACGCATGTGACGCGTCTTCCATCTCTCACCTCACTCGGTTACATAAGCACGTACACTTATCTTTCCAGTCGATATCCGCCACGTAAGAATCTTAATACTGCTGTGTTAATTATTAACGAACGAGATTAGCGAGTAGGTTAAGTTATATACTCGCGGGAAGTAGTCTCTTTGTGACGTGAAAGCGACCCACCCGATTTAAAAAAAAACAAAAAACAAATTAAGTAAAAATAAAAAAACGTTGTCTCATTCTTCGGGAAAAAGCAGATAAGTAAGGAAACAAATATTAATTTTCCAAAAATTTGCTTAGTAGTTTTTCATTTCCTCTTCAAATTCACAAGAAGAGAAAGAGAGAGAGAGAGAAAGAAAAAAGAGAGTTTTTTCCTGATGAGATTCTGAGAAGCGATTTTTTCTCTCTGTGTTTTTGTTCTTACAAGGATTCTCTACTCGAAAGCTGTTTCCTTTCACTCTCTCGAGCTCAAAATCCTTTCTGTGTCGTTTAATTTATTCAGGTAATTTATCAGTTTCACTTCTTCTGCTCCAGATTTGTTGTTGATTTTGAGGAACCCTAATTTTATGTTTTGATTTTTTTGGGGATTTTGTTCATCGTGTTGAAAAGGGTTTTAATTTCGTGTGTAATAGGTAGGTTTGATTTTCCTCTGATTAGTTTGTCGTTTTGTGATTTTTTTTTTTTTTGCTACAGTCGGCGAGAAAGTTCTGATTTTCTCGGGAAAAAGTTGGAGTAATGGAAATGGAAGTTGTTTTGGGGATTGGAGAAGAGGTAAAATCTAAAGCTTGTTCTTCACAAGTTGGATCAGCTACACAACAACAGGACTCAGGTGAAAAAACCCTAGGAGATGATTCTTCTTCTCAAGAGAACGGTGTTAGGGTTTCTGAAAACGGAGAGCCAAAGGTTTTGTGCGAATCGAAGGTAAACGTTGTTGAGATGGAGAATTTAAACGGTTCTGGAGTTGTTGTTGAGACGAAGAGTTTGAATGGTTCTGGAGTTATTGAAGATTGTGTGATGAATGGAGTTTCTTCGTTGCTGAAGTTGAAGAACGAAGAGGAAAAGGAGATTGATGAAGATGGTGAAGAAGAAGATGATGAAGAAGAAGAGGAAGAGCATGGATACTATGTAGGAGATTTTGTGTGGGGGAAAATCAAGAATCATCCATGGTGGCCTGGTCAGATTTATGATCCATCTGATGCTTCAGAGCTGGCTTTGAAGATTAAGCAGAAGGGAAAGTTGCTTGTGGCGTATTTTGGAGACGGGACATTTGCTTGGTGCGGTCCGTTGCAATTGAAACCGTTTGCAGAGAGTTTTAAAGAGTGTTCAAAGGTAAGCAATTCGAGGAGTTTCCTCGGTGCTGTTGAAGAGGCTGTAGAAGAGATGGGTAGACACATTGAGCGTTCACTGATATGTGATTGTGCACATAAGTTTGATAGTCCGGAAGCTAAAAATGCAGGTATAAAAGAAGGAGTTGTTGTTCATGATGTGAGACGGGATATGATTTCGTCTTTGCTGGTTGGAAAACCTGGAGAGATTCTTGAAGATGTTAAAGGCTTTGCTGAGACAGTTAGTTTTAGCGGTTTGCTTGAGCTTGAGATTTTGAAAAGGAAGGTGTCAGCGTTTTATCGGTCTAAAAGAGGATATGGTTTGAGTAAGTATCACGAGCCCCAATCAGTTCCAGGACTTGAAGACAAGAACAAAGATGATGAAGACGAAAAGGTTGATGATGGGGTTAAATGGCCGCGTGGTGGTGCGAAACGTTCGGGCAAAGAAGAGGAAGAGAAAGAAGAAGAAGAAGTGTTGGACCCTGAAGAGTCTCTTCAGAGATCGTTAGGGAAGTGTTCTGGGTTTCCTGATCATAGGCTGCATCACAGAAGGAAGCAGAAGAGCATTGCTGAAATATTGGACAATGAGTCAACTGCTAAGGTTAGTTTTGAGACAGAACCGGCAGATGGGAATGTCAAGTCGGGTAGGAAAAAGGTAAAGCGCGGTGATGAAGGTAGTGAACTTGAAAATGTAACAACCACCACTCCGAAGAGTAGAAGAGTGAGTGAGATTTCTGCAATTGAAGACGCTGGTCAAAAGAAAGTGGAAGACAATGAAAAAGGAAAAACTTTGTCAAGGAAGAAGAAGAAAAATAATGCAGATGATAAGGATGATGATGAGAGTGGAGACAGAGAAGAGTCTGCTGATGGAGAAGAGACTGAGAAGAACGAGGTTTCGGATGTGGATATAGATATGGATACTACTCCGTTGGCTTCTCTGCGAAAAAGGGTCAGGGTTGATGCTTCAAGTGTTGAGAAGACCGCTGGTGATGGCGATACCGCTATACTATCATCAAAGAGAGAGAGGAAGAAGAGCAAGTATTTTTCTCCTGATTTCTTGTCTGATTTTTCATGGAAAGGGAGAAAAAAGAGCAAAAACGAATCTGAATCTTCAAAAATATCAAGTCAGAGCCAAGTAGGAGAGCAAGTGACTGATGCTAGTGATAGCCTCATGGCAGAGAAAGAGGATAAATTGGATATACCTTGTGAACCAGCATTGGATAATGGTTTAGGTCAACAAGAACTGTCAGAGGAACTGAGTAACGCCGTTGATTTTCTGAGACTGGGAGCTTCACCAAAGGAAATGCAGGATCTAATTCGTGTAGCGGCTCTTGGTACACAGTATCCAAAAGACAGTAGCTCAAGAGACATGGTAAGAGAATTCATGTCCATCTATAGAAGCTTCACATATGATGATGGGGCCAATAAAAAGTTCTTAGGGAGTTATAATAGCTCAGATAAAGAGAAGGAAGAACTAAATGAGACAGGTAAAGCTGAGACTAAGGGCGAAGAGAGAAAAGAAAAGAAGCTTAAAGCGAAGCAGCAAACAGAGGAGACAGAGCAAATTGGCAAAGAAGAGAATGAGACAGAGAAGCATGGGACAAGAAAGAAAGAGCGAAAACAGAAGAAGCCTAAATCAAAGAAGCAAGGGGATGAAGAAGAAGAAACCCTGAAAGAGTCAAGTGCGTCAGCAAAGAAAGAGCGAAAACAGAAGAAGCCTAAATCAAAGAAGCAAGGGGATGAAGAAGAAGAAACCCTGAAAGAGTCAAGTGCGTCAGCAAAGAAAGAGCGAAAACAGAAGAAGCCTAAATCAAAGAAGCAAGGGGATGAAGAAGAAGAAACCCTGAAAGAGTCGAGTGCGTCAGCAAAGAAAGAGAGAAAGCGTAAGAAGCCCGAATCAAAGAAGCAAGCTGATGAAGAAGAAGAAACCCGGAAAGAGTCGAGTGAGACAACAAAGAAAGAGAGAAAGCGTAAGAAGCGTGAATCAAAGGAGCAAGCGGATGATGAAGAAGAAACCCTGAAAGAGTTGAGTGAGACAACAAAGAAAGAGAGAAAGCGTAAGAAGCCTCAAAATGAGGAAGAGAAAACGCTGAATGAAACTGAGAAACCTGAGAAGAAGAAGAAGAAGAAAAGAGAGGGAAAGTCTAAAAAGCAGAAAGTGGATAATGAAAAGACAGAGACTGAGAAGGCATTTTCTGGAGCTGAGCTTTTTGTTACATTTGGTCCTGGTTCGAGTTTGCCTAAGAAGGAAGAGCTGATTGAAATATATGAAAAGTTTGGAGCTTTGGATGAAGAGAGAACTTACATGTCCTTGAACAACTTTTGCGCCCGTGTCGCCTTCTTGAACATAACTGATGGAGAGAAAGCCTTCGAATCCTCCACTGTGAAATGTCCTTTTACTTGTACTTCCACTGTTAAATTCAGACTCAAATATCCTAATGAGAGAACAGAGGAGAAGAAAGCTGAAGTTGCGGAGAAAACAGTGGAGATGGAATATGTGAAGAAGAAGCTGGAGGAGATGAGATTGTTAGTTGATGAATGTGAAGGAGGAATGAGTGAAGAAGTGAAAGTGAAACTTGAAGATGAAATGGTGAATTTGCTGGAGCAAGTAAGGGAGATGAAATCTTGTTAGGATTATGTCTTTTAATGTTTTTGGTGGTTGAGTTAAGAATATTCAGGAGACATTTACAGGTTTTTAGGATATGTATGGTTTCTGCAAAAGATTAAAAAAAAAACTATTTTCAGGAGTTGATGATACTAAGATCTTGTCATAGGTTAGAATCAGATTGATGATGTCTCTGTCTTTGTCTTTGTTTGGACTTGAGTTTACCAACTTTGATACTAAAGTCAGTGATGGGATTTTGGTATATCATTCTCTTGAAAGATCATTGATATTATCTTACGTGGAAAGATTTCAAAATGAGTCTAGTAGCATCTTACACGAGTTTTTCACAATTTTGCAGAGAGTAGTGAATGATGTCTTGTCGGATTCCATAGGTTTCTTTCAAGCTAGTTCCTGAGTTTGTTTGAGTGTTGCGATCACGTCCTTGGCCTTGACAATTAGTGGAGATTTAACATGTTGATGCAACAGTGATCCTTTAGCAATGTCGTTGTTGTCTGTTTGGTTTTGCCTCAAGTTTTGGTTTCTCCGTGCCAAGCCGCATCTGTATTATAAAGGATTGTGTTGTGTGCTGTTGCGGATTGCGGTTTGTACTATTTTCACTTACCAAAATATTTTTTATTTTTTACTATCAATATTTTATCAATTTTACAGAATTGTTACTCGGTTTAATGTTTTGTTCATTCTTATATAACAGAATCTCAAATAGTGATAAGAGGCTCGCAAATTATCACTTTTAAAATAGGCTTCTAGATTTTTATGTAAAAAAGCAGTAGGCAAATGCTTCAATGTTTTCATGGTGAGATCTAATTTTCTCATGTTTCCCATATTATATACTCCAAACTAGAAATTCTTTGAACGTGACATGTGAATATAATAATATGTAATAAATTTTCAAAAACACAATTGATTTTTAGTTGCACATGTTTTTCTTCTATTTTGAGTTAAGTGTTGTTTTTCGAATTCTTTTAGTAGACGGACTTCAAAAAAAAAAAAAAAAATCTATTATGCCCCGTGTACATTGCAATTTTTTAGGACTGAATTTCTTTTATTTCCAAAAATCAATCCACATTACCGTTTACCAAAATACTTTAACGGATAAAGAAAATTGAAAACACTTCAACGCACATCAATAGAGGTTATGGTAATAAATCAACAACCAAATAATTGTAAAAGAAAAAAAAATATATAACTAGATCTTAGTTAAAAACATGACACTATCCAATAGAATTTGGAAGATAATAAATCACATTTCACCGTCTTCATTGGTTGAATAGCAGTTTAAAGATATAAAATTATCTTAAAGAATTCGACCAACACTCGTAAAATTTCACCTTCTTTTGTACCTTTAACCTTTTTTATTTAAAAACAACTAAAGATTATAAAGGTAAATTTCACATTTGTTAAAAATATATTAAAAACGATATTTATTAAGAAACATATAAACTATTATATAAATTTAGTTAATGAGACGTCAACTTTATTATTTTGTAAATTTATATAACCGACAACTAGGGTAATAAGCCAACATATCATATTGGAAAAGTTTTCAAAATCTTTATTAATGACATAAACGATTATAAAGTGTGATTTATTTTTCGAATAATATCTAATGAGGTGGACTTTATGTTTAAAATAATAAATATAGAGAAATTTCAAAAAATGCCACTTTCTAAGTGTCACTTTAGAAAAATACCACATATTCAAAATCTTTGTAAAAATGCCACTTTTAAAAAAAAAATTCATTATATAATTATGTGTGGGTTAACTGTGTTGTATTATGATTTAGTTTTGAGTGTTTAGAGGGTTTTAGGGGTCTAAACATTTTTTAGAGTTTAGAATTTTAAGATATAAGTTTTATAAATCTATAATTAGTGGCATTTTTGCAAATAAACACCTCTAAGTGGCATTCTTGCAAATATGCACACAAAAAGTAGCATTTTTTGTAATTGCCCCTTAAATATAATCCAATTATTCATCGATCTTAATAACTCAATTTATAAAAACAATTCATATTCAGATATAAACTGTTTATAAATACTGTTTTTAATCTCTTTAAGCCTTTTTTTTATAAATACTGTTTTTAATCTATTTTTTTTCTTTATAAACTGTTTGGCTCAAAACACGAAACTTAAAACAAAATAAACTATTATTTAATTCTTTTAGATGGTTTTTTCCAAAAATTGAAAAATATAATTTTTTTAATAGTTAACTCAAATATATTTAATCAATAGAAAAATGTATTACAAATTAAAATGGTCATACTATATTAAATAAGTATAAATTTTGCATAAAACTAAAATAATCAAATATATGAAACAAACAAAAAAACTTCTAAATTATTTTATGAAAACAAATATAGAAAGTACATAAATGTTTGTCATTCCTCATAGTTAAACACCCATTACAAGATGGAAGCTTAGAACTGACGACAATTTTCAAGTATCTCTGATAAGCTATGAAGCATGAGTACGATATTTGGATGACGTTTCCTGTATCGGAAACGTTTCGGAGACGGGTACAACTCGGGGACGGCACCGAAACATTTCGAAAATGTTTCTAACATGTTGGGGACATCGGCAACGGGCTCGAGATTTTTCGAATTTTGAGACGTTTCCGAAATGTAGTAAGCTAAAAATTAGTGGTTTCATTATTTGTTATATATATATTAATTATTATTTTTTTAAGAAAAATATAAACAAAATGTATACAAAAAACTTATATGAAATAAGATTTCAAATTTATAATACATCTCATATATAACTGACACTTACCTCTTTAAATAGTCTCGATTTTCGACTCTCTGCAAATTAACAAAATTTATCTCTTCAAATTACGTTACTCCAATCGCCGTATGTTTGTCTATCTCTAATACATCTTTCTTTGTAATCTAAACTCTATTTTTAACGTTAAAATAACTTTATTTTTATTATTATATTGATTGAGTGTTCTTTTATATTGAGATTTATGATGTAATTTTTTTATATTTTTATTCATGTATTTTTTTATATATTTATTGATGTATTTCTACCGTATCCGTATTTATAAATTTTTAGTGTTGTTGTTTTCCGTTTTTGTTCTCGTCCCCGTTTTTTGTCTCTGTATCCGTTTCAGTGCAACCTAGTGATAAGTAACTTGGTTCGGCACTGGTTCTATTACGAGATGAATCTGTTTAATTTGTAATCAATAAATTGAATTCTCGACTGGTTCCATTGCGTGTTTTATCAAAATTAAATAAAGTTGAGTTTGATGTAAGAAAAAATAACACCCATTACAGGAACCTGAGTTGGACGAAACTACGCCGGAAATGTCTTGGATAAATATATGCCTCAAAAACTTTTTCTTTAATTCGCAATAATCTACAACTTCAACTTTCGTTATTTGCTTTAAGACATATAAATACATTTTAATGATTTGCTTTACTTTTTTGTTGGAACAATTTATTCAAGTCAACCAGAAAAATAATCTCTAACAGTCTTGGCTTCCTCAACTAACTTTCAAATTATCAACGTACGACTGGTCTTATCCAAAGTTTGATTTACCAAAATACGTGATTACTAATTATCATTCGTATCAAATTACACTGCTAACCTTAACATTAACCTATGTAATTAATGTAAGAGACACAATAGTCTTACCTGACAAGACCTCTTTGACAAGGTTTATTTTTTAAAATCGTTCAAGGAAATATATATAGAAAAATAAGAAGTTGGTAATATAATATGATACATTGTAACAGCTGCATTATCTTGGTTGACCGTAATTATTGACTAATTTCTCTGAATCCTTTTTTTCTTTCTTTTTGATATACTTATAATCTTCTTGATTTTTTGACACATATTATAGACAGAATTTTTTCTTACTAATACGTTATAAAGTATATTTTCATTATTAATCTGGATTAATAGAATTACATTAAAATTGTTTTATAATATAGATAACATTGTTTTATGAGATCCAAAACCATAAAATTGAGTATAAAATGGAGAGAGTATCTTAGAAAATAAATATTTATTTTAACATCATAAAACAGTTTTTTTTTATTGTAACAATGCTTTACATCTAAAACTAATATAACAGGTTATATTGTAACAATACTCTCTTAATTTAAAATGTCAAAGTAATTAAATTACCCTTTTTCTATCCAATAATAGGAAAAACTTATAGCTGCAAAAAAAGAAGAAGCAAAAGCATATATGAACGCTAATGTATGAACTACACTATATAAAATTTAAACTAATAAGACATTTATTTAGGTTTACACTAGGGAAATAACAAATCACTTTATAAAATTTCCTTCTCGACTGATCATCCTTACTTTTACACAAAAAGTACGAAAACTATAAGAAAATATAGAAAAAAATCGGCTGTATTCATATTCTTATTCTTGTTCATTATAATCTAAAATTGATAATTACTTCTTAGAAGTCAAATCAAAAACGATATTCAGAGACAATACCCATTAGCAAAATCCATCATAGTCAGTGAACTAAGCTCGTAGTCGTCCTCAAGAACCCAAAAAGTGTCGAACAGATTTGGAACTGTAGCAGCAACTTCGACGTCAGATTGTATTGAGTGGACCGTTTTGGGTTTTGGTTTGAGTTTGGACTCGTCGTCTAAAGTGTCTAATCTTAAAGTTGAAACTTTTTGACCAGTGATGTCTTCATGAGAGGAAGAAGTGGCGGTTGTGAGGACCAAAGGCGGTGGAGATTCCGTGTCACAAGCCGGTTTGGCCGCCGATAACTGATCGCCGAGACCAAGTTTTTTGCTGAGATGAGTGTTCCAATAATTCTTTACTTGGTTGTCTGTTCTTCCTGGCACTCTTTTTGCTATCAATGACCATCTGAATCAAATAAATATTTACGACTTAGAAAACATGTTATAAAATATTTCGCGAAAGTGTTGTTTTGATATTTTTCACGTAAATATAAGAAAATAATATATATTATATTAATTCCTTACAAAACTAGGCCGAGAGTGCTGAATTTTGTTTTTTTTTTTTAATTAGGGAAAAAAGAAATATTTGTTTATTGAAAATTATTATTAAATCATAAAGTGTGAAATAAAAATATTAGTTATATTACGGTATTCTGTTTTGTGAAACGAATGAACACATTTATCTTTGTTTTACGAAATAATGTTTAAATGTACTCTTCTTCCTTTGACATAGATGAATGTTTTGATGGTTTCTATATAATGTTTTCGTTAAAAGGTATTCAAATTAGAAGTAGGTGAACATGAGCTTTACAGATGCCTTTTAGTTTATATTGTTATAAGTTATAACAATATATTTCTGATATACCTATCTATAGCAATTAAAATTGAGTAACATCTTATACCGAGGTGCCAGTTACTGCTTATGGACCTATATATTAGTCACTGTAAAGTTCGAGGAATCATATTTTGAATAAAAAACCTAGCTACGTAAATTAATTAATGGCCAGAATAACAGAAGACAGATCTATGATCTTGGATTCAAATTTTAAGATGTTCTTACGTTTCTTTATACTATTTTTTATTATAAACAAAAAGACATTAATGTAGATGCATAGTCAAGATATTAAAAAGAACAACATAACCGATCTACTAATCTAATCAAACATGTATCATGATATATGTATGATTTAGCAAAAAAGAAAGAAAGAAAGATATATGATAAAGAAAAATGATCAGAAAAGATACACTACTTTTGTAGTTATTCTATTTAATTATTTTATCAAGTTATTAGGCCTTTTCTCCAAAGCAAAATAATGTTTAAAGTAGTTAAATAATGTTTTCCGATGGCTTTTACTACTCTAATCAGTGATTAGAATTAAACGAGGATATATAGCTATGAAGCATATAAAACAAACTAAAGTTCGTTTATTTGAATCAAACTTTTGGGGACTCAGTAACGAATAAAACCCTTAGCTTCGGCTCATCGGAATAGAGGTAATTAAAAAACAAAATTTGTCGGTTACGATATAGCTAATATTTATATAACTTGATTCATGTGAATTAATCTCTTTTTAACACATGTAAATTAATCTTTATATATGTATATAATCAATAGAATTGTTAAAAAAAATTAGAATAAGAAGAAATATTTAAAAACTAAAAAAAAAAAAAAGAGAGAGAGAAAGAAACCTATTGCCGAGGAGCTTATGGAGTCTGATGATGAGATCTTCTTCTTGGTCAGTGAAATTGCCTCTGTTTACATCAGGGCTTAAGTAATTCATCCATCTCAACCTACAGCTTTTTCCACATCTCTTGAGCCCTAAAGTTACCATCCAAAGTTTCAATCTTTAGCACCTTATTTCTTCCACATCAAGAACAAAAGAAACGAGGAGAGAGAAAGGGAGAGAGTAAAAGGACCAGTTTTCTTGGCGATGCGGTTCCAATGACCTTGGCCGTGGGTTCGGACATAATCCATGAGGATCTTGTCTTCTTCCACTGTCCATAAACCTTTCTTGTATTCTTGTTCCTTTCCATCTCTCGTCATTCTCATCTTTTTTTACTTTTCTAGAGAGAGAGAGAGAGAGAGAGAGAGAGAGAGAGAGAGAGAGGTGGATGAGTCAGTGATGCATGTTTAGTCGAGCCTTGCTCTTCATATATATATTGAGTACTATGTTTACATGTAACGTTTATCTTTGTACATGTATATATGTGTGTCTACATGCATATATACATAAGGACATGTTTCTATGTTGTTTCGAAAAACGTAAAGTCAATCCGTATATTTTTACCAATAAGTCAACATAGCGAAATTGATTTACCCATATAAACGGGTGTGGCTATAATTTATTTAGGGACAGAAGTTCTTTTGAAAATATAGTATAATTGAGAAAATACAAATTTCAGAAGATACCTATCCAAAAAAAAAGTTAAACTTTTATATTGTTGAATTGGAAAATGTTCATTTGCATCATTTCATGGGCACATGTATATGCTGTAATTATAATAAAGAATATTTAGTTATAAGCTTATGGCTAAGTAAAATTATTTTTTCAAAAAAAAAAGTATTTTTAAAATTAGTGGCCTAGCTACTGAATTTATGTTGTTAGCTAGGTTGCAGCAATTTGTATATAGATTGGTTTTGTTTTGGTTTTGGTTGAACAAGACAAAAAATAAGTGACCTTCCCATAAGAGTTTGAGCCACTAAAACGGGTAATGGCTCAACCAAGTATATATGAGTTACTAGGACCTATGGTTCTAACTAGATTTCTTGCTACTAACATGCTTCTTGTAAGATGTAATTCATTTTTTTTTTCCTCAAGTCTATTGCTTCTAAGTTAATATATGTATATATAGTTAATCTTAATACTTTTCAATTCATATTAAGTCATATTTTCTATTAAAAAGTTTATGTAATGCATATTAGATTCAAAAATATAATCTTGAAAATAGAACACAATATTTATCAATAACAAAAAAATAAATGAAAATTATATATTTATAACAGAAATTTGTCGTCTTATATAATATTTTTCCTTACGGGTGTCATCTTAAAACACCCGAATGTTG
Source organism: Arabis hirsuta (assembly GCA_964056655.1). Taxonomy (NCBI): domain Eukaryota; kingdom Viridiplantae; phylum Streptophyta; class Magnoliopsida; order Brassicales; family Brassicaceae; genus Arabis; species Arabis hirsuta. The sequence goes on along the minus strand of OZ053309.1, from coordinate 27,438,296 downwards.
CGTTGGAAGATATTAGTATAATTTATAATTTAGTTTATTTCACATTTTGAGTTTCAGTTGTTTTGTTCGTTATCTAGAATATATTTTGCCCACAAATGGGAAACCTGAATAAAAGAAAGGTAAATTTGATCTATAGGTAGATATCCGTATATCCCAATTCCCAACTAACAAGTTAAGTAGAAGCAAACAAATGTTTTCAAAACAAAAAAGGTTAAGTACAAGTAAAAAATTGAAAAAGAAAGGTAAAGCATTTTTAAAAACACTGCTCATCCAGCTAGCTATGTGTTATGTGTGTTTTATATTTCTCGGATCCCACCCTGTTTTTAACCCAATGTACGGATAATTAATTTGAATTTGGAATATGAATTTTTAATGCTGATTAACCAAACCAATCTTTTTATCAAAAAAAAAAACCAAACCAATCTAATTAGGAAATTCAAATAGTTTAAGGGAATATACACACTAAGTACTACCATTAACATTTCCATTAATTAGGTGAATGACGTTCACAAATTAATTTTGATGTGAATGACATTATGGTTGATTATAGGTAGAGTAGTCCAAAATGACACTTTCCAAGAAGTGCATTGTGATTATAATATTTTTCCAAAACCTATTGTCAATTTGACACTTTCAAGACTTTTCAGATCATTTTGTTTTTACTGCGTTTGTGGATGAGTTTTGGTGAGTAAACGAAGTGTACATAATAAACATATGTACACATACGTGTATATGTTATATATACGCTTACACACATACAAAATATATGTAAACACACATATATACATGTTATATATATGCGTACACATATACATAATATATATACAAACACATGCACATACATGTATATGTTCGACCGGTTTGATTTTTAAATCGTTCGGTTAGTGATTTTGGGTTTAGGAAACCCTAGAGGCTCGGTATAAAACGCGAGCAGCCTCCTTCTCTGCACGAAAATCAAAGTTGAAAGGTGATTTTTCGTGTTTAAGAGAGTTAAGAGGAGATTTTTGGTTGAGTTTGTTCCTGGAGGCTTGTTAAAGCTCGATTTGGGCTGTAGGAGCAAAAAGGGGATCGAGTGTTGGTGATTTCGAGAGAAGGAGAAAGAAATAAGAGGTTCTTAGGTTGTGAAGTGTCTGATTTCATGGGTAGTTGCTGTCCTTGTCTAGTTCCAATCAAAATCAAGGTGAGTGCGTGACCATGGTTTATCTGGGTGGATGGATTGTCAAGATACGTTGATGTGTGTGGAATGGGTGATTGATTGGTTTGGAGAATTTTTCCTTTGTGTATACGTGTTGTTCTTGTGTGTTTAGTTGATGTTGTTTTTGCAGGAATCGACATGGCGCAGGCTAGAATCAAACCAGAGAGGAGAAGGTTCGATTCTGGCGACTCTGCAGACAGTGTCGATCGACACCAGACGTGTTGGCTTGTTATGTGTTTTTTTTGGTGAATCAATATATTGTGTGTCTTGGTATTTTATCGTGCATGTGTGTATAGTTGGTAGATAGAATGACCGTCTCACTGGGTATTTATGATAATATTCACGCATTTCGTTTTTCTATATGATGCAGGCAAAGACAAAGTATGACCGTGAGATCATGGCAATGAAGAGGAGGATGATATAGGGTCTTGGTTTAGTAGATTTATGATTTTCTGCTGGTTCTTGCTTGATTGTTTGATGTTGAAAATTAGTATTTATGAGAATACTAGTTCGATTATTATTTAATTTAAAAAAAACGGGCCGGGTTGTTTCATATGGTAATATGGATGTCAAAAGATGAAGATTAAAAAATACGTCTATAAATTAATGAATTCGATAATTTTGGATTATAGAAAATAAATAAAATAGAAAACAAAAAAAAAGTGGGGAAAATAAAGTAAAATATAATTTAATGTATAATTATATTAAAGGATGTACACTCTTATCAATGTGCCTCGTCCACCCGCATCAAAATTATTATACAGAATTATTATACAGAGTGCGCGTGAGGGTATTTTGGTTATTTTTTTATTGAAAGTGTCATTTGCTTAAAAGAATCTGAAAAAGTGTTATAAAAAATGCTATATAGACATATTATTTCTTGATTATAACTTTACTATTACACTGTTAAAGGTTTGTACGCGTTCTTAAAAAAAATGTTATTTTTTCTTGGTACCATTCAATGAAATTGAAAATACGCTGCTATCCATATTTATATAATACAATCAAAATATGGAGTATATTTTGCCAAATAACACTCTATTTTATTTTATATTCACATTAATTATGAAATTATATACTGTTTCGTAAGAATACAGAAGAGTATTTTGGCACATACTCACAAAAATAATCTTACCCTTTGTTTATCATTTTTCCACTATAGTTATTTTTAAATTATCTTCTGAATCACTAAATCAGGCTATCTATCCTAATAATTCAACCGAAGCTTTTTTTTTTTTTTTTAATTTTAAATTAAACCGAAGCTTGTTTTGCATATTATAGAAAACTTAAAATAACCAGTATATCAATTTCTTTTAAATTTTATTTTCCACTGAAAACATATCTGATAGTTAAATCGAAAGTTATTAATACATTTAAATTTAGTTACTATATATTCTCTTTCCACTGAAATGTTAGAAACAAAATTTATAAAATAAACCAGAATTAAACATCTCTGATACAACAAATAACAAACATCTGTGGTACCAAATTCTGAAAAGCCTAGTATGATAATCATTACACTAAATATATCATGTCGTGGATGTGTGTATTATATGCAGTGCTGGGCACAGATATTCGTTACCCGTCCTTATCCGTTATCCAGTTTGTTCTCGTCTCGAAAAATAGGGTACCCGTAACGTTCGAGTCGGGTAAATGGTATTATAATTTTGATATCCGTGGGTAAGGATCGGGTAAAGACTATCATTTTTTTTTCACTACCCGGCTCGTTACTAGTCTTCGTACTCAATTTGCTACCCAACCCGTAAATACTCGCATTTTATATCACTAATATTTGATAAATTTAGTTATAAAATAAATTGTATAATATCTAGTATAGTATAGTATAAATACTCACAACGTCAATCTTTTGTGTTTTTGAATTTTCATTGATAATTTTGGAGATGATGGATTACAAGTTTTAAGTTTTGAAGTTTATAATATTATATTTTATGAACTATATGTTGTCTATTAAAAGAATTTTTTTCATTTTCCTAGATAACTCCTTCATTTTTTTGGTATATAAGTTACTTAACTTTAATTATAAATAAACTATGTTACAATTGGCCGGGTAAAGATTATCACTTCAAACAATTAGGGCAACGAATTTTTGTCGGGTACCCGTTGTATAGGGTACTCGCTTATTGCGGATCGAGTAAGGATATTGTTTGTTAAATATCCAAAGATCGGATCAGGTAACAGATAGTCTAAATTTTCAAGGTATCCGTCTTATGCCCAATCCTAATTATATATGTATGTCTACAAATTATAGGTTTCACTTGATTTAGCCTACTTTTATTAGTTTTATGGATAATTAATGAATCTGGACCTATATACGGACCTCTTAATTCCACACATAACTTTCAGATCATCCCAACTAGTCGATAGTGATAAGCTAATCTATTAACTACATTTTTTGTTCTTCTTGTTGAAAATCTATTATCTACCCTAACATTCATACATTGTATCTGTAAAGCCCATAGAGATTTTAAAATATGTAATAGGCTAATAGCGACAAGTTTTTTAAGTATTATCATGAGTAGAGACTAGTGGGCAATTGAAACAAAAATCATAATTTAAGAAGAGAGAAAAAAAACTACAATATTTTTGAAATACTTTAATTTAAGACAAAAAAAATTGTAACAAAGTTGGTTAAGCATTACTTATAGACCAAACTGACTTGAAATCGTAACGATTAAGTTGCATTTTGAACTTAAAAATTTGATATTGTGATAACTAATACTCTAGCTAGTAACAATTGTTTTTTTTTTCATATAAAAACTCTTATCTCTGGAAGTCTGAGGAAAATTTTGGCATCATACTTTTTTCGTAAATCTGAAGTAAATTTTGTTCGAGGTGAATCTTCGATTGGGAATATTCGAGGTTCGAACCAGTTCTCCGCTTTGGAATCTTCGGAAATAGTTGATGATCTCCACTATTCGGATGTTGAATCTGATATGGTGGATTTTATGACTCCTTTCGGGCAAAGATTACTTTGCGAAAGATCGGTAAAACCGTCCATCAAAGCGAAGGAGATGCAATCATCCTCCAATGCTGTTGGACGTGGGAAACAAGGAGGACGTGGCTAATTGTCTCGTTCTTTTTGTTAATCAAATCAAACAAAGCGGAAGATTTGTTTGTTTTTATTGCTTTAAGTAATCAAAACTTCTATCAGCTTGTAATGTTTTTTTAATATTAATAAAAATAATTAAAAAAAAAGAGTAAATTTTGTTGTTACTTTGAAAAAAAAATTTGTGATATTTTTTAGTAACTCAACCATTGTTATAATTGGAACAATCTTAGAAAAACTCTCCATCATGATTCACCAGTTGTTGTTGCTTTTTCGTTGCGCATTTGTTGTTTCATCACTCGTAACATTCATTTTCCTAACAAAAATTGACCTTTAATTTTAAAACGGTGATAAGCCTAATTGGCTTTCATTCATCTAATCATGAAATTATCAGTTCATGTTTTCTAAAAATAAATAATCTTATATTGCAAAAATAACATTTTTGATGTGTCTATTTTCAAAAATATCATTATAGGATGTTCATTTACAAAAAAATTAAACTCTTAATCTAACAATTTTAAACTCTAAAAAAGGTTTTGACCCCTAACAAATCTTAAACCCTTAAAACTAAACTCTAATACAACATAGTTAACTCAAATATAAATAATAGATTGAGTAAATAATTTTAAAAACTGGCATTTTTGCAATAAAAACTGGCATTTTTGCAAGAAAAATTTAAAAGTGATATTTTTAAAAAATAGTATTTCAAAAGTGACATTTTTCAAAAATTCTCTATTTACTTGACTATGAATCTAACTGGCGGTTTTTCTCCATCATCAATCTTATTAGAACCAAAATTGACAATATTCTTTCAACAAAGAAAAAAACATTTGACAATATTCTGCCATCAGTGCCAGTATCAACCATTCCAAAACTATAATACATATATATTCTATGATTGTAAGCAGCTTTATTAGAAAGAATAAAAAGTTGATTGCTACTTGCTAGCTATACGAAAATTTGAATTTGAATTTTATTTTTGATATCAAGCTTAAAATGATGGATTTTTAGACACATTGTAGAGTACCGATCTAATGTTTTTGCTAAATGGTTTTAACAAATGGAAAATACACCATGTCTTTTTTTTTGATAAAAAAATGGAAAAATATCATTTAAATCTTCAACTTTCAAATTTTGGTCATTAAAATCACCAACTATTGCATGGACAATTTAAATCATCAACTTCTGTTGACATTTTTTTTTTAAATCTTAAATTTTTGTTGACTAAGCGAAATTAGGCACGTTGTTAGTCAACTGTTGACTAACACCAGTTATACTTGACTTACGGTGTGTCTATTTTGACTCGGTCAACGAAAGTTTGTGATTTTTTTTTCATGAAAAGTTGAAAATTTTTTTTGTCTAAAAATTTGTTTTTTACAAACTTTTTGATAAAAATATTTAAAATGATTATAAAATTAAGTGAAATGTAAATATTTAGGGGTTTTGGGATTAAGTTGGGATTTTATCTGTTTTACATCTTACTTAATTTTATAATCATTTTAAATATTTTTATCAAAACTCTAACCAAACTGAACCATAGTTCGTTTGGTTCAGTTTGTGTTTGGTTTGCGTTCGGTTCGGTTAAGTTCGGTTTGGGTTTGGTTTTAGTGGTTGAACCACAAACATTATGGAAGAAGAAAAATCATCGTCATGTGATTCCAATCTAATCGTAATAAATCAATGTAAACTCAAAATTCAAACAAACCACATAAGAAAAAAAGCACGAAAACAAACTAAAATCCAATCATATTAAAACCAAATTTAATTTGAAAAACGAAAACAATGCCGTGAAATACTGAGATCACAATAGCTTCACTCTGATCTCGTCATCAAAAAGAAAGACCTGCAACAAGTCAATAATTTGCAGTTATATATACATTAAACCAATGCTTATTTATATATATCCACTACAATCCATTACTTTATTACCATAAAACATATAACTTCTTCTTCTTCTTTTTTTTTTTTAACAAATAACTTCTTAGGTTTATTTGGTGAATAACTATAATGGAAAAAATAGTTATATGTTACGAATTAAGAATATAGCTACAAATTAAAAAAAATAAGGAGACTAACCAAATGCCCTAATATGTTTCCATTTTTGTCCTCATCTTCAACCCAAAACTACCATCACCACCAGCCGCCGTCGTTATGTCGGAACCATGACCATAGCTGCGATTTCTTTTTTGCTCCGATGTAACCACGACCACAATCACCATTACCATCGTAACCATACCTCATCTACCGCCGTTACTACGACTTCCGACGACCTCATCGACGGAAAGATTCGATATACTCAATAACAAAGGAAGATGCCATCGGATTTAACATAATCGGAGACGGACATAGCCAATTTGCTGATGATATTCGAGAAAGAAAAACAAATACGAACAAATGAATGATTCGAAAGGTTTGATATTTTAATTTTCAAAAAAAAAAAATTTGATATTTGTTTTCATTCTCTTCGTTTTTTTCTTGATGTCTTAATGAGAAAGAAAAGTTTGGTCTTGGAAAATGAAGGAGAAAAGAGTTTATATCTGGGGTCAATCTCGTAAACGACCGTCGCCGGTGAGTCTCCGATGGGAAGAACAAGGGTCACACATCTACGTTAATCAAGGGCAAAAATATTCATATTACATATTACACCTTCTATATCCTAACCAAACTATCCATATGATTATGTATTTAATTATAATTTTTTTTTATGGTTAGTTCTCCTAATTTCCCTAACTTCTTTCGCTAAATAAAACTGAAAATAGAGCATTTAATTGAGAGAAGAAGCAAAATGCAGAAAATGCAGAATCTTGAGATTACAAATGTTTACATTCTTAATGATTTAACTAGGATTTAATCCGTGGTAAATTACGGGTCTATGTTTTTCTTGAAATTTTTATATCTATTTTATTTTAACATTTGTATTGTTAGAATATCACAGTGGTTACTTTATTTTAACGTTTGTATTGTTTATATTTTATCTTTGTTTTAATTAGTTTGAATCTCTGACTTTAGTATAGACTACGATTTATTTTTGTATACATCAGTTTCTTATATGAGAATATAAATGTTATGACGTAGTTCTACAAAATAGCGGATTATTCAGAATAGCGAATATATAAAAGACAAGGGGATAATTCTTGTTTGATAAGTTAAACGCACATCATAGTAATACAAATATACCACGCCCAAACAAAATACCAACAACTGATAACTTAACATACTTAAAAAAAAAGACATTAAACCACATAACAAACTTCATAAACATCAAAATCCTTTCCCATTTTCGATCATCTAATAGGTAATAAGCTTTTAAGACCCGTGATTTAGGAGGAATGAAGAATATTTTAGATTTAGAATATGGAAGAAGTTTGTTTCCACATAACAAACTTCATAAACATCAAAATCTTTTCCCATTTTCGATCATCTAATAGGTAATAAGTTTTTAAGACCCGTGATTTAGAAGTTTATTGTCAATTTAATTTGTTTCCATAGAGGGACTTTTCGATTTAGGAAGAGAGAAGAAGCTTTTAAGACCCATGATTTAGGAAGAAAGATGAATATTTTCGATCATCTAATAGGTAATCAGCTTTTAAGACCCGTGATTTAGGAGGAATGAAGAATATTTTAGATTTAGGATATGGAAGAAGTTTTTAAGACTCGTGTATCATACATTATTGTCGATTTAATTTGTTTCCATAAAGTGATTTTTCGATTTTTGATTGACAAATATTCTAGATTAGGAGTGTTTGGAAACAAATTTAAAAAGCTAGATTAGGATTGTTTGGAAACAAACTTAAAAGGCTGCAAAATAATATATAGATATAAATAATTAGGTTAAACAAAACAAAAAATACATTTGTTTGTCGGTTCGGTTCGGTTGAAGACCGAACCATTGGGATTGAGAAAAATCTTAACCAAATGGTTTGGCTATCAACTTTGGTTTGGATTGGTTTGAATTCGGTTGGTTCGGTTCGGTTCGATTGTTTTGCCTATTCCTAGTTGTAGTTGACTAATGTCGTGCTTAATTTGGCTCAGTCAACAAAAATTTGAGATTTAAAAGAAGAGTCAACAAAAGTTGATAATTTAAATTGTCCACACAATAGTTGATGATTTTAATGATCAAAATTTGAAAGTTGAGAATTTAAATGATATTTTCCCGTAGAAAAATACACTATGTTTCTTTTCCTTTTTTTTCGAAAGAAAAAATACACTATGTTGACAAAAAGTTTGTGCTTCTGAGAAATTATTTGAAAAATTATGCATCTGTGATAACGAAACAGATCATATATATATATATATATTTTTTTTTTTTGGTCACGAAACGAAACGGATCATATATATTCGAAAAACACGATATCCGCTTCGTGCCTACTCGTAATACAGACGTAACTTACATTGATTACGGTACTTGAAATCGTTATATATTTAGCAAAAAAAACAAAAAGAAGAAATAGTTATATGGAGTATTAGATTTGGAAAGAAATGCAACCATGTATGATCGGTATAGTCAAACTGACAACACGCTATTGTCTAACCAAGCCGTTGGCGCTAAATCGACATGTTCTATTTATATTCACACGATTCATTATATGTGGAATTTATTTTATGTAAATCTAGTTCACGTGCATTTTCTTTACACATTCAGTTATCTATATTTATAATTTTATGGGATTGTACACTCCAAATAAAGAGGAGGTTTCCTAATCATTACTGTGTCTATCAGAAGTCTGTTCGAAAGTAGTTAGGCCTTGTCAATTTTGTCTATGATACTTGGCCCTACAAATTCTTATTGTCAAAGGTGTGCAAAAAGGAAACTGAACTAAACCGAACCGGTTTGATATGAACGTCAACCCAACCGAAGAAAGAACATTTTTAAATAAATACTTAACCGTCGTTGTTTCGACTTTCAAAAATAATTTTTTATTTTCTTATATTTTGATTCAGTTATTTTAATTTATATATGAATTATCACAACTCTATGATAAGTATACGTATATAAAAAAAAACCCTATGATAAGTATACGCATTTAAAAATGTAGATATAATTTGTGGGGACGAATTGACATTTTCCCTTAAAACTGTTATGTTGTAATTGTAGCTTTACAACTTGAACGAATTTTGTTTTCTACAGGTTTAACAAAAAAAAATAATTGTGAGTTGCAGACAGTGGACACTGATGCCCCCTACCAACTTAGTAACTTATTATTTCAACTTAGTAACAATATTTTACTACTGGGTGCTACAGAAAGTTTGTCACAAAAGTTTTGTTCTTTAACTTATCCATTTATTACAAATTTTTACCACTATTTTTCATTTCTCACATTATGTTTCAATTGGTTTTACCATCCACTCAAATACCATTAGAGAAATTCACTCGTTTGATTTTTTTACTTTATTTTTACATTAAACTATTATTAAAATATTATTACATAACTGGGTAAATATAACATAGCTTGAGTTCTTAATTCTCGCTTCTCTATAGCTAGCATATCAGCTTTTTGATTTGCATCACGCGTTTGATTTTAACACATTTATTTTAACTCCGAATTATTTGCATGTAGGATAGTGTTGGACGCGGAACATATATTTGGAAAAATGCAGTATTTGTGATTCGATTTGTTTTTTATAGATATCTAGTTTTTCGATTTGTTTTTTTTCGGAAAATTTCCGGATTTACGGATATCCGGATTTTTTCCGTATATTTACAGATATTCGGATATTACCGGATATCCGTTTTAAACAAAACATAATAATCAAAACATCATATTTTTTATATAAAACAATATATTTAGATATTATAATTATCCTAACTAATGAATAAATATATAAAATTATATAATTTTATTCGATATAACTAAAGAAAAAAAAAATAGAAGATTAAAATGGTAAAATATGAAACATATATTTTTTATTTAAGAAAAAAAGTTAACAAGTAAAATATATTTCCATTAAAAAGCTAGTATCTACCTATTTTTACTACAAATATTTTCGCCAAATGTATAAATTATACGTATAGATTAGTTTTATACGAATCGGATCGGATATTCGGATTTTTGAAATTAGTATTTGTGATTTGCTTTGATTTAGAGGGATACTAAAATATACTATCTACTTTCTTTGATTAATAACGGATTTCCAGATTTTTCCGGATCGGAGCAAATCTAACGGATAATTTTTCCAGCCCTAGGATAAGGTGTGAACAATTCGATTTACGATTCATTTTTTTTTTCATTTTATGGTCTTCTTGTTTTTACAGAAATTAAAAAAATAAAATCTATACGTTTTATTTATTTTTCTAATCAACCCATCCGTAGTAATGTGCCCACACTGCGAAAGATTATTCGGACTAATTCTTACAGCATCTTTAACTCTGATACTTTAGGAGTATCATTAAACAAAAGTATTTAAAATTAATTATTGAAGAGGTTTTCGTTTGAACGTCTCAAGGGAGAGAGCTGGTTGATACGGTTCGTCAAGGACACGTGTCAGCTTGTTATTGGACCCTTTTTTGTTTGGCCTAGACCAAGAATCAGATCTCATTTGATCGAAAACAACTTCTCTCACTCGAATCCTCTTCTCCATGGCGATTCACGACGATTCTAATGGCGATTCGACTGTCGTCGTCATCGTGATTTTTCCTTCTTTCTCCTGCATGTCGATTCTCTTCTCCTCTTCTCTCTCTCTCACCGTCTTTCTTTGTCTATAAAATCTCCTCTCTTCAACGATCCTCTTCAAAACCCTAGTTTCTGATAGCGACTCAATTGTGATGTTTCTCCAAGATCGTCAGTACTTCTCCTTCTCCTCCTCCTCCTTTGTCTGCGTTACCGATCACAATATCTCCAGATCAATCGACGTTGGTAAGTTGATTGTATTCCTTGTCGTTTGACAAGTGATTACCATTTTGTAATCGTTGTCTACTAATCAAATCTCTCTCTCTCTCTCTCTCTCTCTCTCGTGTTCAGAAAATGTTCAGTGCTCTCAATCATGAAGGTCAGAAGGAGAAAGGCTTCGAAAGTGGTAAGGGTTCTTCAACCATGGACATTAAACCGTCTGATCGTTTGGATTTCTATTTCAAGCACTTTGTAGATTACTCTCTGCTTTTCTGTTGATATGATCTCTAGTCGTTAATTGGTTCCTTTGATTGTTATAATTGGGTTTTAAGTTCTTAAGCTAAACATTGGAGGATCTGTATTTGTCTTGCCGTTTTGGATTATAATTGTCTTGTTTTCTTAACTTCTTGTTTTTGTATGGAGGATCTGTGCTGCTCTGTTTGGATGCTTGGATGGTGTTAGCAAGTTTGGACAAAGACCATTATAGCCGGCTATCTTCTACATGGTTACAAAGTGGACAGGTCAGTGTTTTTTGTCTTTCCTAGCAACTGTACATTATCAGTAATGAGTTTTTGTTCTGCATAGAAGCTGGTATCTAATTTTGATAGTGTATAACAAGTTAACAAAACTAAACAAAACTTAACTAACTTACAAATCTGAACTAAAGATAACTACAACTTATTGCTAATTGCTGGTGATGGAGACATTAGACCCTTAAGTAAGTGACTTAAATTTCAAAACCTAACCCGAATTGAAGACAAATTAGGTAGCTTATTTACTGAGACTATGGCTTCATAATGACTCCATATCTCTGTGGAGCAGAACACACACTAACCAAACCATTTGCTTAGCTTCTCTCAAAATAGATTAGGTTGTTTATTTCTTTTTTTTTGTTAGGAAAATGGATATGGATTTTAGCAATCCATTTAGCTCCTCTTAAAACTTTATTGATCTCTTGAACAGCCAACAACAGATCAACATTCCATAAACTTTTTCCCAAACACATTCACCTTCACACCAAACACATTCACTTGACTATAGGGAAGCTAGGCACAAATGGGGTGTCCCTGAAGAAAAAGTGATTGTAAGTGCTTGGTTAAACACAAGTAAAGATGCAATAGTGGGTAATGAGCAGAAAGCAGGGACATCTGGCAACGAGTTGTAGCATATTATGCTGCAAGTCCTGCTATGGCCAATCTTCCAAAGAGGGAGCCCAATGTAAGCAAAAATGGGCAAAAATCAGTGAGACTGTTAGCAAGTATGCCAAGCGTAAAAAAGGAGTGGCCAGAATGGAGACGATATTATGGAGTTGACTTACCAGGTGTACTTCTAGGATCATAAGGTGAAGTTCACCCTTGAACATGCGTGGAAACTGCTCCACAATGATCATAAATGGTGTAGTTTGATTACTCAAAAAGTAATACAACCTCCAAAAAAACTAAGGTAAATGAGGGTAATGGTTATTCCTCCAGCTCCAACACGGGCTGTCATGTGGAAGATGAAACAGAAGAGAGGCCTTTGGGTGTTAAGGCGTCCAAGGCGAAAGGCAAAAAGAGAGTTAAGGCGAAGAGTGAAGAAATAGAGGGGAGTTCTCTAAAGGTGCTTGAAGAGATGTGGGTGATAAAGGAGAAGGACTTGGCTATTAAGGAAAGAATACCCAAGCTGAAAATTCTTGATAGTCTTATTGCCAAAACCGAACCACTATCAGAGATAGAACTCACTCTTAAGAACAAGCTCATAGCTGAGATGTGTAGTCTTCTAAGTAAGTTCTGATTGTCTTCTTCATTGTTGTTTGTTCATTCTTGTTCATTCATTATGATATTGGTTGTCTTGTTCATTATCTTTATTAGTTATTGTTCATTGTTGTTTGTTCTTTCTGGTTCATTCATTCTGATTTTGGTTGCACATTGTTAGTTCTTGTTCATTGTTGTTAGTTCTTGTTCATTGTTTGATAGTCTCATTGTTAATATTTGTATAGTTCATTCTGTTTTGGTTGTTCATTTAATATTTTTGTTGTTTGGTCATTGATACAACTTCTTGTCTCACTTACAATGTGCATGAGGAACTGGGTGATAAAGGAGAAGGTCTGTTGGGGTCAAAAATCCCTCCGACTGTTATTTCCAACGAAATGGCTAAGTATAGAAATGAACCAAAATGATTTGGACCGAGTTCACTATGCACATCTGGACACTTCGCCGGAATAGATTATTTCTGCCGACTACTGCTGCATTCTGCAGACTACCGCCCCTGCCGACCACCGTCTCCGCTGACCATCGTCCACCGCCTTTGCCGACTACTAAGTTTGCCGACTGCTGGATGGAGGACTGCCGACATCGCCGCGTGGAGAGCTCGGACTGTCGACGCCGTCGTCACGGAGTACTCGGTGACTCAACGACGCCTTCGTCTTGAAGGGTTAAAGACTGGGCCGAGTATGGTTTGAGCTAACCCACTTGGCCCATCACACAACAATGGGCCGAGGTCTACAAGTCCAATAGGGCGAGATGGCGAAATCAAACCCAAGACGACGAAGCCCATGGCAAGCGCCGAATTCAATAAATGAAAATCCCGAGAAATAAGGAAATCTTCCTTATTAACTCACTAAAAACCCTAACCGACCTAAGACTTGTATATACTCTTGTAACTCTTTTGTAAAGGGGATCCGCAATTTTACACGCAAACACTCTGCAAAAATCAATAAAAGCTTTCTTAACAACAATTTCGTGTTTTTGTTCTTGTTCTTGTGATTCTTTATCAGAGATCTCGTACTTTCCTTAAAATCTTTGACAAATCCAATTGTGTTGGTTTCGACCTCCACAAGGTCTTTACAGCTACAAGAACTGTTGGTTAGCTCCATTTCAAGTTAATAATGTAGCTCATTGTCGGCTACAATGTTGTGTCCCTATTTCTACAAGAATTTTCGGTTAGCTTCACAAGAAGTTGTACTAGTTATGTCTTTATTTTACTTGTTTCTTAGTAATGTATGTGGTTGTAATGTATTTGGTTGTATTGTACAACTTGTTTCTTACTAATGTATGTGGTTGCAACCTCTTTAATTTGTTTCTTCTCTCTTAAAGTAGTACATGTTTATTATAACTTGCAAACTCTTTGTAAGAGATGGTATGTTCTCTTCACTTGCAACCTCTACAATTTGCAATCTCCTGTATCGATTGCAAACTTTTTATTACAACAAGTTCTCTCTTGTTGCAAACTTTTTATTACAATTTGCAAACTCTTTGTTACAACTTGTAATCTCCTGTTTCGAATTCTCTTATACTTTCAATAAAAATCTATCTTATAATTTTTCTCTTTCTCTCTTGAAGTTCCGATTCTCTATCTTTTTCAAAATTAACAAACAAAAAAAACATGTCTTCTCACCCTCACACTTCTACATTTGATGAAAATTTCGATCAACTCTTTCAAAGGGATTTTGAAGATTGTGTAGATGATTACACTCAACATCAAGCGTCCATAATGGCAAAGAAAAAACGAGCACATATTGAAAGAGGACGCGAGGAAGGACAAATTCGATTATGGAATGACTACTTGAGTGACCAGCCAGTTTACCCTAATGGTAAATTTTGACGACGTTTTAGAGTAAACAAGCCATTATTCATGCATATTGTTCAAAGACTCTCCAATGAGATACCATTCTTTCAACAGAGACAAGATGCACCAGAAGGTTCGACCTGTCTGCTCTTAAAAAATACAGCCGTAATTTGGATGATGGCATATGGTCTTGCACCTAATGCGGTGGATGAATACCTCCGGCTCTGTGAAACCACTGTGAACAAATGCTTAGAAAATTGTTTGGATGGAATTATACATTTATTCGAAGATGTGCACCTGAGAAGGCCTACACTAGAGGATCTCCAACGATTACTATATATTGGAGAGTTCGGGGGATTTCTCGGGATGATAGAAGGCATTGATTGTATGCATTGAGAGTGAAAAAATTATCCTATGGCTTGGAAAGGACAGTATTCACGTGGACATGGAAAACCCACAATCATTTTAGAGGTTGTGGCTTCACAAGATCTCTGGATTTGGTAAGCATTTTTTGGACCTCTTGCGGTACTTTTAACGAGCTCCAAAGGTCAATTACTTTGTTAATGGATGTCGATACCATATGGCTTACTATCTCACAGATTATATATATCTGAAATGGGCAACTTTCATCCAATCAATTTCTCAGCCACAAGGTCTGAAAGCATCATTATTTGCTAATTGTTGTCAGAAAAGATATCGAACGTGCTTTTGGAGTCTTGCAAGCTCGATTTGCAATTGTCGAAAACCCAGCTCTTAGTTAGGATAAAGCAAAAATATGTAAGATAATTAGAGCATGTATCATATTGCACAATATGATAGTAGAAGACGAACGAGACCAAGGCACTCAATATGATTTATCAGAATTCGAACAAAGAAAAGGAAGCGGGACTTCACAAGTGGACTACACGTATTCTACATAGATGTCTACGAATGTCAACAATATGATGGCCAATCGAGCTCTAGCTCGTGATGAAATAATGCATCAACAATTGAAAGCTGATTTGGTTGAGCATATTTGGCAAAAATTTGGCACGACTGAAGACTAGAGCCGAGTTAATTAGGTTCTTGATCATGTTTTCATATTAATTTTTTTATCATTCTACGTTTTTTTTGTTTTACTATATGTGATTTTATGTTTCAGGTTGTTTTTACGGATTGTAATATACATTTAAAATTTTATGAAAAATAATAAATTAGTTTTTTTTATAGAATCTTGTATATTTATATATAGTAATTTTATTTCTTTCATTTATATTTTTATTTTTAGATTTCATTGAGTATCACTAATAGACATAGAAAAATTAGAAAAAACTTAATGAGTCTCAAAAATTAAATTACTATTAAATTTAATATTAAACTAATGTTTAAAATATTCTTAGAGTATCACCCTTAATCATATTCTTAGTGGTTAAACATGTGATGTTTTTCCACTCAAAGTTTTTTACTTGTACAGAAGTGGCCTCTTGGTAGGCTCTTGATCCATTTGGTGAAATACTCTATTAGGATATCTCATATATGATTTATAAGTACCATGAAATTAGAACCTCACTAGAAAAGCACCTAAGAGCATCATTAACGGTAAAAGTTCTTCAAAGGGAATCAACCCAATTAAATAACAATATTTCTAATAATTAATAAATTATATAACTAAATAAAAAATATTTACCAATTAGAATAAGACACATAGGATCAGAGTTTCATTAACTAATGTTTCTAAGTGTCTCAGTTAAGAAGACATGGTTCATCAAGTTTCATTAACTTTTTATTTTTTTGTTTATTTTATTCATTTGACACTTTCCTAAATATGTGTGTTAATGATGCTCTAAGAAACCTCAAATGATAGAATGGTCAGGGAATCATCTAACTTTGCTTTTTTCTTAATCTTCTTTTTTTGGTTCTCTTATTCCACATGATTTGCCTATATAAACTCATATATTCTATAATCTCCACACACACATCGACAAAAACAACAAAGAGTAAACCCGTTCAAATCAAGCTCTCATCTTTGCTCGAAAACTTTGTGTCTGCTGATATTTACTATGGACTACAGATTGTCAATGGAGTCCTCAGAAATCCTAAGGTAAACCTGTTAAATCAAGCTCTCTATTTGCGAAAGATTTTGGATTTAAAAAACATATATATTTACATCATCTTCTATCGGATTGAACAAGGTTTTTGTACGGTTGGTCTACGTACGTTTAATTAATTACGACCAACATCAAATGTATTGTATACATAAGAGTTTTGGACGTGAACTATACGTAATGTTAGGATATATATAGTGATATACTAACAAAATTTGTATTTTAGTTAGAATTGTACATAAGGTAAAAATCTAAAATTGTGAAATAAGTTTCATTGCGATTTCAATCATAATCGGCCACTATACACATATATAAATGGCAAGAATACCAGACTCTACTACAAACCTTAAACCTCAGTGATTATTTGGATTTCGGTTTGTAATCTTTTGGATATCAAAAACGAAAATTCACGAAATAAGTGATGTTTAAAAGCATGCATGGATGCAGGAACAAGTGTGAAGGGTGTTATAGGCAATTCAACAAGAAAGAACACTTGGTGGAACACATGAGGATCTCTTATCATTCAGTTCATGAGCCTACTTGTAGCGTTTGTAACAAACATTGCCGATCTTTTGACTCCCTCCGTGAACATCTCATTGGTATATATCTAACCTTATTCATCTACTTAACAATTTTTTCTTTGATCTCATTTTTCTAATATTATTTTTAATTATATCGTATGTAGGGCCGTTGCCGAAACAAGAATGTAAGAACATTTTCAGCATCCGCGGCTGCAGATTTTGTCTTACGATCCTCGAAAGTCCCAACGCTCGTAGGATCCATCAAGAGAGATGCCAGCTCTCAAACGTCAATTGTGTAATTATAACCTTCGCATCTTAGAAATGACTTAGAATATACTTCGTCATAGGTTTTGATTGCTTCAAACGCCAAAAGATAATAATCATTTGTTCTATTTACATGTGAAGATATATTTTTCTTTCAAAAACAATTTTTTTACCATAAACTATGCAAATTGTAAACGTAAACAAAATTTCTTCTTCAACTACATTACAATTGACAAAAAAAAAAACAAATGATATTACAAATACGATAACGCTAGCAAACCATCTAATCTTTCTATCTATGAAACGTTTCAGGGACTAACTACTCGTATGGGGGCCTTAGGGCTACGAGACAATCCTACAATTGACTACACTTCTTCTAAGTCACCACGAGTGGTCACGCTCTCGTGCAAGATGGTCGGAGGAGGAAGCGATGGATCGGTTGACCTATGCGCGAGGGTGTGCATAACGGATGAGAGCGAAAACGTGATATTTCATACGTACATGAAACCAACGATGCATGTGACCAATTACAGGTACGAGACCACAGGAATACGGCCTGAGAATCTGAAGGGTGCAATGCCATTGAAGCAAGCACAGAGAAAGATTCAAGAGTTTCTTTGTAATGGAGAACCAATGTGGAAGATTCGTCCAAGAAATGGGAAAGCAAGGATTCTCGTGGGACATGGACTTAATAGCCAACTTGACTGTCTTCAACTTGAATATTCTTCGTCCATGATAAGGTAAATCAAACCATTTACCAGACATAACAACTTTTTAAAAGCTAATGCCAATTTTCATTCTTCACACCACTGATGCAGGTTAGTCTGGTTTTTGATTCATAATACATATTCATAAAAATAGATAAATAAAAAAGTGTATGATAGAATATGTACAATAAAGATATTGACCGTTTTCAATTTATATTTCATTCTTTTGTGATAAGTGTTTTTTTTTTTTATAAACCATGGAAGTTCCGAATTTTTAGTTTATAATCTCGTCGGTATCCAGAGACAGTCTTTGGTCTTTTGTGATAAGTTACGTGAAAACAAAAAAATTAGGTGAACTATTTTTTGTTAATGTGAATTTCGAATAAATTAAAGATGGTCACAGATTTTATAAATTAGTCTGGATTTCATTTCATACTCCATAATCATAAGAAGAAACCAAAAAAAAAAAGAAGGTAAATGTAGATATATGTTTTGGTTTTTCAATTGTTACATTATGTAAGTTATATGTGGTTTATTTATGATGTTTTCGTGTTGTTCAATAGAGATACTGCGGAATACCCTCCACTGATGAAAACAAGCAAGCTTAGCAACTCTCTCAAGTACTTAACCCAAGCCTATCTCGGGTATTTTTTTTTTTTTTTGAATATAATTTACAAACATTCCTCATATGCGATTTTTATAAATACGATAGTAATAGTTCGTGAAAATTATATTTGTTGATCTAACAAAACTACTTTTAAATATTCCATGATTATCTTACAATAATTATATATATATATATATATATATATATATATATATATATATATATTAAATTAGAAAAATAGTTAATCTTCTAAACCAAGTCCATGCATGTATACATATTTTAATATTATACGTTTGAACGTTTCTATAAACAAAAAGAGGAAATTTAGAAAAATACCTCATTTGTCTTTTAAAGTTTGGAAAATACACTCTTCAAATATTAAATTTACTAAAATAACCTTTATAAAACTGAATAATAATTTATATATTATGTGATGATAATATTATCCTTAATTTTTAACTAAATTTTATTTTTAAACAATATCTAAATATCTGAAATTTTGATTTTGTAAATTTAAAAATATCTATCATTATGTGGAAGATCACACCAATTTTTTTTTTTTTTTTATATCAGTACCAATTTTTTTTTGGTTAAAACAATGAAAATTGTGTTCATAAGTCAACTTATTGATTCATTTAAACCAATCAGAAAATTATAAGTCAATTATCATTGGATGGTCTATGTAATTAAACTGTATAGTTATAATGGTAAGCTTTACACAAAGATTTATCTTGAAAGTCTTTATATGTGATATGGTGTCTTTTGGGTGGGGAGGAAGGAACTGAATCCTCTAATGCAAAAGATTTTATTAAACTAATTCGTATAGAGTGTTTGACCAACATTTTTGCTGCTTTATGCTTGAGAAGAATAGAAGCTCCAACAAAAAACCTCTACGCTTGCAAGTTGCAACATCAATGCATCTATTGATCAAGAACAATAAACCAACTTACCAACAGAATAAAAAAAAAGTATTCTTTTATCAAATCCTGAAATGAGATAATTATGAATAAGTAGAACAACTTTATCTCAAATTAAAATTAAAATAGTATTATTAGTAATAATTTTAAGAATTTTAAATATGAATTATTATAATATGTAATTTTTAATACAAATTAGGATAAAGGAGTCTTTTCAAATATAAAAGAGCTAGTTTTCAAAAGGAAAAAAATAGTGTATTTTTCAAATTTAGAAAGATAAATAGAGTATTTTTAAAAAAATCCCAAAAAAAAAATTAGTATGTTGAGTGTGTTATTCGGACGTAAAAACTTACTAGTAAAGGAAGGTATCCGATGTACTTTTGACGTGATTAAAAGTTTTTAATCACCGTGTAGAGTACGATATGCTAATTAGCTTAAAACAATTATTAAAAATTCGAATAAAATCAACCGATGATAATCCATGGAATATCTCGAATAACTTATCTATATCAAAGTTCGATTTGTCTGTCTCTAGTTCTCTACCACATATTTTATATGATTGATTCATAACCAAAAGTTTTGTATGTCTAATTTGCTCCTCTCGTACCTAAAAGGTTATCCTAAACTACTTTATGACACAAAAATGTAAAATCAATTTAATAATTTTTTTAGAATTATATGGTGATTGTTGACAACAAAAAAAAAGGAAAAATCTTAGAATATATATCTTCAATTCGGATAGTTAAAAAGTCTAAATTCAAAAGTATGATTAATCTTAAGGAATTATTTTATATTTTCTAGCTTTTAGAATTAATGAATTAGGTTTAGTGATTACGGATAATAATTCAGATTTGGATTTTAGAGCATATATATTGTTAAGTTTTCATGGTTTAAGGTTGAAATTTTACACTACTTTGTAAATTTTAAACAAAAATATACCAATTCATCATTTAAAATATACCAATTCATCATTTTGATAAAAAATTTAGATCATTTACATAGTAATTTTATTCTTTCTTGCCCTTGCAAAGGTATGATATTCATGTGGGAATACAAGATCCTTATGAGGATTGCGTCGCAACGATGAGATTGTACACAAGAATGAGGACTCAGAAACACAAGATCGAGGCTTATCCGCTGACCTCTGACACAGAAAACCACAACAACTATGCGGCATGGAAATATCACGAGCTTGAAAGGATGTCTCCTGAGGAGTTACTGGAACTCTCACGGTCATACTATTATTGCTGGTGCTTGGACTCGGTTGCTTGAAAATGAAAGTTATGGATCTTCAAGAGTAAGATGAATGCGAGGACTTACTTAGTAAATATATAGATGAATGTGAGGAGTTATTTAGTATATATTTTAAGATTTACGATTGAATAAGTTTGGTTTTAAAATTTTTATCAAAATTTGATTATTTGTATTGGTAATCATACTTCTATCAGTGATGAGATGCATAGGTTGTTGTTATGTACGATTTTCTTTCGTTACTAGTTGACTATTGATATCATGTATTTTGTTAGAGGTAAAATTAATATATATATATATATATATATATATATATATATATATATATATATATATATGTGGTAATTTATATAATAAAAAATTATGAAGTTTTAATTTATATGAATATATATGAATTGAATTCGGTCAATGAATATAAAGTGATAACCTTCCTTTGAGGATTTTCCTACATGAAATGCGATTCAAAAGATGGTTCTTACCATATCAACAACCATGAACATCGATGAAAGAAGAAGTTCAGAGAGCTAAAAGATGAAGGAAAAGATTGCTTTCATTATTTCTCTTCCAATTTTACGATGATATAATGAGAGTTCTTTATACAAAAACAAGTCATGGATCTTGTGATACTTGTCATTAATAGCTTTCAGCAAGAGATCCTAATGCATCAAATTTGTTAAACATCATCAAAGTTTCAAAAAAAAAAATTTATTAACCATACTCCCTCCGTATCTGAATAATTGATGTTCTGCAAAAAAAATTGTTTCTAAAAGATTGAATTTTTACATATTCTATATAGTATTTATAAAGTAATAATGATAAATTATAAATTTCAAAACATATTAATTGATTTTATTAAATTACTATTGGCTAAAAATTATAGAAAATTGTTTAGCATAAAAAATAATGCATTTATAATCAAAATTACTAGAAAATCAATTATATAGAACAGAGGGAGTATTTATTTAATTTCCGTACCACAAGCCTTTATAAGCTGCTTCCAAAAGAGGCTAGTTAGTCAAAGAGGTTCTTAACATCTCTATCATGGGTTCAAACACATTTGCAACTCAAAATTCCTAGAGGAAGACATTTGGTAATATCCATATCTCTTGAGAGAAAATAGATAAGTGATCTATCTAAACGAAAATAAAGATAAGTAAGAAAATAAAAACCCTTCACCATATAAAATAAAAGTTTTCTTTTTCAAAAATAAACAGAAACTGGACCCTACACATCGTTAGAGAGTTTAGGGTCAATGATACAACTTTGACAGTATACTACGTATCAGCAAAATGAGATTGTTTGCCTTCAAGCTTGTGCTTGTTTTGGTTTAGATGGACCGGAGTGAACATAGTGCATAACCGGAAGCCAAGGAGCAAAAGGCGAAGGAGACAAATGATACGAAAGAGAGTGAGACAGATGCTCTAGCTAAGTCTGGGAACTTGTCTGCTCCCCAATTTGATAGCCAATCGTCTACACGGATCGAAGCTGATGTTGAAGCCGATGCAAGAAGATACGCTATCATCTGCAATATCAAATTCATTTGCAACTCTCAAGAATTTGGCGGAATAGAGTTAAATGGAGCACTTGACTGGTACCAGCAATGATATGCCAACAAACACAGACAAACACTAAGCTATGCACAAGAATCAGAAACAATGAGCTCAAATGATTTCACAAGCAAATTACATCTTTGGTTAGTATAGTCTACGACTTGAAGCATCTTGAGATGTTTTATGCTTTGAAATATCACGGTAACTTTGGTCATGTGCTTTTAAAAGAAAAAGATTGGGTAAGGTGACACCGAAATAGTACTTTAGCATGAAGCGCATGTTTGAACATAACTGACGATGATTGATTTAACAAGGACCAAGTCTATCAGTACTCAGAAAAAGACCAATCAGATTTAATAAAACATCTGGCTGAACCTTCTACTCAGGTCTATCGCGTCAAGTTTCAATTATTCCAATTTTTCATGTTACTACCATTTGTGCTGATACAAGAAAACAGAGTTTCAATCACAGAGAGGGAGAAGAAACATACTTGATCAAGACCGAATTCCAAGAAATGTCGCAGGTTATGTCGTGATCTTCGGATGCTAGTTGATAATAGATAGACGAGATCACATATCATAAAAGCTGAGTACACAAAACCAATCACATTCGCAGCCAAACAGAACCTGCAGCCAAAATGCCAAAACAAAAAAAAAAGGAATAAATCAACTCAAAAAAGATCTACAGAAAACATTAGCAGTTTAGAAAGTAGTCTAAAGACATAGCTCGAGCGGGTCATTACATAACTTCATTAGAAGTAAACAACCTCCACAGCTAATTTCAAGTCATCTAGTTAAACACTTTGAGCTCAGATAAGAAAATCAAACCTAAAACCGAGGAACCCTGAACTGAATCATATTGCTCTGATTATAGTTAAAACATCTTTAGATACTTCAACTTCAATGCATAGTGAAGCTAGAAAGCAAGAGAATTTTACCTAAATTATTTGTATTTGCAGAAAGAATCACAACCTCAACGACTACATTTTAAGAGAAAACTTCAAATCCAAACAATGCATAGACCAAATCATTGTCATCTAAGAACCCTAATTCCTATTAAAATCTAATTTTCCTTCTAAACATTCAAACTCAAAGAAAAGTGAAGCTAGAAAGTAAGAAATTTGACCAAAACTATTTGTACTTGTCGACTTCCAAGGCTAATTTCAAGAGAAGACTTCAAATTCCAAACAGTGACTAGACCAAATCAGAGTAATCTAAAGAACCCTAATTCCAATCAAAAAGCTTAAAACTTGAATGTTACAGTGAAGAAGCTAGAGAGTAAAGTTAACCTGAACTCTTTGTATTTGTAGAACGAATCACGAGCCCATCCTTTATCTCTATCAGCAACCATAACAGAGAAAGAAACAAGACATGACAAAAACGCAGAAACCCTAAATCCAAGCAAAGATTTCCTAACCAAATTTCCCCATTTCGATTCACGCGGAGTAGAGAAGCTCGGCCTCAACTGTCTCCTAGATTCGCTCACTTTCTGATCAACGAAATCTCCGTTAGAAACCCTAAAAGGACTTTCGTTCTTCATCGGAACCGAAGAAGCTACGGAAGGAGTTGGGATAATCGTGTGAGGTGAAGATCCATGACTATCTGGGATTGAAGAAACGGTAGGTGAATCAGGAGGTGAATCAATCGTTGTTGTTGATGGTAATGAATGAAGCGATGATCTAGAAGACATCTCAGTGTTTCGATTTTCGAGTGGAGAAAACTGATCTTCTTCTTCTTCTTCTTCTTCTTCCTTTTGTTGCTTCTTCTTCTTCTTCTTCTTCGTCTTCGTCTTCGTCTTCTTCTCGCTCTGCAATTTATGTGTCTTCTCTTCTTCTTCTTCTTCCATTTTTCGTTGATATTTTTGGGTTTTTTTTTTTTTTAATTATATTATTGCCAGAGGAAGTGACGAAGTAAGCTCTTCCTCTAATGGGGAAGAAGACGAAAGAGACAAAACTTTTAAAATACAGGTTTGCAAAAGAGGACTTTGATTAATCTTTTCTTTCACTTTGAGACTAAATTATATTTGTGTACATAAAACCCCAAAAAATTGACTGCACAAATTAAATTCACACTCAATTCGGGACCCCTCAATTCTTCTTAATAGGTCTAATTAAGTGACACAAAAATGATAAAAGAAAATTAACAGGACAAGATGGCGGTAACCAACGGTAGATAAAATAGGAATAAGAAAAAATGATTAATGTGTTACCAGTTACCACTAATTCTTTTCGTTTTGTGATTATTAACCATATGAAATCGGTATTATCTTTACATGCATAAATTAAATTCGCTCAATATATAAAAATTGTGAAAACAACGTAAAGGTTTCTGTAACTGGTAAACTAATAAAGCTTTCTGTTGAAAAAGTTACATGTAAGATATAATTATAATACGAAAACTCCTCATACAAATCGCATAAGGCTTTAAAGGTTAATTAGTAAAACTTCTGTTGAAAAGGTTACATACAACAACACTACACAAATCTCTTATCATGCCATTACCATATCGAGTAGGGAGTTTTTGGTATCTGAGAGCTTATGCACCGAGAACGGGTTATGCTGCTCTATAGAAGAACTCGTTAGCTTCATTGTATCGATCCATGACGACATTGTGGAGGAGGTGAACAGGTTCGAGGAGATTAGAGTAGCTACCCAAAATGTCACGAGTCAACGGAGGAATGTCCTCGTCTTTTGACCAAGCGTGCTGAGCCACAGACAAACCGCTTAGGCAATAACATGTGTGGTAGAAGTCACGGGCTTTCCTCGGCTTGTCTCTAAATCCACCGTCAGGGATCTGATGATTGTCCCCGAAACATCTCAAAACCCCCATAATATATGTACAGAAAACGAGCCTAAAAGTGTGTTATAAAAATGAAAACATGACTGGATGTTTTGTTCCATATGTTTAAGCAACTAAGAACTGACCTTAGAGCACAAGAGTACATATCTCTGCAAACCGAGGCTATCAAAAACCGGTTGCATTCTCCTATTAATGTAGGTAGATGTATGATGGACTCCGTGACCACTCCCTGAACCAGTAAACGTAAGCCCACTAAAATGCAGTTGTATTTTGGATTTTTAGACGGGACTGATGGTATGAGAAAATTAAGCGCATACCTTCATCACTATCCTCATCAGAGTCATCATCATCATCACTATCTTTGTGATCATCTTCATCATGATCATGTTCCTTGTGATCTTCATTTGTCTCTTGCGATATATGCGATGATCCATGAACCTCAAGTTCATGGTTTGGATATAATCTTTGCAGTAAAACACAAGGGGCTGCCTGCTTAACATATAACAAAAAGAAAAAGACGACAGTGATGAGTTCAGGAGAATTTTGGAGTAGGGCCTAACATGGAAACAAATAAACGTGGTTACGAAGGATTAAATAATAATTCGAAGATTCACCTGCCAAAAAGTGTAGCAACCATCGACCAATTTGTTTGTCCTACCTTGAAATCCCATTTCTACTCCTTGTCGATGTACAGCCCAATTCTAAATCATAAGAAAATTAATTTGTAAGAAAAATATCTCTATCAATGAAAAGAAAATGTATTCCATTAATCATTTCAAAACACCATTGTATGTTACCATTAATGCATCCAAATTCAAACGGTCGACCTCATTGATTAAAATCATAGTAGCCAATCCACAGTAGGTGTACCTAAAAAAAAGATTAGGTGGGAATAAGAAAAACCGTAGGTAACAAATCAATATTTCAAGAAATAAATTATACTTAACCATAGTCAATCGACGAAGAGAGAAGGAAAGTTTAGTTTCAATCAAAACTTCAACATAATGGAAGTAGGAGCCCATACCCACCGTGAGCTTCAGAGCAAGGTTCCCCTCCAATACCACCTTCATAAGTTTGGCAACTGCTCAAAATAAAGTGAGTTAAAAGAGCTTTGCAAGGGAAATCGATAACTTCATCAACTTCCAATTATATAACGGAGTCCAGGTTTATATTATGTGAGATAAAAGTAATACAAAAAGCTACCTCAAGATGTAATCTCCTAGGCCCCGGGTGAGTTCATCATCCAAAATGTTCAGGATGCTTGCAATCTGTTTCAGAATGTCAAACATATCAGGGAGAAAACCAACCAAAAGATAGGAGACTTGTAAGTCTCAATAAGAGTAGATCTCTCGGCAAAGTATCAGGTGTGCAAATGATTAGATCATTAACCATATCATAATGTGACGTTTAAACCATGAAACTGGAAGAAACATAGCAAAATGTGTCATGAGTTTGTTGGTATAATTCAGCCTAAAAAGCTTTGATGTCCGCAAGAAGAGAGAACAAGAAACTTTGAGTTGGTAAAACTCACCGAAATTGCTGTGTAGCACGCTCGAACATCCATTTCTCCCATATCATGCATCCTAACAATCAGTGAATAAGTCAGAATTTGGCGCCAAGACTAGGAGTCAACAAAGTGCATGAAATATATATAAAAAAAAAGAGGCAAACAAGAATTGAAGTGGGCAGTCAGTAAAAATGATGCGTTACAGAAGCAGAATTAAACCTGAAACCTCCACTTGTATCCTTCATTCGTCTTAAAAAGCAAGACATTTTTTCTCTGAAAAATTATGAGTCACATGTAAGTCTTTTATAGAAAGCATCAGTTGCCTTTGATTGAAAAGAAACTGACCATAAAGAAAAACAAATGCACCACCTATTAATTGAAGAAAGGGCTTTGTCACCGCCTACAGTAACAAGTGTGTTCACTGCAGCATAACTTGTTGCAAGATGTGGAAGCTGGCAAGAAAATATCTCCATTACTAGTGGACCAGAGAAAAAAGAAATTGAAAAAAGGCAGGCTAAAACAAACTCTATATATATCCTAACTTGCTCTGCCATGTTTGGAAGATTTACAACTAAACAACGAGAGAATACATCAAAACTTAAACTACACCTAAGAGATCTAGCAGAATAAAACGATTTGGTCTCCAATTTCATGAAACGAGAGTGTTCCACACATTTTCAAGAAACAGACGTATACTTACTTGACCAGGACCACCACCATATCCACCATCAGAACCCTGACAAGCAACACATGAAATCAAACTAAGTACCAAATGAACAATTCCAGGTAGTAGTTAACTAGTTATAATAAAAATGGAAAAGAACAAGAAAACATGAACTAAAGAGCAGAAAAAGAAAAGTAATGTATGAGCAAATTTGACAGTAGATAAAGCAAATAACTTTGAAAACGCCTAACCTGACAACGTCCAAGAAAGTCGATGATATTGTTTTCTAATTCATCATCCACAGACTCTCCAAGCAAAGCAATTGAATGAAGAATCCAGTAGCAAAGCCAAGGTCGACTGTCCAAAATCCAATTTAATATATTGGCTTTCAAAAATCCATACAAACCCATACATTTCAATGAAACATGTCTGAACTTTGAAAAGGCAAACCTCAAATCTCTCAGAGACTACACAGTGACTATCTAAATGAAGAGCATTCGAGGAACAAAAGCAACATTTGAAGTACAAATTCTAGTCATGAAAACAAACAGGCCAATCACGTTTGATATAATTTTCACAAGGAGAAGATACGTACTTCGCATCTAAGGACGAAAACGACGGACCTAGCTGCCTTAAGCCTCTCATAAGATAATCCAATTGCTTGTCTCGCTGAATCTCCACCCTAAAACAAAAACCTACATCAGTAGGATTCATCTCACAATGCGCTACTAAAATTCATCAGATTACGAAGAAAAACTAGCATATCATATCGAATCCTGGAAAAGGCAACGATGGATCTTACAAGTATTTCTGAGTAGCAATGTCTCTGGTGTCAAAGTAATTGTAGATCCCGAACACATCGTTCTCCACCAGAAACTGCTCGCGCTGACTCACAGTAATACTCGAAAGCTCTTCCATCACTCCGCCGCGATTCGCTGCTCTGTTTCTCTTCGTCTCCGATTGAGTCAACTCCAGTCAAATCGGAACCCTAATTACACGAAACTCTGATACTTAAACGTTTGATCATGCCGGAGAATGTTTGCTCAAGCGTCCAAGGTGTAAATTGGGCATTTCTATACGCCACTTTGATTCCGGTTTATCACCGGTTCGGTTCGGTTCGACTTGATTTTGATTTTCGAATACCGGAATTAATTTAGCTGTGCGGTTCCGCAAATCCCGTACCGTCGTCACTCGTCACCATTATTAACCCACTTCTCCACCACCACCGAAGTAACCTCCATTTGCAATTATAGAAATATTAATTAGATTAGATGACTCGAAACAGGATAAATTTGCAGAATATAGCCCAAGGAAACCCTTTTATAAACAGTATAGTACACACCTACCCTACAAATTAGGTACGATGCAAATGGTTGACATATTAAAAATAAAAAATGGATGAATTAGCAAGTAAATGGTTGACATATTTAAAATAAAAATTTGGATGAATTAACAATTCTATTGAATTTTTCTAAACACTACCATTGATTGTAAAATTACATTCTTATAAATTTTAGGAGAAATTGACAAAAATAACACAAAAAAAATTATAATATAAAAACTAACTAAAACCTCCACACCCAATGGTCATGATTTTGCTACATACCCCTCTTTTACTTACTTTTAATTATTTTTTTTGTTATACACCAAAATGACCTTAAATTTTATTAGTCTCATCTAAATAACTAAAAAAAATCTAGTTACGTTAGAAATCGATACTCTTCAAAAGGTGAAAGGAATGTCAATAATGAAAATGCTTAATTTCACTCATTATTTTTCATTAACATTTTATTATTTATTTCTCTAATTTTCCACCATTTGTATCTGTAATATATAGTTTCTGATTTTAAATTATTGCTCACTAAAGATATATGGGACATGTTAAATAATTTATTATTAATTTTTTGGACGAGAACCACTACTAAACTCTGAAATGTGCTACCTCACAATCAGATTTTGTGTTAACATATGAGTAGCTAGATACCCTCATTCTACCACATAATATTTGTCTTTGAAAAACAACGGAAATTCGGAATCACCATCTTACAAAATTAAAAACACTCTTGTATTGTGACATGAATAAATGTTCTTTTCCAAATATACGTGAACATGTATTCATATCACATTTGCTAATATGTTGAAATTGTTAAATCACGTCGACTCAAAACACAATTTATGTTGTTTAGCGTTTCAATACTTGTTATCCAATGTCTAATAAATCCATGAAGAATGTCGTCGATATAATTGAATATATTGTAGAATTCTAAGTAGGTATTGTGTAGTAGTGTATCACGATTATAAATCTATTTATAGTAATTAAACAATTGGTTTATATGATGATGATGACTGATTGACATATAAAACATGTTTTTATGGTGCAAGAATTAAGAATATAATATTTTTTAAGAAAGTTTTACAGTTTAATCATAAAAACAATATAATATGACCAAAAGAATAATGACTTGCTGAAGAAAAATATTTTAAATAAGCCAAGTGCATAGTTGTATTAAACATTTCAATAATATGGAATTAATTTGTTGACTTTAAATAAAGAAGACAAAATTGCATAATGTAGCCCTATATATTCCATTTAATACAAGAAAATCATGTATCAAAACAGTATTAGCAACAAACCCCCAACTAATCATAAATTATTTTGATCTAGTAAAATTGAATTCGAGGTTTATTCTGATCCGATTAATTTTTTAGATTTTGGATTAAATAGTTTTATATTAAATCATGAAGTAAAGAATGAACTCAAAAACGTTGGAAAAAAGAGAGAGAATGAACTCAAAAACACGAAAAATATCATGTACCTATTTTGGAATAAAATAAAAGTATAGGGGCTCTACTTGTAATTTTACGTCTTTATCAAAGGAATAAATAATGGAATATTAATCGCGTATAAACAGCAAAATGTCCTTTAAAGACTCTCTTCTCTCTCTCTCTCTCTCTCTCTCTCTCTCTCTCTCTCCCCCTCTCCCCCTCAACTCCTCCCAACTTAAAAAAGTTCAAATCCCTTTCCTCAATTTTCGGTTTCTCTCTCGACGTAGTGTATCCCGGAGATATAGCGATTCAGTGATTCCGACGTGAAATTCAACACTGATGGGAGCGTATTGCAACGAAGACCTATCTCTGCCGGTTTACTCCGCCGGTGCTCCGACGAACGAGCTCCGTTTCAGCAAGCATGTCTACGACAACGTTCATGGAAACATCTATCTCGATCCTGTAAATTTTTTCTCCTTATTCCTTTCTTCTTCGCTTCCTGTTTCCGTCATTCCAAATCGTTCGTTTCGGAGGCGAGATAAGGTTGCCGGAATTTTACGCCGTCGTTCTGTTAACTGTTTTTAATGGAAATTTCCGGTGATTTTTGTTCGAATTGGAATCTGGATTTCATCTTTGATTTATCGCCTTGATTTGTGAAGCTCGTTTGTTCGGGATTGATGTTTCGCGGAAGATTTAACTAGTTTTAAGATTTGTATGATACATTATGAACGAACCGCTAAAAGCTACTGGTGGATTTTGCCAGAATTGTATCGTATTTTCTGTGATGCGATTCTTCTTTGTGTTTATCTGCTCCTGTTTGAGTTTTTCCAATTTAGCTTAAGTATTTATCAGATTTTCTAAACCACTAGACTGCAGTTCATAAATCATTGAAATCTCATTTACAAATGTAGTTCTCCGTTTACTCAATTTATCATCTGTGTGTTTGATTTGCAGCTTTGCTTGAAGTTCATTGACACTGAGCAGTTTCAGAGGTAACTTGTTGGATTGTGCTCGTTTCCATAATACGTTTTCAATGACTTTGTTAAAAACACAATGTTCTGATTTTTAATCTAATTCTTTGTGGTAGGCTTCGTGAACTAAAGCAGCTCGGTGAGTTGGCTTGCATTTTTAACTCAACTTGCATCTCCTCGACGGTCTTTGGTTACTAGTTCTAACTGTTCTGAGTCTTGAGTGGTTCAGGAGTGACTAACATGGTATATCCAGGAGCCGTGCATTCTAGATTTGAGCACTCTCTAGGCGTGTATTGGCTTGCAGGCGAAACTGTTCAGAGGCTAAAAACTTTCCAGGTATTGAAACGCTTATACAAATTTCAACGGTGCAGTCACATTTTGTTCAGTATGGTAAAGTTGTAATGTATGTGCTATACTTTTTATAGGGAGCGGAGCTTGATATTGATAGTTTTGATCTTCAGACTGTGCGACTTGCTGGTAACTATTGTTAGCTCAATGAATATATTATTTCTTGATCCAAATTCTGATATCCGTTTGTACATGTAGGACTTCTCCATGATATTGGCCATGGACCTTTCAGTCATATGTTTGAGCGCGAGTTCCTCCCCAAGGTCATAAGTGACTGTGACTGGTATGTTTGCACATTCCTTGGAAAAACTAATGCCATTGTGTGAACTTAATTTCACTACTATGGCTCTCTGAGCTATTCTTCTCTCCAGCTCTTGAATTTCCAGTTCCTGTCTGCAGGTCTCATGAGTTAATGTCTGTAAAGATGATTGACCATATCGTTGAGACACATCATATCGATGTTGATCCTGAAATGCTGAAAAGAGCGAAGGTAATAGTCTTTCTTAAAACTGTTTTCCGTTTCGCAAATGGCCTCTAGAATTTGATCTGGGAAACTGTGACATTAATGTTGGTTTTCAATATCCCTTGCTTCCTTTCACTCTTTGCTGATGATTTGCTCAAATCTGTACTTGTCAGGATATGATACTAGCTAGTACTGAGTTTTCACAGCTGAAAGTAAGTTATATAACACTATGTTTTTTATTCTACTCAAACATGAATAGCTACTTATGCTTTGCATATATTTTCCCTTTTCATAATTTGCAGAGCAACGTAGAGAAACGTTACCTGTATGACATTGTTGCTAATGGTCGAAATGGGATTGATGTGGACAAGTAATTCTATCTATTCTTTAGTTTTATACTTGTCTGCTGTTTTATTTTTTCCCCTTTTACTCACCGTGAGGCTTAGATTTGCACCTTTGTTTTAGGAGGTCAACTTTTAATATCTACAAAATTTTATAGGTTTGACTACCTTGTCCGTGATTCTCGAGCTTGTGGACTGGGATGCAATTTTCAGTTCCAAAGGTCTTCATACTACTCTATAGTCATTTCAGTCTTTGCTAGTAAGAAAATTGCTAACTATCAAAACTTTCTAGGCTGACAGAGACGATGAGAGTCATGGATAATGAAATCTGCTACCGCGCTAAGGAGTGTGAGTTTTGTCCACCTGATATTCTGTATTTGTGTTTGCTTCTACTGCGTTTGCTTCTACTCTCATGTAAAATTGATTAAATATTGCAGATCGTAATGTCCACAAGCTATTCGCAACTCGAGCTGATCTCCATCGAACAGTCTACACGCATCCGAAAGTAAAGGTATTGTAACACTATCATTCTCTCTGTTATATCTCTATCTCTATTTTTCTCTCTTTTTTTCACTTGTTTCTATCCATTCACTTGCAGGCAATAGAGCTTATGATAGTAGATGCAATGGTCAAAGCCAATGGTTTCTTGGGGATTTCTGCTTTCATTAATGACCCATCTCAATACTGGAAGGTGCAGTATCTTTCCTTGTGCGCATCAAACTCCTTTGTTTCATTATAATAAAATTTTGATCTCCACAATTGCAGTTAGATGACTCAATCCTCAAAGCTATCGAAATAGCTCCAGATGCAGAACTTGCAGAAGCTAGAGGGATAATACTCCGCATTCGCAGGAGACAGCTGTACCAGGTAACAATACAACTTAACCGGTTTTCTCCTTAATTAATACTTTAAAACTAATTTAAAGATGGGTACCGACGGTTGGCTTTGTTTTATTTGCAGTTCTGTAACGAGTATGCGGTTCCAAAGGACAAAATCGATCATTTCAAAGCCGTCACTGCACAAGATATCATCTGTTCCCAGGTTTTGTAGTCTTAAATACTTGGCTAACTAAGGAGAAACTAACTATATACAGTCTATTGCCATACTTATCACTTTTCATTTAACAGAAGCACACAAGCTTGACATTGAAAGAAGAAGATATCGCTGTTACAAACGTCAAGATTGATTTAGCTCGTGGAAGAGAAAACCCTCTAGAATGGTAAAAGCAAATAATAAACACAACTATATAAGCTTTTCTCCATCTATCTCAGTTTTCGATATTTAAAATTCTAACCAAGCTTTATCCTTTTGCGGGATTGGTCAACACCAGCATCAAATTCTTCAAGGTACATACATAATAGTCTCTCTCTGTTCTTGTTGCAGATTTTTTTCCCTTTCTAAATGTGTAAAAAGAAAGAACCCAAAACCTCAATGAAATAACCGATAACCATTTCGATAAACCTATTTGATTTGCAGGATTACGAGAGTGAGGAGAAGTTTGTGATACCTGAGGAACGAGTCAGTCACTTGTTACCAACAACATATCAAGACATGATAGTGAGAGTGTACGCCAAAAAGCCAGAATTGGTTTGTGTTCCCTTTTCTATTAACTCTTTTATTATCATCACATTAATTTTATTTGCGCAACTCACAAACGTAACGTTTATTTATTTTTGGCCGGTTTGCAATAATAACAGGTAGAAGCAGTTTCTGAAGCATTTGAGAATTTTCAGTTGAGAACGTATGGAATCAAAGCTCAAGTACACGAAACACCTGAGAAGAAGAAACGTCGTGTGATGATGCAGTAATTCGTTTTTTTCTGTCTTTGGAAACTTTAATTACGCAAGTGTGTATATAGTAGTAGTAGTAAGCACACGTTACGTATAGGACTTTACAATACGTAATCATTTCGGTCCATGCCTAATCCTTGGATTAAGACCTAGTCTTTTATACCTAAGAGAAAAAAGGTCATTTCGGAATTTGTAAAGTTTTACTCTAGATTCTGGTTTATTTTCGTTTTTCTATGGCAAATTATGCCCTTTAAAATTATGCTTGTAATGAGAGGGAGAAATAAAACAAAAGACAATAAGGATTTATATCAACGGATCAAACAAAAGGTAAAGAAAAAGAAACAAAAATCCGAACAATGCCGGAATTTATGATCCGATAAAATGGAAATATACCAGATATTGAGATCTAATCAAATCAGAACAAATTTGTGGTAGATTGACATTTGGGCCTTTCTTCACTTATGGGCTTCTGAATTTGTTGAAGTAATATTTGGCCCAAATCTCCTTCTTCGTTGATGCTCTCTGTTTTATGAGAGAGAGATTGTTTTCCTCTGTTTTCACTTCCACATTCTTCTTCTTTCACAAATCCAAACTTCCGAAAACACACCATCTTCTTCTTTCTTCGTTGTTCTCTACTCATGGATATTGGAAGGCTTCGTCGTGTTATCGCAAGTTACATCTTGGGTATTCTTGCTGCACAAGTCATTACTCTTCTCCACAGAGACAATTCTCCAGTAGGTCCTTCCATAGTTACGTATTTCAGAGGAGTGATATGGCGAGGCTTATCTTGTTTCTTAAGTCAATCTTCCATAGTTAAAAAAAATTTTAAAAAAAACGGAAGAATCGAATCGATCTAACGAGCTGAGACTTACTTAGTGCTCCTGGTTCCAGCCTTTGATTTTTCTCCTTTCATGATCGATTCTGCAAGCAAAATCACTAGATCAGCGAACAAACTAGTAAACAGGAAACGCAATCGAACAGAGAAGACGATAAAAACTGTAACCGGAGAGAATATTCGGTTCTAAAAAAACGATATAGAGATCGAGACGCACAAAATCGTAGGGAAATCGTGATGAAAACTGGAAAATCGAAGGATCATAATATTTCTTAAAAAAAAAAACTCTATCGACAGATCCTAAAATTTCTTACATGTATCAAATATTTGATGTTGATGAGCCGCAGATATGTTACTCACACTTATACGCAGGTAATCACCTAGTTAGTTTGATTTGTGAGAACATTAAGTTTCATAAAAAAAGATTGTTACTTTTATTTTGTGTAAACAGTCTTTTGAATATCAAATAACGTCTATGATTATGATTCCTATCTTTTGTGACTTTTTTATTATTTGGTTTAAGACATTATTTTATGAAGAAATCTAAAATTTATTTCAAAATTTTAAATAGTTTTAATTGGTATACTCCATGAAATTTAGTTCAAAATTATCTTCATGGCATTCGGCTCCATAGTCCCCTCTTCTTTAGTCTCTAGATGTTTCACGACGCCAGTCTAGTGGTTCAATCCTTGGCCCTATTATCACGTTCTCTAGAGCAATATGGAGGGCACTCTCTTGTTTCTTGGCTCAAGTCTTATCAACAATGGCGGATGGGAAATTTCACTCTTTGAGATGTTGATTGGCTTCGTTTCTTTCTTGGGAGGTGGACTCTTCTTCCTGGTAATCGGACTACTAATGCCACAAGATTCTGTTCCAAAAGCGCATTTTTCTTGGTAGTCAGCTTCGTAGTTTCTCTTTGGATTTTTACTTAGTCCTTGAATATGAAGCGAATCGTCCTCTACTCATTCCCGGCTGGGGAATTGGGCTCTTTATATGGACCGTGGATAGAGTTACGATCTCCATCGATATATTCTTGAAGAAACTAATTGTTAGAGGGAGAGAGAGATCAAGCTCAATTTCGATTTTCATCATGAAGTGTTTTTTCATCGTCTTGTTTTTCGCGTTTTCAATCGTTAGTCCCAATAGGAACGCACCAGAGTGCTACAAAGTAGACTTCTCCCCGAGAGAACTCCACACTGCATGATCCGAGTTTAGAATACCTTCCGACTAGTGCCAAGAGGTAGTCAGACCGTCTGTATTTCTGACTACGAGATAAACCAACTTTCCAACAAGATGTTATTAACAGCGAGTGAAAGAAAATCGAATCCGGATTGTGGGAGTTTTACCTTTTCACCCAAACTCCCTACCACTAGCCCACCACTTTATAGGCAAATTGCATCATTTAGTGGAAATGAGAGAGAGTAGCAGAGGCTTGGGAGACCTGAAATGTATGAGTTTGTTACTACCTGGTAAACTTCAGAAGAGGGCACACACATTAAGTCTTGAGGAGGTTTCTTGGTGTCTGGTGATTGAAACATCTCTGGTTTGAGCTTGAGGTTCACTCGAAAGCACGCAGGATTAAAATGATGAGAACAGCCACTAGCGTGATGAAGATAGAAATGCCTATAAACATGAGTGCAGGTGTGATCTTGGGAAGGCTGGTTTGGTGACTCCTTGCTGCTTGGTGATTTAGTGCATAACTCGGCATCTCAAATTCTTGGAAGCAGTCATTTCGCGGTTGTACCTATAAAAGAAAGGAAATGATTAAATAAAGAGACTGCATAAATCATAGTAGAGATGGATCAAGAGCAGAATACTCACCTCTTTGTTTAGTCTGTCCTTAAAATGTTCTACAGAATCAGCTTCAAGGGAATCACAACCGTCTGCATCAAGAAACCGGAGGCTCAATGGGAGTTCTTCCAGTGATATGAGTTTCTTGCAGTTATTGAGGCGTAGAGTTACCAATGAAGTAAGATCTCTGATGCTTGATGGCAATGTCTCAAAATCATGGCTACTGAGATCTAAATATGTCAACTTGGTCAAATATTCAAGCTGATATGACAAAGACTCAACACTGTTGCAGTTTTCAAGGCAAAGCTCTAGCAAGGAGTATCTTTCCAAATGGCTTGCATCAGAGAGTCTCACCAATGATCTGAGGCTCCTACAGTTGGAAAGTGTGAGTGTCTGCACCTGAGTTAGCTTTGGCAACTCCTTGAGATTGAAGCAGTTTTGAATCCAGAAAGTTTTCAACGAGGAAAGGCTATCCATAGCTTCTGGTAAGCTCTCAAAACCATTTCCACTCAGGTCCAGCTTCTCTAGGAACTTCAAGTGATTTATCCCATCATCTGGGATTTTTTGGATGTTTAAGTTGATTAGTTTTAACTCTTTCAAGTTGGAAAAATCTGGAAAGCTGTAGATGATGAAATTAGAGCTCTCTTTGTGGCTGAACCTCGTGACAATGAGGGAATTAAATTTTTTGAACTTCCAGCTGAGAGGTGCCTGTTGGACACTCGTCGTTGATGTAACAGGGATCTGATGCTCAGACGTCAAGGAAAGGGAGTCAGCATATCCTTTACAAAATGAGTGAAAATAAACTGATATGTCTCCCTGGATAGATAAATTTGTAAGTTCTTCCATATCCACTATAGCTGGGAACTTCAATGAAATATTTAGGGTCCTTTCCAATATATCAATACCAACACGCAGAGGCCCTTTACGCCCACCACAGGAGGATAGCTTAAGTTTCTTTAAGCTAGAATATCTCCCAATACACTGCGGGAGTCTCTCCAGCCTCGGGCAGTGTTCCAGAATCAATTCCTCAAGACTGCAGAATTTTGAAACATTTGGAAGTCGTCTGAGATACATTGATCCCGTCAAATCTAGTCTCTTCAAACCGGTGAACACCTGAGACATGTGCAACAACAATATGTGAGATAAAATATATCTTTCTGGAAGGACTTTCGGATTTCTGACTGTGATGTAACAAAAACACAAACACAAGCTTCAGGATCATAGTAAACGTTACCGATATATCACTCCAGAGAGTTTGTAGTTTGCTGTGACGCAGACTGAGTTCAACAAGCCACGGTGAATATAGCCAGGAAGGCATGGATCTCAATGGAAATTCATCCCAGTGGAATAACCGTAAGCAAGGCAGATAATATGAGTCTGAAATGACCTCAAGTAACGACTCTCTGCCATCATCTAAATGCTTGTAGACCTTGAGAAACTTGAGTTTATTCATACGGCTAACTACACTGATCGCCAGAGACAATGGATTGGTCATCTTACATGTGTGTAGGGACATGCATTCAGTTTCATATGTTCCCTGATGATGGAAACTACTAAGTGACTTGACATGTAGAAACATAAACACATAGCCAGAATAAAACCATCAGGCTAAGGTGCTGGAGAAGCAAAATAAAAGAATATGCTTACTTGTCCGATTGCTATTGCATCACGAATTTCCTCAGGACCCCGGAGGAATTTTCGAGAGTCGTGCATAATTTGTCTTCCCATTTGTTCAAACAACTGATGCATGATTACACATCCATTAGTTGATATTTTGATAAGAGATTTCTCTGCTAAATCTCTTATCCGCAGGATCCTCTCAGGTGTGTAGCCATCAAGTAGTGAAATGATACGCTGCAGAGTTTCTCCATTAAAGAGACAGGCAACAAGATGGAAGATATTCTGATGTAGTCTTGTTAAGCCCTCGTAGCTAACCTTCAAGATTTCCTCTGTATTCTCATCAAGACTGCGTTCAAATCCACATACGGCTTCTTCCCATTCCTCAGGAGAGTCAGACCTTCCACGAAGAAATAAGGCATGGGCTTGAATAGCAGAAGGAAGCCCGTGAGCAAGCCGAGAAGCTCGGGCTAACAGCTGTTCAAAACCCTCAGGGGGACTATCTCTTCCAAAAGCAATCTGTTTAAACATCTGGAGGGAATCTTTATCGTCCAAGCACTTAACCTCGTAAATTGTTTTTACTAGACTACTATTAAGCAAGCCCCCGTCTCGAGTGGTTATGATGATTCGGCTCTCAGGACCAAACCAACTTGTCTCTTTTGCCAGCGCATGCACCTGGGCCACTTTATCCACACCGTCAAGGACTAGAAGAACCTTTGTATTCCTAAGTCTCGACTTTATGTGCTGCTGTCCAGCTTCTACGCTCCAAAAGCTGATATCATCGCCGATGTGGAGGAAACTGTTGAGCAATTTCTTTTGTAAATGCATTAGATCATGATCATTGTCTTTACAAATGCTTTTAATGTTTTCTAGGAAACAACAAACTTGAAATTTAGGTGAGAGCTGGTCAAAGAGACACTTGGCAATGGTGGTTTTGCCAATACCTCCCATTCCCCGGATTCCTATCTTAAGAACCTCATTGGATTTGAGATCCAAGAGAGTATTGAGACCATTGATGAGAGCTTTCACCCCAACAAAACCCTCGCAGTCTATTTTATGCATCAGAGTCACACGTCTTGAAATATCTTTGGCAACTTCCCCGACCATTGTAGCCTCATCGATGCTAACATTGAAAAGGAACACGGACACAAATAACTTGTTATTCATTTTTAGTGTTAAAAGAGGAACAAGGGTATTAAAAGTTAGCGTGAAAAAAGAGCTTACCAGTCCGTGGAAACCACGCCTGACAAATTAGCGATTAGGCTAAGAGCTTCTCGCCACCTGGGAAGCTTACTGGCTATTTCTTGACCTTGGTACATCTCTAGAGCGAAACTTCCTCGCTGATTCCTCACC
The DNA here is from genome assembly GCA_964056655.1 of Arabis hirsuta. Taxonomy (NCBI): domain Eukaryota; kingdom Viridiplantae; phylum Streptophyta; class Magnoliopsida; order Brassicales; family Brassicaceae; genus Arabis; species Arabis hirsuta. Next base: position 27,398,516 of record OZ053309.1, on the reverse strand, counting down.
AGGGAAGGATCTATTCCGTAGAAGACGGGAATGACTTGAAGTCGTTTCTCCATCATAAGCTCCATTATCAACTGGAGTTCCATTAAGCACCACTTAGACGTAGCATAATTCTCGGAGAGAACCACAACAGCGATTCTCGAACCTTGTATGGCTCTGCAGAGTTCTTCAAAAATGGGATCGCCCTTCTCAAGCCCCCGATCGTCTCTGAAGGTGACGATTCCCCTGCCAACAAGTGCTTCGTACAAATGGCTGACGACGGTTCTGCGGGAGTCTTTCCCTCGAAAGCTGAAGAAGACGTCGTACACCAGATGACGAGGTAACAATTCTCCTTGACGGGCCATTTTCGAACGAGACTCCTTGAAGGGTTCGACGGTTTTAAATGTTGCCGAAAGACGTGTTTATTTAATTAAAACACTTGGTGACATTTTGTTACTCATTTTCGATGACTAGGAGCATATTATAATCGAGTGTCAACGGTTAGTGTCATGCAACCCAGTTCCAATTAAATTATCAAAGACGATCAATGATTCTACAAAGCCAGCTCTAAGACTCCAAGTGGCCTCCCTCTCCGTTACCTCTTTCTAGTTTCTTCCTTTCTTGGAATCCTCTTCAGTTTTGCCCCTTGTAAGGAATTTTTCTTCTGTTGTCATTGTTGGAACCAAACCAATGTCTTCTTCTTTGTTTGCTGGAAGGGAGTTGGATGTCTTCCTCAGTTTCAGCCGTGAGTTATATCTTGGCGATCAATTCGATTTTTATTTGTCCCAAAATGGCATCAAATCTTTCAAATCCGACAGCTGGAAGAAGAAGAATTTCAGGGGAGTTGATCAACAGATCATCAAGGCTTTGGAAGAGTCGAAAGTTGCCGTTGTCATGATGTATGAGAAGGAGCCTGGTTCGGCTGGGTTTCTTGAAGAGCTCTTAGTTATACTCGAGTTTCAGGAGAAATGTTCACTCAGTGTCATACCAATCTTCCTCACGAATATCGGTTTGGATAGGGAAGAAGTCTTTCAACTATTTCCGGAGAAAGCCCAAATTTGGAGAAGTGCAATGACCAAACTTGACAACATATGCACACATTATTCATTTCCTCGGAATCGTGGGGGGATGGGTGATTTAGAACGGATCAAAAGAATTGCTGATGACATTTTGATAATGCTTCTCTCGTCTGCATCCAGCGATTTTAATGGTCTTGTTGGAATGGATCGTCACTTGAAAGCTTTTTATGACTTGTTGGCTTTAGAATCTGACAAAAAAGGTCGTACCATGGGCATTTGGGGTAAGGCAGGTGTGGGGAAGACAACTCTTGCAAGGTACATTTTCGAAGAGATCTCTGTCAAATTTCAAACACATGTTTTCCTAGAAAACGTGGAAATGATGAAAGAAAAGCTTCTTCTACCTTCAAAAAAATTTGCAGAGGAAGAATATCTAACAAGTTCAGATAAGAATGAAATAACCGAAGCGAGGAATAAACACCGGCACGTTCTCCTTATAGCTGATGGTGTGAATAACATTGAACAAGGGAAGTGGATCGCCGAGTATGCCAACTGGTTTGCGCCAGGAAGCAGAGTTATTGTAATTACTCAGAACAAGAGTGTTCTTGAGGACTCTGGGGTTAATCATGTGTACGAAGTTGGGTCTCTAAGATATGATGAAGCTCTTCAACTCTTCTCGCTTTTTGCTTTCAAGCAGCCATATCCACCGTCTGATTTCGAACAACTCGCAGTTCGTGCTGTTCGGCTCGCAGGGTTTCTTCCTATGGCTATTAGACTGTTTGGTTCGTTTTTAACCGGTAGAAGTAAAGAGAAATGGGAAGCTACACTGCTTAAACTCAATGCAAAGCAAAGCAAAGACATAATGGAAGTCTGGAAGCTTATGGAAGCATCAGAAGGCAATGATATTTCCTAGATGCATCACAAAGATAAACAGCCCTGATACATGTATGAAGAATCACATGTATCATTCCCTTTGATCTTGTTTGGTTTCCCTAATGAATAAATGTGTATGCGAACACTTATAAAATTCGATATCGACAAACTCCATAAGCTCTTCATATTTCCTGATACTGTGATGAGGAGTTCTAATTGTTACTGGTAGTAACACACTGGTATTGTTTTGTTATCTCTATATACTTGTATGTTAATCTCCGTATAAACCTCACTTATATATATATATGTAGAACTATCCAAGAACTATGAAAGAGGGAAAGCTAGCCAAACAAATGAAGGAACCATTTAATCTCCTTGATTCAATGGAAGTAGATGTAGCGGAAATTAACAGAAATAGACTCCTGCCGTGTAGTTTTTTACAACTGCAGGAGGTACCAAATAATGCACGATACTATTGTCCATACAAAGATAAAGATCCTAACATAAGTACTGCCTACGAAAAATAGCCACAGAACAGCCATGATAGAGGTAGTAAGAAACCACAATGGCATGATAGAGGTAGTAACAAACCAAAATGGTGGCTTTTGATGCTGTGAGAGGATAAGCCCAACTGTTTCATTATCATCACAATTATTTTCTGATTCTTCGTTTTCTTCTTCCTCCTCACTACTAACTCCCTCATCACTAGGAGTTTTTGCCACTTCCACTATGTCTTTATCTTGTTATTTTTCAAGTCTCTGCAACACGCTTTTCCAATCATTCTCGGTTTTCCCACGCAGAAATAGGCAAGCACTTCAAGGGCTAGAGGAATACGACCAGCAAACTGAACAGCATGAACCGAGAGCTGTTTGAAACGAATAGAAGGAGTTTGCTGCTTGAAAGCAAATTGATAGAAGAGTTGATTCACGGATAAAAAAATAATACAACTGCACAAATCTTATAGTTAAAAAAAAAAAAATTACAAAACACTAACTACTACACAAGTATTTGTGCTAAGGATATAAAGCAATGTTAACACAAGACGGAATCGTCCCACCCCTAACTACTAGAGAGTAGAGATAGATAAAACGAGTATTAATGTTTTGCAGGGATCTAAATTATCTCTTGTGGCATGAGAGAGCACAATAACGTGCACCATGTGACAAGGTTCGAGCTAAGGGATAGAATGAAGAACTAATGATTCGCACATAACATGACTATATTATTATACTATCATTTATGGATATATATATATATATATATATATATATATATATATAATTACACGAAAATGAATGAGAAGCAAAGTTAAGTATAAAAAAGAGAATAATAATTGGGATCGTAAGGAATGAATTATGCATTGACAAAATTAGTAACATGTAACCTCTTCTAAACCTCTTGAAGCATATACTTGCCATTTCTTCAAGCATTCCAACACAATTATTATTTATTTTGTCTTTCCACTCGTATTGTATGTTAATGAAGACACTCGGTTTGAAGCAGAGGGATTGAATCCAAAGCTGGAAACTGCTTCTAAGCCCAGTACAGAATCAAATCCGAAGCCCAACACGAAGCCCACTACGGATTTGAAATATCTGCAACAACGGCTTTGTTCTTCTAAAGATAACGACAAAGTGAAAGTTGCATAGCAAAGAAAGAACACAACATTTGCAAGAGGTACGGATGGATGTACAACCTCAACCAATAGATTCACACCACTTGGGATGATCGAAGACGTTGAGAATGTAAACTAGGGTTCTCAAAATGTCTCTGCTCACATCTTTCGACACATGTTGTCGTTGAGAATGGTTGATCAACATGTGTCGAAAGATGTGAGCAGAGACATTTTGAGAACCCTAGTTTACATTCTCAACGTCTTCGATCATCCCAAGTGGTGTGAATCTATTGGTTGAGGTTGTACATCCATCCGTACCTCTTGCAAATGTTGTGTTCTTTCTTTGCTATGCAACTTTCACTTTGTCGTTATCTTTAGAAGAACAAAGCCGTTGTTGCAGATATTTCAAATCCGTAGTGGGCTTCGTGTTGGGCTTCGGATTTGATTCTGTACTGGGCTTAGAAGCAGTTTCCAGGTTTGGATTCAATCCCTCTGCTTCAAACCGAGTGTCTTCATTAACATACAATACGAGTGGAAAGACAAAATAAATAATAATTGTGTTGGAATGCTTGAAGAAATGGCAAGTATATGCTTCAAGAGGTTTAGAAGAGGTTACATGTTACTAATTTTGTCAATGCATAATTCATTCCTTACGATCCCAATTATTATTCTCTTTTTTATACTTAACTTTGCTTCTCATTCATTTTCGTGTAATTATATATATATATATATATATATATATATATCCATAAATGATAGTATAATAATATAGTCATGTTATGTGCGAATCATTAGTTCTTCATTCTATCCCTTAGCTCGAACCTTGTCACATGGTGCACGTTATTGTGCTCTCTCATGCCACAAGAGATAATTTAGATCCCTGCAAAACATTAATACTCGTTTTATCTATCTCTACTCTCTAGTAGTTAGGGGTGGGACGATTCCGGATACCCTGAAATTTCAGAGTATCCGGATCCGGATCCGGAATCGCCGGATTCGTGAAAAAACTATCCGGATCCGGAATCGTGACCTCCGAATATCCGGATCCGGATTCGGATCCGAAATTAATATTAAAAATAATTAATAAATAAATAAAAATATATTTTTTAAAATTATTAGTTAATATTTTAAATTGTATTTTTTCATTATAAATATAATTTATTATAAAAAGAACTAAAATCAATTTTTATATATATTTATTTATATAAAATTAGTTTAATAGATATATAATATATATGGTTTTAATATATTTAATGCGTCTGGATCCGGATATCCGGACCTTAAAATTTTGTTATCCGGATCCGGATCCTCTTTTCACGGATCCTAAATTTTACTATCTTTATCCGGATCCGGCCTCTCCGGATATCCTAATTTTTGGAGCGATTCCGAACGGATAACGGATCGGATCTCGGATCCCGGATAATAATTCCACCCCTACCAACAACATATCAAGACATGATAGTGAGAGTGTACGCCAAAAAGCCAGAATTGGTTTGTGTTCCCTTATTATTAACTATTTTTTTTTTTTGGAAAAATATTATTAACTATTTTATTATCATCACATTAATTTTATTTTTGCAACTCACAAACGTAACGTTTATTTATTTTATTTTTGGCCGGTTTGCATACTTAATACTTATCACTTTTCATTTAACAGAAGCACACAAGCTTGACACTGAAAGAAGAAGATATCGTTGTTACAAACGTCAAGATTGATTTAGCTCGTGGAAGAGAAAACCCTCTAGAATGGTAAAAGCAAATAAACACAACCATTTAAGCTTTTCTCTGTCTATCTCAGTTTCCGATATTTAAAAGGGAGCTTTACTAAAACAACTCTAGTAGGCAAAGATTTGGGCCAAAATGATCTTTTTCATTCAATATTATTAAAACAACCTTGAAAATTTTTTAATTCTTGTTTTACCTTTATTTCATTTGAAAAAAAAAAAGTTTTCCCCCAAAATCTAATAAGTCTACCATTCATGTTATGGTAGATTTATTTAACATCTGGTAGATTTATTAAGTGATTGGTAGACTTATTACGGTGCACGCAGTGTTAGACTTATTTATAGTAGTGGTAGATTTATAAAATATGGTAGACTTATTTGTAGTACTGGTATATTTAATTTTGTGATCGGTAGACTTATTTGTAGTAGTGGTAGATTTATTAAGTGGTTGGAAGACTTATTATGGTGCAGGCAGTGGTAGACTTATTTATAGTAGTGGTAAACTTATTTGTAATAGTGGTAGACTTAATTTTGTGATCGATAGACTTATTTGTAGTAATGGTAGACTTATGTGTGAGTGATAGACTTATTAGTAGTTGTGGTAGATTTATTTTTGTGATTGGTAGACGTATTGATGGTTCGTGCAATAGTATACTTATTTATAGTAGTGGTAGATTTATTTTTGAGTGATAGACTTATTAGTAGTAGTGGTAGAGTTAATTTTGTGATCGTTAGACTTATTGATGGTTCGCGCGATGGTAGACTTGTTTATAGTGATGGTAGATTTATAATATGTGGTAGACTTATTTATAGTAGTGGTAGAGTTAATTTTGTGAGCGGTAGATATATTTATAGTAGTGGTAGATTTAATTTTTTGATCGGTAGACTTATTGATGGTTAGCAATGGTAGACTTATTTATAGTAGTGGTAGATTTATAATATCTGGTAGACTTATTTATAGTAGTGGTAGATTTATAATATCTGGTAAACTTATTTACAGTAGTGGTAGAGTTAATTTTGTGATCGCTAGATTTGTTGATGGTTCTCCCAATGGTATAATTATTTATAGTAGTGGTAGATTTGTAAAATGTGGTAGACTTATTTGTATTTGTGGTAAATTTATTCATTCTTTTCAGATTTTTACTAAAACAACCTTACTTAATTACAGTTGTGGTAGATTTATTTATAATAGTGGTAGATTTATAATATGTAGTAGTGGTAGATTTATAACGTGGTAGACTTATTTGTAGTAGTGGTAGAATTATAATATTTATTTATAGTAGTGGTAGACTTATTCAATGAAGAACAAAATCGTAATTTACCCTTTATCTTCTCCAACACGCCCAAACTTATGTCAAACTCTAACAATGGCAGCCAACTCATTGTTAGCTCGTTTTTGCTGTGTTTTAACTTATTTTCAACTGTGTTTAGCCTAAAACTAGTAGATTTAACATCATATATTTATTTTCTAACAAAAAAATCAAAAGATTTTGAGTTTTTTTTCAACTTTTGATTTTTAATCTGACTTTTACCTAAATCTCGGTGTTTTCGCAGCCTCCCCACCTCTGCCGAGCACGATCCGGTGGTTCCGTAGCCTCCGCGGCCGCGGTTTCAAACAAATGTTTGATTTTTTTTTAAAATAAATTATGAATGGCATTTTCATAATAAAAGCTTTGTACTAAAGTTCATTTGTCTTTTATAACTTGTGTTGAGTTTCAAGGTTGAATAAAAGTTGTTCTAATAATTAAATAACTTTCCAAAATTGTTTTAGTAATTAATCCGGTTTAAAATTCTAACCAAGCTTTATCTTTTTGCGGGATTGGTCAACACCAGCATCAAATTCTTCAAGGTACATAATAGTCTCTCTCTCTTCTTGTTGTAGATTTTTCTTTCTTAAATGTGTAAAACGAGAGAACCCAAAACCTCAGTGAAGTTGTTTGATTGACGATTGGAAATAACTGATAACCATATTTGATAACTTATTTGATTTGCAGGATTACGAGAGTGAGGAGAAGTTTGTGATACCTGAGGAACGAGTCAGTCACTTGTTACCAACAACATATCAAGACATGATAGTGAGAGTGTACGCCAAAAAGCCAGAATTGGTTTGTGTTCAAATCGTATAAGTAGAAATCAAAAGATTAAAGAACTACTCTTCTTTATTAGATTTAGAAACTCTTTCAAAACTAAATCTCTTTCTCTTGAAGTCTTATGGAACACCTCTCCATATAGCTTCTTATATATAGGTTTAAGCTACTTCTTAACCTATTAGGATTACAAATCATATTTTCCTTCTTTTGTAAGTCATATTTTCTATTTCTCTTAATCTCTAGAAACTTCTCATTCTAGGATTACTTGATCCTCAAGTCTTGGAATTATCCAACATTCTCCCCCTTAATTCCAACTTGAATTCTGGGAACTCCGACTGCTTGAACTCCGACTAAGCTCCTCATCTCTTTGAACTTGATTCGAGCTAGCGGCTTAGTGAGAATGTCTGCCTTTTGTTCCACGCGTGGAACATGTTCAACTTCAACTTGTTCGTTCTCTACACACTCGCGAATGAAATGATAGTTCTTAAGTATGTGTTTACTTCTTCCATGAAACACCGGATTCTTTGTAAGAGCTATAGCTGACTTGTTGTATATCCTTAGCGTGACCTTCTCGTCTATGTTCAATACCTCTTTCACCAACTCTTTAAGCCATATAGCTTGCTTTGCTGCTTCTGTGGCCGCCATAAATTCTGCTTCGCATGAGGACAAGGCAACGGTGGGCTGCTTTTGTGAGGTCCACGTGATTGGTGATGAACCAAGGTAGAATACGTGACCCGAAGTGCTCCTCCCATCGTCGACATCTATGTTATGGCTACTATCACTATATCCAATGATGTTTCTTGATCCATCTCTTTTGAAGGATAGACCCATGTTGGTGGTTCCTCTTACATACCTTAGCACATGTTTGAGAGCTTGTCCATGACACTTTCTCGGGCTCTGCATGTATCGACTTAAGATTCCAATGGCGTATGCCAAATCTGGTCTTGTGTGAAGTAGATACCTTAGACATCCAATAGCTCTTCTATATTCTGTGGCGTTGATCTCTGGTTCATTCTCTGCCTTTGACATCTTTGTGTTTGCGTCCATTGGAACGTGAGTTAAGTTATTCCCTTCCATCTTTGTGTCAACTAGAATCCCTTGAGCATAACCTCCTTGTTTTATTTGAATTCCATCAGCTTCTTGAATCACTTCTATACCAAGATAATATGTCAACTTTCCAAGGTCTGACATCTCAAATTCTCTTGACATATCCTCCTTAAATTGATCAATGATCACCCGCGAAGTTCCTGTAACAAACAAATCGTCTACATATATCGCCACAATTAGAAGATCTCTCTCGTCGTTCTTTAAGTATACAGTCGGCTCTTTCACACATCTCTTGAAGCCCATCTCCTTCAAGACATGATCAAGTTTCACATTTCATGCTATAGGTGCTTGTCGTAGGCCATATAAAGCTTTGTGAAGTCTGTATACTTTACTATCTTCTCCTTTCTTCTCAAATCCTTCCGGTTGACTTACATACACTAGCTCATTGAGGTCTCCGTTTAGGAACGCTGTTTTAATGTCTAAGTGATGTATCTCCCAACCTTTTGTTGCTGCAAGTGCTATGAGAAAGCGTATAGTCTCCATCCGTGCTACTGGTGCGAATACTTCATCGAAATCTATACCTTGTTGCTGCACATATCCTTTTGCCACAAGCCTTGCTTTATGCTTACTCATCGAGCCATCTGCTTTCTTCTTAATCTTGTAAATCCACTTCAATCCTATGGGCTTCACCCTATTCGGTTTCTCAACTAACTCCCATGTTTTGTTTCTTATGATCGAATCTAACTCAACCTTCATAGCTTCAACCCATTCTTGGAGATTCATAGCCTCGAGGTAGTTTTCTGGTTCTCCATCAACCGTGAGCAAGAGTCTCCTGCCTTCTATTTCTGCTAGTAATATGTAGTCCTCGAGATACTTTGATTTGTTGACGGCACGACCATATCTAGTCATGGGTCCTTGATGTTCTGCTTCTCCTTGATTTATACCATTGTCGAGACCAACTTCTTCTTCTATATTCTGTTTTATGGGTTCGGGAGTGTTTGGATTTTGATTGTCCTCGTTGTTGTCTTGATTATCACCAACTCCATCTTCTATAAGACTTCCGTGAGATACTCTAAACATACCAGGTTTTCCTTGGCTTTGTGTCGTTTCTTTTGACCAATCCCAACTCTTCTCTTCATCGAATATCACATCTCTACTTATAATCACCTTCCTCGTGATTGGGTCATAGAGGCGATATGCTTTGGAACCCCGTTCTGTTCCAAGGTTGATCACGTTTCTTGATCTGTCATCTAGCTTCTTAAGAAGAGGTTTTGTGTTCTTTGCATTAACAACACAACCGAAGACTCTCAAATGCTCAATGTTCGGTTTCTTGGCCATGAAGCTTTCATACGGAGTCTTTCCTTCTAAGGTTTTTATGGGAATTCGATTTATGAGATAAGTTGAGTGCCGCACAGCTTCTCCCCACATATCATTTAGGATTTTCATGGCTTTACGCAATCTTCTTGTCATCTCCATCAAGGTCCGATTTCTTCTTTCGACTACACCATTCTGTTGGGGTGAGTATGGTGCCGTTAGGTGCCTATTAATTCTGTTTTCTTCACAAAACAAATTAAACTCGGCTGATGTAAACTCTCTTCCTCTATCGGTGTGAAAGGTTTTAATAGATTTTCCCATTTGCTTTTCCACAAAATCTTTGAACCTTTTGAACCGATCGAATGTCTCACTCTTCTCCTTTAGCAACATGGTCCACATATACCTCGAGAAGTCATCTATCAAGATAAAAACATACCTGTTGTGTGCTGGTGTTGGCGGTGAAATCGGGCCACACAAGTCACCGTGAATGAGTTCCAAAGCTTGTGTTGCACGGTATGTTGTCTTGATGGGGAATGAGTTTCTCGTTTGTTTCCCGGCTAGACATGCGTTGTACAGTTTCTTGTCATGTAATTCTTGTGGCATGCCATAGACCATCTCCTTTCTTACCATGTTTTTCATAACCTCAAAGCTTACATGTCCTAGCCGTGCATGCCAGGTCATTGTTGCATCGTCGTTTTGAATGTGTAGACACTTTGGGAGACTCACTTCCATTGGTGTTTTGTAGAGCCGATTTGGTGATCGTATAACACTTACCAATAACCTTCCGCGTGGATCTCTTAGCGTTAACTCATCACCTTTCATGTTTACTTCGCATCCGTGCTCTGTTGCTTGTCCGAGGCTTATGATATTGTGTTTTAATTCTGGTATATAGTAGATGTCTTTGAGTGCTCTTCTCTCTCCTGTCTTACCCACAAAGACGATGGTACCCTTTCCCACAATATCAAAATTCGATCCATCACCAAACTTGACTTTTCCTCTTGTGTTTTCATCTAAAGTTGAGAAGAATGCTCTGTTCCCTGTCATATGATTGCTAGCGCCGTTGTCAAGATACCATATACCTTCGTTATTGGTATCATATGTCTTGGGGAACACTTTATCCTTATTCAAAAACAGCACTTCATGGATGTAAAGAGCATCAGCTTCTTGAGTTTCATTCAAGTATGTCTCTTGGTTTTCGGTTGGTCTTTCGGGGCACGTAGATACGTAGTGACCGGGTTTGTCACATCTCCACATACTATCTTGGATAGATCTTTCTTCTCTCGCTGGTTAAAGCCGGTGTGACCTCCTCCTCTATTTTGGCCGTTGAATCTACCTCTCCCCCTGCCTCTACCGAAACTTGCACTACCGTGACTTCCTCATCCATAACCTCCTCGATTGTTTCCTCCTCTAAAACTTCCATGAGCTCCTCCTCGAACATAGTCTCCACGCGTGTTGTTAGAGTTTGAAAACATCAGTTTTCCTTGGTCCTCACTATAAGATTCTTCCCCTACACGTTCTTCATATGCTTTTATTCTCCCAACTATGTCTTCAAATCCTGTGTTCTTCAAGTCTAGGACTTGCTCAAGGGAGGCGATAATTTGTATGAACTTGCTTCTCGGGAGTCCCTTTAAAAACTTCTTCACAAGTTTTGTTTCATCAATGGTTTCTCCAAGAGAGGCTGATTGAGCTGCGAGGCCTGAGATCTTGCCAGCAAAGTCATCAACCGTGTCATTATCACTCATCTTTAGTCTATCTAGCTCCGCCATTAAGGTTTGTAGTCTTGCTTCTTTCACCCGGTCTGCTCCCTGGTGACGAGCTTTAATTGTGTCCCATTAATCCTTTACGGTATTCTTCTCTCCAACTTGTAGTATGAGTGCCTCGGGGATAGATTGGAATAATAGTGTTGTTGCCACATCGTTCTTCTTTTGATCCACAGATGCTGGATCAATTGTTTCCCATACTTCGCTTACTCGAAGAGTAATCTTCATACGCATCGCCCAAACTGTGTAGTTTGTAGATGTGAGCATCGGATAGTGGATCGATGGAGATCCGATGTCCTTTGCTCGTTGCGGTGGTGGTGCTGCTTCTTCCGCCATGCTTGGTTACGTGCAACACAACACACGTGCTCGTGATCGTCTTGCCTTCGTGATCGAGTCTTCCAACCTTGAAGCTCTGATACCAATTCAAATAGTATAAGTAGAAATCAAAAGATTAAAGAACTACTCTTCTTAATTAGATTTAGAAACTCTCTCAAAACTAAATATCTTTCTCTTGAAATCTTATGGAACACCTCTCTATATAACTTCTTATATATAGGTTTAAGCTACTCCTTAACCTATTAGGATTACAAATCATATTTTCCTTATTTTGTAAGTCCTATTTTCTATTTCTCTTAATCTCTAGAATCTTCTCATTCTAGGATTACTTGATCCTCAAGTCTTGGATTTATCCAACATGTGTTCCCTTATTATTAACACTTTTATTATCATCACATTAATTTTATTTTTCGCAACTCACAAGCGTAACGTTTATTTATTTTACTTTTTGTTGTGCAATAATAACAGGTAGAAGCAGTTTCTGAAGCATTTGAGAATTTTCAGTTGAGAACATATGGAATCAAAGCTCAAGTACACGAAACACCTGAGAAGAAGAAACGTCGTGTGATGATGCAGTAATTCGTTTTTTTCTGTCTTTGGAAACTTTAATTACGCAAGTGTGTATATAGTAGTAGTAGTAGTAAGCACACGTCACTACAAGAAAACATGCCTATTTCCGACCGAATTTCTGACGGACAACAATCGGTCAGAAATTACCGACCGAATTCCGACGGATTTCTGACCGGAAAATTTCGGTCCAAAATCGGTTGGAAATTTCCGACGGAAAAATTCCCGTCGCAATACGGTTGCAAGATCGGTCGGAAATCCATGGGAAAATCAATCAGTAGGAAATCCGTTGGAAAATTCGGTCGGAAAACGGTCGGAAATTCACGCGGTCGAAAATCGGTAGGAAAAAATTGGAGCCATTTTTAACCGTTTTAAATTTTGAATTTCCGACCGAATTTCGTTGGGAAATCCGTCGAAAATTTCCCAGAATGCTTTTTAAAACAGAGCACACCTTCATTCACGAAAATTGGAAGAACAAAACTTAAAAATGGCTCCTTCAAACAGAGATCAATATTTTCGAGCGTGGATGGATAGACCTTCTCATGATCCAGAGACTGGTTTACTTACGGATGAGTTTGTCGATGGAGTTCAACAATTTATGAATCTTGCATTAAACCAACCGCAAACCATAGAAGATCAAGGTAAAATGTCTTGCCCTTGTTCTCAATGTCGGAATTGTAAAAAGAAATTTGGGCGTTTTGTATTACAACACCTTTATAGAGACGGATTTATGCTGGGGTATAAGATATGGTATTTGCATGGTGAAGATGGTTCAATGGGGAATTATGTTAGTACTAGTGCGGATATGATAGAGGAACCAATACCGGAAGTAGATGAAAATGTAGGTATGGAAGAAATGGTTAACGAAGCCTATCGGGAGAATATACCATCGTTCTTTCAGGATGGATCCGAAGGACCAACTTTAGATGCCCAAAGGTACTTTGATATGGTAGATGCATCAACTGATCCGTTATATGCTGGTTGCAAAGAGGGTCTTTCATCTTTATACTCTGCATACAGAATGATGAGTATAAAGACCGATTGGAATTTGTCAGAGGATTGTATGGATGCGATAGCTGATTATGTGAAAGATATTCTGCCCGAAGATAATCTTCACCCGGGTTCATACTACGAGGACTTGGTTTGTCGTATGAAATGATAGATGTGTGCATCAACAACTGTATGATATATTGGAGAGAGGATGGCGACCGCTTGAAATCTCGGTTTTGTCGCCAACCGCGGTTTCAAGACACAAGTGGTAGAGGTCGAGTACCGTTTAAGAGGATGTGGTATTTGCCATTAGCCGAGCGGTTAAAGAGATTATATAAATCAGAGCGCACAGCCGGTCCTATGAGATGGCATGCAGAGCATACCTTTAATGGAAAAATTGCGCATCCCTCAGACGCAGGTGCATGGAAACATTTCCAATCATTGTATCCTAGTTTTGCAGAAGAGCCGCGAAATGTATACCTTGGGTTATCTACGGATGGTTTCAATCCTTTTGGGAAGCAAGGGAGGAAATATTCATTGTGGCCAGTCATTGTCACACCTTACAATTTGCCTCCAACTTTGTGCATGAAGCGAGAGTTTCTATTCCTCACTATCCTTGTTCCCGGTCCAGACCATCCGAAGCGTTCGCTTGATGTCTTCTTGCAACCATTGATTCATGAATTGCAAGAGTTATGGGACCATGGTGTTCGAACATATGATATTTCATGCCATCAGGACTTCACGATGAAAGCTGTGCTTATGTGGACCATAAGCGATTTCCCAGCATATGAAATGTTATCTGGATGGACAACTCACGGAAAGTTGTCATGCCCGTAATGCATTCCAATTAAAGCATGGCAAAAAGGCGTGTTGGTTTGATTGTCATAGATGTTTTTTACCAGCTGATCATCCGTACCGGCGGAGCACCACGTTGTTTACAAAGAAAAAAAAGTGCTTCACGATCGTCCACCCCCCGAGTTAAATGGTGATTATATTATGACTCAGTTTCGTGATTTTGGTGTTATGACTACGGCTTACTGTGGTGGTAATGGGCATGATCATGTTGATGGTTATGGGCAACAACATAATTGGCATAAGAAGAGTATTTTTTGGGATTTACCATATTGGAAAGATCATCTCTTGCGGCACAATCTTGATGTCATGCACATTGAGAAGAACTTTTTCGATAACATCATCAATACAGTGCTCAATGTGCAAGGGAAAACAAAAGATAATTTGAAGTCTAGATTGAATTTGCCCGGTATATGTTCTCGGAAGGAACTACATGTCATGGAGAATGGAAAAGGTCCTATCCCGGTCTTCAGGTTGGATGGTTTAGGAAAGAAAGAGTTCTTTGAGTGGATTATGCATCATGTTAAATTCCCAGATGGATATGCGTCTAATCTTCGTAATTGTGTTGATATGGGGGAAGAAAATTTTTTTGGACTGAAGAGTCATGACTGTCATGTTATCATGCAACGCCTCCTTCCATTTGCCTTTGAAGACCTCCTACCAAAAAACGTCTATCGAGCAATTGCAGGTAAATTTTGGGTATTTAAATCAATTTACATTATCACATATATATATATATATATCTACTGTATATCAAAAAATTATATTTGATCTATGCAGCGGTAGGTCCTTTTTCCGAGATTTATGCACGAGATCCGTTACAATGGACGGGATATGCAATTTGGAGGAGAAGATACCAATGATCCTCTACAATCTAGAGAAGATACTTCAGCCATCTTTCTTTGATGTTATGGAACATCTTCCGGTTCATCTTCCTCGAGAAGTAGCTCTTGGTGGCCCTGTTCAATATCGGTGGATGTACCTGTTCGAGCGTTATATGTTCCATCTGAAGAAAAAAGTCAAAAATTTAAGCAAAGTAGAGGGTTCAATTGTTTCTCAAAGCATCAATCAGGAAACATCTAACTTTGCGGTAAACTACTTCCCTTCAAAAGTCCAAACAAAGAGTCGAAAACTAGGGCGTTACGATGACAGAGGAGAAAAACCCATTTATCCAGCTTATGTCCCACATATGTTTGCACAAGTCGGCCGACTAAGTGGGAAAGAAAAATCAAGGAGGCTTTCATCCGAGGAGCAAAAACACTTGCATATGTACATTCTCACAAATTGCGAAGAAGTCATGCCATACGAGAGGCATTTTTAATAACAAAATAAATAATTCACAACTTTCTTTTTATGATAATAAAAAAATAATGATGATATGCTTTTTCAGCATTTACATGGACCAATTACGCCAGGAAAATCCACTTTACACAGAAGATGAATTGAATGTGCTAAAAAGTTCTGAATTTGACCGGTGGTTACCATTCTACGTAAGTGAAAAAATTGATGACGACTAATTTATGTAAAATATTTAAATGCCCGTGTACTAATGGAAAACTGTTGTCTCGTGTAGATCTCGCATTGGAAATCAAATGGCCATCAATTTCCAACGTGGTTAGAGGAGCTGTCGAACTGCCTAACATCGATTGCTATGTCATATCCGATGTACTGCACCCGCGGATACGCTTTTAAGATCCATAAGGAAATGAACACAAGGTCCACTTCTAATTCTGGAATTTCTTCACATTCCGGTGATCTTGTATACTATGGTGTCTTGCGTGAAATATTGGAGGTTCATTATCCCGGCTTACTCGATTTGAGGTGCGTTGTCTTCTACTGTGATTGGTATGATCCTTTTACCGGTGTTCGACAAGACGAGTTTGGTGTTACATCTGTACATTCGAGGAAGAGACTTCAAAAATACGATCCATTCATCCTTGCTTCACAAGCAAACCAAGTTTCATATATTCCATACCCTCGAGTACGAAACAAACAAGATCCATGGATTACAGTGACATCAATTAACTCAAGAGGAAGGGTAGATGGGGTAGCAGATACCGAACCTTTGCAACAGAGCACCGCCGGATATATTGGCTCGATTGATCATTCGCTTGAGGTTGACCTTGTCGTCGATTTCACAACGGACGCAGATGATGCTATATTTGAGGATTCAGAGGAAGAGATTGGGGAGTTTGACGAAGAGTCGGACTCAGCACCTTCAGATTATTTATCGGATTCAGACGGACTATAACTATATTTGTGTTTTTAAAAAAAAATTAATTTGTGTTTGTAATATATTTTAATTTAAAATTTCTAAGGTGAATTTTAAATTTTTTAAATAAAATATTTAATTTTGTGGATTTTAATTTTCAATGTGTGGAATAAAATTTGCTTAAAAAAATTGTGTAAAAAATGTGGATTTTAATTTTTGAAAATATTTATTTTTTCCCGAATTTCCAACGGTAATATTTCCGACCGAAATATCCGTCGGAAAAGTTATAAGATTGATCGGTCGATCTCCACCGGGATCGATCGATCCCCATAAACAAAAACCAACGTAAACAATTAGATCGATCCACAAAAGAGGGACCGATCGATCTGCTGATGATTGATCGATCTTAAAATTCGACCGCTCCATCTGTCGGAAATTTATACGATTTCCGACGGAAACATTAAATCCGTCGGAAATCCGTCGGAAAAAGTAAATAAATATCTCAGATCTCTTTTCTTTCCTCTTTCTCTCCGCCGCTCGAGTTTTGCTTCCTTCTCCCAATCCGGTCGCCGCATCTCCTCCACCGCTCGTCCGCCGCATCTCCTCCACCGCCGGTCCTTCTCTCTCCTCCATCGCCGTCTCTTCTTCCTCCTCCACCCACCGCCGGCCCCTTTTTTCTCCTCTCCACCGCGACGTTGGTTCTCCTCCACCGCCCATTCAGCTTTTCCGACCATCTCCACCGCCGGTCTTCACCTCTACAACAATACATGTATGTGTTTGCAATGATTTTTGTTAGATTTTGGTAGATTTTATGAAATTGTGAATTTTTGGAAAATTTAACAAGTTGATGAATGAGGAAATTGAACAAGTGAATTTTTGTTAGATTTTGGTAGATTAGGAGCAATAGATTTTGGTAAATTGAACAAATGAGGAAATCTTTGTCTTTTTGGAGCATGCTTGTAAATTATGAAATTGTGAATTGTGTGTAAATTGTTTGTAAATTGAAGAATTTGACGGTTCTCGATTAGATTTCATAATGTTCGTGGGTTTTGCAACGAGTGATGAGTATGAAATTTTTAGAGTTTATGAAAGTTGGTAAAGTTTGATTCATTAACCCGCTTGGCCATTTTGTAAACCTCTCGGCCATTGCAAAATGTTTGGAGTGAAGGTTTTTTAGGTCAATTTGCAGGTCGATGAGAGATTTCCGTAGAATTGTTAACCTCCCGAATCGTGCGATGAGCGACAATACAAACCCCACAGCCCCAAACCCCCCGAGCCCATCTCATATTCCGGACAGTCAAAGCTCCAACCAACAACAACTTAAGATCGAAGAGTTGTTGACTCAACCGGGCCGAGAGAAGATTCCAAAGCTCGACCCAATGTGTCGAGGCGACTCGACTTGGTAAATTATTAAAATTTTGTAGGGAATGTTAAAATTAAGACTAACTTTGATTTTTTTACTAACACATTGTTTTCATGTTTCTAGGTTCGGTAAGAAAAATAAGATCTCAAAATCATTTTTGAAGATGATACGTTCACTCCTCAAACATCCTTATAAGACGTGGAACGCAATGCCTCAAAGTGAGAAAGAGTTGTGGTTCCGAACTTTTACGGTATGTCTTTAATTAACAAAAAAAATTTGTCTTGAAAAGAATTTTATAGTTACTAATAATTTTTGTTATTAATAATGTAGCAAGATTATGATTGGCATCCTAATTTGACGGGACAAGTTAGGGATGCGTTCTACAAGATGGCCCAGGATAGTTACTCGGGACACATGAACGAGTGGAAGGAAAAATGGGAGAACGGGGATGAGAAACCGCGTAACTTGCACGAGGATGTTTGGTTGGGATTGCAGCCGTATTGGGCTGATCCGGCAACGAAAAAGCTTGCAAAGATTAACTCGGAGAACCGTAAGAAGAATCCTCGAGGTACTCACAACTCTGGGGCTACGAGTTTCTTAGCGCGGGAGAACGAGATGGTAAGTGTATTTGAAATTTCTATAAATAGTTTTTGTTATCTTTCACATTAACAATATTTATGAAAACGTTTGTAGATTCAAGAATCTGGCGGTGTGGCTCCGGATTTAGTTGCTTTGATGAAACGGACATACACGAACAAAAAAAACGGGAAGATTGATTATCCGAACATTGCTGAAATCGTCGAGAAGGTGGAGAAGAGAAAGGAAGAGCGGCTTACGCAAATGACTCTCTCTCAAGGTTTGGATGGTTCTTCTTCTTCGAACCAGTGTGAGTTGTCCCAAGACGAAGTCAACGATATGGTCCTCCAGGTATTGTTACGTTTTAATTATATGTCGACTTTGTTTTTTTTTCTTAATTTTCCATATTGACGCATCTCATTTTCCGTAGGAAACCCCATTGCGCAAGGGTCGTCGTCCTGGATTAGGCAATGTAGCTTCTAGGTTCGGGCCTAGTTCTTCTTCCGCGACCAATCCCGTACTCTATGACAAAGAAGCACTTGAGAAGAAAGACGAATAAGTTGAAGAATTGAAGCTTGAGAACGCCACAACAAAAGAGAGCCATGAAGCATTGAAGGCTTTCATGAGGAGCAAATTCCCGGATTGTCAGTTTTAGATGTTTACGACGGTTTTAGTTTTTTATTTTAATTTACATTTTATTATGTTTAAAATACTTCTAAATACTTTTAAATACTTTAAATTACATTTTCAATTTATTTTTATCTTTTTTTATAAATTATTTCGTAATTTAAATAATTAATAGATTAAATAATAAATAATTTAATTAAAAAAAAAAGCAAATCCGTAGGAAAACGGTCGGAAATTTCCGACGGTCTTGACGGTCAGAAAATTCTGACGGTACCGCCGATCGGAAAATTCCGACGGACATGACGGTTGGAAAATTTCGACGGTATTGCCGGTCGGAAAATTCCGACGGTATTTGCAACGACCCATATCGGTCGGAAATCCGTCAGAAATTTCTGACGGTTTCCGACCGATCTTTCATTTCCGACCACCTAAAACCGACGGACAGTTTGGTCGGAAACAGTTCTGTTTTCTTGTAGTGTACGTATAGGACTTTACAATACATAATCATTTCGGTCCATGCCTAATCCTTGGATTTAGACCTAGTCTTTTATACATAAGAGAAAAAGGGTCATTTCGGAATTTGTAAAGTTTTTACTAGATTCTGGTTTATTTTCGTTTTTCTAAGGCAAATTAAGACATTCGCAATTTTAATCGCAATTTTAATGGCCAGAAGGCACTATGTATATATCTATATATAATTTTCTTCTTCTCTTTTCTCTATGTCATCTGGTGTATATCAAATTACTAGTTGATATATTTATATAAATAATTTTTAATGGAAAACCAACAAAAAAATAAACAATAAAAAATTATAAAAAATGAATAAAATATCATGACCATAGTACAAAAGGAATATTTATAGAGTTATTAAAGAAAATATTATAACCAATTTCACATTTTTTGCTAATCAAAGATTAATTTATTTTATAAATATACAATTTATATTATTTTTAAAAAACCTAACATGTAAAACATATTTTTTCTTTTAGCAAATTAAGAAAAGTTAGACTTCAATAAGAGAGTCTTACTGAAAGATACTACACATTCCATTACTACAACAATAAGATCAAATATTACGATATAATACTTATTTTTTACTAATATATTCTTATTTTTTTAATTTCATAGATATACTAATTATATTTTTACCAAATTAAAATGTTCTAAA
This sequence comes from Arabis hirsuta, assembly GCA_964056655.1. Classification (NCBI taxonomy): domain Eukaryota; kingdom Viridiplantae; phylum Streptophyta; class Magnoliopsida; order Brassicales; family Brassicaceae; genus Arabis; species Arabis hirsuta. Next base: position 27,378,410 of record OZ053309.1, on the reverse strand, counting down.
CAATGTTTTAAAACTATAGAAACTTACCACAAATGTATTTTTAAAATCTAATCAAATATTTTTAGCAAATTAAAGAAGCTAAACCCTAAGGAGGGGGAGCTTTAACCCTAAGGAGCCTTAACCCTCACAACGTGAAAAAAATGGTTCGTATATAATGTTGAAGAAAGAACGAAGTTAATTGTAGGGTGTTCGTTCTTCTGTTGTGCGCGGATTTTTGTTGAAGACGCGGTTATAGCTCACATGAAGTTTGAGTATATATCTCAAAAATAAAACTAAAAAGTATTATTTAAATTGGTTTTTACTGAAAATTACTAAAAATTCACCATATGGCTACTACATAAATTAAGATAGAATGTTACTAAAAACTTATCGTTGTATATATCTTTTTAATTAAGAAATTTACAAGAATACCTTATATTTTCAAAGGTGATCATTTATAAATAAACTACTAAAGAAAAATTAGAACTTTATACACTTTTAAATAATTCCTGGTAATATTCCATGCTTAACTTTTTACTACTTATATTTTCAACCAATAACTTATCATAAATAAACTAAATACATTTTAAGCAAATTAAAGGAGCTAAACCCTAAGGGGGAGAGCTATAACCCTAGAGAAGCCTTAACCCTCACATAGTGAATAAAACTGGTTCGTATGTAACGTAGAAGAAATAACGAAATTAATTGTGGGGTGTTCGTTATTATGTTGTGCGCAGATTTTTGTTGAGGGAACGGTTATACCCCACATGAAAGTTTCAGTATATATCTCAAAATAAAATTAATAAGTATTATTCAAATTGGTTTTTACTGAAAACTACTAAAATTCACCATATGGCTACTACATAAATTAAGCTAGAATGTTACTAAAAAAATTATCATTTTATATATCTGTTTAATTAATTAATTTTTAGGAATACCTTATATTTTTAAAGGTGATCGTTTATAAATAAATTATTAAAAGAAAAAATTAGAACTTTATACACTTTTAAATTATTTCAGGTGATACTCAATGCTAGGCCTTATACCACTTATATGTTCAACAAATAATTTATCATAAATAAACTAAATACATTTTAAATAATAAATTATAAGCAAATAAATTTTAAGAAAATTAAAAAGAGTTAAACCCTAAGGAAGCATATCTTTGACCCTAGAGCTTTAACCCTCTCATAGTGAATAAAACTGGTTCATATGTAACGTCCAAAAAAGAACGAAGTTAATTGTGGGATGTTCGTTGTTGTGTTGTGCGCTGATATTTGTTGAGGACGCGGTTATTTCTCACATGAAGTTTCAATATATATTTCAAAAATAAAATAAAATAGTATTATTCAAATTGATTTTTACTGAAAATTACTACAAATTCACCATATAACTACTACAGAAATTAAGATAGAATGTTACTAAAAAATTATCGTTTATACATCTTTTTAATTAAGAAATTTACGGGAATATCTTATATTTTCAAAAAACTATTAGAAAGAAAAATTTAGAACTTTCTACACTTTTAGATTATTTCAGGTAATACTCAATGACAATAATGGAATCACCGGATGTCAAACCAAAAAGAATATGAATTTAAGCTTTACAATTATATCATATGTTTGCTTATCACTATTTTAAATTGATTTCAGTTACCTGGTATTAGGATGCATGAACAGAACTATGTGTGCATGTGGGAGACCTCTCTTTTGAAATTCAATGGTACATATAACGGAAAATCGTCCGAAAGAAGTATATTAGAAATATAACATAAGAATCAATATTTTGTAAGAAATATCAATTAAAAAAAACAAACAAATACGAACCTGACTTAAAAACTTCACCTAAAACATTCTTTTTAGTCAATTGATACATAAGACCATCGAGCTTAATCTTGAATATCCTGCAACATATATCCGGCTATCTTTAGCTTATGCCTTTGAAGCTGTCTAGTAATTTCAGGCCACTTCGGGTTGCATGTAATGACAACGAAAAGATCAGGGAAACCATAATACTTACAAATCGCCATTGCATTTAATTAGGTCTTGAACATATACCTTGAACCACCAGTATAAGAAGAAGGTATAAAAATACGTCTTAGTTGACCCCATAGATTACAATCACACTACAAGAAAACAGACATTTAGCGTCAGCATTATTCGACGCTAATTCGACGCTAAAAGCCTTTAGCATCAAATTAGCGTCGAAATAATTTTCGACGCTAAAACGTCGACGCTAAATTCATTTCGACGCTAATTCGACGCTTATTTGGCGTCGAAACAAATTACGACGCTAAATCGACGCTAATTTTTCGACGCTAATTCGACGCAAAATAGCATCGCTTTAGCGTCACAGTGTCTCGATGCAACGTATCGACGCTAAATCGATGCTATTTTGCGTCGAAGTAGCGTCATCACTTTCGACATGTTCGACGCTACTTCGACGCTAAATAGCATCGATTTAGCGTCGTTTGTAATTTTTATTTTTTAAAAAAAAATTATAAAAATATATTAAAAATATTATAAAAATATATTAAAAATTAAAAACATTATAAAACAAAATATGCGATACAAATGAAATAAAAATCCTAATCTACTCTTGTTGTTGGGTTCTTAGGTTGATGACATCTTCCCGGATCATCTCTTCGGATTCTTGCTCGAATTGCGTAGGACCATCAGGTGGAGGAGGCGGTGGAGGAAACTGAAGCCCTTGCAAGGCAGTTGCTAATGCCGGATTATCCACTGCAATGATGTTAAAGAGACTGGTCATTGCTGAAAGGTTAGTCTCTAGCTGCGAAATCCTAGAATTAGCAGTTTCCAACTGCCTGGTCAATTGCTGCTGAGACGGACCCGCGGTGTAAGAATATCGAGCCGACGAACAAGCTGCTGGAACATCTCTGATGGATCCAACACCCATCGTTCGTCCTTTCTTCTTCGGTGCAACCTATAAAATAAAAATGTTATAGAATAAAATTGTAATAAAAATAATTTTAAATATATTAAAAAAATCTAAAAAATTACCTCTTCGTAAAGTCGATCCAAATCTTGGACACCCATCGTAGACTGGACAGATTCGTCTAGCTCTGCCAGTCGTGCGTTGTACTCGTTGAACGTTCGTTCCGCTTGAGCGGTAACAAACGTCCCATCCTTCTTCCGATGAGTTTTCTCCATTACTTTAACCATCGGAGGAAGATCACCGCCATCAGCCTGTTAAACAAAAATAAACAAAAATATAAATTATATAAATATTTAAAATACAAAGAAATCAAATAAATTACCATATTCAGTCACACTGTGGCGTACGATGTTTGACCCGCACAATGCTTTGAAGGTCCATCTCCTTCGGCCACTGGCGTGAGACGGGCTATAGAACACTTCCCCGATTTAGCCACCGAATGGGGATCCTCCCAGAACTGCACTAGACCCGACCAAACATCAGGATCCATCCCTATCGGCTTCGCCTCATCGCCTTTCGCGCGCCACGCCTTCTTCAAGTTACCGACGTAACCGTTGAGACGCTTTAGCGCCTTATGCTCGAACTCTGCTCGCACTTCGAAAGTACGAGCTTCTTCCCAATGCCACCCTTGCTACAAAAAATACGAATAATATTATGAATATATTTAAAATAAAATATTTTAATAATTAAAAATAAATAATATAAAAAGACTTACCGCCCATGATTCGAACCAAATATCCCGCACATGCTGCGGCGTCTGGCTCCAATTAGCATGGGGCATAGTGAAATAGGCCGCGATGGCCTTGGTGACCGAACGCGATACCTTGTTATCGCTAAACCTGTAAAACAAGAATTTACAATGATCTAATTATAATTTGTAATTAAAAATTAAATAACCTATATTAGTAATATTGTAAAAGATATAATCATACCATAAAGTACCAGGAGGCCTCATCGGATGGAGAGTCCTAACCCGTGTCTCTCGTCTAGGTTGGCGGAGAAGCTCGATAATCCGCATCATGAGAGGCGCGTTTGCCGGTGGCGGCTCTTGGTGGTCATCAGAAGGGTCTGCTGTGTCTTCTTCTGTTTGTGTCTCTGGCTCTGGCTGAGGCGGTGGCGGTGGCGGAGCTTGTGGTGCAACACGTGGTGGACCTCGTGGTGGAGGTCGTGGACGATATGTCGCAGCTTGCGAACCCGACGCTGATCCTGATCCTGATCCGCGACGACCATCGTATCCAGGAATCGTAGCATCCTCGCCAAATAACTGTCCGTAGGAAGGTGGTGGATCCGCCTATAAAACCAAAAAAAATAATAATTAAAAATAGAAAACATATAAATTCATAAATAAATATAAAATTTGTAAAAATAATTCCAAAAATGCTAAAAAAATTTAAATTTTGTATATAAAATATGAAAATAATTTGTAAACTTGTTTTGTTATAATGTTTTCAAAAATTTATTTTTATAAGTTCATAATTATAGAGTATAAATGTAAAATTACTTATAAAATCGTTTTTATTTAAAATAAATATTTATTTAAATTTCTAAATTATAGATCAAATGATTTTTATTATATTTTACACAAATGTATATGTTTTGAAAAATTAAAATTCTTAAAATCATTTATTAATAATTTTCATAAATTCATGACTTTATAAATTTTATAAATACAAACACATAATTCTATTTACTACAAATCCATTTCAATTCCTATAAATCCAATTCAATTCCTACAAATCCATTCAAATTCCTAAAAATCTATTCTATTTTCTACAAATTCCTAAATCAAACTTAACATAATATTATTAACAAAAAAAAAAAAAAATTACCATGTAGATCTCGAAGGTGGTGGAGAGGGAGAAGAATTTCGCGGGGAGGGAAGAGGTGGTCGCCGGCGGCGGAGAGAGAGAGAGAGAGGTCGCCGGAGTGTGAGAAGAGAGAGAGGAGATGGTGGCGGCGGGAGAGAGAGAGAGAGAGAGGTCGCCGGAGTGTGAGAAAGAGAGAGGAGATGGCGGCGGCGGGAGAGAGAGAGAGAGAGGTCGCCGGAAAGACGGGAGAGAGAGAGAGGTCGCCGAGAGAGAATGATGATGTGTTTGAGAAATCGAAAATGAGGAAGAAGAAGAAGTCTGCAGGTTTTGAGTTTTATTACAGTATCTGACGCTATTTCGACGCTAATTCGACGTAAATAGCGTCAGATTTAATTAAAAACCAAATTATTCATCTTTTCCGGATTCCCACGCACAATAAATGGTTACCGCGATTTTAGTGAAAGTTTTTAATTTAGCGTCGAATTAGCGTCGAATCTGAAATAGATTCGACGCTAATTCGACGCTAAATTGAATTGGTAAAACAAAACAAGTATAAAAATTTTTGGTTTGCCGCCTTCGGTTCAACCAAATTAATTGAATTTAGCGTCGTTTTTGCATCGGATTATACAAAATCCGACACCTTTACCGTTCTATACCCTAAACCCTAAAAACAGAAATTTTTAGATTTAGCGTCGAATTAGCATCGAATCAGAGGCTTTCGACGCTAAATCGACGCTATTTAGCATCGATTTAGCGTCGAAAGCCTCTGATTCGATGCTAATTCGACGCTAAATCTAAAAATTTCTGTTTTTAGGGTTTAGGGTATAGAAACCGCCACCTATACGAGACCTATCTTATCCTTTTCAATCTTTGTTACTACCGAATAATTAAAACTTTTGAAATTTTAAAAAACCTATTTAGTTCCGAAATTAGTTATGATAGTATATGTAAACCAATATAGTTTATAGAAATCTAAGACTTATATGCTGTTGTTTAAAAGTATAATTATATGAACTTAGTTGTTAGCAATTAAATTAATCAGTTTATATAATATATATGCTTCACTCGTAGTTGTTGACTTTTAAATGTTTTATTCTATACCCCAAACCCTAAAAACAGAATTTGGTAGATTTAGCGTCGAATTCATCTCGTTCGACGCTAATTCGACGCTAAATCTAACAAATTCTGTTTTTAGGGTTTAGGGTATAGAATAAAACATTTATACGAGAACTATCTTATCCTTTTCAATCTTTGTATATGCTTAAAAATTTAAAACTTTTGAAATTTTAAAATACCTATTTAGTTCCGAAATTAGTTATGATATTATATGTAAACTCGTAATTGTTGACTTTTAAATGTTTTATTCTATACCCTAAGTACCCAAAAATAAAATGTGTTAGATTTAGCGTCGAATTAGCATCGAATCAGATCAATTCGACGCTAATGCGATGCTATTTAGCGTCGAATTAGCGTCGAATTGATCTGATTCGATGCTAATTCGACGCTAAAGCGGCTTATTTTTCTGAAAAAAAACTTAATAATAATAGAAAATATAGTATAATAACAAATTAAAATTATCCGAAACAAATGAAATCAAAACAAAAATCCAAATAAAACACATGCATATGCTTCACTCCGAATCGTCATTTGAGTCCTCGTCATTCTCATCGGTATTTTCGTCACTCTCGTTTGCGAACTCGTCTTCCGGGTTTTCAGCATCGGTAGCCTCCGAAAGAATTTCAGCTTCTCGATTTTGCGGATCTATAAGAATGATGTTGTCTATTTCTTGTTCTGGAGTTGTTAGATCCACGGCAGCTTCATATTGCATAGGAGCGTCGTCGGATTCAACTATCATTCCTCTGGGCGCTATTTTAAGCACAGATAACCATGAAATCCCTGTTTTTCTGACACGTGGATATGGTATGAAACAAACTTGATCCGCTTGTGATGCAAGGACAAATGGATCGTACTTTGCATAAGAACGGGATCCGTTAACATCGATGACACCAAACTTTCCTACTCGAATCCCTCGCCCGACAACTGGATCAAACCACTCGCATTTCAAAAGGGTGCACTTTAAGTTAACCAAACCAGGGAATTGCACTTGAACAATGTCTTGTATAATGCCATAAAAATCCGTGTCCCCCGCTCGAACTACCACACCATAGTTTGCAGTTGCTCTGTTTTTTCCACGTTCGAATGTATGAAACACATAACCTCGTGTAAAATACATTGGAGATGACGTAACTTTTCCCAATGGACCTTGGATTAACTCTCTAAACCATACAGGATATGACGTGTCTCCATAATCAACCTGGCAAATATAGTATGCACATTGTAAAAATAATAAACACAAATTGTATATATAGGTTTTAATGGAAACTAGATATATATAATTTTGTTTTTAACTTACTTGAGTTTTCAACCATTTAGCAAAGTGGAGATCTTTACGTTTTTCAATCTCATCGGCGGATGCATTTGGGAAAGCCTCGACAACTTGGCGAATGAATTCACTACGAGAAAATATAGTTATAATAAATGTTTTCAAAGCATATATAAGTACGAAGATAACTCTTTTGACATCAGTCCATAGTTGGTAATTATAATATGTACCTCAAAAATGGGGTAACTTCATCGCATTGTAAGAGAATATATGTGTGTGCACAATTGTAGTCTTCGTATGAGACCCAATCTTCTTCTCTTGTGATTCTGGCATGTCTACCAACTGCACAGAATATATCTGGGACATCTGAAACCGGATACGCTTGCGCGATGCCACCATCGTCGTACCTACGTGGAGCTCTTTTTCGTGTCCGGACAGTGGGAGAGAAGTAATATGAGCTGAAATGAGAGGTTTCTTCGGTTAAACTTCCCGCAACGATTGATCCCTCAACCCTAGCCAGGTTTTTTGCCTTTCCTTTTAAGTGTTTCATGAATCTCTCGAAAGGATACATCCAACGAAATTGAACGGGCCCTCCTAAATCGGCTTCGTGAGGAAGATGGACAGGAAGATGCTCCATAACATCAAAGAAAGATGGAGGAAATATCTTCTCTAAGTTGCACAACAATATTGCGATGTTATGTTTTAGTTGTTGAATTCCATCTTCAGTCAGAGTTCGCACACACATATCTCGAAAAAATGCTCCAACACCTAAAACCGAAGTTGAATATCATAAAAAAAAATATATAATTTTTCACACATCATTTGTTTAGATATTTATATATCATCATAGAAATTATACCTGCAAGTGATTCATGCACGTTTGTTGGCAAAAGCTCTGCAAAGGCGAAAGGCAATAATCTCTGCATAAACACATGACAATCATGACTCTTCATGCCAGAAAATTTTTTCCCTTGCTCTACCGACTTAGAGAGTTTTGACACGTATCCATCTGGAAACTTTACGTCGGTGGAAACCCAGTTGAAGAATGTTGATTTGCATTCGTTTGATAATCTAAAGATAGGGACTGGAGCTCTACCATCTCCCGTGAGATGTAACTCAAATCTAGAGCATATAAGAGGCAAATCCAATCTAGACTTCACGTTGTCTTTAGACCTGCCTGAAACGTTTAAGATGGTATGCATGATGTTATCGAAAAAGTTTTTCTCAATGTGTATGACATCAAGATTGTGGCGCAATAGATGATCCTTCCAGTACGGTAGATCCCAGAAAATGCTCTTCTTATGCCAATTATGTTCAACAAGGTATCGATCTGGAAGATTGGCCGGGATATTAAGCCAGTTACCACCACGTTTTGCTGTATCCTGAGCTCCCCAAAAATCAAGTTGACCTTCAATTTGCTCTCCTGAAAGATATGGAGGTGGTGGGATACGTACACGTTTGTCCTTTGTGAATAGTCTCCTATTCCCCCGGTACGGATGGTTCATAGGGAGAAACCTGCGGTGACAATCAAACCAACAAGATTTTCTACCATTTTTAAGTTGGAAGGCATTTGTTTCATTTTGGCAATACGGACATGATAACCGACCATGTGTTGTCCAACCAGATAACATTCCGTACGCTGGAAAATCGCTTATCGTCCACATAAGCACAGCTCGCATGGTAAAATTCTTTTTCCTGGAGTAATCAAAAGTCCGAACCCCATGAGACCACAACAAGTTCAACTCGTGAATCAGCGGCTGTAAAAACACATCAATAGATCTTCTTGGATGCTTCGGACCAGGGACTAAAATACTCAAAAATAAAAATTCCCTCTGCATGCACATATCAGGCGGAAGGTTATAAGGTGTCAATATAACCGGCCACAAAGAATATTGCCTGCCAGACATACCAAACGGACTAAAACCATCTGTACATAGGCCAAGATAAACATTGCGCTTCTCTTTAGCAAAATTAGAGTGTACCGATTTGAAGTGTTTCCAAGCTTTTGCATCAGAAGGATGATGAACTTCTCCTTCAATAGTTGAATGTTCCGCATGCCACCTCATTGATGCAGCTGTTCGTTCCGAATGATATAACCTTTGTAGCCTATCTGTTATGGGTAGGTACCACATTCGCTGGTACGGCACTTTACTTCTACCAGCTCCTTGGGGCTTAAATCTTGGTTTGTGACAAAATCGACATTCCTGTAGATCTTCATCATCTTTCCAAAATATCATGCAATTGTCAATGCAAACATCTATCATCTGCGAAGGTAATCCTAAACTAGAGACTAGTTTTTGTATGTCGTAGTATGACTCAGCAGCTTGATTACCCTCTGGCAAATATTCTTTTAGAAGAGCTGCCCAATCATCCATGCAACTCTCAGATTGATTATGATCAGACTTTATTGTCATCATCCTAGATGCCAATGATAATTTAGACAGACCTTCCCTACAACCTTCATAGATTGGTTGGTTTGCAGAATCAAGCATATCATAGAATTTTTTTGCATCTACATTGGGTTCCTCAACAACATCAGGAGTAGACATAACTCCAGGAAATGCATCGGTTACCATTTCTTCGAACCTATTATGCTCTAACCCGATATCATGATCATTTTCTATAACAAATTGATGCTGATCATATTGCTCATTCGAATAACCCTGATTCATAGGTTGGTAACTAGTACTACCCGAAGTTTCATCTTCATATCCCTCACCATGATAAAACCAAACATAATACTCAGGTGTAAACCCTCTATTAAATAAATGCGTACCAACTGTATCAATTGTCTGCGGTCTCGAATTTTTGCACTTCCGACACGGGCACACCATGAAACCGGTCCGTTGAATTGTAGGCACACTACTCGCTTGAGCCATGAAAATTTCAAGGCTGTTGAGAAACTCTTCTGAAAACCCTCCATTTTCATCTTTACGATGATACATCCAGCGTCTGAGTTCGTATATATCGCCCATTTTTTTTTTCAAAAATTAAAAATTTTGTTTTTCTAAAATTAAATTTTTTTTTTATTTTAAAATTTTTTTTAAAATTTCTCGATGGTTTCTTGGTCTGAGGAAGGGAGGGTATATATAGGAGATTATAGCAGCGATTTAGCGTCGATTTTGCATCGCAAATTTAGCATCGAATTAGCATCAAATAAAGTTGTGTCGAATTACCATCGACTTAGCCTCGTTTTTGCGATTAACAAAACCGTCGCTACATAAGTAGGTGAAAACGTTTTTAATATGGCACCTACCTACCAAATTCGATGCAATATTCGATGCTAATACGATGGTATATTTTCGACGCTAAATCGACGCTATTTTAGCGTCGATTTAGCGTCGAATGGAGCCTCTAGACGGCATTTCGACGCTAAATCGATGCTATATAGCATCGATTTAGCGTCGATTTTATTCGTCCCTATATAGCATCGAAATAACATCGAAAGTTTCAGGTCACACAATTATGACGCTAATCCGACGCTAATTTAGTGTCGAAATATGTTCGACGCTATATTTCGACGCTAAAATCGGGTTTTCTTGTAGTGTCACCTTTGTTTGACGCATCTCTTATCTTATCAAACTGAGCGCAAATTTTCTTGATTTAAAGAAATATAACGCAACCTATTAGACTCGATTATTGTGAAAAAATTCAAGAGAAATTGCTGAAATAATTTACCACCCATAACTATAATTGGTTATTCTCCAAATCTCTCTTGTATGTGATAAGCAAAAAATTCTCGCATAGTAACCTTTACTCTTTTCCTATCACCTATGTCCACAAATCAAATATCAATTCCTAAACGGAAACCATCCTCACCGTAAGGAAACAATAACAGATATTGTAAAGGCAATAAACATGATGCAACTCACTAATGCGATGCATCTGCCCTATTCTACACTCAAGCACAATATTACGTGGCTCCATTCCTGAACTAAAATCATTAGGTATAAGAGCGACTACTTCATTCGCAGATGGTAGATTGTGTGTTCTTGCATATGAGATCGTATCACCGACCAACCTTAGCTATACACCTTCCATATTAGGATTCATTTCAAATCTTTCCCGAACAGACCTGAAACCTTCGACAGGCTTAGTATATTTATCCAACATCATTAGTAGAGCCAGTTTTCCTAACCAATACGAAGAGAGAAGACAATCTACCCATAAGCAGCAATCCTATTTGGAACCTCAGTTGTGAAAAACATGGTGACTTGCCAGGCAGAGGCAGAATATCCCCCATACAATGATAGTTTTCATCATCATTATAAAACAATGCAAGCAACGAATTCGGAGGTGATTTAAAACGTGGAAGGACGACTTTTCCTTGTCCGCAACACATTGTGAATACAGGTTTATACCGTATGGACCGTTTATTTATGCGTTTCCCAAACCACAAAGTAGGATCCCTATGATGGTAATACCCTATAACATAAATCAAAATATCAAAAACAAAAACAATTAAATAAGAAGACGATAATAAATTGTAATTTTTGAATTAATATACACTACAAGAAAACCATACTGTCCGTCGGGTATAGGTGGTCGGAAATGAAAGATCGGTCGGAAATCCGTCGGAAATTTTCGACGGATTTCCGACCGATACGTGTCGTTGCAAATGCCGTCGGAAAATTCCGACCGGCGGTACCGTCGGAAATTTCCGACCGTTTTCCTACGGATTTGCTATTTTTAAAAAAAAATTAAATTATTTATTATTTAATCTATTAATTATTTAAATTACAAAATAATTTATAAAAAAAGGATAAAAAATACATTGAAAATGTAATTTAAAGTATTTAAAAAATATTTAGAAGTATTTTAAACATAATAAAATGTAAATTAAAATAAAAAACTAAACATCCTCGTTCAAGTTACGCGGTTTCTCATCCCCGTTCTCCCATTTGTCCTTCCACTCGTTCATGTGTCCCGAGTAACTATCCTGGGCCATCTTGTAGAACGCATCCCTAACTTGTCCCGTCAAACTAGGATGCCAATCATAATCTTGCGACATTTTTAATAACAAAAATTATTAGTAACTATAAAATTCTTTTGAAGACAAAATTTGTTGTTAATTAAAAACATACCGTAAAAGTTCGGAACCACAACTCTTTCTCACTTTGAGGCATTGCGTTCCACGTCTTATAAGGATGTCTGAGGAGTGCACGTATCATCTTCAAAAATGATTTTGAGATCTTATTTTTCTTACCGAACCTGAAAACATGAAAACAATGTGTTAGTCAAAAAACCAAAGTTAGTATTAATTTTAACATTCCCTACAAAATTTAAATTTTCTTACCAAGTCGAGTTGCCTCGACACATTGGGTCGAACTTAGGAATGTTCTCTCGGCCCGGTTGAGTCAACAACTCTTCGATCGTAAGTTGTTGTTGGTTGGAGCTTTGACTGTCCGAAATATGAGATGGGCTCGGGGGGTTTGGGGCTGGGGGGTTTGTGTTGTCGCTCATCGCACGATTCGGGAGGTTAACAAGTCTACGGAAATCTCTCATCGACCTGCAAATTTACCCAAAAAATTTTCCAAAAATTCACAATTTCATAAAATCTACGAAAATCTACCTTCACAATAGTCATCTGCAAACGTGACACACGATCCATCCGAGTTAATACTATCACATCTCATACCGATTACTCTTTTCCCTTTGTTGATTCCTTATCACCTAAACTACCAAACTGACTTTCATAAAAGACTAATAATCAGTACAACGATCATCAACACAATAATCAAACTTTTGCAAACACTTAATCAAAGACCTACATTTCATACAACCCATATCCTAAGATGATGATAAATTTTGGAAAATCTAATCTTTTACTCAAAACTAATACTTTGACACAGATCGCATATTCCAGATGCACTAATTAGGTATCAAAAACCTGCAAAATCACTATTCATCTCAAGCAACCAAATCCATAATCAAACGCCATTTTGGAAAAAGCTTCAAGTTTTATTTTTGTAAAATCAAGCAACCAAATCCAAAATTAGCGATTATACGTCCATAATCAAACGCCATTAAGCGCAAATCTTACATCATAACATTGAGCACTTACATGTTTTGGGCGGTGGAGGAGAGGAGAACGTGGAGGAGGAAGAAGGGGAAAGCGGTGGTGGAGAGGAGAAATATCCGGGCCGGCGGTGGAGGAGAGGAGAACGTGGAGGAGGAAGAAGGGAAAGCGGTGGTGGAGAGGAGAAATATCCGGGCCGGCGGTGGAGGAGAGGAGAACGTGGAGGAGGAAGAAGGGGAAAGTGGTGGTGGAGAGGAGAAAAAACGGGACCGGCGGTGGGTGGAGGAGGAAAAAGAGACGGCGATGGAGGAGAGGAGAAGGACCGGCGGTGGAGGAGATGCGGCGGACGAGCGGTGGAGGCGATTCGGCGACCAGAATGTACCAAAACTCGAGAGGCGGAGAGAAAGAGGAAAGAATTAGATCTGAGATATTTATTTACTTTTTCCGACGGATTTCCGACGGATTTAATGTTTCCGTCGGAAATCGTATAAATTTCCGACGGATAGAGCAGTCGGAATTTCATAACTCAGCCATCAAGTAACTCATAAGTCAGACAACAAATGATTCATAATTCAGCCATCAAGTAACATAAATCAGCCATCAAGTAACTCATAAGTCAAACATCAAATGATTCATAACTCAGCCATCAAGTAACTCATAAGTCAGACATCAAATGATTCATAACTCAGCCATCAAGTAACATAAATCAGCCGCAACATAACACAAACTCAGCCACAATAGCCACAATTGCAATTGCAGATATAAATCAGCCGCAACACAACACAAACTCAGCCACAATTGAACATATAAATCAGCCGCAACGTAACACAAACTAAGCCACAATTGCACATATAAATCAGCCATAGCATAACAATAAATCAGCCGCAATAAATAACTTAAACAGCCACTAGCAACGATAAACAAGCCGCCGAATATTTAACGATTTCCGACGGATATTTCGGTCGGAAACATTAAATCCGTCGGAAATTCGGGTGAAAATAAATGTTTTCAAAAATTAAAATCCACATTTTTTACACAATTTTTTTAATCAAATTTTATTCCACACATTGAAAATTAAAATCCACAAAATTAAATATTTTATTTAAAAAATTTAAAATTCACCTTAGAAATTTTAAATTAAAATATATTACAAACACAAATTAATTCCGTCGGAATTTCATAACTCAGCCATCAAGTAACTCATAAGTCAGACAACAAATGATTCATAACTCACCCATCAAGTAACATAAATCAGCCATCAAGTAACTCATAAGTCAGACATCAAATGATTCATAACTCAGCCATCAAGTAACATAAATCAGCCGCAACATAACACAAACTCAGCCACAATTTGTTGAACTCATAAATTGGTTTAATGCAAGATTCATAAATTGTTGAACTCCATCGACAAACTCATCCGTAAGTAAACCCGTCTCTGGATCATGAGAAGGTCTATCCATCCACGCTCGAAAATATTGATCTGTGTTTGAAGGAGCCATTTTTATGTTTTGTTCTTCCAATTTTCGTGAGTGAAGAAGGTGTGATATGTTTTAAAAAGAAATCTGGGAAATTTCCGACGGATTTCCCACCGAAATTCGGTCGGAAATTCAAAATTTAAAATGGTAAAAATGGCTCCAATTTTTTCCTACCAATTTCCGACCGTCTGAATTTCCCACCGTTTTCCGACCGAATTTTCCGACGGATTTCCTACCGATTTATTTTCCCACGGATTTCCGACCGATCTTGCAACCGTATTGCGACGGAAATTTTTCCGTCGGAAATTTCCAACCGATTTTCAACCGGTCGAAAATCGGTCGTAAATCCGTCGGATTTCCGTCCGTAATTTCCGACCGATTGTTGTCCGTCGGAAATTCAGTCAGAAATAGGTCTGTTTTCTTGTAGTGATAAGACTATATATTTAAGTTACAATGGAGACGAAATCACATATGGGACACGAGTAAATATTATACCATTGCTCATAAGACCATACTTAGAACCTTCGACCACAGCGCACGTATCAGACAAAGCACCTATTAACCCACTGGTAGAATTCAAGGAACTTGTTCCTTTTCTAACCCGTCGACGTCTAGTGGCAGCACTAAATACACTAATTCTTCGACACATGTAGAACTGATCATAGCATCTACAAAACAATTATGAGAATAAAAGAGATTACAAACATATGTAAAACCAAAAATTGATGAAACGAAAACTATAAGAAAAACATGATTTTCCCTAAAACCAAAGTTTATATGTAGATCAATTCATAGATGTAATGATTTAAACACAAATACTTACTGATACATCTTTCCGAATCCTTTTTGCTTCCAGAATATGCATTCTCTTCTTTCGAGCAATTTAAGTAGGAGATTTCCAATTCATCAAATCTCGATTAGTGTAAGAAGGACCTTGTAAACGATTGTCAAAATCGTCGATTTCTGTAGGAGCATACCGTTGCTTCCTGACATAAACATAATCTATTATGAAACAAAACAAAAAACTTAAAAACATCATCTATTATGATACGGGGTAGTAATTAACTAACAAATACTGAGAAATACAAAAGATTAAAAATATAGAGATAAATGAGTTATTAACACAACTCAAGAAAACAATACTCCCTCCGTTCCATGAAGAATGATCTTTTGAGTTTTATTATTGTTTCTAAAAAATTGATGTTTTACTTTTTAATTAATGCATTTTTGTTTACAAAAGAAATTTTATTGGCTCTAATGTGATTTATTTGTCTTGGTATTGTGTTAAAAGTTGTTGGATTTAATTTTTCTTAATATATGTGTAAACCTCAAAACATCATATATGTGTAAACCTCAAAACATCATTGTTCATGAAACAGAGGGAATAATATTAAACAAATAGATATATATCAAAAAATATAAAACGAAGAACATTTATAATAATAAAAATTTTACTAAAGAATAAACGATAAGATTTCCAAACCAGGAAATCTCGTTAACCTTTAACAAAAAATGAGAGATAATAGATTGCATTATTATCACAAAAAAAAATAAAGTAAAAAGAAATTAATAAATATGCCCAAGTATACTTTTAAGTTAACCGTATACAAATCTTTAATATTAACTTAAAGAAATAAAAATCAGTTATAAAATATAACGAAAAAGAATAACTTGAATAATAAGAGAGATTAATAATTCAAATTTACTTGAATTACCCGTAATCCGCTTTTTCTATTCTTTCTGCCAAGCTCAAGGAGTTACGTGTTCGACTTCCACAATTTTCGTTATCTTTAATTCCTCGTAATCTTAATCGCAAGGCGGACTATTTAGCCCGTTTTGCACGTTCTAGAGATTTAGATTTTAATTTTGTAAGAAACTCTCTCCCCATTTGGATTACCAATTATGGGGACATATTCAATTAAACGTTTAGGTTGACAAAAAAAAAATTTACTTGAATTAATACCAGATTTTAAACTTGAAAGATAAAATTCAACTAAAATGAGTACAAAGTTAAATAGAAGCTTAAACAATAATAGGAAGCTTAAAAATAACTAAAAAGAAAAAAAAACTAATCTCAAAAGAACTAATATCATCACAGCAACCGTCTTCATAAAAATCAGCATCATCAGTTATCGGAATCATCATCATCGTCACTCATATCTTTACATTCATAATCATCGTCGCTTTAAACCACCACAATCCGATCCACTCGAACAAACCATTTCGATATCATCAATCAAACAACCACCACGATCACAACCTAATTTTTTATAATTATAATATGTTTGGATATAGAGAGAGAAGGAGAGATGTTAAATACTCGTGTTACCTTTAATGAAAATATTAACTTAAATCTCGATTTTTTATTTTACTATATATAATTCTCGATTTTTTTAGACAAAAAAAAGATATAGAGAGAGAAGAACAAAGACACATAACATAATTAGAAAAATAACAAAAAAATAATTGATGAAAAAAACTATTTAAACGATTAGAAAGATAAATAAACCATGTTTACTAAAAACGACTGCAACTTTTTCAAGATATGGTGCCCGGGAAGTATACCAAATCTGAAAATAATAAAACAAATCAGATCTTTGTTTAACGCAAGAAACATTAATAATTACTAATAAGTTTCAAAAAGATAAAAATGAATAGAGAAGATCATTTTGGTATACTTCTTAATTTTAATATAAACCCACGAAACCTACAAAATATAAAACAGTAACACGAAGTTAATATAAATAGAAGAAACGAATACTACAAAATCAATCAAAATTGTTAAGAAGAAACTACATAAAAGTAATTCTAAAAAGGAAAACAAATAATAGTTAAGAAAAAACGCAGTGATGAATGAAGATATAAATAGCAAAGAGAATATTTTGTTTAGGGTGATTTTGATTTTTGGCAAGAAGAAAGAGAGGATTTTTGAATGAAATCTACAGAACTCATCGAACCGGTTCGATTCAAGCCTTGTTTCTCTGACCAATACGTTATTAGAGCCTTAACCACTTGCCTGAATCTTTTCCTGTAAGTAGGAAGCTTTGATACGCTCCGTATAATTCCCATCATCCTACAAAACACACGCAAGTTTCAGTAATCAAAGAAGCTATTAAAGTTTAACCTTTTCTATGTTCAAACGTTTTGAATCTTTACCTTCTGCTAATTCCTTGGATTTGAGCAGCTCGAAGGTTTTCTTGAAGCGTGTAACCGCGATTATCCCAAGCTTCTATCCTTTCTTTATGGTTTCCAAAAAGAACAATTTTCTCTAAGTACCTAACTTCACTTTCTCCAAGTTTAATCACACGAATCTGATCTTTCAGTACCATCATTGGATTAAAGATCCAGTCCAAGAACTTGTCTTCCGGTCTATTCAAATGTGTCACTTCCGAGCCATCAAGCAAAAGCACACCATGAGCACCAGCTTTAATAGAGCTAAGCCATGTATGGAGCAAAGCGTAAGAAGGAAGCCCGACATTGATAACCGATGATTCGTTTCCGTGTTTCCCCTTTAAAGACTCGTAAAACCAAGGTAGGGTTTATCTTTATTAAAAAAAAATAGGGTTTATCAATTATACATACGATTTATATATATCTAAAATATAAAATTCAAAAACAACCAATTGGTATATATCCATCAGTGTTCTAAAATACGTTATACGCTAGCCGGGCGGTGGACCACCGTATAGCGTATAGACATATACGTGGACGTTTATGCAAGGTATATACGGTGGATATTTTTAGTATATATACATATAAATATACAAATATATTATGTTTTAATAGGTAAGAGGAAAAGTATTATCATGAATTCTATAAAAAAAACTTAAATAATTTACATTAACATAGTAGTTTTAATTCAAATAGTAAAATGACATAGTTGAAAAATTGTTTTACGTAACAAAAAATATAACTATTTCAATTATATTTTTGGAAAAAGGTCAAAAACATTTTTTTATTTAAAACTTTTGGAAAATATACGTGTCGAAACGGTATATTTGATCAATTAGTTATCGTATACACAAATAATTTTTTTTAATTTAAAAATACGTATAGCATAAATACGGTATGGCAAGCCACTGTATAGCGCCTGGACGCCGTATACGCGGGTACATGGACCGTATTTTAGAACACTGATATCCATTAGCCAAGCAGAGATTAAAATTTTATTATAATTAAAAAAATCGAGAATATTATATATAGTAAAATAAAAAATCGAGATTTAAGTTAATATTTTCATTAAGAGTAACACGGGTATTTAACACCTCTCTAATAATATTATGATACTTTTATTTATTTTTTATAATTTCAAGTTTAATACATTAAGTTGTAACATTATAAAAAAAAAATTAGGTGATTGACCTGCACCGGATGCGGGGATAAAAAATTTTAGGAGAATAATTTAATTTTATTATTTAGTAACATAATTTTTTATTATTTATAAAATTAAATATGGGTAATTGTTAGTTTTTAAACTTAAATGCATAGGGAAAATTAATATGTATATATATATATATATATATATAATGATTTGAGCATAGCCATGAAAATACAGATTTTTTTTGTTTTATAAGTTTTGTATATGTGTTCAAATAAAACATAAAACGATAGATAATAATATGTAATTTTCGTAATTAATGAAAGAATGGTTTAGTATACTAAAACTTGTGATATAGTGAGCATGAAAAATTTGTAAACTATGAATTATCTTCGTTAAGTTATACTAAATATTTTTGTTGGTTCTGACATTTATATAAACTTTTTTAATTGTAGTAATTATTAATATTTTTTATTTCTTCTTCTCAGTTTGTTTCTTTTATGTTTCTTTTGTCATCTTTATTTTTTCTTTTTTTCTGATTTTGTTCTTTCTCTTCTTTTGCTTCTCTTTTTCATTGGTTTCATCTTCTTAATTTATGTAAGAGATAATTACTAGAATGACTTTGGAAAGTAGGCTAATTACTAGAATGGCTTTGTCAAATCTGCAAACTTGACACAACTTCATAAAAGACTAATTAACCTTAGTAAGAATTTTTATTAACAAAACTAGGAAACAAACCCGCGCGTTGCCGCGCGGTAAATAAAATCTTTTACTACAAATATAACTCTTTGATACTAATGTTAACGAGACCATGAGTCGATAATCTGTGAAAAAATTGACAAAAAAAACAAAAGCAAATCATTTGTAAAAGTAAACGATTGATAAAGAAATCTAACAATTGAGCTAACAAATCATTTTCTCTGGAAAATGCTTTCAAATGTAATGGCTGTTGTTTCGATACTAAAGCACAGAGGAATCATTCTGGATGCGCAATGTCGACGATGTTGTTCTTATGAGGAATCCATCAATCAACTTTTCTTTGAATGTTCATATGCTTAAGCTGTTTGGCGCAGTTCGAATATTGTGAAGCTCTCTCTTCTTGCTCAACAATCGGAATTTGCATTTAGCAAAAAAAAAAACAATCGGATTTTGCAAAATTTGGAAGAGTAGGAACCTTCTCTTATACCAAAAACAGAGTAGTGAATGGAAAGATGATTACAAGAAAGCGAAACAAGATGCAGCTGAATGGATCTCTTGCAACGACGCAGGACAATGGCAACGGCCACCAAAAGATTTTGTCAAATGCAATTATGATTGTAGATTAAAAAAAGACGGTACGGCATCTGCTATGGCATGGATTATCATAGATTTTTCACGTTTTATCTTCAATCAGGACAAAGCACAGGTCGAGTCTGGACCACAGCTCTTGAAGCAGAACTACAAGTATTGTTAATAGCCTCACAACATGCTTGGATCAACGGATACCGTAGATTAATTTTTGAAGGTGATAATCAAGTAGTGGTGGAATTGCTCAATGGAAGAACAAAGAATTTTGGTCTTTACAATTGGATCACTAATATTCAGTATTGGCAAAGTCGTTTTCAAGCATCAGAAGTGCGATGGGTTCAGAGGGGAAGCAACAAAGCTGCCGATATACTTGCTAAAAGTATAAATCCTTCTGATTCTTTTATCTTTTATTTCTATGTGCCCTCAATCCTTGTAACATCATTACATGAGGATCATCTCAGTTCATATCAATGAAAAGATCTAACGAGTAAAAAAAAAAAAAACAATTGAGCTAAAAGAGTATGCATTTTAATTAGAATTTTCATACATGCACCCATTCTTACTGAAGTGGATCTGCCCCTGCAAACTATCATAATCTAATCCAAATTGCTTGAAACAACACAATCGTACTGCACATTTATATGTTACGTCGCAGGTGTTACACGTCGATCGAGTGATAGTTGCAGCTAATATACTTTGGCTATTCTATTTTTTGTATACATCGAGCTAGAAATTTATCAGCTGCCTTATCTTCCATGTTGTTACCTAATAGATATTTCCCTTTATAATGTAAGAGGATCACATACCCTTATAATTAGGAGCAGGGGTGGGCATTACGGTTTAATTTCGGGATTGGTTCGGGTTTGGTTCGGTTTGTTCGGTTCTAGTAAAATAGTAACCAAACTCAAACCGAAGTAAATTTGGTTTAGTTCGGTTTAGTTCGATTTAGTTTGGTTCGGTTTGGTTTTAGTTCGGTTTGCTTTTATTTTGGTTTTTTAAACTGAAAAAAACATTTCAATGATACGACCAATTTTCTAAAATAAAATATGTAAATGCAAACTAAATACCTAAAAGAGAAAAATCATGTGAAATTTAAAAAAAAATCAAACTTTGATATAGATCACTATTTCGGTCTCTAATACAAAGAAAAAAAAATATAATAGTTAAAAGTAGAGAGAAGAACAATAAGATTTTCTATGTTTATGATTAAAGTTAAATAATTAAAGTTTTAATACGAAGAACTATTTATACTGAGAAAATAAAAAAGGAAAATAAATAATCAAAGGTGTCTAATAGATCTAATTTTTAAGAACACATCTATAATATTATTTAAAATATAATTAACTAATTAAATACAAAAGCACATTGGTTTATCGGTTTGGTTCGGTTTTTAACCGAACCGAACCGAACCATTCGGGTTGAAAATAAACTCAACCAATGGTTTGTGTATATATTTTGGTTTGGTTTGGTTCGGGTCGAGTTTGGTTGGTTCAGTTTGGTTTGGTTCTGTTCGGTTAATTTGCCCACCCCTAATTAGGAGTAACTGTCAGACCGCTAAAGATTAATTTTAGGAAAAATAATAGATATACCTTGATTTGTGCTAAATTTATGTAATAAAGAGAAACGAAAATCACAACATAGGCAGCACGAAAGTTTTGCCAAAGTTCCGCTTACCGATTCGGAATTGGAATATCTTAGAAGCTTCCGGGAGGTCGCTTTCATGTCATTTCCGAAAACTTCTTTCAAAAACATGTTCGAAGCTTATGATTCCGTTTTGGAAGCTTACGTTTCCGTTTTTTAAATATTGTATCGTAAATAAATATGAAAGGTAAAATTATTTTTGATGCCTCTCATTATAAGAATAAAACAAAACCGAAAACTGCTTTAGTATTTTGACATTTTTATACACTAATTTCGTCTTTTATCTATAAATAATCTTGTTTAGAAATAGTGTTTTAATCATATGTCTAATGTTAGAAGTGATTAATTTGATTAACTGAATGCGATTATTTTGAAAGATTTGAGTTTGTTGATTACAACATAGAACTTGAAATTTGAGGATATAGAGATAGTTATTTAAAATTTTGAATATGAATCATATTATTTCAAACTATTCATATTGAGTTATATAAAAATGTATTGAATTTGTGTACTTCTTAATATTTTTTAAATATAATATATATCAAAATATATACATGCTTATATGTATATACGCTTCCAGCACGTATCCGCTTCCTCATTTTTTTTAAAAATTGCTTATGCGCTTCTATGCACTTCCGCTTTCACGTACCCGATTTCGATTCCATGCAACATTGATCACAACTATTAAATGGAAAAGGGGTTCCTTATGTAACAGTTTAGAAGCTAGATTATTATGATATCATAGACAATTTGAGAAGAGGAAATTAAAACTCTCCTAAACATCTTAGGTTCGGACTAAACAGTTACTAGACAAATTTTCATTAACTCGAACACGAGAAGAGAGTAAAATAGAGTGAGACAAACTTGTTTTTTTACTCACACATGTAGCAAACAAAACCATTCCCATGCCTGATATTTTCAAATACCAAGTAAACGATTTTTTGTTCTTTGACGAAAGAGAATCCATAGAAAATAGTGAAAAACCCAGAAACAACAGAGGAAATCTTTGCAAATTCAACCTCCTTTATTTTCCCAATCTTCTCAAATGTTTTCTTTTTCTCTTTCGAAAACCAATTCGAAATCTTGTATAACCTTTGATCAAATTGAGAAGAGGAGATTAATCTTTACTAAACCTATTATCAGATTGAACTATTACTAAACAAAAATTCATCAACTCAAACATGATAAGAGTAACATAGAGTGAGACCAAAATTGTTTTTCTTCTTGCACTCATGTAGCAAACGAAACCATACCCGTACCTAATATTTTCAAGAATACAAGTAAACAGTTCTTTGTTGTTTGACTTTTTAAAACATTTTTATCAACCATTTTAAACTAAACACAACCAAGTGGTTGACAAAAACGATTTAGATTTTTGTTCCAATATATAAGTACAACTTTTCATTTCAGTTTTGAAAAACCACGACTCTCCATTTAATCAAAGAAATACTAAACTTTGATGACCCAAGCTTATGCCAATTTATCTTGGAACTTGGCTTAAGGTCCCATGTCTATGTTTGGCAATCTATCAATTCCATTCTATATACGTCATTGCTTTTATCTACATGTAGAATTCTTCTTTTTTTGGAATATGAACTTAAAAGCTTTGAGCAAGCCAGAGTTTCAGTCATAGCGGACCTCTCTAAGGAGCTCCCTAAATCGTTTCGATTCAAATCCAGAAAAGGTATTGATGCCGTGGTGGAATTCAGTTACCCTTGGCTTCCAGCCCGTTGTGTTTTCTGCACAAATTGGGGTCACAAGAGTGAAGATTGCATAAGTGGAAAAAAGATGAAGGATAAAAACAGGGGAGGGGAGGAAACAGCAACTCCGACTGAAGTCATGGTCTCGGAACAACCAATGCCACCGGAAGTTTCTATTCCAACACAACAGACACGGGAGGTTTCGACAGAAGAATGTGATGAGGTACGGGGTTTAACTGAAACTGAGGTCGTTGACGTTGAGCAGGGGGAGATCAAATCAACGCCACAACCGGTAATCGCAGAAGGAAAAAACATTGCTCCTGAGGAAGGGGGCTGGAAAACAGTTTCACCAACAAAAAAGGGGAGACAATCTCCAAGGAAGAGGATGAGGGCAGTGAAGGAGATGAGGAAAAAGAAGTAACAGGGGAGGCGGCCTCAATGATTTCTACAGGTGAATTAGAAAATGATAAAGTTCATGAACTCGGAGATGTGCCAGTTCAAGAGGCATCAATTTTTCAATCCAAGAAGGCTCGACGTAAGACGGCTCGTGAGCAGGCGGCATCTAGATCGTCTTTACCAAGAGCTTCAAAATCAGCACATAAAGTCATCCATGGATCGGGTCCCCAGGAAGGGGGTAAACGGTCCTCTCAATCCAAACAATAAATGACTGGGTTCTTCTGGAATGTGCGCGGTCTAAACAAATCTACAAAACATTCCATCATTCGACAATGGGTAAACAAAGGCTCATTTAACTTTGGATGTGTGTTGGAGACTAGAATTAAGGAATCACGTGCGAATCGAATTGTTTCAACGGTGTTCCCGCTTTGGTCTTTATTATCAAACTATGAATACAATCCTTTGGGTCGTATTTGGGTCGTCTGGAGAGATGACACAAGAATGACTCCGATGTTTAAAAGTGATCAAATTATCACTTGTTCGGTTCTGCTTCCGGGAAGCATCGAAGAGTTCATTGTTTCGTTTGTATACGCCTCTAATTCTGCGGAGGAGCGAAAGAAGTTATGGAAAGATATTATACTACATCAAGATTCTCCTATTTTCCGAAAGAAACCGTGGATTCTATGTGGTGACTTCAATGAGACGTTGAGAGTGGAGGAGCATTCCAATCACTTGGTGGATCCGCATGTATCTACGGGTATGCGTGAATTTCAAGAGGTAGTTCGCTACTGCTCATTTACGGACCTTGGTTACATTGGTCCTCTCTACACTTGGTGTAATAAACGTTCAGAGGGATTGATATGTAAGAAGCTTGATAGAGCTATGGTTAACAACAATTGGTTAAATGAATTTCCCAATTCCTATAGCGCGTTTGAAACAGGTGGTTGCTCTGACCACACTCGATGTCGCTTGGCATTGAAACCGCCAATTAGAGGAGGTCGAAAACCATTCAAATTTGCCAATGTGATGGCAAAGATGCCCCAATTCGTCACAATGGTAAAGGAATATTGGGAAAAGACAGAGCCTCTTTTTATCTCAACATCCACATTATACAGGTTCACGAAAAAATTGAAGAATCTCAAACCGGTTTTAAGATTGATGGGCAAGGAGCAGTTAAGCGATTTGACGAAGCGTACTAAGGAAGCTCACATGAATCTATGCGCGAAACAAACTCAGAATCTGTTGAACCCAAACCCCCAGGCGGTTGAAGATGAACAGGAGGCTTTCAAACATTGGCAACGATTATCAGATCTGGAAGAGGAATTTCTCAAGCAAACTTCTAAAGTTCATTGGCTAATGGTTGGGGATCAAAATAACTTTTACTTTCAGAAGTCTTTGCAGATACGACGGATGAAGAATAACATCAAAGAGATTCGCAACCCGAGGGGAGAAATACTCACAGATGGTGAAGACATTAAACTAGAAGCCGAAAGATTTTTTAGAGATTTGTTGACGCAACAGTCATTACAATTCAAAGGTATGAGTGTGGAGGAGTTGGAGAACATTATATCCTTCCGATGTTCCGAACTAGATTGTAGAATGCTTATGAAAGAAGTAACAGCGGAGGAGATAAAGGGAACTCTCTTCGGTATGCCAAATAATAAGTCTCCAGGACCCGATGGATTTACAACAGAATTCTTCAAAGCTACTTGGGAAATAAATGGTATGGAATTCGTTGACGCAATTAAATCTTTCTTCATTAAGGGATTTCTACCTAAAGGGTTGAATTCAACCATTCTAGCTCTTATACCGAAGAAGGAGACAGTGATTGAAATGGGAGACTTTAGGCCTATATCATGCTGTAATGTCATCTACAAAGTCATATCGAAAATTCTTGCTAACCGACTGAAGAAGATGTTGCCACATTTCTTCACTCAAAACCAATCCGCTTTTGTGACGGAACGATTATTAATGGAAAATGTTTTGTTGGCTACCGAGATTGTCAAAGACTACCATAAGAGTTCGGTCTCCCCGAGATGCGCAATGAAGATCGACATATCAAAAGCGTTTGATTCGGTCCAATGGCCCTTTCTAATAAATATTCTAACGGCTTTGAAATTCCCCGAGACTTTTGTCCATTGGATACGACTATGCATATCAACGGCATCGTTCTCAGTTCAAGTTAACGGTGAGCTTGCTGGATATTTTGGGAGCAAGAGAGGGTTGCGACAAGGGTGCTCTCTTTCTCCTTATCTTTTCGTTATATGCATGAACGTGCTCTCGAAACTAATTGACAATGCAGCTGCAAATCGTTCATTCGGATATCATCCAAAGTGCAAAAGTATTCAACTCACCCACTTGTGTTTTGCCGACGACCTAATGGTATTTATGGAGGGGAATAAGAGATCTTTGGAGAGTGTATTGCGCATCTTCCAAGATTTCGCAGGACAATCAGGGCTACAATCAGTGTTGAAAAATCAACATTATACCTTGCTGGAGTTCCAGAACAAACACAACATGATATGCTAGCTCGGTTCCCCTTTGCTTTGGGAACACTTCCGGTACGTTACTTGGGATTACCTCTGACAACAAAAAGAATGACCCTTACAGATTGCGCCCCACTACTTGAGAAAATCAGGAATCGAATAGGAACTTGGACAACGCGATTTTTATCTTATGCAGGTCGCTTGGAGTTGATCAAATCGGTCATCACAAGCATATCAAACTTCTGGATCTCGGCTTTTCGCTTACCAAATGGATGCCTAACGGAGATCGAGAAACTCTGCTCCGGATTCTTGTGGTCAGGGCCAGAACTAAATACAAAGAAAGCAAAGGTAGCTTGGAGAGAAATATGTCTCCCCAAGAAGGAGGGAGGGCTTGGATTACGATCCATCAAGGAATCGAACCAGGTTAGCTGCTTGAAGTTGATTTGGAGAATCGTCTCTTCAACCCCGTCTCTATGGGTGAAGTGGGTGAAGCGAAACCTGTTGCACAAGGAGAACTTTTGGTCAATTAAAGATAATACGAAGGGAGGATCTTGGATGTGGAGGAAACTACTCAAATACAGGGACAAGGCAAAATCACAACATCGCATGGAAGTAAGGAATGGAGAAAACACTTCGTTCTGGTTTGATCATTGGTGCTCTATGGGTCGTTTACATGACATCACAGGACCACGGGGAACTACAGACTTGGGAGTGCCGATAACAGCCACTGTTGCATCAGTTATGAAGAGTTCACGTCGGGCTAGGAAACACAGACAAGAATCGCTTCAACTTATAGAGGACGAAATTGTAAAACTAAAGAAAAAACAGAGGACCACGGAAGCAGACATCTCTCTTTGGCGAGCAAACAATGACACATTCAAAAGGAAGTTCTCCACAAAAGAAACATGGAATGCTTTTCGACAGCCACGACCGCAAACAGATTGGTGTGGAAGTGTTTGGTTCAATTACGCAACCCCGAAATTCTCGTTTCTCATTTGGTTAACAAACCTAAACCGTCTCAGCACTTTGGATCGATCAAGCCGATGGAGTGATGGTCAATCAACAGAATGCGTTCTCTGCAACCACAAGGACGAAACAAGAGATCACTTGTTCTTTGAATGCCGGTACTCGACTAGGATTTGGAAGAACATTGCGCGACCGTTCATGGGAAGAAGATTTACAACAAGATGGGAACAAATACATGAGTTCATCAACAGGTCTAACTTGGATCATATTGGGAATTTTCTTCTCAAGTATACACTCCAATCCTCGGTCTACCATATTTGGCGAGAGCGTAATGGCAGGAGACACGGAGAGCCGGCAACACCATACGATCAACTACTCAAGCAAATCGACAAAAATGTAAGAAACCGATTAATCTCAATTCGGACAATGGGCGACCAACGCTACGATGATGGGTTGATTCAATGGTTTGCATCGCGGATGATGTAATATAAACTTTCAAATTTCAAAAACCCTTGGTGAAAACCACTGTAAAAACGCTTTTTTTGGATTCGAATAAATTTAACATTCCATTCAAAAAAAAAAAAAAAAAAAAAAAAAAAACTTAAAAGAAATAACATATGAAGATGGAGAACTTACTTTTCAGGCTCATTTTTCTCCTCCATCTCAAAATCATTCAATAATGCCAACTCAGTATCAAATTCTCCACTTTGACCACCTTCTTGCATGCGTAAGCCTCTCCTCTCACAATTTTACCTTACAGCTATAAACTTCCAATTATATATAATTGTGTTATGCATCGAAAAAATAGTACTGCTTCCATAAGTGAAATTTGTCTGTTTATTTCTAAAATGACTAACAACGTTACAACGATATATTACACTATCATATTTTCCGGAAAGGATCACAACAACACTTTGAGAGCCTAATTAGCCAATCAATCAAATATGAGAAATAAGAAAAAAACCTTGAGCCTGAAGAATCAAAATCATAAACTCAACGTTTAGCATCGTGAGGGTTATGTTGGAAGAAATAAAAACAATAAATACACCAGAGAGAATTTCATAGGCTCCAACAATTGACGTAGATACAAAAATAAAACACAAAATTAACAGTAAACTGAAATAATGTTTGAAGATAATTAAGAACCTGCGTTTTTTTACATTAGTCAACAAGAGAAAAATGAGATTACGGAGAGATGATGGAGAAATTCATTAGACAACGGAGAGATGAATGACACGGTGGTGAGAGAAAAGGTGTTGTCACAGCCAGTGAAGAGTGTCGCTGAAACCAGTCGCAATCATCGCTGGAATTTGCAGCGACAAAAATGATGTCCATTAACAGTCACTGCATCACCGGTGGCATCATTACTCTTCACATACTTGCGTTAGAAGAAACCCAAATACGAAGCATTCTTGTGTCAGCCGACGCTAGTCG
Organism: Arabis hirsuta; assembly: GCA_964056655.1. Lineage (NCBI taxonomy): Eukaryota > Viridiplantae > Streptophyta > Magnoliopsida > Brassicales > Brassicaceae > Arabis > Arabis hirsuta. The sequence continues at coordinate 27,349,563 of OZ053309.1, read as the reverse complement.
CAGCGATTCCGAAAAGAATAGGGCCAAACTATAATGAATTTTTGTTAGTCAAAATCAACACACATCAATCATTATGAGGAATAGGAGAGAAACGGATGAAGATATCTAAACCAGGAGTTGCAAATTTGGAACGGAGAGATGAGGCTATTCGGTGTAAGAAGAACTGCTTTGCAAACGGATGCGTCTGTTAATAGCATATCAGAACAATCAATAACCACAAAGAAGAAACATATAAGAAACAAATCTCCACAAAGAAAAAGAACAGAACCCTTTAGTAATTGTTGGAAGAGAATAAAAGAACAAAACGAAATCTAAAAAACTTCTCTTATTCTCGACAAATTTACATGACTACAATTGACACACTTATATAGATGTAAAATAGACACAAGTGAAGAGTTGTGTCTTTTACCCCTTGTGACCTTTCTTCTTTGACAAGTTACAACTTTTGCATACTCCCTCACGTACATGTATTATGTTATAATACATATAAACTCAATTATAAACTAACCCTCCTCCTTAATTGAGTTTCCGTTTCACATTAAGATGCTTTAGTTGTCCTTAGTCTTTGGTTTCTTTACAATATACCAAACCTTCTTCTTCTCGATCATTCAGCTACTTCATCCATGGCTTCTCTCCATTCTCCAATTTCAGAGGCTTTACCGTATGAGCTGAATCTTTTCACTCCACCATTTGCGAGGTCTTCACTCCTCGTCTTCTTCAAATGTCACCATTTTTGACATCTTCTTCTTAGCCTATGTGTTTTCATTGTTTTGCAATTGACACCTTGTCAATTCTTTCTTCTTCAGACATTGGAACTCTTGGGTTATCTCTTACCTATGAGCCTTCTCCATGTCTCCATCAAGTCTCTCATGGACTTTCCTCACGTCTCCTTGACGTATCTTCTTCAGTTATCTTTGTAACCGGTTCCCATTTCAGACATTGGAACTCTTTGGGTTTTTTCTTACCCGCGAGCTTTCTCCATGTCTCCTTGAAAGTCTCTCGTGGACTTTCGTCACATCTCCTTGACGTCTTAAGTGTGAATCTTCTCCACGTCTTCTTCGGTTATCAGTATAACCAATTCCCGCTCCCTTTTCCTCTTAGGTAAGCAGCCTCTTTCCTTGCTTGGTGTCTTCCTTTGGTCACCAGCCTCGGATTCCTTTGTCTTGTTTCACTTTATGAACTATTTGTGTTCTCAATTTCATCGGGTGATGCCTTCTCCGCATCCTTGTTATACAACCAAGACGTTGTCGTATAAAACTCCAGATTTCTCCTTTCACAACTCCATCTCCACATCCGTATTCTCCATTGCCTTTTGAGAAAATTTCATATTTCCTTCATCGTTTTTGGAGCCTTCTTCTTGAAGGTATGGCTTGTGAATGGTTGTGAAGGTTGATGGTGCTCTGTCTTGTCACCACCATCTACTTTTCTCCGGTTTCTCACCGTTGATTGTCGCCTCCATATTTCTCGCAGCCTTTGATCTCTTAATTGATTTTCAACTTTTCTGTGAAAACTCATATGTACCTTTGTACATCTTCAAGTTTCCGTGCTCGATCCCTTCTCAATGTATCCCAAGCATCCTTCGATGTGATTGATGATGCTATACGAAGACATATCTGAACCGTGACGACCGTTTGCTTGCAAGCGTTCCATCGCCATCAACTGCTTTGTTGATTAATTCTTCCTTTGCTTTTTAATTTCAGGACTTCGAATGTTTCCTTCGTTTGTGTCGGTTCGCTCGGAACAACTTTTTTTCACCACCGCCCACAATTTTCTTGTATTGAAGATGATATTCTTCTTAATACACCAAAAGTTGTATTTGATTCCATCAAATATGAGAATCACTGTCACAACGTTGTTGCCCTAATCTCTGTTTTTTTTTTTTGCCCTCAAATTTCGAATTTTGTTAGACCAGAGAAGAGGAGAATCACTTGTGATGTTTTTACACCGCCTCTTCTGCTTGAATTTTGATGCAGAATTTTCGCTTGATAGTGTTTCTAGTGGCCCTTGAATTAATAAGGCTCTGATACCATGTTGGAAGAGATAAAAGAGAAGAAAATAAAATTTGAAAAAAAACTCTCCCTACTCTCGACAAGTTTACATGACTACAATTGACACACTTATATAGATGTACAGTACACACAAGTGAAGAGTTGTCCCTTGTGACTTTTAAACTAAATAACTACCTTTTTTCTTAGACAAGTTACAACTTTTGCATACTCACGTACATGTATTATATATTCATGTCCACATTTGTAAATGTATTGGTTGTTCGAAAAGTTTGTGAATGATTTGACTTCGAATGCGCAATCTCTAGCGAAACAAACACTGGAGATAATCAAAATCAAAATCTACAAAAGACGAGACATGAGAAAATAAAATAATGAAGTAAAGAAATATCAAAAGAAATACCGAATATGTTTTGTGTTTTTCCCCTTCAATCCTAATGCTGATAAGCATGTAGCTACATCGAATCTGCTTCCATTACAATTGTTTCCCCTTCAATAAAGTTTTTCGACAGACTCTTTCACAAATCCACTCCGTCGTACTCCACCTCCGACGCCGATGAACTCAGATCTCATCACTTAAAACAAAACTTCCTAAATTATCGATCCGAATCCATCGATTTTGTGTTTTTTGAACGTTTTAGATTTTATTCCAACATATAAAAACAAATAAACACAACTTTTCGTTACAGTTTTGAAAACTCACAACTCTCGATTGAACATACCTGTTCGGGGTTTTTACAAAAATACTTTGATCTGAAGAAAATAACCATCAATTTTCCGGTCAGTGTGTTTCACTTTCTAATCATGAAGTCTAGTCGACTATATTTTAACAAATCTGACAACAAACTTTTCTAACCCAAACAAGAATCTAACAAATTTGAATCCAAAATCATTGAAAACTCTCAACAAGAATCAAGTACGAGAATATTGGTTTCTCTTGAAAAAAATGAACCAGATCTGAGTTGATAAACGAAGCATAAATCTAGAAAAATACCCACCGCTTACGAACAGTATCTGAGTGATACTAAAATCAAGGCTTTATCAAAAAAAATCTCGTCGGGAAAATCAAGAGAGTATCAAAACCCTTGCCTTTGTGACTGAAGACAAATCCTCAAACCCTAAGTAAACAACTTTATGATGAAAAAAGCCTAATACATCACATCCGAATATGCAATCAAATTTATGATGAACCTGATTTTTTTTTATGTTCCTCTGTCTTTTGTAAAAACGAAAACCAGAAGACCGAGAAAATCAGATATATCGAAAGTGTGTGTGTGTGTGTGAGAGAGAGAGAGAGAGAGAGAGAGAGAGAGAGAGAGAGAGAGAGAGAGAGAGAGGCCTTTAGTTCACCTGTGAATCAACAACGGCCGATGATCGGAGAAGCGGTTAATCAAAGAGAATAAGAAAATAGAGAGAGAAAAATATCGGAAGCGGCCGAGTTTTCCTCGAGGATGATGATGGAATCTATCGGAAGTTGTTGGATGAATAAATTTGTGGAGAAGATCATGGATTCCCTTTATATAATCTGCCATGGGTTATGTGTGTGAAAGGTTGTGTCTTTACACGGCAACCATTGCGTTTGTTTACAAATTTCCGAAAAGACATGCCTAACAATGACATCAGCTTTTTATTTTTAAACAAATCTTGACCATCCAAAAAAAATAAACAAGAGATATGAACCGTTAGATGAGATTTTTTTTTCCTATAAAAAAAGGTGACGTCATCATTCTCAAAAAACTGTTTTCCTATTATATATAGATTGCCACTGCAAAACCTAAAAAAAAAGAACAGAGAACAAAGTTTTATAAGATATTTGCAGTCGGGTTTTGTTTTTCACGCATCATCTTCTCCGCCTAACACACCTCCGCGATTCCGGCGAGGCGAGGCGAGGCGACGACAGTCACGGGTAAGTCTTTCTCATCTGTTGTTGTTAGTTTAACCGATTTGGGGAGATGACGAGGCTAATTCCGTTTGTTCGATAGGTCTTGTTTTCTTGGCGAGGCTAATTCCGGCGACTGGTTTTGGGTTCTCGTTGAGTTTGGGTTCCCGGCGAGTTTGGGTTCTCGGTGAGTTTAGCGTTTCGAGTTAGGGTATATGAATTTTGGTTTTCATTTCTAGTTAGGGTATATGAATTTTGGTGTTCTCAAAATCTGGAAACCCTAATCTGCAATAAATTTTGCAGATTTCCTTCACCTTTGACGGCGAAACCGACGGAATCGACGGTGGTTCTGGTGAGAGAAGTTGTTATTTTGTTGTTTTAATTTTTTGCTTGACGGTAGACTTATTGATAGTGATGGTAGACTTATTCTTAGTGATGGTAGATTTATGTAAAGTGATGTTTAAATTTTTCGTTTGATGGTAGACTTATTCTTAGTGATGGTAGAATTATTCGTAGTGATGATAGATTTTTTAAAACTGATAGTAGATTTTGATGGTAGATATATTCTACTTGATGGTAGATTTATTGATATTGATTGTAGATTAAATTTTTAATTTCATGGTCGATTTATTTCTACGTGATGGTAGATTTATTTTAATTGATGGTAGATTTATTTGACTTGATGGTAGATTTATTTCAAGTGATGGTAGATTATTTGAACATGATTAATCTTATCCATTGTACAGAAACGGTGTCGTCTTCTATTCTGCCAAATGAGTATCCGAAGAGAAGGTATCCGGTTGGAAAAGTACCATTGCTTAAAAAAAGCATGCATCATAATTGCCAATTGGGAGACTTTGAGAAGGTGTTTGAGGCTGTTGGGGAAGATGTTTACAATGATATAATGAACAACCATGGAGTTGGAGTAATTCTGAAGCTGGCTTCATGGAAGATGATATGGGTCGGGAAGATTGTTGAGGATTTGGTTTCGAATCAATTGGCGACGGTGACGATTGACGAGTTTTGGTCCGTGATTGGTGGTCGTCCTTTCTTTCTTCAATCTCCACAGTTGGGGGCGTGGGTGTGGGCAGGGGTGTCACACAATCGAATCTTGTCCTTCTTAAATTGTTGCAAAAACCCATTAAATTGTCTTGAATTTCCAACAAAAATTGGTGGTGTATCTAGAGGTAAATCTGCCAAATACTTCTTTGACAACATGTAACTCAACTTTACCTCAAAAAACCGTTGATCCAAGCCAAAATCCTCATAAACTATATCAAGGAACTCGTCGTAGGAGGTTGCATGATCTGCTCCTATAACTCTACACCCTTTTAAGTTGTCAACAAAGAAGATCCATCGATTTTTCGGAAAACCCCATCTACCACATACTAAAATTATTTGTTCCATTGAAAACCAACCCAATTTTGAGGTTCAAGCAAAGAGATTCGACAAAGCAAAAGAAGAAGCTATGAGAAGAAGCTATGGCGGCCAACCCTAGTTCTTCAGCCTCGTTGAAGCTTTTTCTTGAAAATGTTTGGTTCATTTGAGGGCAAAAACGACATTTCGCGTATACTGTAAACAAGTCTACCACCTACCACAACAAGTCTACCACCACTACAAACAAGTCTACCATGTCACTACCTGTAAAAATCTACCACCTACCACAACAAGTCTACCACCACGATCACAAACAAGTCTACCATAACTCAATATAGCCAAACAAATCAACCAATACTATCAATAAGTCTACCGTAACCAAAATTAACTAACTATACGACAAAAAGTCTACCATAAGGCTTATTCGAATCACAACAAGACTATCATAACTGAATATACAAATCTACCATCACTATAAATAAGTCTACCATCGCGCGAAAATCCATAAGTCTACCGTCACCAAAATTAACTCTACGACAAACAAGTCTACCATAAGGCTTATTCGAATCACAACAAGTCTATCGTCATTCAACATTCACAAACAAGTCTACCATAACTCAACATAGCCAAACAAATCTACCAATACTATCAATAAGTCTACCATCGCGCGAAAATCGATAAGTCTACCGGTACCAAAATTAACTCTACGACTAACAAGTCTACCATAAGACTTAGTCGAATCACAACAAGTCTATCGTCATTCAATATTCACAAACAAGTCTATCGTTACTGAATATAGACAAACAAATCTACCATCACTATAAATAAATCTACCATTACGCGAACAGCATAAGTCTACCGTTACCAAAATTAACTCTACCATAACTGTAATAAATTAAGGTCATTTTAGTAAAAATTTGAAAAGATTTAATAAGTCTACCATAAAGACAAATAAGTCTACCAAATTTTAAAAATCTACCACAACGTTAAACAACTCTACCATCGGGCTAAACCAGAATTAAGTCTACCACCACTCAAGATAAGTCTATCAGATATTATAAATCTACCACAACTATACATAAGTCTACCATCGCTAAACATCAATAAGTCTACCGACCAAAAAATTATATCTACCATCACTACAAATAAGTGAACATTAAGTCTACCAGTACTACACATAAGTCTACCAAATCTTATAAATCTACCACTACTATAAACAAGTCTACCATTGCGCGAACCATAAATAAGTCTACCACTACTACTAATAAGTCTACACTCAGCAATAAATCTACCATGACTATAAATAAGTTTACCGTCGCACGAATCATCAATAAGTCTACCAATCACAACAATAAATCTACCACAACCACAAATAAATCTACCACAGAAAAATAAATCTACCACCACTATAAATAAGTCTACCACTACTACGCATAAATCTACCGTTACTACTCAATAAGTCTACCACTACTTTCAATAAGTCTATCACTACTATAAATAAGTCTACCCCTACTATTAACAAGTCTACCACTGCCTGAACCGTAATAAGTCTACCGACCACTTAATAAATCTACCACAACTACAAATAAGTCTACCGATCCCAATATTAAGTCTACCAGAACTACAAATAAATCTACCACATTTTATAAATCTACCACAACTATAAATAAGTCTACCATCGCGTTCACCGTAATAAGTCTACCAGACGTTTAATAAGTCTACCATAACAGAATGGTAGACTTATTTCATTTTGGCGGGAAAAAATTTTGCCCTCATTAATGACAGTTTCGTAAATACGTTTTTTTTCTTCAAAAAAATGTTAACATAGGAATTAAAAAAATTTCAAGTCCATTCTAGTAATATTCAAAAATAAAGGACATTCTAGTCCAAATCTTTGCTTAACAAGGTCATTCTAGTAAACCTCCTTTATCTAATTTCTATTTTTTTATAATTTGTTTTTGTCTTCTTCATCTTTATGCTCTTTGGCTTCTTAATTTTTGTTAACTTCTTTCTCCTACTTATGCTAATAATTTTTATGTTTTTTGTAGAATTGTTATTTGGGAACAAAACTTCTAGATTTTGTTCTTTGTTCTTCTCCAACTTCTTCTTTCCTTCCTTCAGTTTTTTCTTCGTCTGCTTTTCTTTAATCCGCAAAACTATTTCATCAAAGAATTCAAAAATCATGGATGATCACTGGATTTTCCAACCCTTTCTTCTTATTGAAATATATTGCATGAGTAAACTATACCAAATCTAACACGTTCGTCACTTAAAAAGAGAGTTAATACATTTAGTGGTTATATTTATTAAATCTAGGAGTGATGTTATTCCCATTCATCCCAATATCATTTAGAAATACATTTAATCGGTTTATAGTTTCATAATACTATTTATATCACATATTAAAAGGTTCACGAGGTCAAAATCTTTAGAGAACGAGTGCTCACATGATAGGATCTTCATCCTACGCTCCTCATTAGACCTTGGGACAGGTAAGTGTTGGAAAGGGACGCGGCTAAGGGTTGAGACGGGAGGGGTAAGGGTTGGGACGAAACACCGGTGCTTCCAGTGTGGATAGCCACGACCCACGACCATTTTTCTTTGAGTATGCATTCTCCGCAAGAATTTAGAATTCTTTTGCCTCAAGGTCTGGTCTAATCCTCCAATGGATTTAAATGATGCAATTTCTTAGATCAATCATATTAAGTCTCAAACACAAAATATACTACTGCTATATGAAGCTCATTCTCTAAACAACTGTACTCTATTTGGCGCGAAAGAAATGCTTGAATCTTCACCGCAATCTCACTACCTTCAACAACCATCATGGGACAGTTTACTCTCAATTCTACCATGCAACGCAACATTACCATCTTTCTTTGAATCGTATTTTGTTGTATTATATTACATTTTGATTACTAATATATTATTTGGGTATTTTTTGCTTTTTTTAAAAAAAAAAAAAGTCTTTTTCAGTATTACTGTACTGCACTAGTTATAATGTATTTATGTAGCTGGCAAAGTTTTGAAAAACATATATATTTTCAAATAGGAATTATTAATATTCAAATGGTTAAAAAATTATTTTATAGTTTCACATTCGTTATATTTTGGCTTGCAATATAGATAAGATTACAAAAAAAAAATAGAAAACCTAATTTATTTTAAGTCAATCACTATTATTTATTTACAAAACAAAATTCAGTAAAACCTCCATAAATTAACACTCTATAAATTAAAAATCTCCATAAATTAATAAATTTCTCCGAACTTGAGTCGGGCCAATGTAAAAATTAACAAAATTCGATAAGATAGTAAGATAATAATTTTTTTTTTGAAAATTCATGTATAAGATATAGTCCCAATAATAGTATAAATTAATAATCATATATAATTATGTATATATAAGTATAATTATGATAATATACTAAATTATGGCTTTAGTGTTTTTTTATTCTACTTATTACATAAAAAAACTTTGTAAAAATGAAACTTAAATGTGTTCATTTGCAAAAATACCACTAATTATAAATTTATAAAGCTTATATCTTAAAATTCTAAACCCTAAAAAATGTTTTGACCCCGTAAAACCCCCTAAACACTCAAAACTAAACCCTAATACAACATAGTTAACCCAAACATAAATTATATAATAAAAAAATAATTTTGAAAAAGTTACATTTTTGTAAAGATTGTGAAAAGGTGTCATTTTTGTAAAGTGGTACTTGGAAAGTGGTATTTTTAAAAATTTGTCAAAAACTTTTATGATTGTTTTTTGGTATCCAAAGCTTGTGAAAAATTATAGACTTAATAATTATTTTTTACACATAACTCTTTGCAAATGTATCATAACATATGTCGTTCTTGACTTTATCATCAACAGTAAGAATAATAATCATGTTTTCTTCTAAATTTTGTACTTAGTAACATGTATCATTTTTATATGGATAGTATACTATGATATTAACATTCATTCTATTGTGAAAACTAAAAGTATAAATCATAATTTTAAGTTACTGCATATTATTTTTACAAATGGATTTAATTAAATTATTTAATATAACATTTTCGATTTTTTTAAGAGAGTTATTACTTAAAATAGATATTTTTCTATAAATTAATAATTAATTTATCGATTAATTAATATTTCTCTAAATTAATAAAATTTCAAAGTCTCAATATTATTAATTGATAGAAGTTTTACTGTTGGTTGTTTTTGTCAAATATAAATAATAAAATATTAAATAAATTATATAAATAAAACTGTAGAAGAAACGAAGAAGTTTTATTAAACAAGAACAAAAAAAAATTGTTTTATCAATTATATAGAAGCTTTTGGGCCTGAGTTATTGAGCCTTACTTCTGATTTCGATAATAAGCCCAAATTGTGTTATTGTTTTCCTTCTTCATCATTATTATGCTCTGTTTCTTCTTCTTCTTCTTTGTCGTTGTGATTGAACCATCATCTTCTAGCTCTAAAACACCATCATCTTCTTCTTCTTTTTCGTTATTCTCTGAACCATCATCTTCTCAACTCTTCTTGCTCTAAAACGCCATCATCTTCTTCTACAATGGACATTCGAAGAATCCGTAGTATGATATTATCACCTTCTCCAGAGGCACAATATGGAGGGCACGCTCTCGTTTCTTGGCTCAAGTATTATTAACAATGGTGGATGGGGAATTTCACTCTTTGAGATGTTGATTGGCTTCGTTTCTTTCTTGGGAGGTGGACTCTTCTTCATGGTAATCAGACTACTAATGCCACCAAATTTTGTTCCAAAAGTGCATTTTTCTTGGTAGTTTCTCTTTATATTTTTTACTTAGTCCTTGAATATGAAGCGGATTGTCCGGAATTGAGCTTTTTATATAGACCGTGGCTGAAGTTAGGATCTCTATCGATATACTCTTGAAGAAATTAATCATTAGAGAGAGAAATCAAGCTCATTTCGATTTTCATCATAAAGTGTTTTTTCTTCGTCTTGTTTTTCGCGTTTTCAATCTTTAGTGAGTTGGGTCATATGTACGAGTTGAGTCCTCTTTTACGAGTTAATACATTGTAGTAAATAAAGATACAAAATTCTGTTTTCACTAATAATAAAGATACAAAATTCTTTTCATTAATTTCTCGCTCTTTTTTGCGATTTCTTCAGTTCGATGCTTGTGCGATTTCCTCAATTCGATCACTGAATCAATTTCTAGGTTTAGTATCTTTAGTGAATTTCACTCTTGGAGATATTCATCGGCTCGTTACTTTCTTCGGAGGTGGACTCTTCTTCATGCTAATAGGATTAGCAATGTCACCAGATTTTGTTCCAAAAGAAATCGTCATGTCACTTCGCTTGGTAGTTTTCCTCGTAGTTTATCATTGGGTTTTGGCTTATTCCTTGAACATGAAGTGAATTGTCCTATTCTCATTTGATTGGGAATCGGGCTCCGCGTCTGGAGTTATGATCTCCATCGATATATTCTTGAAGAAACTAATCGATTAGAGAGAGATCAAGTTCAATTTCAATTTTCATCATGAAGTGTTCTTTCACGTTTTCAATTTATAGTGAGTTGAGTCCTCCTTTAAGAGTTAATACATTGTAAAAATACTAATAAATAAAGATACAAATATTTTTAATACTAGTAAATAATGATATAAAATTCTTTTCTTATTTTTTAGACACAAAATTCTTTTTTTTTGCTAAATTGTAAATATCATTTATGAAATGAAAATTGAGGGTTACAAATTGTTGAAATAATGATTTTGATTCCACGGTAAAAGAAAAGATTTAAAAACATGGAAAAAAATACAATCGATACACATTCATGATTCTCCATAGAAAAATTCCGAGAAAGTATCGATAAACATCATGCAATTGCTAAGCATTGTGGAAGCCAGTGAAGAATAGGAAACATGAGAGGACAATGAAGTGCTCATGACGCTAGAGGAAGCATGTAATAACCAACGGGACCGAAGAATCGGCAAGCAAACCCAAACCCGTTTGCGAGAAAATTCTTTTTATTATTTTCTCGCACTTTCTTGCGATTGGAAATAACCGATAACCATTTCGATAAACCTCTTTGATATACAGGATTACGAGTGCCAGGAGAAGTTTGTGATACCTGCGGAATGAGTTAGTCACTTGTTACCAACAACATGATATCAAGAGAGTAAACGCCAAAAAGCCAGAATTGGTTTGTGATCCTTTATTATTAACTCTTACTATCATCACATTAATTTCATTTTCCTAATTCACAAAAGTAACGTTTAATTTTATTTGTTTATTTTTATTTTTTTAATAAACCCGGATCTTCGATCCATAATCTCCTCGGTGCTCGGGGCCAACCGTTGATCATACCACATTTAAGGCGTAAATCACCCATCTCAAATGAAGTTGAACTAACTAGTGATTTTGAAGATTTTTTTCAAGTGTCAAGACCACTAGGCCACCAATCACTTGGTAAAAAACAAAATTGGTTTTCTTTGTGTTTGCAATAATAACATGTAGAAGCAGTTTATATGAAGCATTTGAGAATTTTCAAATGAGAACGTATGGAATCAAAGCTCAAGTACACGAAACACCTGAGAAAAAGAAACGTTGGTGTGATGGTGTAAAGTGGCCATGTAGTAATTCATTTTTCTGTGTATTTGGAAACTTTAATTACGGAAGTGTGTATAGGACTTTACAATACGTACCATTTTGGTCCATCATGGACCCTTGGATCAAGACAGAGTCTTTATACCTAAGAGAAAAAGGGGAAGCAGACACTTTTCTTATCATTTCGCAATTTGTAAAGTTTTACTCTTGACTCTTTTATTTTCGTTTTTCTTTATGGATGTTTTTTTTGTTATCTAGAAATTTTATTTAAATTTGAAAGATATAAAGTGGGTGGAATTAATTAAAATTCCCAGAAACATAGCTAACATAATACAAGTCTTACCGGAGAAAAAAAAATCGTATGATAGAGGAGCTTATGAAACTACAAATACAAATAACTCGAAAAACTGCAAATAAACAAAATCTGCATTAGAGACAGACCAAAAATCGACTTTAACCCGAAACTAGGCTAATCACCAAAACCTACAACTACAAGCATTCTAAACTTCCGAAGAACTCTTGGACAAAGACAAATTGAGGAAGCTTAAGTGTAAAACCATCCAACCATGAATCTTCTTATAGTGATGAACGTCTACCTCTCCGAACTTAAAGACCTAGGTTTTTTATTACCGTAAGACAATGACACAAACAAATACATCAGGCGGCTTTCTAGATAGCGATGTTATAAACCGAATCTCGATAGAAACCAACGATAGGACCATATCCCTAACAGCGAAACACAAACTAACCGGATGCAGCCAAAATACTTAAAAAATCAATGTTTTCCTAGATTCATTAAGATTTCTTAAGATCTACCGAAAACATTATAGAGAATATTCTTCTCTCAAAGGGCTAAATCTTACCCTAATTAAGTAAGCTACAATCTGAATTAGACACCCTAAAACATTAATTGAATTATGTCTTGTGTTAAAATATATAGGTTTTGAACATTTAGCATTCGAGAGTGTTTCCAAAAGTGAGATTTTGGGACGAAATCAAGCATCTAAATTTATTTGAAGAGGAAAAAATCATTATCACATTAGGTCACTGGGCCAGCTGCGATTATCGACTGGGCCAGTTTTGGAATTTCTTAAAAATATTGGTTGTTTGGCTCAAAAGTTATTGCTAGTTTGCCCTAATCTGTTCCTTATTTATTATATATTATATATTAATCAACCTAAGGTATTTTAATAGAAGATGACCCAAAAAATACATTTAAAATGTATAGCCCAAACTCATCTTTCCAGTATTTAAATAATTTATCTAACAAGTAATGAGAAAAATATCTAAAGGCATATATTGCTCGTGTGTATATTCCTAACATAATAAAAAGAAACTGAAAGACAGAAAATAGAAAAAACCAAACACACGAAACGAAAACTCAATATTCCATCAAAAACGTTTCACACTCGTAAAATAATTGGGGAAAAAAAATCTGAGAAAATCAAGAAACTAAAACAATGAAAAAGTGTATTATTAAATTCTACCGAAACACAAAAAGCCAAAAGAAAAAAGAAAAAAAAAAAGACTACACATACACACAAAATGTGTATGTATATGTACGTAATAGAAACAGATCCAAACTTCAAACTCTCTCCGTCGCCTGAATCTCAATTTCTGATGGCTTTTCGCCGCCATTCCCACCACCATCTATTTTGGGAGTAGATTTGTTGCGGTATATGGCATATATTATCAATTGAAAAGCAGCCAATAATGTTCCAGTCGCATTGCTTGCCTGTAATTTAATTAATTAAACACACTAAATTAAAAGCCAAACAAAATTTTACTATTATCGGGGAAAAGTCAACTATTAGATCGAAATTAAAAAAATACTAATAATATAAGCTTAAACACTAAATTCCAAATTTCAAGCCCTAAACTATAAACTACCATTTCCAAGGAATAAAAAAAAAAAAAAACAACTATACTACAAAATTCCAAGCCGTAACTAAACCATAAATACAAAACAAAATTGAACTATATATGTTTCTTGAATATACAAGTGGGAACTTACAAAGACGTAGTAATCGAATATGTGAATGAGAGAGTAAGCAGTCCAGATTCCAGCATTAACGAAACACACCAAAGAGAGCAAGAATGGCATGTATTCAACACTTTTCGTCCTTACCACATCTCTCTGTTAAATCATCGAAATTAATTAGTATTAAAACAAAAGAAAGATAAGATTTTGCTAATTCAAGAGTAAAAAAAAAAAAGACTTACAATTTTCAAGCAAGGAGATGCATACATAGCAATGTTGAAGATATCACAAACAACACCAACGACTGTTTGTTTAGCAAATGAGTTTTTTATTGCGAATAGTGTAATGAGAACAACAGCCAATACGAAAACAATCTCAAGAGCTAGAAATCCCAAAATGTTCCTCTGCAAGTACACAATCAAAACAACATGATTTAACTTAATCAATCAAACCATATGCATCAATCAATCAATCAAAGATTAATTTAATTAATCACTTTAGGTTACTTACCCTCGCATTTTTCACGTGACCACAGTAGCAATAGTAGATAACTATAAAGAAAGCTTCGATTCCTAATCCAACACCATTAATGATAGCAACGAGAAGACTGTCTGTGTGAACCACAGGTAGACCGTAAAACACCCATAACATACAATTCAGAATCGTCGTTATGTAAGGAACGTAGGAAAATTCCTCCACTGATTTCTTCTTATAAATCCTCCAAAACGTCTTCCTATAATTATTAACCACCACATTATCAACTTTCATGTTAATCTCCAACTAATTAATTATACATTATCAACTAATTAGAAAAGAGGAATATATATTACGCTGGTGCGGCGAAGAGACCAAAGGAAACAATATTCCCTGCATTAAACCAGAGGAAAATTCGTTAATCACAATTTTTTTCTAATTAATCACAAATTTTGCTAATTCATCTATCTATGTATAGACAGATCCAATAGATTTTCAAATCAAAAATTACCAAATCAAGCTCAATACACAACAAATATGTGAACGATCGAGATAAAAAAAATCACCGATCGGATTCCAAATCAAATACAATCCGCCATTACAATCAAAGCTTATCGATGAACGATCGAGGTAGATAAACACCAATCGATCGATTCACAAATACATCAAATAACAAATAGGTAGAGCCGCCGTTATAATCTAGCTCAAACACGTAATATACATTTACATACAGAGAGGTTTCAGGTTCCGATGAGAGTTACAGGTACATATATATAGAACGAGTAATCAAAATCGGTTGTGAAATAGAGAAGAAAGAGATCGTTTACCAATGATTCCGAGGATGGTACGGACTTGTTTCGCATCAACCATTGTGAAATCGAATGAAGAAAAACAGAGAAAGAGATTGAAGAAGAAGACGAAGTGTAGAAGTAAACCTAATCGATAGAGAGAAGAGAGCGTTGGGGGCTTTAATTTGCGTGTATATGGAATCTATATATATAGAGAGAGAGATATATATATATATATAGAGAGAGAATATAATAATAAATACTAAGGATCAGAGAGACGTTTGAGTCAAGGAGTCAATATTTTCCCAAAATCTTGTTTTTAGTTTGTTACGATCTCTCTTGCGCAACACTCTCTTAATTATTTTTTATTTATTTTCTTTGACTAAATTAATAAAGGATAATTACCTTATTACTGAGTAAATGCTTGTTCAACGTTTTAAATTTAATGCGGTTTAATGTGTTTTTAGAAACTTATCTTCATTTTTATTCGGAATCTGTATTATCCAGATCATTATCCAAAACTAGTAGTAGTAGATTTTTTTTTTTTTTTTTTAAGTTTGACCAGTGATTATCTTAAAACACTTGAAATTCGCATTTAATGTAATATCTAAATCTGCAAGTAAAGAAAAACGTAAGTAATTTATATCTGTCTAATACGTTTTAGATAACATAAGATTTTTTTTTTTAATAAAATCCAAATAACTTACTTGTTTTCCAAGTTTTATTCAGAAAAATATACGAATGTTATCTTATTTTTTTAATATAAAATATAAAATCATTACCTTATAATGTACTTTCCTTTTTTTTTTGGTTAAGGATATTAGTATTATTTATATCTTTGAATATGGAAACTCAAGAAAAGCATAATAATTATTTAATTATTTATAATGTTTAATTATTTGATCGGCCGACAAAAAAAAGTTTTGTATGGATCGTAATAATATTTGAATCGTATGGATAAATTTTATATCAGATAAATACGCCGTTTTATAAGGATTAAAACATACAATTAATTGTTGATTTATTTTAATTAATCTCTTTTTGTTTTGGTCAAAGAATACCATTTTGAATGAAACAAATTTTCAGGAATAGAGTTTTCGATTACGTCCGTACTATAGTTTGTTACCGCCACGTCAGATATTTGTTTCTGGAATTAACTTTTTAGGTCTTATTTTTCTAACTAATTACGAGAAATGCCATCAACAGCACAATTCACAACAAACACATGCAGAATCTACTAGCGATGCCGTGGTACTTGCTCTCCACGTCAAATTAACCGGATGGTTAATTCAACTCTTATACCGGTTTTAAAAATCGGTTCCGGTTTAACTGGTAAATGCAAACGTTTTACCTTGAAAGTCAAATTATTTTTGGTTATCTGTGGAATTTCAGATTTCGACGACTGGTATTTCCATAATTACAAAAGTAATTAATTCATGCAGAATTAGATTTAGTAACTTTTTACATTTTTAAAGCAAAACATTTATTGTGGTCAAACATACGGATACACAATCATGTATGTACATTCTTCTCTAATGTTTTTCACCATATCCATTATATTCGTATAGTTTACCCTCAAAACACATTAGTATAATTGTTGGAAGTGCATTTTCAGTCATTAATCACACTGAACACTATATATAACATTATGCAAAAAATTTATATATATATATATATATGCAAAAAAAAAGAAATTTTTTTAAAAATGCCACTTTTAAAATGCCATTTTTCAAAAATGCCAATTTTTCAAAATCTTTGAAAAATGCCATTTTTTCAAAAAAAAAATTTATTATATCATTTATATTTGGATTAAATTTGTTGTGTTAGAGTTTAGTTTTAAGGGTTTTAGGGGCAAAACATTTTTTAAAATTTATAATTTTAAGATTTAGACTTTAAAATTTCATAATTAGTGGCATTTTTGCAAGTGGACACCTTTAACTAGTGGTATTCTTGCAAATATATACACCAAAAATGGCAGTTTTGCAATTGACTCAAAAAAAACACCGAATAACACTCACTTAAAATTGTCTTAAACAAATCGTCGAAATATTTTTATCTTGTGTGTGAATTATCAGACGAAAGCATGAAATTTATGGAATTTGAGACGTTTATAATGGAGAATTGACGGTGGAAAATAGTTGTGTTAAACGTACTCCTCTATTTCACGAAAATATAATATGTGAATTTTGATAAACGCTTGAAGTTATAAAAATTTGAACAACATTAGCCTATCAAACTTTTTCCATGTCACTAAAATTCTCTTTGTTTAGCTTTTATGACCTGTTTAAAGTTTTAAGTTTCCAAAATATGCTGGTTATATATAGAGGGGACGAATTACAAGATAGTACTACATATTTGAAGACTTTGAATGGGTTAGTTTAATGGTTGGAGGAGAAGAGACAGTGGCATGCATGGCGTGTGGTTAGTGTTAAAAGCACGATTTCTACGATACACTCGTACAATTTATAAATTACTTGTAAAAGTATATCGTAGAAATCGTGCTTTTAACACTAACCACACGCCACTGTCTATAATTATACGACATGGCAATCTGAATAATTACAATTAAATAATAAAAATAGAGACAAAAATTACAACAATTGATGTCAATAATGAACAAAAATAGTTTGTACTACTTTTTTTTTGTTTTTTTTTGCTAAAATATAGTTTGTACTACTGTGGCGAGATGCTTTTCTTTAATTATTTAATTGTCTGTAGTGTGACAAATTTGATGCAATCAAAATCCTATGATAATAAATGTACAATCGACTGTTTTTGCATCATTCAAAAACAAAAGTTAACGAAGCTAGCAACTACGTTGCACTCTCGTACTTGAAGAAAACAAAAGAGTAGAAGTAGGTAGTGGAGGATATTCCTTTATGTGTAATTTTTGGAGTGAGACTCGAGACCTACCCACAATTCTTAACCGGTAGATTTGATGTATTTATTGTACAAACATGGGCCTTGTAATATTCTAATTGGCCCATTTAACCAATAAGTCCTAGCATTTGGTGTCCGAAAAGGCTAAAACTAAGCGACTAAAACAAATTTCAACCATTTTAGACCAATGACATTTTTGAAAGATACATATACAATTATGCCTTTTAAATAATATGATATTTGTTTGGTTAAAGGAATCTAAATTTTTCAGCGTATAAAGATTTGATTTTTTTTCCTGTTTAAAGCTAATAATGTTGATGGTTTGTTTGTAATATTTCTAGTCAAATTACTAACTTTTTAATGCTTCTTGCTTGTAAAGAAAAAAAAACCCAAATATTTTCATCGGCTAGCTATATATTTCAACATTTTGTGAAGTAGAAAAAACAAAACCTCTTTCAACATTCTTTTTTGTTTGTCTTTTATTTGTGATTTGATATAAGAGTGAATATATACTAGTAAATATATTCTTTTCTTTTTCGAGTAGCTTTTATAAATTTTCTTCTTCTAATAAATTATTCGTTTATTCTTCATAATTCAAATTGTTCGAACCTCAAACCGCGTTAAACCGTGTTAAGGGCAAAAATGTAATTCCATTCACATTTCAAACCATCTATAAATAGAGTCGCCACTCTCACTTCTAAACTTTACTCGCCTCCTACAAATTTCATAAGAAGAAGAAAAAAAAAACATTATTTGCATTTTACTCAGATGAAGATTATGATCTTGATCTGAATTTTTTTTTTTTTAAATAAAACTATGAGATTTTGCATCTGTCCATTAGTAACTCCGGCGAGATTGTGGACGACGAGTTTCTTCCGCCACAAATTCATGATTTTCTAACGAATTGTTTTTTTTTTCTCTAATTTCAAATCCCATTTTGATTCCATAATTTAGGTTTAAATTTCATCTTTACACAAACCCATTTCATTTGATTCCGGCAAAAGTCTCAATGGATTCCAATTACGATCAAGAAGCGTTTCACGGTAAATCAATTTCGCTTGAGAATCTCCTTCTGGTTCTTCAAGGTGATAATATTAATAATCTCTGTTTCTTCTTTCGAAATTTCGAAAAAATTGGTGACTTTGTTACTAAATCAGGAACAAAATCGACCAATTTATCAAGAGAACTCAATAATCAATCGCCCGAGAAAAAGCGCAGACTAACAATTGATCAAGTAAGTATATATGACGCGGAAAATCGAAAGATACTCGCTGGTTCGAGTTTTTGATTGGTTTTGGTTTCTTGTTCTTTGAATAGGTGAATCTGTTGGAGAAGAGTTTTGAAGAAGAGAACAAATTAGAACCAGAGAGAAAGATTGAGCTAGCTAAAAAGCTTGGATTGCCTCAACGTCAAGTAGCTGTTTGGTTTCAGAATCGAAAAGCTCGATGCAAGATTCAGCGAATCGAAAGAGATTACCATATTCTCAAGGCTTGTTACGATTCACTCCTTGCAAAACATGAATTAGTTATCTCGGAGAATGAGAAACTCAAATCTAAAGTAAGCAAGCAAAAACAAAAAAAAAACTCCCACTTTTACGCTTTCTTAGATCGAAAATTTGAGCTCAGTTTCTAGAGATTTTCTTGCAGGTCTTAACTTTGACTGAGATGCTTCTTCCTGCAACAAACCATACCCAAAGAAATTTCCAAGACAAGCTTAACTCAAAAGGTGATGATGAAACTATGAGCTCTTCCACAGCTTTTATTCCATTAATAAACGGCGATTACCACACCAACATCGATGAATCATTCGGCTGGTGGGTTTGGCCATCGAATCTTAAGTGAAAATCTGAGAATCCGAGATCAGTATATATAGCACAAGAGACTTAGTATTCAAAGCTTCTTTGCTAAACATGGGCAAAGCTTGGATAGTCTTTAGAGAATAGTGTTAAAACAAATGAGCAAATAAGAATGGTAAAAAAAAACTATTACCATCACTATTTCATAGTATAAGATATAAATGGATCCATCAGAGAGTAATAATCTTCTTTTTATTTATATAGATATAGATATTTATGTGCAATCAATCAAAATCTAGAGTGGGTAATGGATTTTATGTAAGAGTTAAAAAAAATAAAAAGAAGAACATATTTGACCCTACAACAACCAACATAAACCATTAGAGCCAAAGACTTTTGAAATTAAAGCCTTAAAGGTAATTTGGTTTATACAAGATTTCATTTTTGTTTTGGTTAACACAAAGAGCCAAAAAAATCTTAACCACCACTGACTCTTAACCTAAACCAAAGACTAGATTGTGTTTGAACACAAGTCAAAAGTTCTCATTTGCTTTATATCCATACTTGAGTGTATATCACTTAGAATTCCAGAAACTTTAAAATATTAAAAAAATGTAAATCGATTATTAAAACATGCTGTATAATCTAGATATATGTATTAAAAAAAAGTTAACAGTGAATTTGTTGAGTGTGTAAAGGAAAGTATATGGAAAAGAGGAAAAAAGTGAAGAAAAGAGAGGCAAAGATAATAAAAATAAAGCTAAAGCATACTAGCATATAAGTCTTTTTGAATCCATTATTGTTAAGCATAATTAATGAATTTGATATTGTATGATTAGCAAGCATAATGCAATTGAAGTTTTTATAAATCTTTTATAACAATATGGTACAACAGATGATTCTGAAAGCCCCCCAAATATAATTCAGTAAACACTAAATATCGATGATTTCGATTGAAAATTGAGCAAAAGATACTACCTTTCGTCGTTCTCCTGCTTCTTATGATCTTCTTCCATCCATGGAAGTTTTGGAAGATCATCGACGTTAAGCGATGAAGAAGGCAACCTTCTTTGAGCATCTGAAGAGAACTTATCTTTCTTTGGCCATAACCAAATCTTCGAAACCGAAAAACTTTCTCCTTTAGCCACACTATTGATCTTTTTCTCTTCTGTTGACAAATTCCCCGTCTGCTGCTCGGATTCTTTGTCCTGAGGTTTCATACGCCGTTGCCTATTGTTACAAAACGGGACTTTAAGCTCCGAGTTACCGAGTATATACTGATACGAACCCATCGAGAAACATCTCCTTGCATCTAAATTACTGCTACTAGTCTCTCCTCCAGCAACAACATCAGTACCAACATTATCAAGCCTCTTAAATTTCCCCAATCTAACCGGCAAAACGCCTTTCTCAACAACGATCTCTTGAATCTCCATAGTCTTCTGGCTTCCATTCTCGGTCACACACTCTTCGTCTTCTCTTATATCATCGAAATCAAACATCGGATTCTCCATGGAGAAACCAGGTGAAAAGAGAGTACCACGACAAAGAGGACAAGTCGAATTCGACTGAAGCCAAGTATCTATACAGTTCAAATGAAAAGCATGGCTACACATTGGCAACAATCTCAGCTTATCTTTCTCAGTAAACTCACAGAGACAAACCGCGCAATCAAACGGCTCTTGACCATTACCACCACCACTACCAACAATCTCTTTATAGTGAAAAACAGGTAAAGCATCAATAAAAGCTTGATCAAGACCAGAATCATTAAGATGAAAAAGTTGTTGAAGCTGTCTTTGAAGAGCATCACTAGTTGAGATCTCAGGGTATCTATTAGACCTCGAAGAAGCAGCAGCAGCAGTAGAAGAAGAAGAAGGATGCTTAATGAGAAACCTAACTAGTAAATGAAGAAGCCCAGAAATGAAGAACAAGACAGCTAGAATCACAATTACAAATAGAACCGCCGGGCTGATTTTGTTACCGGACGGTGATGAAGTCGCCGGAGAAGGAATTGGGTCTTTATATAACGGTGGTGGGTATGCAAAGTTACCATCTTTTTGCTCAATTGCAAATCGAACCCAAGACATCTTCAAGATTTGGGTTTCTTTTTTGTGTATGAACAAAAAAAAAAAATTCAAGATCTCAATTTTCAAGATCCAGAAAAAAAAAACAAAAACAAGTCCAAGTTAAGTGGAAGAGTTCAATTTCTCAATAACATCAACAAAAAAAAAGAAAGCAAAACGCACCTAAAAGCTCTCAGATTATCAGAACCTTAATCAAAGATGGCTTTTTTTCTTTTTATTTTCTTCTTCTTCTCTGGTCAAATTAACAGAGGAAGAAGAGGGTAAAGAAACTCTCTCTCTCTCTCTCTCTCTCTCTCTCTCTCTCTATCTGTATTTCTTTTTCTTGAGCTTTAATGGTGGAAATAGAAAACCCGAAGAAATTGGCAAGTGATTTTTGTAAATTTTCGAAGTGCGAGGCAAAGTTGGAAACTTGGAAAACAACAAGATGGAAATAAAGTAAAAAGCTTTGAAAATGAAAATTAAAAGAGTGGCTTTGAAAATGAAAATGAAAATGAAAAAAAAAAAAAAAAAGGTAGTAGATTTGGGTCCACGTGCATAGATGAGCGAGTTGATGTCAGATGGTCAACTTCTAAGACAAAAAATGACGGTTTCCTAAGTTTTTGGTTTTATATGGATCCGTACCGGGCCGAATTAGTCAGCCCAATTCTCTCATCGAAATCTGACCGTTGGATCCACACACTTGAGAAAGCGTCTTAACATAACTAGGTGGGTGGATAATTTTGGTTTTGTTTCGGTTTCATTTTGTCATTTTTTGTTTTCGATTTAGGCAGCTTGTAAAAACACAACCTCAAAATACGATAAAACAAAAAATTTGGATTATCTATTAAGCTACTGAGAGATGAAGAGTCGGAGACGAAAGTTGAAATAGAATGGAAGAATAACGTCGAAGAGACATATCGTAAGGAAATGATTTTATTGCGCATATCTTGCTAGAATGTTAGAATGTCCTTTTCTAGATTCATTTAGTACATATATTTTTTACAAATGCACCAATTATACTATATATCATATTATTTAACTCTCTTAATTCTATTTGATTGGAATGTTATGTTGTTTGAATTTGGTGTTCCTTTCTTAATCTCTTCATTTTTTCAGCTCTTCCAACTAACAGATATATGAGGCTCATTTTTGAATATCTATTCCGTTTTTGGGGCCTCATTTAGCAAAAGTCACGATACTAATTTAAGTCAGCCCATTGGACATGTTTATTCAGGATATCGCGAATTGGACCTTATTCTCACGTTACCACGTTGTATGGTTGGTCTTACTTGTCTCAAATTTGATTTTTTTTTTCCTATGATATAGGATTTCGTATCAATCCGGAATCCGACGCCAACATTTCATATTATTACGTCAAATAATTTTAGTAGTCAAACTCGTTATAAAAATTGACGAAAATTAGAACAACAACAACAACAACAATTCTAAATTTTAAAAGTTAAAAATTCAACCGATGAAAGTCCAAAATGAAATTCTACACTATAAATCCAACAATTCTTTTCCTACAAATGCACCGTTATCTTCAAAATTCAAATTTAGGAGAAAAAATGATTTGAAAGTATAGTTATGTGAGCTGTAAACCGTGGAAAAATAGTACTAAAAGTAGAAAATTTAAAAATTCAATTTATTCGGTTTGGTTTGGTTATACCAAAACCTGTTTGGAATTTGGTTTCAGGTTTTTCATTAAATAAACCAAACGCTTATAAAAAGTTATAGTTTGGTTTAGTTTAGTTTTTGATCCTAACTAGTCCTGGGTATAGTAGGTTATAGGTTCGGTTTGGTTCGGTTATAGATTATTTTGGTTATTAAATTTAAGATCTATATAGGTATGTACCTAATTTTCGGTTTGGTTTGGTATAGATATTTTGAATAAAAATCAATATAGAACCAAAAATAGTAGGTTATGGATTTGGTTTGGTTCAGTTTTGTTATTTAGTTTTATAATCTGAAAATAAAAAAATTCAAATTCATAAAAAGTGTAAGAAAACAATATTTTAAATAGATAAGTCATCGTCGTTATGGTTGGTTTCGATCTCTGACTTTTTTGAATTTTGTAATCTTAGCGAAAAAAAATTAAGAAGAGGAGGATGGAGACGAGTTTATAAGATCTTTTATGTTATTTTATTTTATTTCATAAAGAATGGTTTTAGATTGATTTCTTTTTTCTGTTGAATTTTTATAAAATGACAAAAGAAGACCGAAAGCCGAAGTTCCAAATTTAGCGATAAACAAACAAAAAAAACAATTGATTCATATAATGAGTAATTAACATAAACGATAATTATAAAAATATCACTTTTTGTATACACATTTACAATAATGTCATTTATGGGTGTTTATTTGCAAAAATACCGATAATTATAAATTTATAAAACTTATATTTTAAAATTCTAAACCCGAAAAAATGTTTTGACTCCTAAATCCTCAAAACTAAATCATAATAGAACATAATTAATCCAAACATAAATAATATAAAAAAAATAATTTGAAAAATAGTATTTTTGCAAAGATTTCAAAAATATGACATTTTTATAAAGTGGTATTTAAAAAGTGGTATTTTTTGAAATTTCTATTAATAATATAATAGATAATTATATATAACATCATTAGTATATATATATATGGGTAATGTTAATGTATATAAAATTTTTGATTTTTTGGTTAATTTATTAGATATCGGTTTCAAACTGAATCAAATCGAAAGCAATGAATGGCAAGGGTGAGATCTAGTGGGATAATTTATATGTATCTATAACCGACCAAACCACGTTTTTTTATTCGGTTTAAGTTTGGTTTTTCGGTTTTGGTTAAAATGCTCAGGGCTAATCCTAACGGTTGGATCAACAATCTACACTTGAGAAAGCGCGTCTCAAAAACCTAACCGTTGGATCATTTCCTTTTGACGGAATCATCGAGATGGGAACTCGCAGGGCAGGCGACGAGCTTCTGGCTCCGTTCAATCGCTGTTTACGATCGACATACGTGCGATTGTGGGTCATGTTAATTGAATCGAAGGTCAGTAATGATTTAGATGACAATTTCTGTAAGGTAATACGATTGCTTTTAAGCTGCTGATTTTGGGGTTTAATTTCTGTGGTAGGTGAAGATAAAGCTGAGCTGCAGTGAAGCATGGAAGACGAATGTTGGGTTCAAATACAAGTTAGGAAATTTGTCCAGCTCAAGGTATTTGGAGTTTTCTTGACGTGGGTCCTTAGTGTATTCGAACACGATTCTTGTCATGTTAAGTATTTGGTCAAGTTGGGATTTTTAATTATAGAGAAAGTCTCTCTCTCTGAAGAATTTCTTGGTTTCTATATTAAATAAATAATGACCATTTTTAGGCAATCGTGGTAGAGTTAAAACTCAGAGAATTTCTGAGATATCAAATCTAAAGATGAGAGGAGCAGGTGGAGAAGAGACAGTGGCTTGGAGGCGCTTTAAGAGAGATGTTGTGCCGTTTGTTGCAATGTTTGCGGTTGAGTGTATCACGGTTGGGTCGAACACACTCTACAAGGCTGCAACTTTAAGAGGATTGAATTTCTATGTCTTTGTTTTTTACTCTTATGTTGTTTCAACACTTCTCCTTTTTCCACTTTCATTGATCTTTGGAAGGTATTTGATCTCCTAAACTACTCTTTGCCAAGTATAAAAAAGTTTCAAAAATTTATCAACTTATTTTTGCATATGCAGGTCAAGTAGATTGCCTTTAGCCAAGTCTCCTCTCTTCTTCAAGATCTTCTTACTTGGGCTTACCGGGTAGTAATATACTACTGCTTCTAGATTTATGGACATTTCCAAATTTTCATTTTTTTTTAACTTGAGAAGAACAGGTTCATGTCGCAGATAGCTGGTTGTAAAGGTATAGAATATAGTTCTCCTACTCTTGCCTCTGCTATGAGCAATCTCACGCCAGCTTTCACATTCACCCTCGCAGTTATCTTCAGGTTCCACCTCGTTCTCTTACGATTCTGTTTCGGGAATATAGTTTGGACAATGGAAAACAGGGTGTTTCTATGCTAGTTATCAATACAAAATCTCCAGCCTTTTGTTTAAACATCACGGGTTTTCCTTCTTGTGTTCAGTGACTAGTAGTTTAGCACGATACCATTCAATGCCAATCAATAGTAGAGACTACAAAAAGCTTCTCATGCTTTTTTACTATGAATTACAATGTAAAATTTGGAACTACGCTTGTATTAGTAGTGCCCTCACTCTGTTCTGAGAAAAAGTTGGGTGGATATGAGGTCGGTTTGTTACTATCAATCTTAATTATCCGGTATGTAACTCTTAACTGGTTCTGTTTCCTTGTGTGACTCATAAAGGATGGAACAAGTAGTGTTAAGGAGCTCTGCTACTCAGGCTAAAATCATCGGCGCAATACTATCTATATCTGGTGCTCTGGTTGTTGTGCTATATAAAGGCCCAAAAGTTCTTGCTGCTGCATTTTTTACACCTTCATCACCTATCGCTTCGCTTCACCAGAATTTCAGTTCACTCGAGCCAAGCTGGATAATTGGAGGCCTTTTGCTTGCTTCACAGTATTTTCTTATATCAGTCTGGTATATTGTTCAGGTACAAACACTTTAGAAGCTCATCAAAAGACTTTGGGTTGTTGTAGACACATAAAACTTTTGGCTAAATGCGGTAGCTATATATGGTTTCAGACTCGGGTCATGGAGGTTTACCCTGAAGAAATAACCGTAGTCTTCTTCTACAACTTATTTGCAGCACTAATCTCAGTACCAGTATGTTTCTTTGCGGAAAGCAACTTGACTTCTTGGGTGCTCAAGCCCGATATTTCCCTCGTTGCTATTTTATACTCGGTGAGAGTTAAATCTTATAATCTGCTTCCATTACTGATGATGTTTTAAGCTCAGATTTGTAGCTTTGTTTCAGGGAGTATTTGTTTCATTATTCAGCGCACTTACCCACACATGGGGTCTGCATCTTAAGGGTCCGGTCTACATATCCTTGTTCAGGCCATTGTCAATTGCGATTGCAGTCGCCATGGGTGCTATATTCCTCGGCGATGCACTTCACCTTGGGAGGTACCATATCTCTCATCTTCTTCATTTCCATCGCGTTCAGAAGTTTTTTTTATCTACACTTAGAAACGTAGAACTCAACTCTAGGTTGTTGAAATGCTTAGTATCATGTATCTGAAGAGTTTTATGGTTTCTGGTTTCTATTATATCCGTCACAAGTCAAACCTGACCACTACATGAGCTCCCATATCTAGTCTTCACAGTTCCATGGTATATCGCTGTATTAACTGCAATATCCTTTTTTGAGACAGTAATAACCTATATAGTTTCGCGATATATGTGTTGTGAACAGTGTCATTGGATCGGTGATATTGTGCTTTGGATTCTACACTGTGATTTGGGGCAAAGCAAGAGAGGATGCAACCAAAACTGGTGCTGGTTCTGAGCATTCACCTTTGCTGCTTACTCACATCGTTGAAGATGAAGCCTTGTCCTTAAGATAGGATTTATGCAAGTGATAATCCTTATCTTTATTCATTTGTAAATGCGGGTGATAACTTGTCAAGTTAATTGAATTATGGAAGTCCCAAAAAACATTTTTCACTATACAAAGTTACCAAACGATAAAGTCTTCATCACAAAGATGTTTGGAATTGGATCACATTGCTCTTGGATTTGGCTCAAGTAATCGGTGTTACAGACGCGTTAGGCTAATTTTTTGTAACTGCGATTACATTAAATTAGTTTCTACTGATGGAGTTGCAGAATTTGGAATATTGAATCGTATGACAACAGCCAAAGCAAAGCTAGAAGTCTTGATCATTGGAGGACAATGTTCAAATGACCAAATCGTGTGATGTATTGATCAAGTTGAGATTTTGTTTATTATATATATTTTGATAAATCCACACTGTCTTCATTGATAATAGAGCTCTCTCTCTCTCTCTGCAACCTGAAACAAAGATTGAAGCGTTAGTCACAATGCAATAGATCTTACAAAGCAAAAATCACTTTAGCACCACTACTTCCTAATTCACCAAATTATAGATCCGAATTCGGGGTGGGCGTTCGGTTATTCAGTTCGGGTTATTCGGTATTCGGATTTTTTGGTTTCTATAAATTTGATCCATTTGGTTTTAAATTTTAATTTGATTTGGTTTGGTTTGGTTCAGAGTTTTTTTGGTTTTCGGTTATTTCGGTTATTTGAGATTAGATTAACTAATTTTAATTAATATTGTAAATATTGAGTATATTTTAATATGTTTTCTTGTATATTTAATTTAAAGTATTAGTTTTTAATATAAAATTTGATTAGTTTGGTTCATTCGGTATCGGACAATTCGGTTTTGAAATTTTATTTCCATTCGGATTATTTTATAGTTTGGTTTGTTAGACCTTGTACTCCCGGATACGAAAAAACGTTGATTTGTAAAAGATGCAGAACTAGAGAAAAGATTAGTGAGAGAGAGTTGTGATCGTGAATAAGCTTGTTCATCACTCTGTTTTTCTTTTAATTTATAGCAAAAGAGGTGCAGTTGTGACTTCCACAAATCTCTCATCACGTTGAGATGATTTTGACTTAGTGGAGAAAGGAAGTGGGATTTGGCTATATTTAGGGAGGAGGTGGATGCGTTGGCAAGATACAAGGAGGAGAAGATTATCTTCTTATCCACTTAACCAAGCCATTAAACCGACTCTACCAATCCGAGTTCGAAACCACAAATCGATTTGATCATCAAACCGTATCAAACCTCAACCAGCCCGGTCACATTTCTTATTCACACTTAACCACATAAATGACATTGCAAACATGTCCATACAATGACATATGAATATGTCATTCACGATCCAACAATCCCCCACATGAATAGAAATGACTCTAAACATATGCAGACTCGACTGACTCTATTACCTAAACACTAGACAGACTCTTGAGAGTATATACGAAAACTAACTGTGTCTGAGTTGGTGGCGTTTTTTCAGCCTTGAACCACTCATTGTTAATATCTGTCGGATTTACTTTGCCAGATGGTGAACATGATGTCTTGAACCATCCGGAGTTTAGTGTAAACCTAGACAACAGGTAACAACACAGCTTTGTTTTCTCGTAGAACGTAGTTCTCTATTGTGTTCATTGTGGCCTTGAACTTGCCTGGTTAATCATGAGTGAACTTGGAGAATATAGCATTTTTCTTCATTCTCCTAGAAACGGCCGCATTTCACACTCATAAGGTGATTTACCATCAACTTTGTTTGCAGAGGTATCCTGTATATACTTCATTGGTATCTCAAAGTTGTGGACTCAAATCATTAAAAGCAAAGCTTATCCTCTACACATACAGGAAGCACTGTTCATCATCCTAGGAACTGGGAGAAGACAGAAGTCTTTCAGTGCTCTTAGCAGATTTAGTTTGATTTAGTTTTCCCTTTGAACCTACATCATGGGATCTCCAATCATAGTAAGTTGGGTTTCCATCAAACGTCCTCTTAAGTCATAGGTTTTAAACCCATTCCTCTTGATGATTTTGCAACTTGATCTCGTGTCAAACCTTTAGTAAACGAATCTGCTAGGTTGTCTACTGACTTGATGTAATCTAACGTGATTACACCATTTGAGATTAGTTGTCTAATGGTTTTATGTCGTCTTCTGATATGGCGAGACTTACCATTATATAGGTTATTCTGTGCCCTAGCTATAGCTGATTGACTATCACAGTGTACACGAATTGGAGGCACAGGTTTCTCCCACATCGGGATATCTTCCAAGAAATTTCGAAGCCACTCTGCTTCCTCTGCTGCTTTGTCTAAGGCTATAAACTCAGATTCCATGGTCGATCTGGCCAACAGAGTCTGTTTGGAAGATTTCCAGGACACTGCTCCACCGCCAAGTGTAAAGATGTATCCACTAGTGGATTTTGAGTTTTTGGAATCTGCAATCCAGTTTGCATCACTGTATCCTTCCAAAACTGATGGTTCTTTACCATAGTGTAAGCCATGATTTTTGGTATAACGTAGATAATTTAATACTCTTGTTATAGCTTTCCAATGTTTATGTCCCGGATTACTAGTATAGCGACTAAGTACGTTTACTGAGTGCGCCAAATCGGGTCTAGTACAATTTGTTAGGTACATCAGACTTCCAATTACTTTTGCATATTCCACTTGTGACACCGCATCACCAGAATTTTTGGTCAGGTGGATTTGCGGGTCCACCGGAGTTTTTGCAGTTCCACTTGAGTAGTTTTTGAATCTATCAAGTATCTTTTCAGCATAATGGTCTTGGGATAGGGTTATTCCTTCAGATGTTCTTATAATTTTTATCCCTAGAATAACTTCTGCTAGTCCCATGTCTTTCATGTCAAATTGTCCTTTGAGCATATTTTTCGTCTGATTGATTATGTCTTTATTGCTTCCAATAATGAGCATATCATCTACATATAGACCTAGCAAAATATACCCTTTTGGAGTAATTTTGATGTATATGCATTTATCACATTCATTTATGCCAAATCCATTTGACATCATTACGTTGTCGAACTTTTCATGCCATTGCTTAGGCGCTTGTTTAAGTCCATATAATGACTTTACTAGTCTACAGACTTTGTGTTCTTGTCCTGGGATAACAAACCCTTCAGGTTGTTTCATATAAATCTCTTCTTCTAGATCTCCATTTAGAAAGGCAGTTTTTACATCCATTTGATGGATTTCTAGATCTCGTAAGGCTGCAATGCTTATGATCATCCTGATTGAAGTTATCCTCGTTACCGGAGAATAGGTGTCAAAGAAATCTGATCCTTCTTTTTGTCGGAATCCTTGCACCACAAGTCTGGCCTTGTACTTATCTATTGCGCCATCAGTCTTCAATTTTTGTTTGAAGATCCATCTACACCCAAGTGCTTTAAAACCTTGTGGTAACTCGGTTATCTCATATGTGTGATGTTGCAGGATAGAATCCATTTCACTATTGACGGCTTCCTTCCAATAAGGTGCGTCCGGTGTAGACATGGCTTCTGAGTATGTTTTTGGCTCTCCTTCTGCCAGAAACGCTTCTGCCAGAAAGGCTACCAAAAAATCATCCCCAAATGATTTTTCCTTACGAGCTCTTTTGCTTCGTCTAGGTTCATTTTCAACTTCTTCTACTTCATTTGCTGAAGTACCGGAAGTGCTTGCTTCATCTCGTTGTTCACGAGTTCGCTTTGGATTATTTTTATCCCTACACGGGAATATATGTTCAAAGAATGATGCATTTCTTGATTCCATAACTGTATTTGTTTGTATATCTGATATTTCTGATTTATGCACCAGAAATCGATAAGCACTACTGTTGTGTGCATATCCTATAAAAATACAATCTACAGTTTTAGGCCCAATTGTGGCCTTTTTGGGTGGTGGTACTGCCACTTTTGCTAGGCACCCCCACACTTTTAAGTATTTGTACGAAGGTACTCTACCTTTCCAAAGTTCATATGGCGATTTACCAGTAACTTTATGTGGAATCTTGTTGAGGATATAATTTGTGGTAAGCAGAGCTTCCCCCCACATGTTCTGGGCTAACCCAGATTCCTGCAACATTGCATTCATCATCTCTTTTAGAGTTCGGTTTTTTCGTTCCGCAACTCCGTTAGATTCTGGTGAGTAGGGAGCAGTTGTCTGATGTATAATGCCATTTTCTCTGCAAAATGCATTAAATGGTTCACTATACTCGCCTCCTCTATCAATTCTAACTATTTTTATAGTTTTCTGCAGCTGGTTTTCTACTTCGAGTTTATACTCTTTGAATTTTTCCAGTGCTTCATCTTTGCTATGTAACAAATATACATAACAATATTTTGTGCAATCGTCTATGAAGGTGACAAAGTACTTTTTACCGCCTCTAGTTGGCAAATATTTTAAATCACACAGATCCGTGTGTATTAAACCTAGAGGTTCGGTAGTTCTTTCAACTTGGGGTGATGGTTTTTTAGTGAGTTTGGCTTGTACACAAACTTCACATTTTTCTTTACTTGATTTGCATTTTGGAATTAAATTCATATTTTGCATTTTTCGAATTGTTTTATAATTAACATGTCCTAAACGTTCATGCCAAGTATCAAACGACTCAACCAAGTAAGCAAGAGGATTTTCATTCATTTGAGTTGAAACAACAGAAACAGAATCAGCTGAAGCTGAAATAGAAGCAACAGAAACTTTCGGGCAGACTGTTATCACAGACATCTTAACAAGTCCACCCTTCACAAACCCCTTACCCAAAAACACCCCACGCTTCCTAAGAATGAGATTATCAGACTCGAAATTCACAGCAAATCCATGCTTGCTTAGCACGGTTCCCGAGATCAGATTCTTCCTCATGTCAGGTACATGCTTGACGTTGTGGAGGTGAAGTTCACGTCCCGAAGTCAGCTTCAAAACCACTTTGCCCTTTCCTTCAATCTTCGACACGGCTGTGTTCCCCATGAAGAGCTTTTCCTCAGCCATGTTCTTCTTGTATATAGTGAACATGGTCTTATCAGAGCAGATGTGTGTGGTAGCGCCAGTGTCATAGTACCACTCCACTGGATTATCTTCCACCATGTTGGCTTCAGTCACCACCGCACACATGTCATCTTCCGTCAGATTTGCTTGAGCTTTCCCATTGGCGATAGCCTTTGCCTTGCTCTTGCAAACGTCAGCTTTGTGTCCAATCTTTCCACAGTGGTGACACTTTCCTTTGAACTTCTTTTCAGCACTTTTCTTCTTGAAGTTCGTGGAACTTAACGCTTTTAGAGATGCGAAGGTCTTCTTTTGAGGAGACATGAGTGTCCCTTTGCCTTTGAACCTGGCCGTTTTAGCCTTCTCCTCCGCCATATTAACATCGTGCCCCTGAATTTGAGCACCGTTACCATGAGCAGCCCGGTTGTTTGCCTCAATCTGCAGCCTCCGGACCAGTTCCTCAAGAGACAGAGCCTTACGCTTGAACGTGAGGTAGTTCTTGAAGTTCGTCCAACTCGGAGGTAGCTTCTCAATGAAGCTGTTCACAGTGAAGATCCCACATATCGACATTCCTTCCAATTCGATCTCTTGACAGATCCTTTGGAGAGCTTCCACCTGCTCCATTATTGGTTTGGAGTCCACCATTTTGAAGTTCAGAAATTTTGCCGTCGAGAATCTTTGTAACCCAGCGTCATCAGTTTTGTACTTCTTCTCCAAAGCCATCCAGAGTGCTTTGGAAGATTTTGCGTGACAGTAGATCTCATACAAAGGATCAACCAGACGGCCTAGGATCTGGCCTTTGCACACATAATCTCCATGGATCCAAGCTTCAACCGTCGCAAGTGTATAAGTGTCAGTGTTTCCCGGAGGAACCACAGGCCTATCCTCTTGGAGGTACTTTTCGCAGTTCAATGTCGTCAAAAAGAACAACATCTTTTGCTGCCAAGTTTTGAAGCTTTTCCCATCGAATTTATCCGGCATCAATCCTTGGGAGGCTGAGCTCGGCATCGAGGGAATCACAGGACCAGCCTCGTTTGGCAAGGTAAGTGGATGAAGACCAGCACCGAATAGAGCTCGGCGTGTTGTTTCATTTGATCCATTTCCGGTTGAAGTCCCAGCAGACGCATCAACATATGTTGGTTGAGGGATAACAGCGGGTGTCACAGTCATGGTCACATCCATGTTGTCGTTGTTGTCGTTGATGTCGTTGATGTCGTTGATTCCAGCCATCTGCGGACCAAACAACAATACACATACACATTAGTATCTGACAGAATACTTAATAATTTATTTAAGCAAAATAAATTATAACACTTAGAATTAAATCAAAAGATTTAATTAATAACCCAATTGGGTTAAAAAAAAAACATTTCAAAAGAAAAAAATGTATAAACATTATAATGTTTTCTTTTTGATACTAGCAACCAAACCAACCCGATTATTTGTAAACCGATGATTGATTGCAAATCAAAAAGATGAGCCCAATTACGTGTAATCAAATGGCCCATTATGTAGTCGATTATTTGTGTTTACTTAAATGACCCGTTATGTTAACACAAATCAACTGACCCATTCTCGAGGCCCAATTACTTATAATTGTAAAAACAGATGTAAACCAATTATAATTGAAGCCCAATTACTCAATTTGTTTCGGTTTATCCAAACCGGTCTTATAATTGATTTTAACAAAACCCTGACTTCATCTTCAACCTCATGAACGAGAGTTGCAGGTTTTTTAAAAACTTCAGGATTCTCACAAATCACTACAAGCGTTTGCGGAGACTGAATTTTTTGTTGTATAAAACGTTTCCCATCATCGCTATAAAGCGTTTGTAAAGCCGTTGATTTGAGCGCATTACCAGCCGCTTAGGAGCGTTTGTAAACTGCGTTTTAGTTTTGTTGTTACCGGATCGCAAACTCACCAATAATGGTGTTCGCGGAAACGATTTACAGTAACGTTTTTGGAGCGTTTCGCAAACTCGACATAAGTCGTTCGCGGAAACAGAGAGTAGCAAATTTGGTCGCGTAAAGACGGTTTAACAGGAGCGCTAAAAATCGTTTGTAGAACCGAATGCGTTTGGACCAAAAGCATCAAAACCTTTAAGAAATGAACCGTTTACAAAACGATCGCAAGATGTGGAGGTTTTGAATATGAAATCGTTTAAAAGAATTTTTTTTTTTTTTTTTTTTTTTTTTTTTTTTTTTTTTTCAAAATCGTTTTTCCATCCGATTGTAGCTATAGGCTAGAAGCGGAGATTTTTGGATTAAGACTGTTAGACCTTGTACTCCCGGATACGAAAAAACGTTGATTTGTAAAAGATGCAGAACTAGAGAAAAGATTAGTGAGAGAGAGTTGTGATCGTGAATAAGCTTGTTCATCACTCTGTTTTTCTTTTAATTTATAGCAAAAGAGGTGCAGTTGTGACTTCCACAAATCTCTCATCACGTTGAGATGATTTTGACTTAGTGGAGAAAGGAAGTGGGATTTGGCTATATTTAGGGAGGAGGTGGATGCGTTGGCAAGATACAAGGAGGAGAAGATTATCTTCTTATCCACTTAACCAAGCCATTAAACCGACTCTACCAATCCGAGTTCGAAACCACAAATCGATTTGATCATCAAACCGTATCAAACCTCAACCAGCCCGGTCACATTTCTTATTCACACTTAACCACATAAATGACATTGCAAACATGTCCATACAATGACATATGAATATGTCATTCACGATCCAACATGGTTTGGATTCAGGAAATTTGGTTTGAATTCAGGAAATTTTCGGTTCTATAATTTTGTCCAACTTAGGTGGTTGGGTTGATAAATAATGAAAACTTTCAAGGGTAAGCTAGTATTTGTAATTTGATCGATTATTTCCCGATTAGAAGAAAACAAAAAACAAATTATTTCTTAATTTGTTGGGAGGGACATTTGAGCATATTTGACTTCTTCCCGGAAGTCGGCGACGGCAAAGTCCCACCGTGAGGTTCTGACTGCTTCGCCGTCGCGTACGAATAGGACATTGGTGCGGTTGTGGGGATCCTTTGAACAAGTTTATTGAGTCGCATATCATCATCTGTAAGTGACGATTACTTTAGGTTAGTTTCAATTGGAAGTTGAGAAATTCTTCAGCTATAATGGCGAAATGTCCTTGTCGTGGGGGTCCCTGGAATATTCGATTGTGGTGGGTAAGTATTTGATCAAGTTGAGATTTTGTTTATTAGTATATATTTGGATATATCCAAATTGTCTTCATTGATAATGTGTTGTTTGGTTCTGAATAAAGTAATGAGCGTCGAGGAGCAAGTGGTTGAATAAAGTGAATATGGATCACAAATCTACCATGAGAGAAGAAGAAGAGACAGGGGCTTGGAGATACTTTAGGAGAGATGTTGTGCCGTTTGTTGCAATGGTTGCGGTGGACTGTACTTCGGTTGGGTCAAATACACTCTACAAGGCTGCTGCTTTAAGAGGATTGAACTTCTATGTCTTTGTCACCTACTCTTATGTCGTTTCAACGCTTCTCCTTCTTCCAATTTTCCTCATCTTTGGAAGGTACTTACTTGATCTCCTCAAGACTACTCTTTGTTCAGTTGTGTATACTTTTCAACAACTTATTTTTACAGATCGAAAAGATTACCTGCAGCTAAGTCTCCTCTCTTCTTCAAGATTTTCTTACTTGGGCTTCTCGGGTAATAATATACTCTTGCCTCTAGATTTATGGGATTTCTGACTTTTGTTTTTCTTAGTTTTTGTTAACTTGGGCTTGGGTAAAAACAGGTTCATGGCGCAGCTATCTGGTTCTGTAGGTATAAAATATACTTCTCCAACTCTTGCCTCTGCTTTGAGCAATCTCACGCCAGCATTTACATTCACCCTCGCAGTTATCTTTAGGTTCCACCTTGTTCTCATGTTATTTAACATTACCAAGTCACAGAATAACCACTAATACTAGTACAACCTTGTGGTTGGCTATAAATCTTGTGGCCCCATTCTTTTTCTGAAAAAGTTGGGTGGATATGAGGTCTGTTTGTTACTAATTATCCGGTATGTAACTCTTGACTGGTTCTGTTTCCTTGTGTGACTCGTAAAGGATGGAACAAGTAGTGCTAAGGAGCTCTGCTACTCAGGCTAAAATCATTGGCGCAATACTATCTATATCTGGTGCTCTGGTTGTTGTGCTATATAAAGGCCCAAAAGTTCTCGCTGCTGCGTCTTTTACACCTTCATCACCTACCATTCTGCTTGACCAGAATCTGACTTCATCTGACCCAAGCTGGATAATCGGAGGCGTTTTGCTTGCTTCACAGAATTTTTTTGCAGCAGTCTGGTATATTATCCAGGTACGAACACTTTAGAAGTTCATCAATAGACTCTGGGTTGTTGTTGACACATAAAACTCTTTGGTAAACTTGGTAGCTATATATGGTTTCAGACTCGTGTCATGGCGGTATACCCTGAAGAAATAACCGTAGTCTTCCTCTACAACTTAGTTGCAACACTAATCTCAGTACCAGTATGTTTCTTTGCGGAAAGCAACTTGACTTCTTGGGTGCTTAAACCGGATATTTCCCTCGCTGCAATTATATACTCGGTGAGATTCAAACCTTATTATCTGCTTCCATTACTGATGATGGTTTAAGCTCAGATTTAACGCTTTTTTCAGGGACTCTTCGTTACATCACTCAGCGCAGTTACCCACACATGGGGTCTGCATCTTAAGGGTCCGGTCTATATATCCTTGTTTAGGCCATTGTCTATTGTGATTGCAGTCGCCATGGGTGCTATATTCCTCGGCGATGCCCTTCATATTGGGAGGTACCATATCTTTAATTTTCTTCATTTCCATCTCGTTCAGAACATATAATTCAACTCTAGGTTGTTGAAATTCTTAGTATCTTTTGGAATCACAATTTGATAAATTATATGGTTTCTTGATTCTAATCTACATGAGCTCTCATATATGGTTTCTTCTGTATTACTTTCACGTGTGAGAAACACATTGTCTTCACAGTTCCATGGTATAAAGCTGTATAAACTGCAATATCATTTTGAGACAGTAATAACTGATATAGTTTTCGCGATATATGTGTTGTGGGCAGTATCATTGGGTCAGTGATATTGTGCTTTGGATTCTACACTGTGATTTGGGGCAAAGCTAGAGAGGATGCAACAAAAACTGGTGCTGGTTCTGAGCATTCACCTTTGCTGCTTACTCACATCGTTGAAGATGAAGCCTTGTCCTTAAGATAGGATTTATGCAAGTGCCCGATAATCCTTATATTATTCATTTGGAAATGCGGGTGATAATACAAAATCTCCAGTTTCTTGATTTATAGCCACATTACCAAGTATTTGTGCTAGTTTTCACACGAGTAAACTTGTGGGGTTGGCTATAAATGTTGTGTCTTTCTGAGAAAAGTTGGGTATGCAATGAGTTGTTTATTTAAGAAATATTAGTTTTTCTTTTTCTATTATCAGGGCAAAGCGTTCACTTGGCTTGCTTAGGATTAAAGTATTGGACCTAGTGGTCAAGTTGGGATATTAATCGAAATAAAATAATGTATTGTCAAACGTGATGGGATTAACCATTGTGATTGCTTATAAACTAACTTTGACTTTCTGAGATTTTGTTGAACGTCTAGACATCAGATTTTATGGCAAGAGGAGCAGAAGAAGATACAGTGGCATGGAGATACTTTCGCAGAGATGTAGTGCCATTTGCTGCAATGGTCGCAGTGGAGTGTGTCACGGTTGGCTCTAATACACTGTTCAAGGCTGCGACTTTGAGAGGATTGAGCTTCTATGTGTTTGTCTTCTACGCTTTCGCCGTTGCTACGCTTGTTCTTCTTCCATTTTTCCTCATCTTCGGAAGGTACTTAATCTCCTCAACTACTATTTATTACTAGTATCAAATTTTCAATTATATGAACGTAGTTTAGATATGCAGGTCTAGAAAATTACCTTCAGCTAAGTCTCCTGTCTTCTTCAAGATTTTCTTACTTGCGCTTACCGGGTAATAATACGCTCCTAGAGCTATCAAGTTTTTTCTTTTCCGGTTTATGTTTTTTTTTTAACTTGGAGGGAACAGGCTCATGGCGCAGATAGCTGGTTGTAAAGGAATAGAATATAGTTCTCCTACTCTTGCCTCTGCTATGAGCAACCTCACGCCAGCATTTACGTTCACGCTCGCCGTTATCTTCAGGTTCCACCTCGTTCTCTTACGATTCTGTTTCAGGAAAGTAATCTAGATAGCTAAGTTAACAATCGGGTGATTCCACACTTCTTAACTGTACAAAAATCTCAAGCCTTGTGCTTTTGTGGAATGACCAAGATATGTTTTTGACATCACAATCTTTACTTGTTTTAGTCAGTGAAATGGTCACAACCACTAGCAAGCACAACCTTGTGGTTGAAATAAAAAATCTCTACCGCCCTCCTTTTATTTCTGAGAGAAATTGAATGGATTTGAGGTTTGTTTGTTACTAAGTGCTTCTGCTTACTTGTGTAGGATGGAACAAGTAGTGTTAAGGAGCTCTGCGACTCGAGCTAAAATCATTGGGACATTAGTATCTATATCTGGCGCTCTGGTTGTTGTGCTATATAATGGCCCAAAAGTTCTCACTGCTGCATCTTCATCATCTACCAATTTGCTTTACCAGAATTTGACTTCACTCGAGCCAAGCTGGATAATCGGAGGTCTTTTGCTTTCTTCACAATATTTTCTTTCATCAGTCTGGTATATTCTTCAGGTATGAAAAAAGACTTTTGATTTGTTGGTGACACTTAAAACTCTAGCTTAACTCTGTATAATTTCAGACTCGGATCATGGAGGTATACCCTGAAGAAATAACTGTAGTATTCTTGTACAGCTTATGCGCAACACTAATCTCAGCACCGGTATGTCTATTTGCGGAAAAAGACTTGACTTCTTTTCTGCTTAAACCGGATGTCTCCCTCGCTGCAGTCATGTATCAGGGAGGCTTAGTCTCATCATTGGGCGCAATTATACACACATGGGGTCTGCATCTGAAGGGTCCAGTCTATATATCATTGTTCAAGCCATTGTCAATTGTCATTGCAGTCGTTATGGGTGCCATATTTCTCGGTGATTCACTTTACCTTGGGAGGTACTATATCTTCCACCACAATCTTCCTTGATAATAGCACACTCAGAAGTATTTATCTTTATTGAGAAACAAACATAGCATTCATCTCTAGGTTGTTGAAATAGCTAGTAGATCCACGGAATAAAATTTAAGAGAGTTATAATCCATCACAAGTCACACAGCCTCCATATATTGTGTCTTCATATGCCTCTTATACGTCTTTGGAGACGGTAATAACCGATATAGATTTCGCTGTATATTCTTTGTGTGCAGTGTCATCGGATCAGTGATTTTGAGCTTAGGATTCTACACAGTGATTTGGGGCAAAGCAAGAGAAGAAACTGTGGCTGGTTCTGAGCAGTCACCTTTGTTGGTTACACACATCATAGAAGATGAAGCCTTTTCATTAAGGAGTGACTGATGCAAGTGGAAACCTTATGTTTTATTCATGGAGCCATTAAAGAGATGTTGGTCCTGATTAATATTTTTTTATATATATATTTGCATATAATAAATCCAATAAATCTATTAAATTATTCCATTCTTAAGATGAAACTGAGATTGGTGGTCCTTGTGAACAATCACTGGTGGGTTCTAGTCATTGTTACCTTATATGCCTTCTTGATCATTGGAGGAGAATATGTGAAATGGAAGTTGGAAATTTCTTCAGGTGAATGATTAATCTAAAGTTATTAAAGCTATAACAGGTAAAGCTCCTTGTCATGGGTCCCTAGTATATTCGGATATGATCCTTGTGGTGTTAAATATTTATTTGGTCAAGTTTGGATATATACGTCTGAAAATGTATTATTTTTTTTATATTGCCGTCTCTGAAAATGTCTACCAAGACCATGGTTGCTTCTTAACTCAGTTTTAACTTCAGAGACTTTTTTTGAGAATCTTGGATATCAAATCAATGTCAAGAAGACGATCAGGAGAGGAGACAGTAGCTTGGAGGTATCTTAAGAGAGATGTTTTGCCACTTTCTGCGATGATCGCAGTGGAGTGTACAACTGTTGGATCGAGTACACTGTTCAAAGCTGCGACTTTAAGAGGATTGAGCTTTTATGTATTTGTCTTCTACTCTTATGTTGTTGCTACGCTTGTTCTTTTTACACTTTCCCTTATCTTTGGAAGGTACTTGATCTCATCAACTTGATCTTTGTTCAAGAATAAAACTTTTCAAGAGTTTATTAACTTACTTTACATATTATGCAGGTCAAGAAGATTACCTTTAGCCAAAGCTCCTCTCTTCTTCAAGATTTTCTTACTTACGCTTCTCGGGTAATAATATATTCTTGTGTTTCTTAATTTACGAGTTTTTCTTTCTTGGTTTGCTAACTTGGGGAATCAGGCTCACGTCGCGGATAGCTGGTTGCAAAGGTATAGAATATAGTTCCCCAACTCTCTCCTCTGCTATAAGCAACCTTACACCAGCTTTCACCTTCATGCTTGCCGTCTTCTTCAGGTTCCGATTTCTTCTTTTTCCGAAAATGAAAAACCGAGTGATTCTACATTAACCATACAAAAAATGTTGGATGTTTGTTTGTTGCTATTATCATTCCTATCATCTAAGTTGTTTTGCTTCCTCGGGTGATTCGTAAAGGATGGAACAAGTAATGTTGAGAAGCTCTGCAACTCAGGCTAAAATCATTGGCACAATAGTATCTATATCTGGTGCTCTGGTTATTGTTCTTTATAAAGGCCCAAAACTTCTTTTTGCTGCATCTTTTACTCCATTCGAGTCAAGTTGGATAATTGGAGGACTTTTGCTCGCTTTACAATATGTGCTTCTTTCAGTCTGGTATATTCTTCAGGTAGTACATAATCTTGAACAGATTCATGAGAGAGATTTTTTGGTTTTGTTGTTGGTAACGCATAAACTTGAGCTAAGTACGGTAACTGTACATGATGGTTTCAGACTCAGATCATGGAGATATATCCTGAAGAAATAAGCGTAGTCTTCATCTACAACTTCTGTGCAATGCTAATCTCAGCACTAGTATGTCTATTTGCAGAAAAAGATTTGAGTTCTTGGAAGCTTAAACCGGGAATCTCACTCGCTGCAGTCATATATTCGGTGAGAAATCAAACGTTATATAACTTGCTTTCAAGTAATGACTCTTATCTTAGCTTTAGCTCTGACACTAAACACTCCGTTTCAGGGAATCTTTGATACGTCATTGGGCTCAGTTATCCACACATGGGGTCTGCATTTGAAGGGTCCCGTGTACGTATCCTTGTTCAAGCCGTTGTCTATTGCAATTGCTGTCATTATGGCTGCTATATTCCTCGGCGATGCACTTCACCTTGGGAGGTATCACATTTTTCAACTATAGTCTCTTTCTTGAAAAACATAAGTGATAAAAACTTAGTCCTAGCTTGTTGATATGTTTAGTTTCATCTTCAAATGCATAATACTTAACTCGATAACTAGAGAATCCAACTTAGCCTCCACGGTTTCTTTATAAATCGATAATTTCGGTTGTTGGGGTAATAAGATTGAAAGATTGGTACATATAACTTTGCATCTATCTGTTGTGGGCAGTGTGGTTGGATCAGTAATATTGAGCTTTGGGTTTTACACTGTGATTTGGGGAAAAGCAAGAGAAGATGCAACCAAAAGAGTAAGTGATTCTGAGCAGTCACTTTTGTTGCCTGCACCCAACAGAGAAGATGAAACCTTATCATGAAGATGTGTTTGATAATATGTGAATCATTTTAGTATTTATTCACAGTTAATTAGTTATGGACCCATTAGAAGATGGTCCCTATTTATCTTGTATATATGGGAATTTCTTTGTATTATTTAGAAGATAAACAACAATTCTATCTCTCTCTTATAGTTTCTTGGATTCATTAATTGATTTTGTACCCATTTCAATATGGCTCCACTCCCCTATTTTTGTTTTTGTTTTTTTTCGGCAAACGATTTCATTAGCTTATAGAACTATAATACAACAATAGTAAATTGATTGCATCACATTACCTAAATTACATTATCCAAGAGCCGAAATAATTATTGGGAAGTAGTTCTTGCTAGTTTTCTTATAAGCATGGTTCTCATTAATAAGATATCTTTGATATATGTTGCAATGGTTTGGTGTCTCCACTCTTGAGCTCTATGATGGTTAATGTATCTTCGAATCCTCAAAGAATTCTCAAAATATTTATCTTATATGTTTAGTGTGTAATTGTTTTAAACTAAAATCATTTATACCAACCCAAAATTAAAAAAAAAAAATCCCAATTCACAAAAATCCCCAATTTTGTGAAGAACCTTAAAACCAAATTTGAGCATGAGCTCTCTTCTTCTTCTCCTCCACCAAAACATCCGATCACTCTTCCCTTTGGCCACCACAACAACAACCACCGTCTCTTCTTCCTCCTCCACCAAAACAACCACCGTCTCAGACCAACGAAGACAATCTCCAACAAAAACTCCAAGCTTTAATCGAAGGAGCAGAACAAAACTGGACTTATGCCGTTTTTAGGCAATATGCTCACGATTTCGCCGGAGAAGACGACGGAAACAACAACAACAACAACGCTTCTGCCCTGTTGTGTTGGGGAGATGGTTATTACAAAGGAAGAGAACAAGATAAATCTAGAAAGAAGAAATCTTTGAGTAACTCAACAAAGCAAGAACATCGAAAGAGAGTGATTCGAGAACTCAACTCTTTAATCTCCGGTGGTTTTGCCTTCTCCGTCGAAGGAGCAGTAGATGAAGAAGTTACAGATACTGAATGGTTCTTCTTAATTTTGGTTTACTAACCAATTTATTTGGGTTACAAATTCGGTTTACTAACCAATTTACTGGTTTATGATCGGGTTATGTAATAAACCGATAAGATAATTAGGGGGAATGAAACGTTAAACTTTCAGTTTGTGGGAAATTATTACGAGAATAGTTTTTCGTGTCTGTCTGGGAAGATATAAAACTTTGGGGGGGGGGGGGGAGGGGGGAAAGGGGGAATTACTCCATTTTCCCATTGTTTTGAGTCGTGAAAACTAAAAAGTTTGGAAATAAGTCGAAAATGGAGGAAAACAAAGTTTAGTAATAAGTTATTTTATTTCCAACAAAAACAATGAAAAAATA
Organism: Arabis hirsuta; assembly: GCA_964056655.1. Lineage (NCBI taxonomy): Eukaryota > Viridiplantae > Streptophyta > Magnoliopsida > Brassicales > Brassicaceae > Arabis > Arabis hirsuta. The sequence goes on along the minus strand of OZ053309.1, from coordinate 27,306,049 downwards.
TAATATAATTTTGTATAAATAACGGTCTAATGCGGATTCAAACCTACTAACTATTAGTGGCTATGCTAGAATATGAGTTTTCAACTCAAAACTAATTGGCTATGAATGGATTGATCCATATTCTTATATGTTACTTAGGATCCTTTTCAATTTCCAATGTGGGACTTTAGACCTTAATACTAACAAATCATTTTTGATTTCTCCTATGTATGGTAGACTAGAAAGCACGAGGATGGCATTTTAGGCCACGTTCCCGTACCGTGGAGTTTCGGAGACGAGGACATGCCGGAAACGGCTTGAGGACGTTTTTGGAGCATTTCATGTTAACCATGAATGTCAACCAATTTCGGAGATATTTCGGAAACTTTTTAAGACTAAAAATATGTCTGTAATGTGTTTATATGTATTTAATTTGATTTTTTCAAAAGAAAAAATATAAAGAAAAAGGAAAAGTCTATTAAACTCACTTTTATGTTTATTATACAAAAAAATCTAAGAATTTTTTTTAGTTAAAATATTAAACTAGGTTTTTTCCTCTTATGTTTTGATTTATATGATATTTATTTTTATATAAGTATTTTTGTTTATACTATATTGCCGTATCCATTTCTTTAAATTTTTGATTTTGCCATTTTCATTCCCGTTTCCGTCTCTATTTCTGTCCTCATATCCGTTCCGGTGCAACTTTGATGGTAGATATGCAATATCATTACGTACCCGTTCCGTGTGTTGATCTAAGCTTGAAGAAAGCTTGAGGTGCAAGCAAGTAGTCCTAATCTTAATTAAGTTAGAATTAAAGATTAGGATAAAGACAATCTTATTTTAGGAGTTATCAAAATAAGTTGTATGTAAGTTATTCATAATTGGGTTAGGAGAGATCTAATACCTATATAAGCTTATGCTTGTGTGTTGCATAAGATACGAGAGTTTGAGAGATAGAGAGATTGAGTTTTGTGTAAGTTTCTTAATCTAATAAAGGAGAGTTATTCCTAATCTCAAGCTAAGATACGATCACAGGTTTCAAACAATATTTGGTATCAGAGCTTATTCGATCTTGAGACAACATGAAGATCATACGAGCGGAGAGTCATCACCAAGCTATGAGAGACATAGTAGTTGCGACAAGTAAGAAGGAAAGCAGTCCTTCAACAATTCAATGCCCAAAGTTGAATTCAACAAATTACACTGTATGGTCTATGATGATGAAGGCAACACTCAAAGTACATAAGGCGTGGGAGATAATAGAACCTAGAATAGATGATGGAGACAAAAACGACATCGCAAGAGCACTTCTGTTCCTGTCCATACCCGAATCCTTAATACTATAAGTTGGAGATCTAGAAACCTCAAAAGCTATATGGTATGCAGTAAAAGCTAGACACGTTGGAGCAGAGAGAGTAAAGGAAACGAGATTGCAAACGCTCCTAGCTGAATTTGACAGGATGAAGATGAAGGATGATGATACCGTTGATGTCTTTGCCGGAAGACTATATGAGCTATCCACAAAGGCTGCTGCACTTGGAGAAATCATTGAGGAACCCAAGCTTGTTAAGAAATTTCTTAACGGTCTACCGAGGAAGAAATACATACACATCATAGCCGCGCTTGAACAAGTCCTTGATCTAAATAAGATAAGCTTTGAAGACATCATAGGGAGAATGAAAGCTTATGAGGATATGCCATTACGCATCGGTATGTCCAGACAGACTGCTTAAGTTCCAAGAAATTCAGGAGCATGAGGAAGATGCGACTCAAGAAGCGGATCACTTAATGATGCACGAGGTTGTTTTACCTAAACGAAAAGAGCCTAAATCCAGCTAAATTTGAGTCGCCGAATAATGAAAACAACATCTGATACTTAGACAATGGAGCCAGTAATCACATGTCCGGTAATAGGAGTTGCTTCTTAAGGATAGATAAGGGGATCACAAGGAAAGTCAATTTTGGAGACGATTCCTGTATTGACATAAAAGGGAAAGGCTCAATCCTTTTCTTGAGCAAAAACGGAGAAAATAAAGTATTGGCAGATATCTACTACATCCCTGACTTAAGAAGCAATATTATCATCCTTGGTCAAGCCACAGAGGCAGGTTGCAAAATAAGCATGAAGCAAGATGATCTAATCATATACGATCGAGATGGGAAGATGCTTTTAAAGGCCAAGAGATCAAGAAATCGGTTATATAAAGTACACATGGAGGTAGAGAAGTGCTTGCAGCTCCGTGTCCTGAATGATCTTGAGAGATGGCATGCTAGGTTAGGACATGTTGGGAGAGAGGTAATTAAAACGATGATCCAGAAGGAACTCGTAACAGGATTACCAAACATGTCCTTTGAAAGAGAGATTTGTGCGTCATGTCTTCGTGAGAAACAAATACGTCGTGTTTTCCCTCAAGCAACAAAGTATCGAGCTGCGAATACTCTAGAACTAATACATGGAGACTTGTGCGGACCCATCTCGCCTCCTACACCTGCGCGTAATAAGTATATCTTTGTGCTTATAGATGACCATTCAAGGTATATGTGCTCCATACTTCTCAAAGAAAAGAGTGAAGCCTTCACCAAGTTCAGGAACTTCAAGGTTCTAGTCAAACAAGAGACAGGAAGAAAGATTAAAACGCTGCGAACCGATAGAGGAGGCAAGTTCGTGTCTCAAGAATTCAAGGATTCTGCGATACAAATGGTATTAATCGACACCTAACAGCTCCATATTCTCCACAACAAAATGGAGTGGTTGAAAGATGCAATAGGAATCTTTTGGAGATGACCAGAAGCATCCTAAAGCACATGAACATTCTGAATTTTCTATGGGGAGAAGCGGTTATACACGCTACCTATGTCATCAACAAAGTAGCAACAAGGACTTTGATCACTCAAACTCCATATGAGGGTTTCAAAGGGAGGAGGCCTAATATAGATCATCTACGAGTCTTTGGATGTATCGGCTACTCAAAACCAGAATCTCAACATCTTAAGAAGTTGGACGATAGAACAAGGACCCTTGTTCACTTGGGGACAGAACCAGGCTCGAAAGCCTATCGTCTACTAGATCCAACGACGCAAAGAATTGTCATAAGCAGAGATGTAGTTTTTGATGAAAGCAAAGGTTGGGATTGGAATGAGTTAGAGAAAACCGAAAGTAGAGAACGAGACATGTTCCAATATATACTTGGAGAAACAGAGGAAAGAGATAAAGAAACAGAAGATGAGGTCAATAATGCTAGCGAGAAGGCGAGCAGTGAGGAGGTCCTCGTTCCTAAGACAGATTTTGAACCCAATGATGAATCGGAGGGAGAACAAGTACAACCGACTCTTAGAATATCAACAAGACAGAGTGTGCAACCAATCTACCTAAGTGACTATGTGTTACTTGCAGATATTGAGAGTGAATTACTTTTGTTGAGTATCAACGATGAACCATGGGATTATAGTGAAGCGAAAGAACTTGAAGTTTGGAGGGACGCATGTGCGGATGAGATATCATCTATTGAGGAGAACGATACGTGGAAGCTTGTTGATCTTCCGGAAGGAGCAAAGGTCATAGGCCTAAAGTGGGTGTTTAAAGTAAAAAAGAAACTCAGATGACAGCATAAATAAGCATAAAGCGAGGCTCGTAACGAAGGGGTACGTACAGAGACATGGCATAGACTTTGATGAAATTTTTGCTCCTGTTGCTCGTATAGAAACAATTCGGACAATCATGACTCTAGCAGCTTCAAATGGATGGGAAGTGCACCATCTTGACGTCAAAACCGCCTTTCTTCATGGTGAGTTAAAGGAGACAGTCTTTGTTTCACTTCATTAGAGAATGTGTTGAGAATGAGCTTGTAGAGGTTGAGCATGTTCCCGGTAACGGTCAAAAGGCTGACATTCTTACCAAAGCACTTGGGAGAACCAAGTTCAAGGAAATGAGAGAGCTGGTTGGAGTTCAAGACGTGAAGGAAGTCGGATTCAAGCTTAAGAGGAAGATTGTTGACCTAAGCTTGAAGAAAGCTTGAGGTGCAAGCAAGTAGTCCTAATCTTAATTAAGTTAGAATTAAAGATTAGGATAAAGACAATCTTATTTTAGGAGTTATCAAAATAAGTTGTATGAAGTTATTCATAATTGGGTTAGGAGACATCTAATACCTATATAAGCTTATGCTTGTGTGTTGCATAAGATACGAGAGTTTGAGAGATAGAGAGATTGAGTTTTGTGTAAGTTTCTTAATCTAATAAAGGAGAGTTATTCCTAATCTCAAGCTAAGATACGATCACAGGTTTCAAACAATACCGTGGCCTGTCGGTGATTCACGGCTTTAGAGTTTAGACCGAGCAAGCAACAAATTTATATGACAAGAAGACAAGACAGTGATCATTTTATATGATGGAGATATGCTTGGCCAGTCATTTTCCATGAAAAACTCTAACAATTTTTTTTTTAATCGTCTAAATTTATAAATTATTACAAATTATGAGATTAATTACATGAACGATTATACAATGGATAATTTTAATTTTGACCTGGATGACTTTCCTTGCACTACGCTGAAAATCTCCTGTAAATTTTGCCTCCATTAATTTGTATTCTCTGGGACTCAAACTCCACACCTGTAACTGTAAAAACATTAATGAACTATCTATCAAACTATTGGACTAAGGTAGCTTCCACAAACTCCAACAATTTAAAATATAAAATATTTAAACGAGAATATGCAGAGATGATTAAATTATGCGCTAAGATTGGTAAACACGACTATGCATTTTTTTCTTCGCAAAATAGTGGAATACATTCGATAGTATACTATTTTTTGAAACACGTTATTTTTCAGTACTATTTATTATTTTTTAAGATACGATGAATAGCCACACAAAAAAAAACGAGAGAGAGAGAGAGAGAGGCCAGAGAGAGAGAGAGAAGCCAAGAACGGAAAATGGCTCGGAACAGAGATGGCTTGATCTTGACGGCGATGGTATTAACGGAGTTTAGTAACGTGGGAGTAAACACTTTGGTCAAATCAGTGACTTCTAAAGGACTTAGTCCATTTGTGGTTCTTGTCTACTCTTACACCATTGGATCTCTTCTTCTTCTTCCTCTTACCTTCTTCTCCTTCAGGTCTTCTTCATTCTCACACGACTCTGTATCCAAAATTCCTATAAGAACTTGCTCTTAATTGTATAGCCTCATGATCTTTACAGATCAAGATCTCTCCCTCCGTTGACCTTTTCAGTACTTTGCAATATGGGACTTCTTGGTCTAATTGCGTAAGTGATCTTTTACTTGGTAACCCATACAATGTATGTTAGAGAATGTTTCTTACTTTTATTTTTGTATTTGTTTTGAAAAAAAAACAGAAGTGCATTCCAAATGGCAGGATACAATGGGATAAAATACAGCTCGCCGACTTTATCTTCGGCGATGAGCAATGTCAATCCTGCATTTACCTTCATCCTCGCTGTTATTTTCCGGTAATTTATTTCCGAAATACAAAATATCGGTTAGTTGAAATCATTTAGCTTTTGAACTTTCTAACATGTTTTACTTTATAAAGGGATCCAACCGTAAACGTGAAGTTCTCAATTTGGTAGTTGAAAATACGAAAATGAAAAGAAAATTCATGTGGTTTAGATTCACATTTGTAAGTCCAATTTGAAACAAACAAAATGGTCCACATAGGTCCAAATAATATCTCCAACTCCAATGTGGTAGTTGGGTCCACGGTATTTTTTTTTTAGATTTTAGATTAATTTTATTATATAACCATTGAAAATGTGAACAATTTTCTAATAATCACTGATCAGGACGCGTGGAACACAATGTTTTTTAGTCTTAACCAAACCTATATTATTTGGTGAAGGATGGAGAAAATATCTCTAAGGAAAGAGAGTAGTTTAGCCAAAGTGTTGGGGACAATAATGTCTATAATAGGTGCACTTGTGGTTACTCTCTACCACGGTCCAATCCTAATGTCTTCACACTCCGATTGGGTCTTTGGTGGTGCCCTTCTTGCTCTCCAGTACATCCTTGTCTCTGTCTCTTACCTTGTTATGGTACATACATTACGTACATCTTTATATGCACTTCAAATAAAAAAAATACATTTGATTAAATAGTTTCATTTGCTTAAGATATATTGATTTCTTATATGATAACTCGAAGCTCGAATATTTATAGGCTCACACAATGAATCGGTATCCATCTACGGTTGTTGTGACGCTCGTGCACAATATTTGCGTTACCGTTGCGTGTGCATTGGTTAGTCTTTTAGCGGAAAAGGAGAACTCGAAGGCATGGATCATAGGATTTGACATAAGCTTGATCATCATTGTAGTAGTGGTATATATCTAAAAATGTGAAATAAATTTTTGGTTTAAATGTTTTTATTTTATTTTATTTACTTGTTTTCTTGATCTTATTTTCTAGGGGATTTTGAATACGGGATACTATGTTATACATACATGGGCTGTGAGTCACAAGGGACCTGTGTATTTGTCGATGTTCAAGCCGTTATCTATATTGATCGCAGCCGCATCAACTACCATTTTCCTCGGCGAATCGATCTACATTGGAAGGTATCACACAAAAAAATGCTTCTATTTGCCTTTAATTATGTTTTCAATTTCATTATGTAAAATCTCATCTAACAATTCTCATGTTTAATTTCTGTTTGAATACACAGTTTGATAGGAGGAATACTGATATCGATAGGATTTTACATGGTGTTGTGGGGTAAAACCAAGGAAAGGGAAGTGGACACATTAACCATAGAGTCTTCTCCTTCACAAAAAGCTCCTCTCTTGGGTAATTAAAACCTAGTATACACTTTCATTTTATTTATTGATATTTTAGAAATATAGATGATATATATGGCTCATCCATTTTACAGTTTTTTTTGTAAAACACTATATGAACACTGTTGTTCTACCAAAAGCCACAAATTCATAAAAATATATTTAAACTGTAATTTTTTTGTTTTCAAGTTACAGTTGATATTGAAGATTTGTTTTTTCCGGTAATTTGTGTTTTTATTATTTAGAAGAATAACAATCAAGGAAGATCAAATATGATATCTATTGGTGCTTTGGTGTGTTCTTTCAAAAAAGGTTGGTATTGGATTGGATGAAAGTTTTAGAAGTCGAAGAGAGAGAAGAAAAACGTTGACTAAAGTCAAAATCCCTAGAAAGTGTGACTACAAGGGCGACAAGTTGTCTCTCTCCGCCCCTTTTCGGCGTCTCCTCCGCTGTCGGCTCCTCCAAGACATCTCTGGCCCAAGCCCGCCTCTCCTCATGGGGCAGAAAAAACCCAAAAAACTCTCTCCATCCAAAAATTCAGGCTCGAAATCTTGTTATCTTTGTGATTGAGAAATGTATGTAAGAAAAGAATGAGCCGAAAAGTTCTCACATTCAACAAAAGAGATTGGCCCTTAAATAGATCTTGTCATTACAACTGAAAACCGAAACTTCAGCTAATAGACTTACTAAACTAATTTAAACGTGAGGTTGATCAGTCCCTATAAACAAGGATGACTTATTCACAGTAAAGACCAATTCAAAATAAAAACAGAGCCAAGTTACTGCCCGAATCTTCAGGCTTTATTCTTCAATTCCTCCCCTAAACTGGAATGGCTTCTTTCCAGTTTACCTTTCCTTAACACACACTCCCATCCTGCCTCTGAGCTTCTCGAACACCTCAAGCTTTACTGCCTTTGTCATGATACCGGATATCTGCTCTTGTGTTCCGCAATACTTGAGTTGAATGACTCCTTCATTCACCAACTCTCTTAAGTAATGGAACCTGACATGTATGTGCTTGCTTCTTCCATGTAACATCGGATTCTTTGACAATTTTATGGTGGAACTGTTATCAGAGAACAGAACCGTACATTCCTCTTGCTCCGAACCGATCTCCAACAATATGTTCCTAAGCCATACAGCTTGACATGCTCCAAAAGCTGCTGAAAAAAATTCAGCTTCGGTTGTAGACAAAGTCACAATCACTGTCCACATGATACTGCTCCTTCTCCTAGCATAAAAACGTATCCAAAGGTGCTTTTAAAATCGTCAATATCCCCTGCGTAATCACTGTCCACATACCCATCCAGCTTTTGTTCTCCTCCATACTTGTATTGAATTCCAAAACCTTGAGTTCCTTGAACGTATCTCAGGATTCTCTTAGTTGCCACCATGTGTTGCTCATTCGGTCTCTCCATATACCTACTGACCAAGTTTACTGAATAAATCAAATCTGGCCTAGTAACCGTTAAGTACCTTAAGCTTCCAACAAGTTGCTTGAAGGTCGTTGAATTCACTTCTGCTCCAGCTCCTCCCTTTGTCAACTTGTGACCCGAAACCATAGGATTCTTAACCGAATTGCATTCCTCCATTCCATACTTCCTTAGAGTTTCCTCTGCATATTTCCTTTGATTTATAAAAATTCCTTTCTCATCTTGAATGACTTCTACTCCCAAGAAGTACTTCATTCTTCCCAAGTCCGTCATTGAGAACTCGCTCATCATAGAGCTTTTAAACTCCTCAAGCATCTCAATTGAGTTTCCGATGTAGATGAGATCATCTACATAGAGACTCACGATCAAGCAGCGTCCTTCTTCCTTCTTCACAAACAATGCGTGCTCACAATAACATTTTTCAAACCCTTCCTGAAGGAAATATCCTTCGATGCGGCTGTACCAAGCTCTTGGAGCTTGTTTAAGCCCATATAACGCCTTCTTTAACCTATAAACTTTATCAGGTCTGTCACTAACCTCAAATCCCTTTGGTTGTTCCACGAAAACTTCCTCCATTAGTTCTCCGTGCAAGAAGGCGCTTTTGACATCCAGCTGAAAAACACTCCATCCTTTCTCTGCAGCTATACCTAATATTACTCTTATTGTGTCCCATCTAGCGACCGGTGCAAAAACCTCATGAAAATCAATCCCTTCTTTTTGATGATACCCCTTTGCAACCAGTCTAGCCTTGAACTTCTCAATCTCTCCATTCTCATTGAGTTTAGTTTTGAACACCCACTTAACTCCGATCACTTTAGCTCCTTGCGGCAAATCAATTAGTTCTCATGTGTTGTTTTCTTCTATAGAAGCAATCTCCTTTTCCATTGCCTTTCTCCATACATTTTGTTATGCCGCATCTTCAAAGCAATTAGGATCTTCTGATGCTATGAACATCGCAAGAATATCTCTTTCATCTTCTTCTACCAGAAACCCTGCATCTCTAGTGTCAAAGTCTTTAAACCACACTGGTCGCTTAATTGTCCTCTTAGAACTTTCTCTCATAGGAGATTGAACTGCTGGAATTGGTTGAGCTTCCTCTCCCAAAACACTTTCTTCTTCTGTAGCATTGTTCTCTCCTTCTGCAACCGCGTTCTCTTCTTCCACTGGTTCAATTTTTGAATCATCCCATGCAAGCTCCTTTTCTTCTTCTTTTTCTTCCCAATCCCATCCTCTGGTTTCATCAAAATGGACATCTCTGCTTATCACTATCTTCTTTGTTGCAGGGTTGTAAAGACGGTATGCTTTTGACTCTTTGCTTACTCCAAACATCACACACTTAATGTTCTTCTCATCAAGCTTGATCCTTCTTTCATACGGCACAAGAGCATAGGCAATACTCCCAAACACCCTGAGATGACTCACTAATGGTTTCTGATTGCTCCACTTCTCCTCTGGTGTGATGTCGTCTAAGGCCTTTGATGGACTCCTGTTCAATATGTAAACGGCATATAGAACTGCTTCTGGCCAGAAACGTCTCGGAACACCCATCTCTAGCATCATACATCTTGTCATATTCATGACAGTTCTATTCTTTCTCTCTGCGATCCCGTTTTGTTGGGGCGTATACGCGGCTGTGAGCTGACGTTTGATACCATACTTTCTGCAATACTCATCAAACTCCTTATAATTGTACTCGGCTCCCCTGTCAGAGCGTAAGCACACCAACATTTGACCTAATTCCCTTTCTGCACTAGCTTTAAACTCCTTGAAGACTCTAAAAGCCTCTGATTTCTCTGTTAAGAGATAAGTCCAACACTTTCTGCTGTAGTCATCTATGAAATTGATGATGTACCTTTTTCCACTTTCAGAGATTGGAGTAATTGGTCCACATATGTCGGTGTGAACCAATTGGAGCTCTCGAGTTGATTTCCACACACTCTTCTTTGGGATACTTTCTCGGTTTTGCTTTCCTCTCATACAAATATCGCATACTGCTTCTTCTGCTTCTAGACTTAGTTTCGGTATCCCAATAACCATATCCTTTTTGGTCAGCGATCTCAAACCTTTGTTGTTAAGATGCCCATATCTTATGTGCCATAAGTCGTTTATCTTTTCTGTCACTTGCAGACACCGACCTTCTTCAACTTCCTTTGCTTCTCTAACAATAGCGAGAATTACGAACATCCTGTTCTTTGACATTGTTGAGTGCATTATCAACCTTTTCTCCTCTTTGTGCCATACCTCACATTCTCCATCTTCAATGATAATTCTCAGTCCTTTCTCCTGCAGCTGTCCCATACTAAAGAGATTATTCTTTAGTTCTTGTACGAAATAGACATCAGAGATTACTTGAGTCCTTCCATTGATCTCAAGTCGCAGCTTTCCTTTGCCGTCTACAGACATTCTCCTGTCATCACCTAGCTTCACGTTCCTCTTAAAGGTGTTATCAAGCTCAATAAACCACTCCTTTGAGCCACACATATGATTACTGCACCCTGAATCCAGGAACCAGATTTGTTCTTCTTCGGTTTTGACATCCTCAATCCGTGCCATCAGAAGCAAATCTTCCTCCATTTCAATGTAATTTGCTTCCTTGTCCCATTCTGGACATTCCGACTTGTAGTGTCTCATCTTGTGGCACTTAAAACACTCCACATTCTCTTTGTTGACATTACCACGTCCTCTTCCTTGATATCCACCCCTGCCTCTTCCTCTGACTTGGAATCCTCTTCCGCCTCTACCGCTGACGGTTTCCATTGGCCCTCAACCTTTAGATCTCTTTCTTCTCCATCATGTCGAATCATGTTTTGCTCATGCACCATCAACGAACTCTGCAGGCTGTCCACAATCATGTTCTTGATGTCCTTTGATTCTTCAATCGCACATACCATATATGTGTATTTTTCAGCTAGTGTTCTGAATATCTTCTCAAAAACTTTCGAATCCGGCATGTCTTCTCCAAGGTTACGCATGTCATTGGCAACTTCCATCACTCGTGAGAAATACTCTTCGATCATCTCTCCAGATTTCATCTCAAGGACCTCAAAATTTCTTCTCAGCCTCTGTAATTGTGCACTCTGCACCCTATCATTCCCCTGATATTTCTGCTTCATCGATTCCCACAGTTCCTTTGACATGTTTTTCTTGAGAATCGTTTTCAGAATCGTCTTGTTAATTGAGGTGAAAAGGTAGTTCTTCACTTTGTGGTCTGTGACCGTCTTCTCTGTTATCTTCTCTAATAGCTCAGATCTCTGTGCTCCTGATAGAACCGTTCCTCTTTCTTGGCTTGGAATCCCTATTTCAATTAGATCCCACCACTCCTTCGACCTGAGCAAATTCTCCATGAGCATTGCCCAATGCTCGTAGTCACCGTCAAACTTTGGTATGATCATCATGTCTTTGTCGCTCATCTTTTTCTCTTAGATTAGTATCAGGCTCTGATACCACTTGTTATCTTTGTGATTGAGAAATGTATGTAAGAAAAGAATGAGCTGAAAAGTTCTCACATTCAACAAAAGAGATTGGCCCTTAAATAAACCTTGTCATTACAACTGAAAACCGAAACTTCAGCTAATAGACTTACTAAACTAATTTAAACGTGAGGTTGATCAATCCCTATAAACAAGGATGACTTATTCACAGTAAAGACCAATTAAAAATAAAAACAGAGCCAACTTACTGCCCGAATCTTCAGGCTCTATTCTTCAAATCTAAGTCCAAGAAATCAAAATCTCGTTCCGTAATGTCATCGAAAGCAGTTGTGTCGGCTCTTGTTCCGGTGCCGGAACCCAGTCCTATAAGCCCTGTCCAGATGCACGATGGGATTGTAGTGTCGACCTTATTGTCTCCAGATCTGATTTCGGTTTCAATGGCTGATCCAAAACCAACTGCAGTGAGGTCCGAGACTGAAGAAGTCACAGCAGACAGTTGCTATTAAGGCGGTGATAGCCCAGGAAGTGGCTAAGCCTGTTAACAGACCACAGTCACCTGTGAAAACAGCTGACACTTGGTGCTCCCTTGTCAAAGGGACCACGAAACAGCTTCAGAAGAAAGGAAAAGCTTATACTTTGCCATCAGGCGAAGCTTGTATGAAGATCCCCAAATATGTGATAGAGAGGAACCGAGCTTCTTGGGAGTGTTTCATCCTGGGACAGTTCTATTCGGATCCTCCCTCACAAGGCATCATTCATAACATAGTTAATGGCATTTGGAGCAAGCAATACAGAGACATCTCTGTCTCAAAAATGGAAAGGAACTCGTTTCTTTTCAGAATTCCAAATAGCTTTACTAGAAATAGAGTCATCAGTTAGCGGCTCTGGCAGATTGAAGGGCAGACAATGTTTGTTGTTCCTTTCCAGTTTTTCAATGATGAGGAACTCGAGCATATTGCAGGTCTTGTTGGAGAACCCAAGTTTCTACACCCAACAACAGCAAACAAGATTAACCTTGAGGTGGCTAAGGTCTTTACCATAATTGACCCGAGGAAGCCGTTGCCCGAAGCAGTTAACGTGGAGTTTGAATCTGGTGTGATAAGTAGAGTTCTTGCGTCCAGCTCATGGATGCCTCCAGTGTGTTCATTTTGCAAGGAAATTGGACACAATGTTAAGAGATGTAAAGCAGCTCCCAAGTTGTGTAATCTCTGTAATCCCTGAAACATGGACTAGGGAAATGTCCAAGGGCGAAATCAGCAGATGATAAAGGGAGGAAAAATAGGATGGGAAGATCAAAGAGCAAGGTATGTGCTGAAAAGGATCCTCTGTGTATGGATCAACCCTCAGTTTCTTTAATTCAGCTGTAGTGATTCCTAAGTCTAAGCTGGGAACTACAAAAGATTTTAATAAAGGTGAATCGAGTTCAGTGGCTCCTGTGCAAGCGGTTGATACATGAAAATTGAGAGTGATAAAGCATCAAAGTAACACAGTTATTGAACAGAGGGAAAAGAAAGTTTCGCAAGAAGAAATTAATATACGCAGCAACACATCATCTGATGTTGAGGCTGATTAATCTGATGTTTCTTCTAGTGAGTCAGCGGAAGAGGAAGGTCAGATAGTGAATCATGTGAAGGGAGCTACAAAGCTTGCAATTGATTGTTGTCTCTGTTCTACAATGGTGGAGACAAGGGATCATTTGCTTATTACATGTGAGTATAGCTTAGCGGTTTGGAAGCTGGTTCTGAGGCATTTTAATCTGCCACGCACCCTGTTCTCATCATGGTCTGAGCTCCTGTCATGGTTAAAACAGAGCAGAACAAGCTCTCCTCTCTTAAGAAAACTCGTAGCCCATGCAACAATTTTCCATCTGTGGAAACAGAGGAACAATGTGTTACATAATCACATCTCGATTCCTACGCATGTCATCTACAAAAGAATTGAACGTGAGGTTCAAAATACCATATCTGCAAGAAGACATCGAAAACACTTCTCCAATCTTATGTCTCTATGGCTTAGATGACATCTAGGGTTCCTAAACCATCAATGCTTTTGTAGATGGCTAGAGATTTCCGGTGGTCTTTGGCGTCTCGTCTTCACCGCTTTTGTGGTGGTTTCTGTCCGTCTTAGTCTAGTGGTGCCTTGGTCTCTTCGCCGCGGCCAGAATTGATTTAGGTTCAGGCAGTGTAGACTGGTTGATTGTCGTTGTTCCTTCGTTTATGGTTTGGCTCAATGATTTGGTCGTTCCCCTTTGAGTTTTCTGGTGAGGACAGCTCCAGAGGCCTCTAGAGATTGGCTGTTGTGGCTCATCGGGTGTGAGGCTCTCTACTTTGTTGGTTCATTGTCCTTTTTGTCGGTCCTTATGGTGTTGCAGGTTTGGTCTCGTCATGCCACCGGTGGTAGCTGTTAGCGGCTCCTTGTTCTGCATCTCTATACATTGAGCGTCTTGGTTAGGGTCTCGGCCTGTTGGTCTTTGTGTCTTGTTTTGGTTGCGGTTTGTAGTGTTGTTAGCGTGGCTCCGGATTGTTTGTTTAAGGCTGCTTGAGAATCTAGAGGAGCTAGTAAGGCCAAGTTGCTTCCATTGTCGTGTTGTCTTGATTTATGTAGCTGTGTACTACGCTGCGTCAGAGTACGAGGTAGGGTGAGCTTGCAATGGTTTGTGTCTTGGTCAGGGAGTCTCTTCGGTGTATCAGCTCATGGTTTGTAGCTCAAGTCGCACTCGCAGTTAGGGAGTCTGCGAAGGAGGGCTTGTGTTCTTATCCGTTGACGACGCATCTTTGGCCTTCCGCGGAAAGGCTTCTAGTGCTTCAGGTCTTGCCTCTCGATCTTTCGGTTGGTTGCACTCTTCTACTCGGCTTGCAGCTTTAGGAGGAACAATGATCATCGTTATCACTTTATCGAATTCCACAACCGGTGTGTTTGTGTTGAGTTTAATGGACTGAAAAACTGTTAATGTAATACATTCCCATGTTTATCTTTTTTGCCATGGGATCATAACTTAGGTTTATAATGAACTTTATTCATTTTCATTTTTAATAAAATATTTACATTCTTAACAAAAACAAAAAAAAACCATCAATGCACTCCCTTGTTTTTTATTATTTTTTGTTTCGAGAAAGTACAATCCTTAGAATTTGCTTATTGTAAAATCTACACTTTCATTTATAAGATATTTACTTTAAAAAAGAAAAAAAAAAGTTGGTATTGGATCCGTAGTTCGATTTTCTCTGGGGAGGGCCTCACGAAACTCTGTGCGGAGACATATGGGCTTCGATCTAGAATTTTTTTGTGGTAATCCCAATTTACCATAAAATCCAAAAAAAAAAAAGTCGAGTTTTTTGTCTTCCATCAATTGAGTTATCTGTAAAAATAGTGTGAACTTGTACATAAATACTACTATAATGCAAGAGTATTACAAATGGAGATTGAATGTCACAAAATGCTAAAGGACATGAAAGACACTCCAATATCAAATTACTTGATATTTAAAGAACTAATTTCTTTTTGTATCCGACTAGTAGATGTTTTTATTTTTTCTCGGCAAAAATTAATAAATTTTTTATTTTTATTTTTTGTGACTATTTGAATTCTCCAATATTTTTTGGGGATAGATTGAATTAAGAGAAATTGGTTGAATAACCCCAAAAAAATCTATAATCAAAAATCTAACTTTTTAACCTAAACCTAATGGATATAATTGGGCCACATATGTTAATTTTTGTTAGATTACTAATTATTAAAAAAAATTGGCTAGTGAGCAAATTAACCCTTGAATTAATTTTGTTTAGATAATAAATTATTGTTTGATGTAGAAAGTACACACAAATTACACTTTTTAGTGCATGTAGAGCCTTGTAATTTTCTGCAATATCCTCATACATCATCTAAAATGTATAGTTTCATTTCTTAACGTGTGAAAAATCTAGAACGACACTTCCGCCGAATCCGTGAGACTTGACAAAAAGTTTTCAATTTTATACTTTATCTTTGTCACTTAACTGCGTTATATTTCTACCAAAGATAAAAGTGAATATGGTTTATACTTTATCCAAAACACACACAAAAAAAAAGTGAATGAGTAAAATGCATTTCAAAAGAACTAAAGTTATAAATAGAAAACAGAGACACACAATGCTTCTTTCAAGTCTTCTTTTCTTTCTAGCTTCATGTTTCGTCCTGCATATTTTTCCAAGTACATAAGTGTAACAGAAAAAGAATCAAGGAAAGATAAAAAAGATATGGTTTAAGCTTTGAGCTTTCAAAGCTCTTTGTCTTCTTCCATGACTCTGTATTTGCTTCTGTCCTTCCATGGAGCAAAAGTTCTTTCTCACTCTCGCACTCTCTTTCTCGGTCTCCTTCCATGTCTGTTTATAGCTGCGAATGTTTCGGTTTCTTTTCAAGTCTTGAGATCATCAGACATAGCAGAAGGTATGCAATGTGTGGTCAGAATATCTAAAGTCGTCTCCTTTGCTGTCTTAGTGTGCAGAACAACAATCTGTAAAATCCCCACAGACTTTTAGCTAAAAGTTTGTCATAAGTTATGTATAACGTAAGTGAGATCATCAGAGAATAATACCTGATCATAATCTAGATTAAACTCCATGTATTCATCGTCACACTTCTCCACCATCTCAGCCAAACCTTTCAAGTTTTTCACAGGTTTACCATTGAAAGCCAGAACCTACACAGCGATTAAAACCCCATTTAGAGGGATAAATGCATCAACAAACGTAAACAAACGATAATGAATTTTTTTACAAACCTGGGTATTGACAATCTCCTCATAACCAATGTTGATGTCAGAAACAAGAACCTGCAAGTGGTGATACGGGTGTTGAGGATGTTGAGGTTTCGGACATCAAACAGAAATATTAGTAGTTGGGAAAGGAGTTGAGAAAATAAACCAACCTGTGACACTACAACAAGCTGCTCGTCTACGGATTGAGCCATTGCATGAAGATGTTTCTCCAATAGCTTGACAGGTGCATCAAACTCGTATTCTTTTCCATACTGCAAAACGTATTAATGGGAATTGGTTATATAGACTGTGGATGGATGCATGTGAGAGAGCGAGAAAGCAAGGAGAGAGCGAGTAAAGGACCTCAGATCGAAGATAAGGAACAGAGACGGTTGTAAATACAAATCCAGCAACGATGAAGTAGGAAGGAGGTTTGCCACTTATGTGTGCAGGGATTAGCCTCTTGTGGATTGCAAGTTTTATGTTGAACTCAAGTATCTCCTTGTTGCGTAGAATCTTCACAAGAGCAGAATCTCCAGTGTACTTTTGAGATATAAGATAGCTAAAGCCGATTCGTTCTCCATGCCTAAACGGAACTGGAAAAAACAAACAAGAACAGAAAATGTTAAAGCTATGGATGTCTAGACATAACCAGGAAGAAGTTCACTCATTGGTTCCATAAATGCAGACAAGTAACTAACTGTAAGAATTATTACCAGTTCCGTCGTTAGCAATTTTAACTCCGTCAAAGCTAAGGATGATATCGGATGGCTTCAAAACCTGTGACTCCGGGGCAGTTGGCTCGATTCTTCTTATCCGCACTCCCTTTTGATGAGATTCCATTCCCATTTTCTTACGCAAGTCTGGATTTTCCATCTTCTGCCACTCAATCCCAATAACAGGAAAACCTAAAACAGTACAAGTATGAGAACAACAGCAAAATTATGCTAGATAACAGAACAGCAGAAACATTGTGAGACCTGACCTGTGTATTTATCATGTTTCTCATAATCTTGAATGAAATGTACAATCACAGGTGTAGGAATGACATAACCAATATTTTCAGCATCTTCGTGTTTCAAAGACTGAAAAGCAATGCCGACACATTTTCCTTTGTCGTTAAATGCAGGACCACCAGAATTCCCTGAATTTATAGCCGCATCGATCTAAATAAAACAAACAGAAATCACTATTGTAAGTACCCATTACCCAAAACTCCCTAGTAGTCAGAACAATCAAAACAACCGTAGTAAAATGTGTTTTCGAACCTGCAAGCCCAAAAGCTCGGTCGAGCCGTGCACATAAGACAATATCTCCATACGCGAAACAACACCGCTCGTAACTGAGATTGTATCACCACCAATTGGATAACCAACAACAGTTACAGCATCTTGCAAAGCTGGTAAATCCCCAAACTCCACAGGTGATACTCCTTCCCAAAACTCATCATCAGTAACTGTCAACAAAGCTGCAAGAATCCAAGAACAATAAATTCCATTACTTTCACATTTTCCATTCAAACTAACAACAAGGAGAAACTACAAGAAACTAGATTCATACCAATGTCGCATTCGGTTCCAATAGCCAAAACCGTCGCTAAGTACTTTGTATCAGAGCCACGCTTCTTGAGCTTAACTTGAGTATGATGTTCAACGGAATGTGCATTAGTCAAGACTCTTCTTCCTCCGATAATGAAACCACTACTACCGGAACTATACTGACGTTTCCTTTGCCATGGTAAAGAGAAATTAGGCTCAGTATGAACACAAAACACTTTAACAACAGCATCCATCGAAGGCACAACTTTCACGACAGTTTCCCAACTCGGAGCAGCAGGAATCGATTCCGTTGCCGTCGAAACAATCATCCCATTGTTGCAATCACCGTTCTGATCAGCGTGATGATGATGACGAGACGATCTCTGACCAATTCCTCCGCCGCCTCCACCGCCGCGTTCGGGGGTTTCTGATTGGTTGTTCAATCGGCGTTTCTTGCCTCTACCACGGTTGCGTCGAGACGGAGATGGGTTTGTTTCGGAAGCTGAAACAGGCTCAGGTGATTGAGGTAAAGCCGATTCGTTGAGCTGTGTTACCGAAGCTTCTTTAACGTCGCCGCCGGCGTTTTCCGACGATGAAGCATCTTGTCTTTTGTGTTTGCGTCCTCGCTTTTGAGAAGGCTTCATTTTTTCTTCAAACCCAGAAGGAAAAAAGTGAGCTTTTTCCTCTCTGAATTGTATCGTATCTGAGAAATTGAAATTTGAAGAGAAAGTCTTTTCGGACGCGGCTAGGGTTTATAATCGGAGAGTGAGGGAATGGCTAGGATGTAAGAAACGGCGATCAGTTGTCCCCGTCGTGTCTGAGTATAAGAAAATTGGGCCTCTTATTAAGCCCATTTGCTAAACATAACGATTTTGGGCTTTTTGGTTACCGAAATTATCATGTACCATAGGCCGGTTCATTAGGGTAAAAAACAATGTTTTGAAAACCGAATCGACCCTCGTTCGACATCATCATTGGTTGGCTAGTCGGATCAGTTTAACCAGTCTAACAAGTTTTTAAATATTTATATTTTAATTTTATATATATTAAAACTAATAAAAGTAGATAATGTACTAATTTTAAAAAAATATTTATATTTTTTATTTTTTTATATAACTTCATCTCCTTACCAAAATAAAATTATAAGACAATAATATATTAGACTATTTTAAATTATAATAATAAAAGATTAAATATAATTTATCATGTAATAATTATCATTACAACATGTACATAACAAGATTTTAATTTATTTGTATATAAAACATTTTTTCCGTTTAAAATACAAAATAAAAATAAATTTAAAAGTAAATTAATAGTTATTATAAATTATAGTTTAAACTTTTTGACTAAAAAACTTAAAATTTTGATTTAAATTTTATGAACCGCGTTTTAGCATAGAACCGGTTCACCGGTTTTACCGGTTTTTGGCCGATTTAACTCAAATCCGGGTTTTGACTCAATTCAGATCTGGCCAAGTAACCAATTCCCAGTTGGACCGGTCGGACCGGCCAATCTAGTCTGGTTTTCAAAACATTGGTAAAAAGGTAGGAGAACGATCAGAATATCCATCCAAACGGGAGGAGTGACAAAGGTCGTGAATTTTTGGTGGTAGATTATCCAATGATATACAACGTAATCATGGGAATATCTTAGATAAATTTTTTGAGTGTCCTCCTATTAACTTACCACATATGCATAAAATTATCGGACGCTAAACAGAATCAAAAACCATTCGTGAAAATAAAAAGAGTTCCGAATTTGCTTTATTGTCAAACATATAAACTTAGGAATCCCGTGAGAGAATTTAACACAAAGACGAATAAAGTTAAAATAAACCGAGAATCTAGGAATGAGGTAACCAAGCTATCATAGCTATTACATATCACGGAGGCTTGCGAAGATGCGACTCCATAATTTCAATTTACATAAACGATAATCATTCGGAGTGTTGCATCAAAATTGAAGCCAAGCTAGACGAAGTAATCAAGGGAGAGCTGATCTCCTTCTTGAAAGAAAAGATACATATTTTCTCTTGGAAAACGAAAGATATGGCCTGGCATCAACATTGACGTAACATGTCACGCGCGAGTTGAACTAATTCAATCTAACGTTCAAACCAATGACACATAAAAGAAGGAATATAGCTCTCAAGAGAGTCCAAGCCGTGAATGACGAAGTTGAGAATGCGTGTCACATCAATCATTGAAGTGAAATATCCCGATTGGTTTGTTAATCTCGTTAAGAAAAATGGAAAATGGCGAGTGGTGAGTGTATGTCAATTTTTCGTTTTCTTCACGTATCCAACAACGGGATCTAAGAGATCCCACCTCCACATGTGCCTTTACTTTAGTGTCGAAGAAAAGTTTCCACATGGGAGTATGGATCAAGGGGGAAACCGAAAAGATGGCAAGAACATGAGAACACTGTAAGTCTTTTTTTTTTTTTGGGCAACTTTTTCATTAAAACCCATCAAAGGGTAAAGTGATTTACAATGGTTTTGTAGAAGCCCAATTCAATACAATATTAATGAAGCCCAGAAGCCCAATACAATATCAATTAGAGATAAGAATGAGCTTGATAGAGACACGTGTACCCCACTTGTGTATTGCATACGAAAGTGGTCGATGAGTCTTCAACACTGTGCTCCACCGGACCACCATGTCAACATCATCGGAAGCGAATTTCGATGAGAGAAAATAAGTCACTGCTTTTTCATCTAATCGGTCGAAACTTCTATTAAACCACCGTAGAAGGCTCTTGGCATATCTGAACCACCAAAATCTACCGGAAACAAAGAGAGTCCGTTTCAAATTTCCTCGAATACACCTTCAGTTCCTTGGAAGCTCCATCACCGCTACACCCATAAGTTGATGTAGTCTGTATAATTGCTCAATAACATGAGCAAAATAAACGCGACGAAGATATTACTCCACAAGAATTAAAGGGAAACAAAGAAAAACTTGAAGAAAATCGGAGAAAGTTGGTGGAATAAAGTACAAAAGGAAGAGATCAACTCTCTCCAAGACAAGAACCGGACTATGCCGAAAGAAAAAAACCGAAACAAAATCAACCAAGATCCAAGGGACAAAATCGAATCCGAACAAAGTCGGAAACTTTCCCGCATCAAGCCGGACAACCAAGATCTAAAACTAAAAGAAAAGAAAGAAACTTATATACAACCAGACCGGCAAAATCGCCCGTCGGAAAGCACTCTAGATAACCGGTTTAGATCAGATCGAGAAAAGAAGCTTGAGAACACTGTAAGTCTACTCTCAACATATCGATCCAACGAAACAAGGCTTAAAGTTACCAAAGACGACGGAAATCTTAGGTTACTTCTAAAACCCTAGAAGTCGCCACTCCCAAAAAAAAAAAGTCCAAAAATTATTCATACCATTTTCATTTGATTCATATATATATATATATATTAATATTTTTTGATAAATAAAAATGCAATTCCGCATATTACGAACGAAGGCTTGATTGACTAAATTAGAATAACCCACAAGCTTACGCTAGTTGGTGGAATTTAACCTCAAAATTCTTAACCATACACAAGATTCATTACCGACTCTTAAACTAAACACTATTTTCCCACTAAACTCCGACTAAGAAAAAAAAAAAAAAAAACTGATTAACTTTTCCAAGAAAATTGGATTTTATTAATTTACACTTTTCGATAAAGAACTTTTTAATCCAAATCTGAAAATTTGATTATTTCTCTTTCCCTTTAGAGTTACTCATCTCCAGTTTCCCCAGATTTTGATTCCAAATCCATTGCCAATTCCTTAGATCTCTCTCTCCGATTCGTCACCGATCTCCGATTTGAAATGTCAGAAGGCTACGCGATCGAGCTTTACTTGGACTCAGCGCTTGAAAACCAAGTTTTGAAAGCTTGGAACGTCTTCGCTCGTCGTCAAATCAGTACCAAATTGATCAACAACGAGTCTCGTCCACACATAACCTTATTCTCCACCGTCTTCTTCGATTCAACAAAGCTCGAATCCGTCATCAAAACCTTCGTATCGAAGCAAGAACCACTCTCGATCTCGCTCTCTACCATCGGAACCTTCTCGAGCGATAACAACCTACTTTTCCTCTCGCCGACACCGTCCTTGTCGTTGCTTCAATTACAGTCTCAGCTATGCGACATGATTAAGAAAGAAGGTGTTGAGATTGGGGAAGAGTATCGTGTCGATTCGTGGGTTCCGTTTTGTCCTGTGGCTCTTGATGTACCTAAGTCACGTATGGCTGAGGGTTTCTCGGTGTTGAGAGAATTGAAGCTTCCGGTGAATGGATACGGCATGGAGATTGGTCTTGTTGAGTTTTCTCCTGTTCGTGAAGTCTTCTCTTTTGCTCTTGGTAACAACAATTTGGAGTCTTGATCATTTATAATAAAATGTTCCATCTTTTTGTGTTTTGGTTTCATGATTATCAATGTTGAACACTAAATTTCTAAGGAGTAGTTGAAGAATTACTATTTATCAATCTCTTTGTGGACAAAGCAAAGAAACCAGTTCATGTGTGGGAAAATTACTTCACTGTCAAGCTTTTTTTCGATATGTATTGGGTGTGACGATTGCTAGAGTTAAGTGTATAGAATACAATGGAAGCATTGTCTTGTAGTTTCAATACCCTGTATAGAGTCTGTTGAAGATGGTCTTGAGGATCAGAAAGGGTCTAAATGGTATTATCTGTTGATCTTTTTGGTTATGTCAAATTTGTTTCTATATCATCAACTTTGAATTTGTGCACTTTGGTTAATTGTTTTGAGATAAGTTCCAAACTTCCCATGATTTGTGCCTTCACATGAACACAAAAAATGGTGGAAAGTATTATTCCTCTGCAGTTTCTTGCAGGCTATCTATGTGATCAGGGAGTAATCAATGAATACATGAGAACAGATTCCAGGTGTGTGCAGTTTTTATGTCTTGTAAATATGTGTCTGATCTCTTTGTAACACATATAACTAAACCTTGCAAATTAAAGACATTATCGATAAGAAAAGTTGGAATGATTCTACTTTTGATGTTCGTATCCTCATGGTAACCTTAGTTGTTTAAGTAGCACCATGAGAAACTCGCTCCAGGTATCGATTGGTCCAGGCAAACACCAGTGAGTACAGTCATTGAAACCCTTCATCCATTTATTTCCCCAGTAAGAATTCGGGTGCCCGTCTGGTCTCATCAGCATAACCCTAGTCACATCCAAAACCGCAAACTTCTTTTTCTTGAAGCTGTCACGTTTTATCTCCTTAAGCTGCTGTATCTGAGATATCCTGATTTCCATATCGTTACTTTGCAGGTCGATTTCATTTACCCTAAAAGGGTTCGTCCATCCGCAAGCTCCTCCAGTGTTCCAAGTCCCATTCTCAAAATGGGAAGGCGAAAACGTCCTCAGAACCGTTACTAAGTTGTCTTTACAGTTACGACATGCATTGATGTGCTTAAAGGTAGCTGAGAAAACCAGCTTCAACCCTTCTTTCAGGCTAATCTGAGTCGTGTTTCGTAAGTAACAGAAGATGCAACCAAGTGTCTCATCTCCTCTATGTATGTATATTGGCCTGAATAACCAATGACCAGCCGAGACAATGGCAATGTTTGTATTTGGCAGATCTTTTGCCCATTGCTCGTCGATCTTATCAATGTCGAGATCAAAAATTCCTGTTCCAGTCTTGTTCGCGTATGTCCTCTCGGATCCCGCCACTAGAAACTTGGTCCATGAGGTAGATAGAGTGAAGTCATGTTCTGGAAAGTACAATATCCTGTTTCTGTCTTCTGCATCCTTATAGATATCTTTAGGAGTTTCTTCCTACACAAAGCCAAAAAAAGGAGATTTCATAGGTCACAAACTTAAGGAGTTATGTCACAAGATCTTCTACAAACAGTTTTTTACCATTGACAAGAGGCAGAGGAGAGATTCCATGTGGTTTCTGGCTAAAGAATCGCCAATAAAATTCATCTTTTTGCCTCGAACAAGATTGAGAAAAGATTTGGGATTGAATCTCGGAAGATCACAGTTTTCGGGTTTCCATCTCCAGAGCAAGAAATCCTTGTTTGGTCTCCCATGTTTTAAGCAATTTTTTGAATGAGGTATTGTAAGACAGGTCGAGTTCGTATATAGAGACCCATTTTCGTCTGGAACCCAGTGTCCTTTAGACAAGTCACAGTCCTTAAAATCTAAACCAACAACAACAATAAGAAATAGACAGTTAAATTAAATTTGTGACAATTTCTAGAGAGATATATATATATGGTGTTGAATGGCAACAGTTTTAATTTTGATTATAAAGCTCAAAAATATTGTCTCACACCCAATAATCTTTTTAAAGATTATGCATTCCTAAAATCTAAGGAAATGTCTTACCTTCGCATTTTTAGTAGATAGAAAGTCTAAAACCTGTACTGATTTTTCTTCAAGACTAATAACTAAAAAAACTAAAAACCCGAACAAGTTATTGGTTTTGATTTGTGCTAGTGTTGTCTTACAAGTCACAACCGGAGTTTAAATTCACATAGTGCATCTTGTTGATGAAGAAAACCAAACCAAACTACGGTCATGCCTTATGATTTATATGAAGAAAAAGAATCACTGTATTCAACAGTTTAGGTTTTTTTATTTCAACAATAAGAACATTAAAAGAATCAAACAAGCAAAGGATAATAAAGATCATGTACTTCTATATGATCTTTGTTTGTTTGTATAGACTTACCAATCTGAGGTTCGACGTAGAGAACATTGTGATCGTTGATGGCGTTGGAAGGATTCCGAGGAAAGAAGAAGAGACTGATGGAGAATAGAGTTACACAAAACGAGAGATATAGTACCAATTTTCTTATGGTTGTCACTTTCTTGAATTTTTCCGGGAAAATCGACGAACTCATTGTTGCATGTCGATAGTTTTCCAAAAAGATATCACCATATAGATGAACACCTATTTAATATACACGTACATAAAGAAGTTTTATTTCTTCTATTTTGTTTGGTTTATCAAGTGGAAAAGTTGAAATAGAAAAAAATCTAGAGATAAATGAAAAGAAAATGGATTTTCATTAATTGTTACTTCTTCCCTATATATTGAATTAATGATTTTTATATTAATTCAATCATTAATTCGTCTAATGAGAGAACAAAGTTTTTGAATGAAAAATAATTATGATTAATAGTATTAGTCACATGCATTCATGTTTGGTTACGAAAACGAAACATTTGTTCTTTTTTTATACTGTATAAAAAAACAATATTTGTTCTTTTATGAGGTATATATTTAAACAAAAAAAAGAACTATTTAAACTTTACCGATCCTTCTTTGAAAAATACCATGTACGTAATGTTCTTTTAGTTATACCGATCCTTCTTTGATAATATTTCAAAAACGTTAAGATTTACTTAACATTTAAACCAAAAAACAAACTATTTAAACTTTACCGATCCTTCTTTGATAATATTCCTTGTTTCTTTTGCATTTTTAGTAAAAACAAAATATTTTGCGTAACTTTTAAAACTAAATATTTATTAACTGTTTAAGTTTAAAAAGATTTTCAAGTAAATCAAAGTGTTTAATGTTTAAAAGATTTTGTAGTAATTTCAAATTGATTTCCTAAAATAAATGTTAGTGTATCTGAGGTATGTCTTCTAACAAGCAAAGAATTGTCGACTTTGTATATTTGAGACATCAGGTGCATCTCTGCAAACGAATTACATAATATCTCTCCATCAAATCTAAAGCGAAACCTAAGCACCACCATCAGGTTTTTCCGGACCTAACCCATTAGGTTTATTTTGCTTTGGGCTTATGCTGAGCCCAATCCGGGATTATAAGGCTAGGCCAGTACTAGGTACTGATGTAAAATTAAAAAAACACAAAAAAATTAGCTAATGAAAAGGTTTCGAAAAAAAAAAAAAATCCAAAGCAAAGCGTCCTGACACAAAATATAACTTGTTGAATAACATAATTTATGATGCAGGAGACGTTTGAATAAAACATTTCCTTTTTTTAATTAATTGTTTTTTTTCTTTTGGGCTTTAGATATTTTTTTAGGATTTTGTTTTGCTATTTAAACACTTTTACCTTGTAGCCAAGAGGCACATCTTATTTTTTTAATAAAAGTTTGAGAGCTTTTATCTTTTTGGTGGACTCCAAAACCCTATTTTTGTCGATTCCAGAGTTTTATCTTTCAAGTTTATCACTTGTGAACTTTATTTTCATCTAGATTTAGTACTTGTTTTCCAAGGATTTTCTGACTGCATCAATTTACCACATCAATCTTTACGTCGACCCTTACAAGGCATCTCAGCTCCTAGTTCATGATGAGAGATCATCTCTTCTTGAGAGTCTCAAGCTCTCTAAAACTTTGTAAAGACCCTGTTCAAATATCAAAAATAGGCCTTACTAAAAAAAATTTCGTTAATTACAATAAAAATTATTTTAACGATAACTTATCATAAGGAATAATTTATAATTGTAAACACTCTTATTTATTATTATTTTTAACAAAGAAAAAATTTAAAATTTAATTGAACTCAAAACTATTTCATTTATACAATTACAACCTTTTATTTAAACAAAGCCATTCTTCAAGCTTTATATAATTATCTTGTTTCTTCCTCAACTTTTTTATTTTTTAGACGTTTTATATATCCACAATCATATTTACGATTTCCCAAAGCCATAACTTAAATAAGTGATAAAACTTGGATAATTAGCTTTTTATTTATCAAACAAAAAAAAACCCATCTAGTTTTTGATCTAACTCTTCTTCAATTTGAGTTTGTAACTTGAAAAATAATATAACTTAGAAACAGAAGAAAAAAATTTATTAGTACATTAGAAATCAAATCATCACTAAGTAAATAAATAAATAAAAACATGAAATTAACTTGAAATGTTGCTTTGAATTATCAAAAACAACAGATTGTGAAATGTGAATCAATTTTATTTGTTACTTTGTAATAAGAAAAAACGTGTATGCAAAAACTCTTGTTTAGAAAATTGGTGAAGAAAATGTTTGATTCTCTCAATATATATACAAAGTTTGGTTAACAGAAAATATCTAAATGTAATCAAGTAAAAACCATCACGTAAGTAATACTCTAACGTCACTTTCCTCCAAAGTTAGCAATTGATATCACCGTATCAATGTTCCAGCGTCACATTCCTATAAGTATATATATCAAAGCTAATTAATCCTTAATTTAGTTCTTTCTTATTTGGTTGTGTAAACATAATTAAAAAAATATATTATAATCTTCACTTGTTAATAAACATAATTTTTTTAATGACATGTATATATATAAAAAAAAATTGTAGGCCTTTTTAAATTATGGGCCCTGTTCGACCGCTCTATTTGCTAATATAAAAAAACGGTTGTGTTTGAGACAAGAGCTCTATATAGTAACCAAAAATGTTTGGTCTAACTATGATGTTCTCATCTAGTGAAGGAGACGCTTCTTTGGTCGTTCTTTTAGTCATAGTTTTGGTCTAACTATGATACCATAGATGGTGGATTTTAGATTTGAACAGCTTTCAAAAAACATTGGCAGGAAATTCAAGTCAAGTGTAGAAATGTTGCTTCCAAACTGGACAGGTTCCTAAGTGCTTGTTAGTTGTTCTTTAGAACCTGTCCAGTTTGGAAACAACATTTTTATATTTGACTTGAACTTCCTGCAAATGTTTCTTGAAAGCTGTCCTAACCTAAAATCCATCATCTTGGTGATAACTCGAACCAACCTAGAGTTTAAACATAATTATGCATTTGTGTAATATATGTTGTAGAAACAGAGGAAGAGTATCGAGATATTGAAGAGAGATTTTCTGTATATTCCAAAGAAAGAGCAATACACTGTTATATACATGTCTAGAACGTATCTTAGCCAATAAATGAGAAAGATTGTGGAAAATATACAGCAGAAACTACGGACACTAATTACTCGTAATTGCTAGAAGTGTGGGATATGATTTGTGAAGATACGATATCCAAATACTTATGTAGCCATATTCTTTGCCATTTTCGTTGTGTTTCGTATGTTAAGAACTAGTATAAATAATAAACCAAACTAAAAACTGACTGACACCATTGTCCTAATGTTTTGCCCTAGTATTATGTTTTTGACACAATTTGTTAATTTTGTGATCAACGGTTGGATTTTAATTAATGTTTAATTAGTGAGAAGTGGATGTGTAGAATATTTGGTGCAAAAGAATTCTTCTAAAAAATGGACGGTGAATCAATTCCTCCATCACTCAAAGAATTCATATTTTTTCAATGGAGAATCAATGCCTCCATCACTCAAAGAGTTAAATTCCTTTCTTGAGAAAGTTTTTAAAATACCATTGTTTGCCGTTCATGGTATTTTTACAAGATTTTATGATAGTGTTATTTTTCAAAAATGATATATGCTTAGTTTATGTCCTAAAAATGATATATGCGCTCAGTTTATATATGTCCTAAGAAATGATATATATATGCCTAGTTTAGTTTTTATTTTCAATCAAGAATCAGTTCTTTTTTTTTAACCGAAAATATATTTTATAATAGTAAAAGTTACATGCCGAAGTCGTACAGTTTTTTTTTTTTTTTTAAATACCAGTACATGAAAATCTTGGATTACATAACAGAACATGAAATGTAATAATAGCAAACGAATCTAACAAGGAGAGACAACTAGTCACATCCACCTCGGTTCCAACGTGTGAGATTTACAAAACTCAATAGGGTCGATTCTGTTTTTACTTTATTATATTTTGGTTAGCAACTTTCTCATGATATATAAGAGTCGTTATAACAGAGTCCAACCCAAATCGTCTTGCACCTCGTCTTCCCTTCTTTGGTGATATGTTTCCTTCAAAGAATAATCTCTCCACTCGTCCGATGATGGTGAACTGTTCCGGTTGCCGAACGCCTCTCCAGTTCCCGTCCGGCGGTCGATCTATTCGTTGCTCTCTCTGCAAGGCCGTTACTCATATCGCCGCCTCTCCCCGCATTCAAGCTCCTCCTTCTGGTCAGCTACCTCACCCACACGGCAAGAAGAGGGCCGTGATCTGTGGTGTTTCGTACTTTAACACTCCCTCCGAGCTCAAAAGCTGCCTCAAAGACGCCAAGTGCATGCAACTCCTTCTCATTAACAAGCTCAAATTCTCCCCTGATTCCATTATCATGCTTACCGGTATTTCTACCTCTCTTTCTTCTTCTTCAAGTTTCTTTGCCTTGCAGCTCACTCATAATACATACTTGTTGATGCAGAGGAAGAAACTCATCCATGTCATATCCCAACCAAGCAAAACATAAGGATGGCCATGTATTGGCTTGTACAGGAGGGATGTACTTCAGGCGACTCGCTTTTTTTTTACTTCGCGGGCCATGGTTCGCAACAAACAAACTACAACGTTGATGAAGTTGATGGCAAAAATGAAACAATCTGTCCTCTTGATTTTAAAACTGAAGGGAATATTTTAGATGATGAGATAAACCATACTATTGTTCGCCCTCTTCCACATGGTGTCAAGCTCCATTCGATTATCGATGCTTGCCATAGTGGTACGGTGATGGATTTACCGTTCCTATGCAGAATGAACAGAGCCGGTCAGTATGTGTGGGAGAATCATCAGCCAAAGGCAGGTGTGTGGAAAGGAACAGCTGGAGGAGAAGCCATAGCAATCAGTGCATGTGATGATGATCAGCTTTCGGACGACACACCATTGCTGACAAAGATGACCTCTATAGGTGCTATGACTTTCTGCTTTATTCAAGCGATAGAACGCAGCGGGCCACAAGGCATAACCTATGGAAACATTATGAATTTGATGCGTACCACATTAAAGAACCCCCCTGTTAAGGGTCTTGGTCCTGCTCTGACAAGGATAAGCAAGCGTCTTGGTCCTGGGGGATTTAAACAGGATCCTCAACTGACTGCTTCTGAACCGTTTGATATCTATGCAAAGAAATTCACTCTCTAGTGAAGACAACCCACTCTTATGTATAGAGAGAGTGTGATGATAATCTGTGTATTCAACCTTTTGTTTTTGTTTTTCTTTCAAAATAATAAAACAAGTCTTTGTTTCGTTGCTTCAATACCAATACTATTCTTAAGTCGTTACAAACAACAAACAACTAGACTTAGAGAATACTGAAATATTGACATACAATATATTAATTTTGAGCTTGCTTCGGAGCCAACCAATCCAAAACCAATTAAAATGCTTATATGAATATAACTATTGGTCGTTCAAAATCTCATAAGCATCAATTTTATATAGTATAGATTAATTAGAGTTTCCACAAATTATTTTGCACTACGAGACCTTTTGGATTTTATTTATCATTCGATTATTGACAAATGTATGTTTAGATGAGTAGATTAATGACAAATGACAATTCAAAATAAAAGATCTCTTCTTAGTTTAGTCAAGGAACAAAATTAGCTGATTAGAAACACAATTTATTCCTTCTTCCTAAATCCAGTTTAGTTTATGATCAATGCCATTGCCTAATTTATAATGTTGTGAAGTTGATGCCAAGAAACGTAATCAAAGAAGAGGATTCGATCTCGTACTCGAGAAAACAATAAGATAACTATCTCTAAGAAACCATAACATTTAAAGCCATTGAAACTGTGAGGGCAATGAAGATGACGAAGTGGTAACGGTTGTCGATTTATGAAATCTCAAAAGAGGAATCGTAAGTGATTGTTAACGGTGGCTGAGTTTTCTAAGGTTCGAAACTCGGAAGGGCAATCGCGTGAGGCGAGGAAGACGATGTTTTAGTTAGTTAGTATAATACTTAGGGCTTAACGTTTTGGCTTTCACGTTATATATACACACATAAGCTGTAGATCTTATGGTGCTTTTGATAAGCTATGGCCTTTATGGTTTTGATAAGCAACAACTTTGTGTATATAGTTTTGATGGAGTATTACGATTTGCATTCGATGCTGATATGACATTAGAGTAGTATTTTTTTTGCTGATGTGGCTAGCTTAAGGTGCTTCAAATAGTTGCTATTAGTTAGTATGATAATTGGTACTTTTCTTAATTTGGAAAGACCATCAGAGCACCCACATAAAAATAGTGGGTGTCTTCAAATATTAAACTAATAAAAAAGAAAAAAAATAAATAAAAAAATGAAAAAATGGGAAGATTCGTGTTTCTGCAAAGACACGGAAGACACTCTGAAGACACCTACGTGTGCGCATCTTATTGGATGTGACTTTTTTTCTTCCTTCTCTCCAGATTCATCGATTTTTTGCGATTCATTCTCCTCCTCCATCGATTCTCCTTCTCCTCCTCCTCCTCCTCCATCGATTCATTCTCCTCCTCCTCCTCCTACAAATATTATAGCGGGTTAGCTTTCTTCTATATACTGTTTTCTTCTTTTTTGTTTGTGTAATTGTGTTTGTGATTTAGGTTTTAAGATTTAGGTTTCGATGAGTAATTGAGATTTAAGTTACGATGAATAATTTATATGGTTTAATTAAACATTATTTTATGTTGTTCATTGATCCTCTTCCCTCGTCTCTCTTGCATATGATGATTCTGTAAAAAAGTGTGAGCCTTTACATGAAGATTGGTCTTTTCTCTGTGAGTTTTCGATTAGATAGTGATGGGACTTACTTGTCCTGTATAGTCTTCAATATTCTGTCTTGTATGGAGGATGATTTCGTCGTCATAAATTTCTTTGCGTTGTATGGATACAATCTAGACAATGCATCAGAATTCTATCAAGGAGAAAGAAGCGGGACTTCACATGTGGACTTAACGTATTCTACAAATATGTCTACCAATCTCGGCAATATGATGAGTGTTCGAAATCGACTACGTGATACAAGAATACATAAACAATTGAAAGAAAATTTGGTTGAACATCTCTGGTAAAAATTTGGCACAACTCAAGATTACACCGAATGAATTACATTTTTCATAATGCTTTTATATGTTTCTATCATTCTATGTATTTGGTTTTTATACAATGTACAATAATTACAATTTATATTTTTTTTTATTTTGCATAAATTTTAATCAATGTTTATAAAATTATAAATTTTACTAATAAAACAAATTTTTTATATAAATTAATTTTTAATTCTATAGACACTCATTTAAAGATGACCAAAAAGAAAAAAAAATTTAATAAAAAAATTAATGAATGTCTTTAGATTATGATAATTTTAATTATATAATATTTTAAACTTAAGACACCCTTAACCCATGACCAATGTCGATGGTCTCAAAAGATAACACGAAATGAATGGGATTAAACAAAATAAAAAAAAAGCCACCTCCAAATTGCCAGAAAATACAAGAATCCACCATCCATAAATAAAAGAGTAAATTCAGAAAAGCAAAAAAAATTAAAAAAATCTCATTTCCAACTAATTACAACCCCCAACCCTATTAAAACATTATTTAGAAAAGAAAAAAAAATCCAAATCCACAATTAATTATATTTCCGAGTCAAATCAAAACTCGGCCGAGTTAACACACGATCCTTCACCACAATCTCCACCGATTCGATGCCGGGTCCGAGTTCCAGTACCACCGGAGTTCAACAACTCTTCCCAATCAATCTCTTCATTCTCCGGCGAAGAATCATCTTCCATTTTAGCTCTCAAGACTTCCAAAACCCTTCTCGCTTTCTGCTTCGCTCTCTCCCTCCCACTCCTCTCAACTTTCATCAACTCCTCCACCGCATTCGCCGCCATAGCCAAACCTTTAAACCTCAATCCTCCATCATGACTCAATCCATACAAAACCGCAACACAACTCTCCCGAGTCGACTCAGTAACCTCTCCTCTCAAAATCCCAACCATACACTCAACAGCTCCCGAGTCAAGCAAAGCTGGTCGACTCACCGGACACGTAGCCATATTACAAAGAATCAACAAAACACGATTCGTCGTTTGACATAATCTCGCCATGTTTAAAAGCAACGAAACAGCTCCGAGCTTAACAAGCTTCCCTCGATTACTCTGTACAAGAGAAAGATGATACAAAGCTAAACCCGAGTCGTGACGAGTCAACTCGCTACCAACTCGGATCAAATGAAGCAAAGGCTCTAAACCTCCGAGAACACCAATCGCCGTCTTGTTCTCGTCTTCGAGAGATAAACTAAACATCGCTCCTGCGGAATGTTCTTGAGCTTCTACAGAACCACATTTGAGTACATCGATCAACATAGGAACGATACCTGACCGTACGATCTTAACTTTGTTAGATTTCTCCAGGGAAAGATTCACAAGAACCGCCGTGGCGTTTACTTGAACCGTCGTGTATCTCGAAACGATGAGTGATTTCAGAGCAGAGATTAGCTTCGTTGTACAGAGATTAATCCTCGAAGATTCGTCGATTCTCGTAACGTGACGAATCGAAATCAAAGCTTGTTCGATATCTGCGATTCGATTGCTTTTTAGCTTTATTAGTAAAGCTTCTTCTTCTTCTTGGCTACTGGAATTAGGGTTTGCTTCTAATAAAGAATCGATTTCTGTAGATGAAGGTGAAGAGAAGCAACTAGGTTTAGTTGTTAACTGTAATGCACGGCTTGACGAAGCGATTGACTCGTCAGAGCTTGAATTGAAGTAATTAGGTCTCCGATCAAGCTCCGTCGCTGCGTGGTCGAGTCTCACCGATGGTTTATCTTTAATCGCTTGTATAAGGTCCTTCTCCGAAACCGACACTTTTCGACTTTTCTCCATTAAAGAGAAGATAAGCTTTTCCGCCGCCGCGTAATCTAGTGGCTGCGGCGGAGGAAAATTCCGGCGGTTACACCAGTTTAGAATTGCGGATTTTAAAGCGAGATTTGGTATTACGGTGGTGAAATCCGGGGGGGGATTTGGAGTGAATCCTAGGGTTTTGGAAGCGATGACGCAAGCTCGTTCGTAGGAGTGACCGGAAGAGACGATGATTGGGTCTGCCATTAAGGAACCGGAGATTGGACAGAGAAATTCCGCCGGAATCTCTGTTTTTTTGGCCGGAGGAGAGATGATGTTTGGTGAGGAAGAAGAAGAAGAAGAAGAAGAACGGGAGAAAGAGATTCTCCATTTGGATTTGTTGTTACCGGAGAGAGAATCTCGTCGGGGAGAGTTGTTGTTGTCGTGTTGTGAGTGAAGAACCATGAGTTTGATGACTGGTCGTTGAATCTCCATTGATTTAAAGATTGAATTTTTCAGAGTGGAGAAAGTAGAATTGTTGTTTAAGAAGAAGACCCATGAATTAAAAAAGATGAGATTTTTGTGGGAGAGAGAGAGAGAGATTTGACAAAACAGGAAAGAGAGATTTTGGGAGGGAGATTTTTGTTGTTTGTTGTTGTTCTTGTTACTGTGGACTTGGTCGTGGAGTACCATAATTACTTTATTTTATTTTATTTTATTTTATTTATTTTATGATGTTAAAATGAAAGATTTAATTTTTAAGCAGGTAAAAGTGAATATACGTCCTTTGTGAGAGTTTTGTTGTTGATTGGAGAATTTGTATTTGTATTTGCTTTGGGCTATTGTGATTCACATGTGTTATTTTTTTCAATTGTTCGGTATATAGAGAGCATTGGTGATGTTTTTTTTCTTTCTTTCAACATTTCTTTAAAGATCAATTATACATTAGTCTGTTTTTTTTTCTGTGTATTTTACAATATTTAGCTAATGCTATTAACTTTGATAAAAAAAAAAAAAGAAGCTAATGCTATTAACCAGAACAATAAAAACTGTTTTTATTCGAGAGATATGTGTGATATAAAAAAGATAATAAAATAGTTAAAAATGTAAAAAAATGATATATTGTGATATCTTTTATAATATCTGTTTTTTTCTGTGTATTTTACAACATTTAGCTAATGCTATTAACTTTGATCAAAAAAGAAGAAGCTAATGCTATTAACCAAAACAATAAAAACTGTTTTTATTCGAGAGATATGTGTGATATAAAAAAGATAATAATATAGTTAAAAATGTAAAAAAAAAATTGATATATTGTGATATCTTTTATAATATCTGTTTTTTTTCTTTGATTTGTGTAAACGATACTTCAAATTTTTGTTACCAATAATTTAGAAAGTTAAGTTTTATATTCGCTTCTTCTCCATGTTTTTATTTTGCAAATGATATGTTTAACTCAAAAACTAAAGTATTTTTTTTCCATGTACATATAATATATGTAACATACAAACACAAACTTTAATGTTGAAAGCGATTATAAACCCCTAACCTCAGTTAGAGAGAATTGAATCATACTCGTGTTATTTTTTATAAACAATCATACTCTTATGTTGAAACGATATTAGTGACAAGTTATTAAGTAAACTACTGAATCCTGGTTAAAATTACGTAAATGTAAGAGGTTAATGATTTGTCATTGTGTGTAAGATGAGCATGCTTAAAAGAATGGCTTAATTAATTTCTCATGTCGAAGCAATTATGTGTTTTCGCTTTATGGCCAAAAACACTGTTTTTTACCAAGAACAATACTGTCGTTTTCAGCTTTATGAATGTTCAAAAAGTTACCACTTTTTGCTTTTTTTTTTTTTTTTTTTAAATTTCTGCTTTTTGCCCTTTATTTCTGGGAATTGAATTTGTTTTCCTCTTCCATGACTTTGACAGACATTTTCTCCAATTTAGTTAATACTCCATGACTTTCTGGGAGTATTTTGTTAGATGCTAGAATTCTAAAAAAATGCTAAATGCGCTTGAATGATATATTGATTGGGAGAAGAAAAAAAAACATAAATGCGTTATGAGAAAATATATATTACTGACTATATGTCATAAGATTGAAGGTACAAAAGAGTGCACTCATCAATATAATAATAGAAATAAAATAACCTACTTTTCTAAATTAATTTTTTCAAATAAATATAACAAATAAAGGTAAGTTTCTTAAATTAAAATAATTAAAATAATATATATACAAAAATTTATAGTTTGAGAAAGTTGGCGTTCGGTTATACCTCTATTGTTTCTCCACCAAAAACCAGTTTCGATCCTGAGTTATCTCAAATAAGTTACTCAAATAGACCACTATATATTAGGTCAACGATATATATTAAAAAAAAATCTACGTTTTATAATCAAATCTTCGTGATTTATGTAATTGCAATTGGTCATATCGGTCAGTCTATTCATTTTTGTAAGCGAAATTATATGTTCATAAGTATATATATATATTTTTGTTTTTTTCGGCAAACTTAAACTTCCATTACTTAAACAAACAGTTACAAAGTTTGATAACATTTGAATATACATTTTAGTTCCAAGAGACAACATAAGTATATAACCATCGCTTAATCGTCCGTTTCAAACATCTTCTCTATAAGATTATAACCATCAAAACTTTAATATTTATCATCTTCCTAAAACTATGGTTAACAGAATATTAAGTTAAAATATGTTAAATTGCAACAACTTAAGTAATAAGTCAACATTTTTCACAGGGTTAGGAAAAGGGTAGTTTTGCATTAGTAATTAGTCAATAGTCAGTAGTGTCTCTGTATGACTAAATGCTCTTTGATCATAAGAGGCGTTTAACCCAGCAATAATCAGATTTTAGATTGCTCTTTGTCATTTCAATTAAATCTTAAATTGATTAAACACAGGTATTAATATATAGTCGCTCAAAGCTAACCACTTTTATGATTGGAAATTTCTCTTCTGTTTTTATTTGCATGGGAATAAATAATGGAACAATAACATAAAAGGGAAGAGAAGGAGTGTAACAAATAACATTAAAAATTGTATTCTTAGTTGCTAAGTATTCAGATAGGTCTATGTATAGGTAGTGTATGTATTTTGTATATACGTGTATGTGCAATTGTGCACTGTATATGTGTGTATATCTTTGTGTATATGTGCTATGAATGATGAGAAAACATATCTTTAACACTTTGAGGAGTGGTTTTAGGCTGTTTTCTCAATTTTTTGCTTACCCTTTTTCTTTGCCTTTTGCCAAAGTCATTAAGATTCCTTGTGTTATTTTCTTCAATAAAAGAAAGTAGGGGTGTGTTCACACTTCAAAGCTTGAATATATACCTGTCAAGTAAAACAAAATAAATGTGAAGCTACAATTTTCAGGTATGTATACACATCATATGTACATTTTAGAATAATAGTTTTGAGCAAGAGTAGTGATCAAATGTTATAATATGCAATGAAGGAAATTCTCTTAACAGCTTCAATTTTTGAAAAGTTAAATGTTAAAATGCATTGAAGGGAATTTTCTAACAGTTGCAATTTAAAAAAAAAAAATTGTAATGACTTGTTCATTTGTTTTGCTTTAGACTCAAATTTTCATTTCAAAGTTTTATTTTCAAAATAAGATATGTATTTGAATGGTGATACAATGTGATTATAAAGACAATCGTTAAACTATATGTCATAGTCTTTAATTTTAAACTATCTAGCTGAGATTTTCTCTTAACTCGTAGAACCACGAACAGAATAACATTACCAACTAAGAAAACATGAATTTGTTTAGACGAAATATAAATTTTGTTTTACAGTGATCATAACTCTAATTACAAAAATATTTTATTTGATTGTTTATTACACCTTTGTTAAATCTTAATTCGATAGACATAATGTCCATAAGAAAACTAAAGACAAGGGTTAATAAGATCGTACGTTTATTGCATTACGGATAAAGGGTAGGATTACATGATATAACTAAAGGTGAGAATTCTCTGGTTTTATTTATGATTACAAAAGATACTGTCAAATCTCTACTTCAGAAACGCGAAAGATCTGGAGATTATGATATAAAGAAAAAGACGCTGACTCGACTCGTCCAGTAAAATTTATTTCCATTAATTCACTCGTGACGTCTGCGTAAGACTTAATCGATTTATTCATCAAGATTGAAGCTTTTGGGTCAAATCTCGAGTTAATCGAATAGCTCTGGTCTGTTTTGTTGGAACATTGATCATACGAGCCTCACGATTGCCCAAAACCAAAACACAAAGAGAAAAACAATTGTAGTCTGTGAAACATGTTCAACAGTGATTGAGACTGTCAAATCTCTACTTCAGAAATGCGAAAGATTTGGAGATTATGATATAAAGAAAAAGACGCTGACTCAACTCGTCCAGTAAAAAATTGCAGAGAGATTCTGACATTGAATCGTGAATTCAAACTATGCTTAAACCACAGATTTAAGGATGATCATGCCTGCAACAAAAACACTAAATCTGCAAATGCTGACCAGCGATTTGAATGATAAGTTTCTGGAAGTTTTGGCTTTGAGAGATGGTAAAAGATGTGGAAGAAGAACTCATGTTTCTATTTCCAAATCAGTTAAATCCATTTAGTTGCAGAAAAAACATATCACATGAAAACTTATGAAGATTTCATGTAAAGTCATATCCTTTTATATCCTTGTAATCATTTGCACAAACAAGATTCATACTAAAGTATTTATCTGAGAGGGCAATAGTTGTACAGAAGAACGAAGAAGATGCTCGGGTATCAATGTACAAGGCTGCATTGGTGAAACATTTCTCTCTGAATCAGTCCTCACATGTTAGCTGTGGTTTCTTTGATTTCATCTGATGTGATAGTCTGCAAGATACAAAGACGAGAAAGGCATCAGATCTCAATACTAATAAGTTGCTTCAAAACCATTAGCGGTATGCTTAAAAACGGAGACAGGATCTTAAGCTTGTAACTAAGGAAAGTATTTTGATTTTGAGGTTTACCTGATCCTTCCCGGCGAAATCGTTGTCAGGCGTTAGGAAAAGCATACAATGACACTCCTTCCTGATGAACAGATGATGAACTTCAGTATTATCAAAATAAATCGTTTTCAGATGCAAACTCTATCAACTACTACCCGAAACAAGTCCTATTTATACACTACGGAATTCTCCAGTATTTGTGTATCAGAATTTGGTCAAAAGAGCCAAATAAGCCAATAGATTAAGAGAGAGCTTAATGTTTTTGTTTGGCAGAGGTTGCTAAGTGTGGAGTAAATCAACTTCTACTTGCCTAGAAATCTGGTAATAACCATACAGTGAGGAGAATCGGTAACTTCTATAGAAAGTGTAACACAAGTGTACTGCTAAATACTATCCAACTAATAACTATAAACGAGTTGGAGCCAGTCCAGCTTATATAACACATAACCGGTGTTTTCCAAAGGACGTTATAAGCTTAGTTCTACCTAATATAAACACAAACACACACAGACAAATGCTTTTAAAGCTACATGGAGCAACTTCTTACCTCTCTCTCATTGGAACACATGGACAATTCCAAAAGCCCTGTCCAACTTCAGCAGCTTTATCATCATAATGTCTACACCAAAAAAACAAGAATCAGACTTTGGGTTGATACAGGAATTTCAAATGTTCTTAACAATTTCCCAGAAGCAAATGATCACCTGCAAGGGCAAAGCGGTGCACCATATGAATCTTTATGCTCAGCCAAACCCTGTTCAACAAAAGTCACACAGTTATACACTGAATCCCAATTTCTTCGGCAGACTCATTCTCTACAAGTAGAAGACTCAGCCACTTGACTAAGATCCTAAGTTGTTCATTTGCATTTACCCAATTTCACAACTTCTTCTGCAAACTCATTGTGTACAAGTAGAAGACTCAAGTTCGTCCAAGCAGTTAATAAATTACCCAGAATCATAAAAAAGTCTTTAAACAACAAAGATCATTATTCAGCACAAATCCACCAGAAATATCAAAACTTCATGGTTAAATTTTGCATACCTTAATGACAACTGAAGTAACTCCTTTATCAACACAGAAGTAAGTCCCTGAGCGACGAGCATATTGCTCGGAGAATTTCCTCATAATCTCCACAGATTTCTCCGATGGTTCCGCTGCAAACCAAAACAAAGAAGAAAATGAATCCGAACCTAATAATCTCAATCACTTGAAGAACTCAACACGAAGAAGAATCAATCGAAAATGTTACATTTCGCTTTGATTACAAATCGCCGAAATGAAGTTCTGGGAGAGACGAGAGGGACCGAAACGGACCCGAAGCTACAAGAAACAGCTTGAAGATTCATGGGTTTCGTGGGTTTTCAATCTACGACGCGAAATTCCTCTCTTTTTTTGTTTTGAGTTCCGATTGAATATCCTTTTTAGATCGAAATTCGGATATTTCTTGAGTTTGTTTTCCAGATATTTGCCAGAAACCAATGCTCGCCACTCACTTCCACCTTTGGGCTTTGGCCAATGAAACCTCTAAGTGGGAAAGAGACTCTCAACCATTGATAAATCTCATCCTCTAACCGGAAACAACCAGAATTGGATCTAATCCGGTTAACACTTGTAAGTCATCGAATATTATTTTCTTTTTTCTTTTATGTTGACGCAACTATTTATCAGACTAGTATTTTCACAACAATGAAATATATTTACTTGTTTTGATCATTTGCGATAATTCTTTCTATAAATTTGTTATTTTTCCAATTCACAATTTCGTTTTGTTTGGCTGTACAAGATCAAATGATATGA
Source organism: Arabis hirsuta (assembly GCA_964056655.1). Lineage (NCBI taxonomy): Eukaryota > Viridiplantae > Streptophyta > Magnoliopsida > Brassicales > Brassicaceae > Arabis > Arabis hirsuta. The sequence goes on along the minus strand of OZ053309.1, from coordinate 27,265,690 downwards.
AAATGTTGTATGTTACTCTGTCCAATAATCCAAATAACTTCATTTACTAATCTTTTTTTCGTTCTTTTCTTACAAATCATTCATCAAATTTTCACGTGTTTGGAAAATAATTTTCCTATATATATTACGAATTCATGTAAACATTATAATTTGAAAAGTTAAACTTCATTAAATCTACTAATTAAACTAGTAGGTTATTAGCGTTTTATGATTATCATGTGAACATTCTATTATTTTCTGTTATTCTTACTCAAACGCGATGTTCAAGTATCAGCTAGCATGCCATTTGATGTTGGCAATGAAATTGTTCATTTAGATTTACATGTTCAGTTAGCAAAACTCAAGTACTATATATATTAGCTTCTTTTACTAGACGAATCACTTTTTTTATATATATCTTGGATTTTGAGAAACTAACATTGCATTTTCTGCTTAGACCGAAGTTAATTAATTCATCTACCAATTGATAGCCTATTTCTCATAATAATATATCCAGTAGTGAATGTTCTTGGACTTGAGATTTTTCGACTTCAATGTTGAGGTTTTGTTTATTACTCTTTCTATATCATAATAACTGATTTTTTTAGAGAACTTTTGTTTTTTTTTTGAATCAGATAATTTTTTTCAGTTTTCAATACAAAATCAAATGCATTTTTATTTGATATAAATATTTGCATTATGTAGTTTCATTTACTATTGGCTTAATTGAATTTACGTGGGTGATAAATGATGTTAATTTAGAAAAAATTAAATAAAAAGTTTACTGTTTTTTTAATTTGTGTGTAAAATCCTTAAATATCTATTATTTATTACACAAAGGGAGTATGTTTGTAGTTTGTTGCATAATTGACATGTGAAATTTTATAGATTAAGTATTTTATTGGCGTATGTCAAAACTTTTAGGTGACTATATCAATCCGATCTTAGTAGAGCTATTTTTTTTTTTTTTTTTTGAACCTTTAGTAGAGCTAGTTTCCAATGCAGTTTAAGAAATGATACAACCAACATATGAATGAAGAGATCTTAACGTTTAGTGTAGAAATCTCCACCAAAAAGATACATTGGACGGTTCGACCAAACAAAAAAAAAGGAAAAAAGATTGGACTTCCTTAGCTACCTATACGGATGTTAATGAATAAACAAAAATTACATAAAAGATTCCTTCTTTAGCTTGAGATTTAACGTTTGCGTTTTCTTTATTGGCCATTACAAAATCTCTGATCTATAGACTTTTCTAGTAAACTACAACTTTTCAAATACTAATGATTACTTTTTATTGGATTGTTACAAAACATTTTTTCTTTTTTTGAAACTTACAAAATTTTTTTTGTAAGATTGGTTCATGAGAAACTGCATTAAACAACGAAGAAGAAGAATAAGTGAAGAGACCATATCGTCTAAGATCTGACTCCTTATGGGTGGCGTGGCAAAGATTATATCGTCTAAGATCAAAGTGCTTCTGGGCTGTTGAAGAATCAGATAGGGACTCTTGGACCTGGAAACAAATCCTAAAACTACGACCAGAAGCTATCAAATTTGTCAGGGTAATTCTTGGGAATGGAAAGGCTACAAGCTTTTAGTATGATGTGTGGACTCCTATGGGACAACTTATAGATTACTTGGGCATGACAGGTCAAAGGAACCTTAGAGTACCTCTAGAGGCTAAGGTGGGCGATGCTTGTAGCTCAAATGGTTGGAAGCTTGCTTCCCCTCGATATGAGGAATCTCTAAATCTTCATATGTGTCTTACTACAGCAGCGTTACCTAGCTCTTCATTAGCCGAAGACTCCTTTGAATGGTGTATTAACGGAGTCCCTTGTATGGGCTTCTCATCACCTAAAACTTGGGATGCAATGAGACCAAGAGCTGACCGCAAGAGTTGGGCTGACCTTATTTGGTTTAAGGGTTCAATCCCTAAACATTCCTTCACTATGTGGATTGCTAACTACAACGGACTTCAAACTAGAACTCTTCTTGCTTCATGTGGTTTACAAGTTTCAACAGAGTGTTGTCTATGCTCATTGGTGAAGGAAACTAGAGATCATTTGCTTCTCACCTGCCATTACAGTATGGAAATATGGAGTTTAGCTCTTACAAGGCTTGATCCACTGCTTACCAGTTTTAGAAATTGGTTGGAACTTCTATCTTGGATAAGACAAAACACCACTCAAATTCCTTCCATCATCAGGAAGATTCTTGTAGAGACTCTGATTATTCATTTTTGGAAACAAAGAAACAATGTTGTGCATAACCACATCTCTTTACCTGGTTCAACCGTTTTCAAGATTATTGATCGAGAGGTGCGCAGCATCATACAAGAAGACATCGGAGAAGATTCAGCGACTTAATGTCTTTGTGGATTAGATGACTCAAATGGTTTCCCATAACCGAAATTTGTAATACCTTGTTTTTTATTTTTTTTTGGGCCAAGGTAGTACAGATTTAAGATAATGCATTTTGTAAAATCTAACTTTCATTTCTTTAAATGATATTTACATTTTAGCAACAAAAACAAAATAAGTGAAGAGATGCACACTTTTTTTTTTAATCAAATAGTAGATCCAATAAAACATGGAAATTTAAAACACTTTAAAGAATCACCAATGCATAAACAAAATATTTGGAAAAACAAATCAAGTTGATACGTAGGTGTCTGTTTTACTATTTTGTGACTATAATTCTATTTTCTTTTCCTCCAATATATTTTTGGGTCAATTTGGTTAATAACCAAGAAAATAATTAAAACATAATAACTAACCAAAAACTCTAAAATTAGTAGCTATGATTAGTGCCACATAGAGAGTTTTGCTTAGTTATTATGTTTTCATTTTTTTCTTGATTATACTTGCCAATTTCTCTATATTTTTCCTCTCAAGATAGACGTTCTCAACTTTGCTTGTAGGTAAAATCCACCAAGCCCGTAATTTTGCTTGTGTATATATACATCGTGAAATATAGAACCAAATTAATTTAGCAAAAAAAAATATATAACCAAATTTAATTTTTTGTTCTGCTCTAGACGAACTAATTACCAAGAATAAGAGGTTAAAAATTTATGTCTGTAGTTTTTTCGATCGGAATTTGACTACACATCTCCGCAAATTGTTTAAAGAAAATAGTTTTTAAGATCATTAGCTAGTTCAATTCCATTTAGTAGTGGTGATTTACGCCTTAAATGTAGTATTATCAACGGTTGGCTATGAACACCGAAAAAATTATAAATTAAAGAGCTAACGGTTTATAAAAAAAAAAGTTTAAAGAAGAATTACTTTTAACATACAAAAAAATGGTTTAACGAATTGCCTAGACTCTATAGAATCCATGATGAACCGTCTTAAGTCAAAAAAATGGTCTTCGAAGCCAGCAGATAAAGAAGGGAGAGAAAGTAGCAAATGTGCGTCGCAGATTAAATCAAATAAAATATAGCATATACTCGTGGTTTTTGAGGTTCCTCCTACACCGTTGGACACATTAGAAAAGGTTTAAAAATGGAAATGACGTAAGTTAAGGAATGCATGAGTCGTTGTGGAATTTTGTAATGAGAAAATAGATAAGTTTAATTTGCTCTCCGAAAAAGGTAATGCACGCTCAGCTGTATTGATCCTTCTTTCCATTTTGAGAGTTTTATATTTCCCATGTGCTTTCCACATTAGTGGCTGCATTGGTCTTCTTCTTTGTTGCACATAAGTCATTTTCTACTAAAGAAGAATTACTTTTAACATAATACAAAAAAATGGTTTAACGAGTTGCCTAGACTCTAGAGAATCCATGATGAACCGACTTAGCCAAAAAAATGGTCTTCGAAGGAGATAAAGTAGATATTTCCCATGTGCTTTCGACATGCTTAGTGGCTGCATATTGGTCTTCTTCTTTGTTGCACATAAGTCATTTTCTACTACATTAATCTGCAATTCCTTATCAAACTTTCTTTTTTATTTTGTATTTAATTTTCTTCAGCAGAAACATGACGTTTTTGATGAGATTCCAACACAAGTGTCTATCAAAACACACATATTTAGCTATTTAATCCTTAGCATAAAAAATATTTATAAATGAATTTAGTTATATACTTTATATTGATTCAATCGATTAAGTGTTCCAAAAGTTGTAATAAAATTTCGATTTAGACATTTACATGTAATAGTATTAATATCGTAACATGAAATAGTGCTAAAAAAAAAACCATCTTTGTTCTCCCTAAGGCTACTGTGACCATGTTATTAAGGCACAAAGGCTTACGTAGCATATGTCCGCTTTAGTGGACTGTGGACGAATTCCTACCATGCAATTATTTGTTATTTCCGAGCAAGCGAGGTTCTCCTCAAAAAACAAGACTCAAATAATATCGGTTGTAGAAGCCAATTTTTTCAAAGATACGTAAGATATAAGTGTGTATATATATATACAAATTATTAATGGGGGTCATATAATGAATCAATGAGTACAAATAAAATCGTTACGAAGGGGTACTTTTTCTTTTATGTAAATCTGACCTGAGTGCATCAACTACGCGTGACTATGAATAATAATTTAATGTTGAATAGTTTTATGGTTTTTTTTATATATAGAATACTTAACATCTTTACCTTTGCTTCGTGCTCACCAAACTTAATTTTCTCAATATGAATTTACTCTATACCGTTTTGTTTCTGACCTCTTTAGCTCCACTACCCGGAGCTAGTAGGCCAACACCACCAAATGCGAGCAATCAGTCTCTTCCGGTGGACCAAACAGATTCTCAGTTGGAGGGTTCCTCGACCTTACCTAGTCAGAGTAATCGTGTTCCTCCGCTTCGGGCGAATCAGACCAACACGGAAAGGGTTGCACCGACTGCCATTGTTACACCTTCATCTCCGGCGAGGGATGCACAAGGTGAGGGCAACAAACAGATTACTCCACCGGATAAGAGAGACCTAAAATCCCCATTTCCAATGACCGCTACTCAATCTCTGGCTCAGATTAATCCGGCTTCTTCATCAACGGTTCGGTCCACCCAGCCAGTTCCACCACCTGCTCCTCCTTCATCACCGACTTGCTTAACCGAACCAGGACAGTGCAGCCAACCTAACTGGCTAAGTCAGATCCCAGTCCCACCTCGTCCATTACTGATGATCCATGAAGCCCAAACACCCGTTCCTCCTATCAGAATTCCCTGGTACCACGATAACCCGTTTTTCGCCATTGAAGGTAGTGGACAACATGGCGTGCCACCAAATGAATTCCACAGAATGGACTGTCTAAGCTTTTGCGTGCTACATTATTTGTTGACCAGTGGATTGAGCAACACAGCCTCATGGTGTCAACTCCCAAGGCTCAGTACGAGCATCCATATTCAATGCTTTCTCAATCAGATTGCTTTCTCTCTATTACTCTTGGCTCACACCGTCTTTCCACGAACACACCCAATCTTGGCGTTTATTATGGATCGTCTCTCCTTCTTATTAACCGTGATCGCGGCTTACTTAGCTTCCATGCCCATGTTTCCTCCATATATAGCGATCATTATGTTTCTTGTTGTTGCTTTAGTCTACATGTTTGCTCGTTTCAGGCGTTAATTAATAACTTAGGTTTTTGCCCGGATTAGGTTTTCATTTTTACATGATCACTAGTCAGTAGATATGCATCATGGAGTGACTTGGAGGAATAGACCACTAGGCCTAATCACAACACTTGTCACCATGATTAGTTTTTTATTTAACATATTTACTAGTACTTTTTAAGATTACGTTGTTTTTTTTTATATAGATTTTGTGTCAAGAAATCCAGTACTCTTTTATAAAGATTGTAATCATGTTACACAATCTTGATTAATGAAATGGTTTATTTTGTTTTAGAGTGTAGTCTTTGTTCTTCTTAGGTTTACACTTGGCCGAGGGATACTGTTTGATTTATAACAAGCCAATTTTCCATATAGTACTGAGGAAATTGACGGCATAACAAAACAAAAAGCTAGGGTATGTTAATAAAAAGCCATGTTCGAAAACGCGGCGAAGAGGGCCGATTCCACGGCGAGAAGGCACTCGGGTGAGGGGAGCCGCCGCGAAGAGGCCATAATCAGCGGAAAAAATCGGACTTCTAAAAAAAAATCACCTTTTCTTCCTTTTTATACTAGAAATCAATAAACAATTGATAGATCTACCATATTTCTCCATAAATATGAAGTAACACAAGAAATAATGATGAAAAACGCGAGAAAATTTTCTAGAGAAAAAAAGAGGGCAATTTTGTCATTTATCTTTCATTTAAGAAAATGAAAAATCCAGCCTAAGTGCATCGAACCCGTGACCTGATATTTTCTAAAACCATCTATTACCATCCCGCTAAGATTCTATTATGGTATTCTTCCGTATAATTTATATATATATATATACATATATATATATATATATATATTTAAAATTACTAATATTAGTCCCCACGTAATCTCTTATTTATCTCCGATTTATTGTTTAGGCGCTAGGCCTTCTCCGAGCGCCCGACTAAATGCCTAGCGAATTTTTGAACATTGATAAAAAGCATATAAATAAACTAAAGCTAGGGTTTTGAATAAAGAAGAAGGTGAACATTAATTTTTAAACATGTGAAGAGATCACGTGACTTATATCTTCAAGTCCACATATGGTATGGATGCGTTTTTCTTCGTTTGCAATTCTCACTACCGGTCCATCCACTGTCATTGGAATTTTAAATATATACTATCTGCGCAGTTCTATTCTTTTTTTTGTTATATAAATATATAGAAGAGGAAATAATTTTAAATAAATGAAAGGATCATTATATATTAACAAAATCGGGATCATAATAGCATGTGCAACAGGAATTGCTTAGAGGGTGCTTAACATTAAATATCATTTAATTGAATAAAAATTAATAAGCACCGTTGCTTTAAACGCTTGTTTAAGCGTTGGATCTTGTTTCATCTTTTCCACTTCTCTCTCTTCGATATTACCAACGGGAGGGATTGCCAGATTCCCAAGTATCAACCGGAGGGTGAAGAAGAAGATAATTGGCCATTAGTGGTGGTGCTGAAGAAACCAAGCCAAAAAATTCTTTTGAAATTGAGAAGATCTGGTTTTATTTGATGATGATAACTTTGTTTTTCCCAAAGTTTCAGAGGGAGATGATAGTGGAGGAAGAAGAAAAAGGAGTAGAAGAAAAGAGAGAATAATTTTAATAATTAAATAATTAAATATATTGTAAGCACCCTTAAGCACCCCTTGGCGTTGATCATGCTCTCAAAACTAAAGAAGAAACTCTAGTAAGCAAATGATGATATGTACTTTTCAAATTCTTTACAAGTAATAGTTTTTACCAAATTTTTTTTGTTTTTGGGATATATGTTGGGATCCATAATTATATAACCATGCAAAAACCCTAGCACAGAATCAGCGTGCGGATGCCTCTCCAGCTGAAACAAACGCTGAGTCAGTTACTCAATTGAATTTGGAATCCCTCCTTTGTTGATCGAAAGTTTTCATTGCCTTAGAATATTTACCTAAACTCATGTAAACTTGCATGACAATGTTAAAGGACTTGGTGCAGCCTCCTGATACACAAGTTGTATGAAATGAACACAAGTTATATGAATCATTTCATACAACTTGTGTATCATAAATATGGTAAACTGGGAAGTTATGTTCAAATCAAATGCTCATGACGTAATCTTGATAAGATCCCAGTTCTAAGACAGTCAAATATTGTTCTATATATTACTTTTAAAAATAGACAAGTTATTTGATAGGTAGTTTATAGACTACCTTTGTTTTGATTTTTTTTTTTAATTGATTTATATAGAAGTAAAGTTCATAGAACAAATAACAAGGAAATGGGAAAGTGGTAGTATGATAGAACAAATAACAAGGAAATGGGGAAGTGATAATATTCCTATACATATAAAACACAAGTTAGTGAGAGAGTTCTAAAATCATTCTCAAACTTACACCTAAACTACATTATTTACATGTTTTTACCATAAATTTTGATAGTATTTTTTTTTAAACTAATTTTTGAGAAAGCAGTTTACCACATTTTAAAGAAACTAACTATCACCCATTTTCTTCGGGTTATTTATTAATTATTTCACTTCCTCAATCATAGCACACAGTTTTCAAACAAAGTAAAACAAAAACAATTGTTAAATCCTCTTGACTTGACTATTCATTCCACTTTTTGTATGCTTGTTTTAGATTCTTCGATGGCACAAAAAGAAGGTTTCTTACAAACTAAGGTATTATTGTGTCCACTTCTCAATATTTGTTTCTGTCATTTTTTTCTTCTACTATTCTCATATTGTGATGCTTACAAATTATTTGCGATTGAACAAACATGTTCTATTAGTTTAAAAAAAAAATGTTCTATTACTTTTCAAAAATACAAGTTTATTAATTTTTAGCCTCTGAATCACAATGATTATAATGTTAATGATGTGTAGTTGTTACTCTGATCTTTACCATTAGTTGCCATTATTCAATATGATTTTTGAGTATCTATATATTGATATGAATTTTTTTTTTATTGAAATTAAATTTTCAGCAAGAAACTTTTCAAGATAAGAGATATACAAAAGTGAAGAAACATGATCATTTCTATGAAAGTAATGAATTTATTCTGCAATCTCAATCTCTATATATTTACTCAAATATTTTCTTCAAATAACGGATAAAGGTAGATAATTACAAAAAACAAAAAAAATCATGAGCATAGAAGATTTAAATGGTCAAGATATGCATGTTCAGAATTAAAAAAAAAAATTAACACTAATTTTAAAATAAATTTTAAATTTAAATAAAATGTAACTTTGTTCCAAAAGAAATTATGGCCCTCCATTTGCAGGGGCCTTAATACTAGTGGTCCAATAAACTAGGAAACCATACACCATTATTTGCATTCAAATAATTTCAAAAATAAAATAAAATGAATGACCTAAGACTCAAACTAAACACTCAATCATGTCTCCTTTAATATAAAAACTTAAGTTTTTTTCTAATTTTGAGGTAAATTTTGAAGATTTTTGCAATAAACACATATTTTTCAAAATTTTAGGCTTATCTAAATAAAAATAAAATAAAAAACATGGACTTTTATTTAAAACTAGATTAAGATCCGCGTTAATATGCAAGTAATTATATTGAAAATTATTAATATCAAATTTTAAGTTTTAATTAGTAACCCGTTAAATTATAAGAATATTTCTAATATATAAACATGGTTCTTAAACCGTTAAGAGAAATTTTAAGAAATGCTATTTTTCAAGTGCCGCATTTTCAAAATATTTGCAAAAATGTCACTTTTTCAAAATTATTTTTTCATTATATCATCTATGTTTGGGTTAACTATGTTGTATTAGAGTTTAATTTTGAGGGTTTAAGGGGATTTAGGAGTCAAAATATATTTTAGGGTTTATAATTTTAAGACTTAGACTTTAAAAAACTATAATTAGTGGCATTTTTACAAATAGACACCCCTAAGTGTCATTCTTGTAAATGTACATCCCAAAAGTGGCATATTTACAATTGCCCCAACCATTAAAGTTTAATTCATATCTTAATTCTCATGTTTTAATTCATATTATGTAGACCCAAAAATATATATACATAAATTCGTTATTTGAAATTTTTTATAAATATAAATATATAAATTTCTTATAATTAGTTCTATTAAACATTATATATAAATCTATGATTAAATAAATGTCATTGATGTCATCGATTTATTTTTCATAGACATCTATATACACTTGTCATATCTTACAATTTTGGATCTTAACAGTAAATATATTATTATTATTATTATTATTTTATAACATATATAAATTTTAATTTTATATAATTTCCTTTTTTAATGTTAAAGTATAGTAGAAGATTTTTATTTTTTTTGTAATATTTTATAACTATGTTTGTAGATTTTTTTGTTCGTTTGTTTGTATAAACTTTAACATTGAGATTTTCATATTTTTTCTAATTTTTTTTTGTTTTTCAATTTGTCATTCATATTTTTTTCTTAATTAAAATTTCTATTTCCTCTTTAATTTTTTTTATTATTTATAGTCTCTCTATATAGAATGCTTGACAATTATTTTGTTCGTTTTCTATTTTTAATTTTTTTTAATTAATTTTAAGTTTCAACACATGTCATCATATGATCAATATTGAATACATATCATGATCTGGTGAGTTATAGTTTTGTTTACGTGTCAAACTCTCGTCGATAATATTTTTCTTACTTAATTTTTTTCTTTCTATTTTTTTAGTTTACACTCTCTCTATTTTCTTTCTTAATTTATGTTTATTAGTTACTATTAAATTTTTTTTAATCTAGCTAGTGGAAACTATTAGAAATTTTTCTTTTCCATAATTAGTTTGAAAAATAAAAAAATAATTTTTTTTTACTATGAGAAATTTTTAAAAATATCACTTTTAAAGTGCCACTTTTTAAAAATGCCACATTTTTAAAATCTTTACAAAAATACCATTTTTTCAAAAATAAAATTTCATTATATCATTTATATTTGGGTTAACTATGTTGTAGTACGGTTTAGTTTTGAGGGTTTAAGGGGTTTTAGGGGTTAAAACATTTTTTAGGGTTTATAATTTTAAGATTTAAGCTTTAAAAATTCATAATTCTTGCAAATGTACACACCAAAATTGGCATTTTTGTAGTTGCACTTTTTACTATTTGGTTAGTTACATAAAAATTATTTTATTCGTTTTCTATTTTTATTTTTATATTTTTAATTAGTTTTAAATGTTAACAAATATCATCATCTGATTAACGTTTGACACATGTCACGATCTGATAATTTAAAATTTTGCTTATATTTCGTATTCTCATCGTGCGGGTCTTCTTTATATAATAAGATTTGTCGGATTTATTGAAGTGTTTTCCTAAAAAATTATCCCCCGTTATATGTATTTTCTAAAAAATTGGGCCTTCTCTACATGTAATTGTTTTAGAAAATTAAATGGGCCCCTGGGCCATTACCCCTATGCCCACCTTCAAGATAGAGTTTTGGCCAATAACGTGTAACCAAATACTGATAAGTCAATGGCGTAAACTTCTGCTGGTATAGATTCTGAGATATAAGAAAAACTTACCCTTCACATTTGGGCCAAAAACGTCTACCTGATACAGAGACTCTCTACCGATCATAACCAATTATAACTTATAAATAATGAATCTTGCAATTCAGGCTTCGACCCTAAAGCTTGTAAATCTTGGTACCCTGAGTTTTTTTTTTTTTTTTTTTTTTGACAGATAAAGACATCGTTGAAGAATGCAGGCACACTGTAAAGGAGACTAATCGTGATGATGATTTGATTAGGTTGCTTTGTCTTGTCTTCATCACAAGTATCTAACAGTCCTCTGTTTTCAACTCTGCTTTCAGTGATTCTATGTGCTGAAATATAATAATCATGGCCTGTTTATAATCTACTAACGGTAACAATAGAAGCATGACAGCATCAGGAAACATAAGAACAAGTGGGAATTTTTGGATACTAATGTTTGTAACCTTCACACTCACATTATCGTCAAAGAAACAAAGAGAGATGTAACTAAGATGATGGTACAATTGACTCCTTATACTGCTATATTTTTTAGTGCTTACGCGATATCTTTATCTTCAGATGCTTCCATCTCCTCTTAACCTTAATCTTGCGATGATTCCTTCCCTTTCAATATGTATGCAGCAGATTCCCACTCCTCCTGATCTGAATCTTCTGATGATTCATTCCATTTCATTTTGTCTGCAGTAGTAGCTTCCGTCTCCTCCTGACCTTGATCTTCTGATGATTCATTCCCTTTCTTTTTGTCCGCAGCAGCTTCCGTCTCCTCTTGACCTTTATCTTGTGATGGTTCCATAAGTTTCCACACTTCCATTACATTTCCACCATGCTTTGCCTTGAGTTTAAGCAGTGTAGTTAGCCATTCCTCTCTACCTTTACCGTTAAAAAACGACCCTAATAGCCTAAGGGCCAAAGGACGAAAGCCTGCGAGATAGACAGTACAAACTGCAAGCTGTTCGAAATCACAAGGCGGATATGGCTGCTTGAAAGCGAAATGAGAGAAGAGTTGAAGAGCTTCGTCATATCTTAGAGATCTGACTTGATACACATCCATCACTCCCGCGTCAACAAGCAAGTTCTTGTTCTGGCTAATAAGAATCACTATGCTTCCTGGAGCGAACCAGTTAGCGTATTCAACGATCCACTCCCCTTGTTCGGTGTTGTTCACATCATCAACGATAAGGAGGAATTTCCTGTGTTTACGCCTTGCGTGGGTAATTTCGTACAAATCCTGATCTAAACTTGTTGTTATAACCACTGGATCTTCTTCCCCTTCAAACTTTAGAATCTTGTCTTTCATGTTTTCAAAGTTTTCTAGGAAAACATGTATCTGAAAGTTTACATAGATCTCTGCATAAATGTACCTTCCAAGTGTCGTCTTCCCAACACCCGCAGTACCAGAAATGCCAATGGTTCGAACCTCTTTGTCGTTAACTTGTGAAGCCAACAAGTCATAAACCGCTTTCATGTGACGGTCCATTGCAACAAGGGCATTCAAATCGTTTGATGTGGAAGAAAGAAACAGAAGACAAATTTCATGAGCAATTTGCTTTAACCTATCATACTACGGTGGTGGGCGTGACAGTCCCATGCGTGTTGGTATAGAGACAATATATGGGACGCAAGCCGCGCTTTGTATTAAACTCTGCGGCTTCGAAACTGCAGAAAACTCAAGGAATTGCCCGAGCTAGCTCAGGTGCAGTCAATCACTCTTTTTAACTGTAGTAACCTCAGATCATTGGCGAAACTCTCTAATGCAAGTCGAGATCCGGGCAGATACTACTGTTTGCTTGAGCTTTGCCTTGACAACTGCAAGAATGTGAAGTCATTGTCTTATCAGCTTAGTCAGTTCACCAAGTTGACATATTTAGATCTCAGCAACCATGACTTTAAGACACTGCCATCAAGCATCAGAGATCTTACCTCATTGGTAACTCTGTCTCAATAACTGCAAGAAACTCAAATCAGTGGAAGTTCTTCCACTGAGCCTCCAGTTTCTCTTTGCACACGGCTGTGATTCCCTTGAAGCTGATGCGTTAGAACATTTTAGTGAGACACGAAACAAACAGGTGAATGTTCTGCTCTTGACCCATCTCTACTATGGTTTGTTTAATCCCTTTATCATCTTCAATCTTTTATAGGTACCGGCACAGACGCCTAGTCCATATTTCCAAGAAACTGAGATGTCATTGTCGAGTGGGATCACAAAGCCACGAAGAGTCGCCTGCTCAAGTTCCTACGCTGCTCCTATTTCTAGTCATTCCTTATGCTTGTTCTTTTCATTTTTTTGACATTTATAAAGAGTGATTGCACTACATTATTGAACATGGTAAAAGTATAATTTGAAAAGATAAAGCGCCATTAATCTACTAAACTAGTTTTAACGCTCAATGATTTTATATGGGAGTTCTGTCGACTACTATGCTATTTTGTTATTCATCTAAGTATCCCTCAAGAACGATACAAATTCATAAAGCAATTATCAATGAATTTGTTCATAAGCAAGTACGCAATGTGATTGTTCAGTTTCTATTTTTATCCATAGAAAAGTATTTGTGTATACAATTGTACAATTGGTTTGTGGTAATATACGATTATTTGTCCAAAGAAAAGTTACCGAAAGGATAAACAAGAGTGTCATTTACACTAGAGTTGAACACACTTTATTGTGTAACCAAGTTTCATGCTTCAACGTGTGATCAACTCCTTTGAAGATTTTCATAAAAAGGAAGCGACTTTGATCCTGAAAACATGCAAAACTATGTGATCAAATGCTAAAACAAAACAGCATCCTATATCTTGTAGTTTGGTTTCTCAGAGATTACAGATGTTTCCAAAAGGGTTCACGCACTGTGTACTTACGACTTGTAACGAAGGTATTCATCAACAGTAGTAGATTTAGCTCCACCATACCAATTAATCAGAAATATATAGACGATTTCGAGTTTGAAGACGCGGAAATCATGTTCCTTAGGCCAATCTGCAACAAAATAAAAACCGATATATATATATATATATAGCCAAACCACAATAATACAAGTATCATGAATCTGTAGCTAACAGGTTAGAGAGAAACATGTACCCATCATCTCTGGATGCTTTGTGAATAGAGCTTTTTTGGCTACTTTTTCTTCCTCGGATCCTTCATCCAGTTGCAACAACTGAGACATTACGAGATAAAGACCAACGCATACGTAACTAAACCAGACATTTTCTTGTTAGGTTGATACGATACTTGCACATTTACCTTTCCGGTGAGGGTTAGTTTAGAGCAAGTAGGGTCCATTGGATCCATCTTACAAGTTCCAATGGGAGATTCGCTAATTGTAAACGAAGCCCTCGAGTCTTTTAATGCGTTTCTTGTTGTTGGATCAAGAGTGGTCAAGTAAAAGTAAGGTATACCTTTGCCTTCCCCGGGTAAACCGTCACTAAATGATACAACATTCCTACAAAAACAAGTTTAAGGAGACCAAGATCTCAACAAATCTAGTTATACCGATGATTTAAACAAATAGCACACATTAATGGAGAAGACTATTATCATATCTTCAAACTATTCTGCAATTTAGCTGAAAATCAATTCGAGGTAAGAAAATGTCACATTTGTTTAGGTCTAAGATCACAAAGAACAATTCCCATTTGATTCATGGAAACAAGATTACCCGAAAGGTGCGCCTTGATGCTCGATGGACAATGTGCTGCAAGAAAAAAAACCACCAAAACGAATAAGTAATCCACCAATGTTACACTCACAGTAGCTTGATGACGCCACAACATTCTTTTCAATACAAACACTTGCAACAATCTTTTTCACTCAAGAAAGACAAAAGCAAAGATAAGATCTCTGATATATGTTGTGTGATCAAATCCCAAATCAATTTCAATCTCAGAAGGATAAACTTGATGAAGTTAATCCATAGCAAAAACAACGTTCATCGGTACAATAATCAGTGACTGGGTTCTAATGGTTATTGGGTCAAATCCCAAATCAATTTCAAAAGGATCAAGCTTGATGAAATGAAGAAATCTTTAGTGCCAAAACCCAAATCAATTTCAATTTCACAAGGATCAAGCTTGATGAAGTAAATTCAACAACATTCGTTTATACTATTATCAATGATTGGATTCAATCTGCTAAAAAGCTACAAACTTTCTGTAACAAAACCCTTTAAAACGCTACTAGTAGATAAATTGAGAGAAACCCAAATCAATCAACTACTTTAACCCCCTAAAAGCTAAAAAATTCTAACTGTAAGAAGCTCAAGAATCAAGATAAGCATCTAATGGAGGAGACAAGATCTTGCTCTGTTCAAGAGAAACCGAAAAGTCAAGTACCTGAGGACGCCCCAAATGTTCTGAGAGACAAGCCAACGAGCACTTGCGGCAACATCATGCCAATCGGGCTTGTCGATTCTGAGAATCCGAGCAGATGAAGAATGTTGTAGAATTGTCAAAAGGAAGAAGAAGAGGAAGAAGCATTGACGAATACGGACTTGAAGATCCATGCTTTTGAGTTTGCGATGACCAAAACGAATAACTAAAGAAATACTTAAAGGAGAAAGAAAGTCAATCTTCACCAGTCCCGAGATGAGTTTTAACTTTTAAAGGCATTCTTATCTTCTTTGGAGTAAGAGTGTAAGACAAGTTTTGTCCGTTTTGTTTTTGGTCGTATGTACAACAGAAAGCAAAACTTATCCAGAAAGCAATACTTTCAAGTTTCATTCTTTAATCCGCCTTTGGAAGTCAATTAATTAATAAGAAAATTCAAACTTTTAGATTGTTTGTGTAATGTATTTACAGTTTATGTAAATTCTTTTGTAGATAAGTGACGGTTCCCAAGATGATCTTAAAACAGATGAAAGTTACGTGTTGAGAATGGTTCACCAGATGATTACGGAACATCATGTGGTAATATAACAAAATGGGTCGACAAATAAGCCTTTTTAACAGATATTACAAAAGATATTTCAACAATTCGACTAAATCATCGGCCTCATTGAGAAGATTAGGCTTATCAACACGGATTAATTTAGACATATGCTTGTCTTAATCGTTTTAATCATCGGCCGATTACAAAATAATAAAAAACACAAAATACAAACAGAAAAGAAGAGAATTAGGACTCAGAATATGGGTGGTGATATAACAGAATGGTCGGCAAATAGGCTTTAAAAAGCCGATATTACGACGAACGAGACCTTTCAATATCAATCATCATTGTCCCAAAAAAAAAAAAATCATGAAATCTACACTAAAATATAAACATTATAATGTGAATTGGGAAGAAGATGATTTAACTCAGTAAAGCCAGCGTTTTTCACATCAAAGTAATAAAACTCAGACGGTAATTCCATATTTTAGCAATAATCATCATCCGATTCTTCTTCCCAATAATCAAAATCGAATTTGCTATTAAAAAATCCAAAATTTGTAATGGCCGAATTGGCTCCGTAGGTTCCTATCAGAAAAGCGAAACACATAAATTTGTCTATGTTCAATGTAGCATCAAAGATCATTGCACATAGCTATCTTCGACGTGGCATCAAACAATACCATAAAACCAAATCTTATCAAGAAAAAAAAAACCCTCAGGGAACTCTTTTCAAATCAACCACACAGAGAAGCGGACACAGAAGGGTGGAAAGTAGAGTGCATAACCAGACCAAGTCAGCCCCAAATACAGACTGTCGGATCCGGGTAGAATCCGATCGGGAAGAGTGATTGGTTGATGCGCGTACAGTCCTCCTTTCAATCAATCAATCAATCTCCAAACAAAAACACAATAGTAAAATCGAAAACTAGAGAGGTGTATCAGATAGATAGTAGAGAAGGTGGATTGGATTATATAAAGAGGTATACGAGGCGGCATAACTCAAAACCCTAATTATATATATTTTGTTTCTGTCAACATTAAAAGCCCACGATTAAATCGGACAGCCCAACATAATCAAGGCCATAATTTACCCATTACAATTAGGCCTAGCATTTGGGTTTAATTCGGTTTTTCGGATCTAAGGATATAAAACTATTTCGGGTCGGTTTTTTAGGTTCGGATGGTTTCGGGGGTTTATGTATGAAATTTTATCGGATTCGGGTTTGGATTCAGATATTTTATTCAAAATACTAAAAATTTATCCGAAATATTAATAAATATCCAAAATTTGTTCGGTGTTACAATAGTGAATTTGCACTTCACCAAACACTTACACTACACCAAACAATTGCACTATCTCTAGAATATATTTTTGTGTGAAGCCCACCATCACTTTCTCTTTCTATATAAAGGATGCATCACATCTTTGTAAATCATCAATTCATAACTCAATATACAAAATCTCTCTAAACTTCTTTCAAGTATAATCTCTTCTTTCATATCTTTGAGATACACAATTTCTATCGGGTATAAACTTTTCTTCTTTATTTTTATAACACGTTATCAGCACGATTACTCTTTAATTTCAATTTTCATATACATAATTATTATACTCTATGGAGTGCAGAATACCGCCTCCATATTAATTCTTATGAATGCTTTATGCACCATTTTTATTCTTTATTACGGTGTGCAGATTACCGCCTCCATATTAATTCGTATGGATGCTTTATGCACCATTTTTATTTTTTATTACGGTGTGCGGATTACCGCCTCCATACTGACATACCAATTTATTTCATGGTTGTTTTATACACCATATTTTATTTATCGCTTTAATTATTTATTCATTTCAAGCAATTTATTTCATGGTTGTTTTATACACCATAATTTATTTATTTATTGCTTTAATTATTTATTCATTACAAGGATTTTATAAATTTTATATTTTATCTGGTAAATATAATAGATTGATCATTAAAGTTTTCAGATTGATTTTTCCTTAAATTGTTGAGCCCCAACGGTCACAAAAAAAAAAAAAAAATTTCAAACGGCTATGAACAGTGTTTCCAACGGCTATGAACAGTATTTTTCAATCTATAAATACACCCATACTTCACTCTTTCAAAATCACTCAAACATTTTTATCCCCTTCAAAATCTCTTCTACAAGAAAATATTTTAGTTATTATTTTTTTTGTAAGAAAAATGTTTCGGTTGTTTTTAGCTTTTATTATCGGTTTAATTCTCACCGCTATTTATGGTCTCTTCGCCGAGGAGTTTACTCGCGAAGAGTTTATCATCAGTATCGGTTTACTCTTTTATGCTGTAATGTTTACTATAATTGTTGTAATGATTAATGTAATAGGTTTCTAAAACCAAATGTCGATCGATCCATCCATCATCTTCATTTTTTTTTCTGGTCTATCGATCGACCGATCCTAAAGAGGATCGATCGATCCTATTTTCTGTCAAACCATCGGTAGAGCGACACATCGACCGAAAACAAACGGAATGATTTCCGAAGAAAAAAAAAATACTAGAGAAATTTGCATACCAGATAGTGGAACAACGCACACTATTCTGAGACATAGAAAATATTTCTCTAACTTAAAACCAACGAGAATCGTTGTCAATATAATATTGGACAGTGCAAACGCTATAAAAGAGCGAATGCTATGAAAAGCATTATGGCTGAGACATGCTTGTATGTAGTCGTACATACAACGAATAAGGATAGCAAAATATATAGTAAACTTGAAGTTTACTGAATCGATATGGTAGTAAACCAGAAGTTTACTACGTGATTTAAAAGAGAAAAATAATTTATGAGCAGTTATGCTGTCCGAATTTAGCAATGATATAAATGATCATTGAAATTCATGTGAAAACCAGAAGTTTTTCACGGAGCATGTCTTAAGCGAAAATAAAGCCATCATGAGAAATTCATAGATGAGTCACCATTTTTTTTATATCAAAAGAGCTCATTGGATATGGTGGCTGATTTTTTTAATCTCCAGAATTATACCCAACGTAACTAACCCAAAAATGAGATTCGGTTTGGATGAATCGGCCAGAAATTCCATTATCTTGAAAAGGGTATAAAGAATCCCTTATTGGTATTTTAAAGGATCCGAGATAAAACACATGATCCAAGATGGATATGTTGTTGATCCTAAATTGGGATTCTGTACGAGATAATGAACTAGAAGAGTTATTATCTCGAGGGGGAGAATTAAAGAATCCCACAAGTAAGTTGATAACTTTGGTGAGCTTATATCCCAAAACTTGATCACTTTTGCTGATTTTGCATCCTAAAGTTTATCACTTACTGTATGTCGAGATAGAGAACATAAATAAGATTATGTTCACATTCGAAATGAGCATAATGATTTAATTTGTAAAGCAAGTCCAAGGGATTGCAAAGATATATTATAGTGAATTTTAATCTCTATGATTTGGCATAGAACATGCAGTCATGCATGTAATATATTAAGCCGTCAAGTGGAGATGAGTTTATTGCTGGATTTTCAATCATCATTTTGATGAAAAACAATTCATGGGAAAATGACTGAATAGTTGGTATCCTTAAGCAAGTTAATATTGAACATGGAGTTCAAAAAGTTTAATAGGATCACTATTCGAAAGTATGTTGCAAACCAATTAAAGAACTGATGAATGAGATTTCAAAAGAATTATCAAAGATCCTCATGAGTATGAACTTGAAAGTTTAAAAGATAATTCATTTAAGAGAAAATCTCATATTGCAGCTGAAATGCTCCAATAAGAATAGATGTCTCTGAAGGAGAATCTGTTAAGTTTATAGCACGTAGAAGATGTGATAAACTACTTTGGTTCCAAAGATAAAGAAAATCCTCGAAAAGAAAATGGAGCAAATAAAAGGAGGATTAAACTCCTCAGAAGGAGTAAAGAGATCATTGATATGGTTAATACTGAAATCAGGTACCTGGATATTATCATTGTAAATGATAAAGAGATCATTGATATGGTTAATAATGAAATCAGGTACCTGGATATTATCATTGTAAATGATAAAGAGATCTCAACCATGTCAATACGATAAAATGAGAGAACCAAAGATCAAATAAATGTCGACACAATATAAACAAGAAAGCGCGCGATGTGATTAATGAGGATCTTGAATCTCCGCTCTAAGAATGGGTGTAGAGAAAATATTGGCCAATAAGTTACAAAGAGGCAATCAAGTATGTATTATACTCGTTTGACGAACGAGGAGTTTTTGGACCAGAAGTCCAAACATTAAAAGGTTTGTCCAAGAGTATGAATGGACATTGACTTGGATTGCGCCACAACATTTCTATGAATAATCTTAGAGAGATTAATGATATCATTATTATGTTCTCGAGAACTCTACGCGATTGAAACTCCTGAAGAGTTATCGTAGTATAATAAAAATGTTTTGGAATCAGAGACTTTGGAAGGACAACATTGTCCTCAGGTATTCCAAAATCAAACATCTAGTGAAAGAGATGTTATCTGAAAATCCGAAGAGGATTTACATAAAGCTTACATCTAAGCATTTCTAAAGGAAATGTTATTTTGGTTAAGATGTACCAAATTTCTATATGTTATATAAATAACTTATGGTGATACCTCATGTATAAAATATTAAGAGGTATACGATGTGCTTTTCAAAGAAAGTCAAAATAGTTTTTTTAAGAGAATATGAATAACTCGTAAGTACAATCAAATGTTTAGAAGATTGTACGTAAAAGAAATTTGGGCCATAAACCCAAATAGATGAAAAGTGATCTTTTATGTGAACGGGATGGACTAGATGTTCAATGACCCGAGAGATTATATGAAGATCATACGAGTTTATTCACTAAATCTCTGTTCAGTGAATCTTCCAAAAGGGGATGTCACAATTTGAGATCAAAGACAGAGATATATGTCTAACAAACAGTGCGACGACGCACAAATACTTAGAGATCAAAAATATTTTTCCGATTTCAAATTAAGAGACTCTGCTAAAAGCATGAGTACTATATCTGCTAATGCAAAGATCATCATGAACTCTGGTAGAGTCATGTTATCAATCCCAAAGGGGATAAAGCTTGAGATAAATGATGATGCATTTATATTCTCCCAAATTCATATTGAAACTTGTTGAGTTTCAGAAATATCCTGAAAACGGATATCATATTGAAAGTATGAATAAGAATGACATTGAATATTGTTGTATTATATCAGAGGGAAATAATACATTGGAAGAGTTACCAATGACATCTTCCAGATTATAATGCACAAAATAAATACGACTGAGTCCTATGTTACAGTAAACCAGAAGTTTACTAGTACATTTAATGTCTGACAAGAGAGACCATGACATTTAAGATCAGTCATGATAAGAAGATTTGTGTAAAATTGAAATGGCCACCCATTGGAAAACTAGAAGCTTTTTCAATCGGGAGAGTTTACATGTAAGACATGTTCTCAAGAAAAACTCATAATTCGGCCATCACTAGCCAGTGTTGGAAATGAATCTCTTGTATTCTTAAATAGAATACATGGCGATATATGTTAATCTATTCATCCACTTTGCAGACTGTTTTGATACTTTATGTATCAGTTTGACGCATCTAGAAGATGGTCACATGTATGTCTGTTGACAACATGAAATACGATTTTTGCAAGATTCATTGCCTACATATTCAGATGTTGAGCATCCACTTTTCGATGTTCATACACTACATGACATAGCTGAGAGTATGAATTATTGGAATGCATCTCTGGTAGACGATGCATTTCCAGGGGGAGAATGATAATGATATGCGTGGCTGTACTCTTTTAATCCTATCATGGTTTTTGTCTTATTGGATTTTTCCATGATAAGATTTTTAACGAGACAGCAAAGAACACGCCAAAGATAGACGTCTAAGGGAAATTATTGTAATCCCAAGGATAAAGGTCTATCATCTTCCAAATGGTTCATGATGAGATCGTGACGAGCGAAGAAAATTATCCATTTCGACCACATGAAGAAAATGAGGAGATACTTGGTCTTGAAGTACCGTATCTAAGTGCAATCGGAGCCCTCATGTATCTTGCAAATTATGTAGGATATTTGTCAGATCCGCACAAAGCGAAATCACAAACAGGATATGTTTTCACGGTCGAAGGCACCGCTATATCCTGGCGTTCCCAGAAGCAAACACTTGTAGCTACTTCTTCAAATCATGCTGAGTTTATCGCACTCCAAGAAGCAAGTAGAGAATGTGTATGGCTAAGGTCAATATGACAACACATTCGATCCTACAGTGGATTACTCGTAAACATGGAGCCGACAATCTTTTATGCAGATAATACTGCATGCGTTGCGCAGACAAAGGAAGGATATATTAAAAATGATAGAACCAAACATATCTCTCCAAAGCTCTTCTCGTACACCCAAGAACTCGAAAAGAATAAAGACATAAAAGTGAGATTTGTCCAATCATGCGACAATGCTACAGATCTCTTCACAAAATCACTACCTACCTCGGTGTTCAAGAAGCATATCTATGACATTGGAATGCGCCATCAGCGAGATCTATAAACTTGATCATTCGAGGGGGAGATTGCGTAGTTGCACTCTTTTATCCTTCTATGGTTTTTCCCACTAGGTTTTCCTAGAAAGGTTTTTAATGAGGCAACAGAAGATTCGACGCAATGGACATAGTGACACTGGTCTCCAAGGGGAGTGTTACAAAAGTCAAAAATTAACAACTTCAAACTATTACGTAAAGCAAGAGATAATGGTGACAGTGGTCTTCAAGGGAGAGTGTTACAATAGTGAATTTGCACTTCACCAAACACTTACACTACACCAAACAATTGCACTATCTCTAAAATATATTTTTGTGTGAAGCCCACCATCACTTTCTCCTTCTATATAAAGGATGCTCACATCTTTGTAAATCATCAATTCATAACTCAATATACAAAATCTCTCTAAACTTCTTTCAAGTATAATCTCTTCTTTCATATCTTTGAGATACACAATTTCTATCGGGTATAAACTTTTCTTCTTTATTTTTATAACATTCGGATATTTTTTAGAAAATCAGTTCAGACTTGATTTGGAAAATTCGGATCCGGTTCGTTAATTCGAGGTCCGGATATTTTGGCCAGCTCATAGTATAAAGACAAACGTGGAAGTCTGGATGACACAAGTAAAGTTGAAACTGAGGGAATCCAAGTCAAGTCCTCACATCTGTTTCAAAAAAGGTGTCTTCATTTCCGATCAGAGGTATACCTTCTCTCTCTCTCTCTCCTGCTCTCTTTTCAGTTGACTACGCTGAGAAATCAAAATTATGGATACAAAGTAGTTCAATCTATGCATGTTTTGATTGTTGGGCTTGGAGAAAGATTCTTCTTTTTTTTTCTGTATAAAACAGAGAAAATAAACAAAGTCAATGAGCAAAAGCCAGAAGCGGTTTGTGCTTCTCCATGGTGCCTGCCATGGCGCATGGTGTTGGTACAAGGTAAAGCCGCATCTCGAGGCTGCAGGTCACAGCGTAACCGCACTTGATCTGGCTGCATCAGGTATAAACATGAGCAGAGTGGAACAAGTTGAGAGTTTAAAAGATTACTCCAAACCATTGCTCGATTTTCTTAGCTCGGAAGACCAAAAAGTGATTATTGTTGCTCATAGCATGGGAGGCATACCGGCTGCTTTCGCTGCCGATATCTTCCCTCATAAGATCGCTGCTATTGTCTTCTTGACATCTACTATGCCCGACACCAAAAACCCGCCTGGTTACGCTTTTGCAAAGGTACTTGCTTCTCATTGATTCCTTCAGTATGATTGATCACTTGGACTGATTCTGCTATTTGAGTCAATTCTGTAGTTTGTCCCGAGCATTCCACCAGAGTTGTTGGACACTGTATTTAGCACCTACGGAACACCTGATCGTCCTCTACTTAATGTCCTCTTCGGACCAAAGTTCATGGCCAAGAAATTATATCAATTGTCTCCGGTCGAGGTAAGAATCCAGGCCTAACCAAACCTCATTTTTTAAGCACAAATGAGATTGCTAGTAACCTCAATTTGTTGTCATGTGTTAGGATCTTGAATTGGCGAAAATGTTGGTGAGGGTAAATCCGGCGTTACATACAGAAAATCTTTCGGGGACAATAAGGTTTACTGAGGAAGGGTATGGATCAGTTACACGTATTTCTATCATATGCGGAGAAGATAATTTAGTACCTGAGGAATACCAGCGTTTGATAATCAACAACTTTCCGCCGAAACAAGTACTGAAGATCAAAGATGCTGACCATATGCCAATGTTTTCCAAGCCTCAAGAACTATGTGCTCTTCTCTTGGAAATCGCAGATAAATATGCGTAAATTAACCTGAGATCGTCACTGGTTCACCGCAAATTAGTTATGAAACTTCAGCTTCCACCCCACAATAAGGAAAGCCACATGAGAATGCATCTTTATGTATGAGAGAATGCGTCTTTTACTTGTAACGACTGATGTGATGATGTCTTTTAAAAAAACATACTTTTAAGCAATGTCCAAATTCTCTTCTGCAACTGTGCTTTCAAGGTAATAGTAGTTGTCTCACTTTGTAATTCTTTGGCTTGATGCACTGTTTTGTTTTTGTTTGTTTAACAGAAAACTTTGATGTTAGACATTTCATTAAAAAGAGAGGATCTTAATACATAGTTCCTGCCAAACACAAGTTAAAAAATTCTACTTCTTTACCAAATACATACTATCTCTAAACTCTAGTTTTTCTTCAGAGACCAAACCAGAAAGAAAGCTCTGAAGCTGTTGCAGAGACTTGTCATAAGAAGGATCAGCTACACAGAACATCTACAAAAAAAAAAAAAAAAAAAAACAGAGCAACACTCATCATAATAAACAAGACAACAACATTGGAAAACCGGCGAGGTTTATGACTTTGATTGTACCTTGAGAGTGTTATGGATTCGTTCTAGTGCCATGCTGCCAAAATTTGTGAGCATTCCCATGATGAATTTCTGAATACAATGTTGGGAATTGTTCATATTTTATATTTTTAGAGGCAAATGATTAGTAGAATGAAACTTTCCCGCAAGCAGCTTCACATACCTCGTATATTGTCATTTCTTTGCGAAGTTGGTCTTCCACAGAGGCAATCGCTCTTTCGCTCTCTTCATCACCTGCTAAAAGCTCTTCGCTTTCGTTCTTTCCAGAATCAGTTATGGATTCAACAAGCGTAAACACATTGGCATTCGAGTCTGTTCCTGTAGATTCCCTCAAAACTCCCTAACGTTCAGGATACTTTACATGTTAGCTCTTCCTCCAAATGAATGATTTAAAGCAAGAGGACTACAATTACAGTATGTACCTTGCTTATCCAGAAGTTTACTCTTCGGTTGAATGCGTCAATAGGTATCCCAATGGCTGTAGCAAGATCTGTAGCGGTCCAACTGAAAGATTTACATGATTTCAGTAACACTCGAAGAGAAAAGCATCCACACTGATTAATTCTTGTAGTTACCTTTTCTTTTCTTGAAATTGCATGATAATGGCTGCATGTGTAGGGGAGACTGTGAACTGCATAGACCTGTCTTCAAATTGCAACTCTAACTGAATTCATCAAAGCCATTTCAGAGAGATACATCTGTCAGTATCTGCTTTCTCCAATCATTCACTACTAAAGTATTTACACGAGATCTACCTTGACAGTGCCAAGATTTTTCTTCCAAAGTAATTTACGAGGAGTCTTGATTTCATGATATCGATTGGCATAATCTGATAGCAGCTTGTCAACCGGTCCAGGTAACTCTAAAGGCTCATCCTGAAATTTTTCCTCCATATAAGTGAATTATATACCCTTCATATATAGTTGTACGATGTAATGGATGAAAAATCAGAAAGAAGAACATATGTATACCTGAATTGGTGGCCAGAAGTTTGTTGAAAGTATCGTCGAGGTAAGAGTATCAACAGATAGCTCACTCTCTCCTAACTCAGCGCCTATACACAAGGGATGTACACATATGAGATTCAGACAAGAATCTACGTTGCAAGGGTAAATTTGAGCAGAACTCAGAATTATAACCTGTTTGAGATGCTTTTTTAATGTTAGTGTTCACTCTCTTAGAATCAATCAAGTCGTTCAGCATTATTTCACATCTTTGCATACTAGCTTCTCCAAAATGTATCTGTTGGCATTATAAGATAAGGTAAAGTTAGATTAAACACTGTAGAAACGATCCTATAGATTGACAAAATAAACTTTAGAGTGAAAAAATGGAGATTGCCTTGAGAAGTTCGACAGTGCGTATCTCAGAGTCGATGTCATAATCAGTCTTGTTGAGAAGCTTTTCAGCGAGCATAACACGATATTCATTTACTAGTTGCTCTTTAGATCCAATTATATCAACAAGCATTCCAAGTATGTCTACCTTCCTCTGACTGAGGCTACCTTTTAAAGGATCAGCTTCAACAGGGTCCGGTTCCCAACTGAGGATAACAAAGCAGATTAAAATGTGTCAGACAAATCCAATGCCATGCAAGATGATAAACCAAGAGAATATACAAAAGAAAAGATACCGAGAAGCATTGATCCAGGCTTGCTTATCATCAGCGTGAAAATCATCATCAAAACCAACATTTTCTTGACTTTCTTCATCCCTCATTAACTCTTCAAGGAGACTATCCCCAGGGTTTCCGGAACCATTTGCATTCCCTCCACTTCCATCCGTAAGCATAGTGACTATACATTTAATGGTGTCTTTCCGCCCCCGTAAATAGTCTCTGATTGGCTCTCCCACTGCTTCCAGAAATACACCCGCTGGGTCTATAGCTCGTAGGGCTTTAATGGTCGACACATACTGATGCAATATATCATTGGTTGAGGCACCGGCAGTGAGCAAACGATATTTCAGCGAAGAAATAAAAGATTCAACTAGCTTGGAATGTTGTCCCGTGTGTTCGAGACACTGTTTCAAGTCTTCAATAGCAGGAGAACTGTAGCATCACCAAATTTGCCATCAGAGATATTTTAGCTTGTGCCAATATATTTGAATAAGTGCTGTCAAAGAAAGAAAATACCTCTCCGGATAATCAACAATAATCTCAAATAATTTTGCTATCCTAAAATCTTGTAGTGTCTCATACGCAAAGTATTCTAGCCGTAATTTCCACCTAACAATTCCTTCAGAAGGAGTCACCACTCTGGAAAAGCTTGGTGATGGACAACAAGCCAGAGGGGACGTGAGGCCAGAAGATGTGGTACTGTAACTTATTGAATCACCAAGATAAGAAAGAAGCGCATTTAGGAACTGAAGAGGGACTGTCTGGAAAAAAAGAAAACAAATGTCAGGAAACTCCAAATTTGGAGAAGGAAGAATCTAAGCAGAAAAAAAACTACCTGAATCCATTCTTTGATTGACCCCAAAACAGACGTCCTGTAGTCATCACCAGCCAGATCATGCACTTTTGCCTAGAGTATTATACCATTGCCAAACAGGATACGAATTATATGTATACTGACTGCATATACTGTGTTATAAGTCTCAGTGAAGCAGATGAAATCTCTGATGCATAAAAATACCTTGAGAAGTAAAAAGATTGCGGAAGCATAAGCATTTTCAGCCATAGATGTGAATCCAATGCTTCTAAGGTCACGAACTACCGTCCCAATGTTCTTCACCAACTTATCATGTCTTGAATATTTGCCTTGGGGATAACCTTCATCAACATCCATTTCTCCATTTTTATTTCTAAGCTTCTCGTCCAAATCCATGCAGTCACTCTCATGTTCTCGAATATCATCTTCATCCATGATTACGCTTAGCTCCTCCAGCTTTTCCTTAAAATACCAGTGGAGTATTTCTAAGAACATAATAAAGAGAGGAAATATATGAGAGTAATGATTGAACTTGATCAAAACAAGTAGCAAAGATATTAAAAAAACTTCCAAAACAATCAAATCAAAGATGGGTATACCAGGAAAATGCTGAGGAAGAGTAGTCATCAGAGTCGAAGACAACATTGATCGGAATCTCGAAAGAAGATGAACGTTTTCTGCATCTGAGTTCTGTTTAGCATCTGATGACTGTTCTTTAAACGACTGCAAAGCATGAACCACTATGGACAGACACTTTTCATGACACTTCTTTTCTATAGATATTTCTTCCAAAGCCTTACATAACACTTCATGAATCTCCTCTCCATAATTCTGTCCCAAAGCATCCATTTTAATCAAAACTTATGAACCGAAAAACGAAACAGTCAATTTCATAATATTAAGGCATCAACCAAGCGTTGAATCTACTTACAGTATGTTTCTTCTCGCTGTAAGCATCAAAATGATGCCAAAAACTCGATGCACCGCTCTTCTCAAAAGCTTGCTGAAACAAATAAATGTTCCCAACACAAAATCATAAGAGAAGAAGCATTCTTCCATTGTTACTCTACACCACTCAGTTACTAAATTGGGACTCAAATCTTAACCCAAAAGCGTAGAATCAAAAGTTTTATGCTGAAACAAGGAAATTTGAATACCTCGAGTGATCGGAGAAAGTGGTCACGAACAAGAGAATCAAGCCCGTGCTTACAGAGACAATAAACATGAGACACGAACTCTTGCTCGACTGAGGAATCTCCAGTGCCGGCAATGAGAGACTCAACAGTAGTGAAAAACCCATCGTAGGATTCTGTAATTTCCTGAATCTCATTGTCAGATAGGGTTTCTAAAATCCCTAAATTGCACTCAGATGAACCTAAAAATTCCATCTTTCTCACTCGGTTAAGCACACAACAACTTCTTAAAACCCTGATTTTTTTGGCCCGGAAAACCCTCTGGTGGTCGGAATAAATCTTGTGTTGGCGAAACAAAAACGAGGGTTTCGTGGGATTTCAATCTACAATGAGAAAATTCCTTCCTTTTTTCCTTCGATTCTGATTTCTATAGCTTTAGATCGGTAATGGTTTCACGATTGTGTTTACCGGACTATGACTAGGTTTTTAGTACTCGGTTTCATTTTCGAAGTAATGAAGAAGACGGTGACGTACTCTTGACCATCAAAGTCAACTTTTTCTTTTTTCTTTTTTCTCGTATTGTTATTTAAAACGGAGGGTCCATTCTCTTCTCTCTGTTGCTACTTCACAACTTTAGTTTCAAAACTTGGGAATATCCGACTACAAAGATACCACCTTTAACGAAAAACCAGATCATCGTTCGTGGTTTTACGAATCTAGTGTTTGAATCGACATGTCGGAAGAGAAAGTCGTCGCCGTGATCATGGTCGGAGGTCCGACCAAAGGTAAATTCGATTCCCATTCTATTAGATCTAGACTCTTTTTGTTCAAAGTCAAAACTGATTTTGGGTTTTTTTTTTTGTGTTAAATGTGGATCGATTTAGGAACTCGATTTCGCCCATTATCGTTCAATACACCGAAACCGCTAATTCCTTTAGCTGGACAACCTATGATTCATCATCCTATCTCTGCTTGTAAAAAGGTTTGTTTTTCTTTCTCTCTTTCTTATACAGTTTCATGTTTGATCTTTGAGTAAATTAGAATTTGGGTTTGTTCTAATTTGGGAAAAGCTTGTTATTGTATGTTTTGTAACCTCCAAAGCTGTCAACTTCGAATGTTTTGATTGCTCATAGATAGTGTTTTTTCCTTTTTATACAGTTTCATGTTTGATCTTTGAGTAAATTAAAATCTTGGTTTGTTCTAATTTGGAGAAAGCTTGTTAATGTATGATTGTAATCTCTAAAGTTGTGAACTTGCATCATGAGTTGGGGATGTTTGGAAAGTTGTCAACTTCGAATGTTTATATTTGATATGGATTGTGTTTGTATGTTTGGAGAGCAGATTCCAAATTTGGCTCAGATTTTTCTGATTGGATTTTACGAGGAAAGAGAATTCGCTTTGTATGTTTCTTCAATATCTAGCGAGCTGAAAATTCCAGTGCGGTAAGTTTATAGCAACTTTTGTGTGTTTTTGTTGTTTTGGTGTCCAGTGTAAACCTTTCTCATGTGTTTTTGTTGTGTAGATACTTGAAAGAAGATAAACCTCATGGTTCGGCTGGTGCACTTTATTACTTTCGGGATAGAATCATGGAAGAAAAACCGGTGTGATCTCTAACGAATTCCCTAATCTTTGTTCTTGCTTCATTTAGTCATTTGTTTTGTTGATTTATCTTCTCTTGTCATTTTTGAACAGTCACATGTTTTCCTCCTAAACTGTGATGTTTGCTGTTCTTTCCCTCTTCAAGACATACTCGGTAATCCATAAATCTTAAATCTGCTTCATCATTTTCATTCTCTTACTTTTGGTGTAACATCACAATTTTTGGCAGACGCACATCGAAGATATGGTGGTGTTGGAACTATGCTAGTAATCAAGGTGCAATGTCCTTGATACTTTGTTCATAGATATCATTGAGGAGTCACATATAAAAGATCAAGGATTCATGAATCTTGTTTTCGTGCTTCCAGGTTTCTGCAGAAGCAGCCAGCCAATTTGGAGAGTTGATAGCTGATCCTGATACAAAAGAACTCTTGCATTATACAGAGAAACCCGAGACTTTCGTAATTCTCTGCTAAAGTTTCCTGTTTAATCATTTCGTTCACTAGTTCTGGACTTTGCTGAGCCTATAAGGTTTACTCGATGCAGGTCAGTGACTTGATAAACTGTGGTGTCTATGTGTTTACCTCAGATATTTTTAAAGCCATTGAAGGAGTATATAGCCAAATGAGAGACACATGTGAGTTTTATTATCGGCCTATCTCAGAGACTTACATTTTGTCTTGATTAGAGATTTGCTCATTTTATGTCACTTGACTTTTTACTAAACTTGGCAGCTAGCAACTACCAGATATCGAGCTTTGATCACTTCCAATCCGCTACAAGGTCTGTTCCTGCGGATTTCGTGAGATTAGATCAAGATATATTGTCACCACTTGCTGGAAAGAAGCAATTATACACATATGAGAATAAGGATTTTTGGGAACAGATTAAGACTCCGGGGTAATCTGGATTGCTGTTTTGATCCTAACAATTCTTTAGGATTAAACTCTCTTTTAACGCCGTGCTAACAATTTGTTTGAAAACAGGAAGTCTTTGAAATGCTCGGCCTTGTATCTTTCCCAATTCCGCCAAACATCGCCTCATCTTATGGCTTCAGGAGATGGTACTAATAAGAAAGCGCTGATAGTTGGTGATGTTTATATTCACCCATCCGTAAAAGTACATCCAACGGCAAAGGTAAAGTAAATCTAGTTTTACCATCTCATGTGAATTTGCAAATGACCCGTTCTCTTAAATCTTAAATTCCTTGGAACAAGATCGGTCCAAATGTGTCAATCTCAGCAAACGTTCGTATTGGACCTGGTGTAAGGCTTATTAGCTGCATAATCTTAGACGACGTTGAGATCAAGGTATTATATATGAGATTATAATCTTCGTCAAACTACAAATCTAAAAAGACGTGTTTTTGATGTTCTAATCTTGTTTTAAATGCAGGAAAATGCTGTTGTTATAAACTCAATCATCGGTTGGAAATCTTCGATAGGTAGATGGTCAAGAGTTGAAGCTAGTGGAGATTGCAATGAAAGGCTTGGGATTACTATTCTTGGTAATTTTCATTGTTTCTTATAAAACTTTTTGTTCAACAAATGAATGATTCGTTTTTTTTTTTCTGATACATTTTGTTTTTGCAGGTGAGGCTGTAACAGTGGAAGATGAAGTTGCAGTCATAGGAAGCATTGTTCTTCAGAATAAGACTCTTAATGTCAGTGTTCAAGAGGATATAATCTTGTGATTTCGCGATGATAATAGTTTCAGATTTTTGTTTCTTTTCGATAATCCGAATACAAGAAAAATCACAGAAACTCAGAGAGACTTACATTGTACTATGGAAGATTTGTATACTTTGAGGTTTTTTATACACAAAGAAACGAAGCAATTTTTAAAGATTTTATACAAGGAATAATATATATGGGCCTAAATTGGGCTTACGGTTCATGAAAATAATAAAGTGTTTATATTATTATTCAGTCTCGTCTTCTTAGATTTTTCACGCATTCTCGTCGTTGGGGTGAATTGTTAGGGTTTATCGAACGAAAGGAAGAAAGCGAGCTCTAATCGATTCTCATGGCGGACGAAGATTACAACGAAGTCGATGACTTGGGGTATTCTCTCTTTCTATCTCTCTCTCGATTTCTTATCTCTGTTTTAGTTTTCGCTCCGTTTCAAGTATTCTACTTTGTTCTCGACGGATTTAGAGCAAGTGGATTTTATTATTATCTAGATTGAATTTTTCTCCATTGTCTTCTTCGATGAATTTTTGCTTCAATTGATAAAGTATTGATTCTAATCGATTTTTAGGTTTAAAAAACCCTAATTTCGTTGTCGGTTGATTTAGAAAGAGCTTTTTTTTGCGACCCTTGATCTTCTTTTTTTTTTCTTCTAAAGCTCTTCTTTAAATTCGAAAATGTTTCAATTTATAATGTTTCGTTACAAAAGAAAAAGATTACAGTTTGCCGGTTTATATAACTTTCCTTGAATATTCATTCATCAAAGATTTTCTTTGCTTGTAGAAGTTGCATTTTCTTTGATGAAACATGTGAGTGATTTGAAGCTGTTTTGTTGCTATGGTTAATTCAGATAATCATTTTATTAAAACTGTTTTCATTCGTTACCTTTCATTATTGGTTCAAAAATGTTGATGTTTGCTTCAATTGATTTTCCTGCAGTTATGAGGATGAGCCAGTGGAGCCCGAGATAGAAGTAAATTAGTCTTCTTCTTTGTAGAAAAGGCATTTATATTGCTTATCACAACTTGCTAGTTTCTGATTTAAGTTTTTTTTTTATGAGTAGGAAGGAGTTGAGGAAGATGTTGATATGAAGGAGAACGAGGATATCAATGGGGAACCTCTTGAAACAGAAGATAAGGTTGAGACAGAAGCCATTCAACGTCCGCGTAAAACGTCAAAGTTTATGACCAAGTATGAACGTGCTCGTATCCTTGGAACTCGTGCTCTGCAAATCAGGTCTGGTTCTGCCCTTTTTGGTTGATATTTGCTATATCTTAAGTTTGTTAAGAACTATCATCATTATAAAATTGATGAAATTCTACTGAGAAGAATATCTGTTCAATTTCGTGTAATCGTTAAGTTGATACTGTTACTGGCACTCACTTATCCGTTCTTCTTACATCTTAAGTTTGTTAAATTTATCATCTTTCGGTTACCAAAATAAAAGAGAATTTATCATCTCTTATAAAACTTGATGAGGGTATTGAATTGAACTGAAAACAAAATTATGTTCAGTTTTAAATAATCGTTTTACTGGCTCAAAAAGTTTGATTATTTTATTGGGAAAAGAAATATGTCTCAAATTTGTTAAGAATTTATTATCATGTGTTTCAAAACTTGATGAGGGTACTCAATTCAAATGAGAACAATCTTTGTTTTGTTTCATTTAGCCGCCAAATTGACTCAAAAAGTTTGATTCTTTATGCTGTTTTTGGCTGATACAGCATGAATGCTCCTGTCATGGTCGAGCTAGAGGGCGAGACAGACCCACTTGAGGTGCTACTACTTTACTTACACTTATAATTTATTCTTGTTCTTTCTGGATATTTGAGCTAACTTATGATCTTGGCGTAAAGATTGCGATGAAGGAGCTTAGGCAAAGGAAGATACCTTTCACTATCAGACGCTATCTACCTGATGGGAGGTGAGTTTCCGTTAGTCATATCGAATTTCTCAGAATATTTTGCTGTATGTATTGATTCGCTTCAATCAATTTTGCCTTGGTTCATTTTGGTTGTCTTTTTATGAATCAGTTTTGAGGAATGGGGAGTCGATGAATTGATCGTTGAAGACTCGTGGAAACGTCAAGTCGGTGGTGATTGATGTAATCCGTCTCTCGCTGCTTTTTGCTATCTCGTATGGATGATCAAGTTTCCTAAATGTCAGACATTATAATGGAAGTTATGTATAAAAGCCGGTCGGTTTTAGTCTTTGGTTTTACGCTCAGAACAATGTCATCAAGTAAGACCGAAAAGAAGCTTTTTGTTACTAACATTCCATATGATATGAAACTCCTTTCTGAATCTCTTACGCCTAATGTCACTGAAACAGACTATTCTCCCACCTTTTTTGTGTAGTTACGTTGCCGAATTGCAGAGTTCCTAACTTCAACATAGTGATTCAAAACTTATTTGAATTATTTCCCTTTCATTTTAGAATATGTGTATTTAGAGCGGCTGGGGAAATTTTTAGAACCGAACAAAAATTTCCAAACTCAAACCGGTTATAAAATAACTCAAAAGGGCATAAAAAATTTGTAAACTAAATTATCTAAATCGAATCCGAATTCGATCAGGGTTATCTAAATTGAATCCGAATGCGAGCCGAATCCAAATTTGATGAAACAAACCAAATTAACCAGTTGGGGTGGGCAAAAAAACCCATACCCAAAAAACCGAACCGAACTAAAAAATGGGGTATGGGTTCGGTTTCGGATGTTCGGATTGTACCTATTGGTCTTCACCATTAATAGTCCATAGGTTATAGGATCGGTTTCGGTTTAAACCAAAAACCGAATAAAAACCGAAAACCCTTAAACCCTAAACTACTCTATAACCTACCCTGTCTTCTCATCTTCTCAAACTCAAACACTTAAACTTTCGAAAGTTTCACTTGTGAGGGACAAAATGCTAGCCTTGAAGGATTGTGAGAAATAAGGTTTGAAAAGAGTTTCATAGATGTGGACTTTGTGTTCCTTTATTTTATGTTTATGGACTTTATGTTTCATTTTTGTGTTTCATTTTATGTTTTATTATGGATTTACTCAAAACTTTTTGAATATGATGTTCTTGTGTTTCATTTTGAATTGTTTGCTTGATTTATAATAGGTTTGAATTCGGTTTTTCGGTTAAAAGCGAAACCGAAACCGAACCATAAGAAAGTTGATCTATTATGGAATTCTGAAATGTGATACTAAGCTGAACCGAAACCGAAGGAAACCGAACCGAGACGACTCATTTTAGCCAAATATACAAAAAAAAATCATTTAAATGTACTAAGACTCTACATGTTACTTAATTATTTTATTTTTGTTAAAAAAAAAAAATCCAAAACTGAAACAAATATATAATTTGGTCCCATTTATTTATTTTATATATAAATAAATTGAATATCGATTTTTTGCTCGGTCCTACATGTTATACCACCCTAGAGTTAATGGGCCCTTGGCCCAAATAAACATAATGAGAAAAATTAGGGTTTGAAAAGTTAAGACAAACAACAAAAATTAGGGAAATATAATGCGGAACCAACAACGGATATCAGATAAGTTAAGATAAGCGTTGTTGCGAAAATCCCTCCACCGATGGAGGAAAGGAAATCTAAAGATAAATGCGTCAAACGGCATGCAGATTCCGTAAGTTCAGGGCAAGATATGATAAGCATGCTACACAACGCTTTGATATCTAAGATACTCTTGCATCTTCCGACAAAGGATGTTGTTAGGACTAGTGTTTTGTCCAACCGGTGGAAACGTGTCTGGGTTTCGATTCCCGAGTTGGATCTGGACACTAACGAGTTCCCAGATTACAATTCTTTTGTGAGTTTTATGAATAAGTTCCTAGATAACTATAGCGAAGAGAAGTCATGCTTGGACAAGCTCAAGCTAAGTATTAGGAGAAATGATGAGAGTGATGAGTCTTTTGTCACGCGTTGGATAGACTTTGTGGCTAGGCGTAAACTTAAACATCTTGATGTTGAGTGTCTTGTTGTGAACTGGCGTGAGTCTTTGGAAGTGATGCCCATAAGCCTCTATGTCTCTGATACGCTCCTTTACTTGAGGCTACATCAAGTATTTGTGGCTAGTTTTGAGTCTAATATTTCTTAACCTTGTGTCAAGACTATGTGTTTGGAATCCAATGTATATGCAAATAAGGAGTGTCTGGAGTCTCTTATCTCATCTTGCCCACTTCTTGAAGATGTTAGCATTGTTAGAAGAGAAAATGATAATGTAGAGGTTTTGCGGGTGCGTTCTAAGACACTAAACAGGCTGAGTGTAGAATTTAGTGACAAAGATAGAGGTTCTGCTAAAAAATGGGAGCATTTGATTGATGCCCCAAGACTCGAGAGCATAACCATTTGCAGTTTGGGTTCCTTGGCTGATGTCAATATTGCGGTCATGTTTATGATTAACGATCTTTCAGAAGGATTTGGCTTACCAAAGAACCAAATGTCCCGTGATTTTCTCACAAGCATCTCGAGAGTTAGGGATATGATTATCTCTGCCAAGGCTATGGTGGTATATGTCTCTGAAATTCATATATATATATATATATATATATATATATATTGCTCTTTCTCAAAATTTTGCTCACCCATATTCTTCTCTTTTTGTGTAACAAGTTCTTCTGTTCCTACATGAACGTAGAACCACTACCTCAGTTTTGGAACCTGTCAAGTTTGGAAGCTACATTTTCCACACTTGACTTGCACTTCCTGCCGAAGTTTCTTGAAGGGTGTCCTAACTTAAAATCCATCGTCTTGGTGATAACTTGAACCAACCTAGAGTTTTAACATAATTGTGCATTTGTGTTATATGTACTCATTAATCTTATGTATTTTGTAGGGTTTAACATTTCCTGCTAAGTCGATCCCCGCAATAAGATTGTCGTCCGTACCTCAGTGCTTGTCGTCGTCCCTCGAGTTTGTTGAGATAAAAAGTAAATTCATGGCAACGCCTATTGAAATGAAAGTAGCAAGGTATTTTGTTCAAAACTCAGCACTTCTCAAGAAACTTGTTGTGCATCTCAGCTATTGCATGCGAGAACAAAGTATGGGAGTTTTAACGGATCTCCTTGCATTGCCGAGGCCATCATCTCACATGTGTGAAATCATATTTGCCGATTAAAAAGACTTTTAGGTGGGTCTTGATGCGAACCAAGACATGACGATCTCTCAAGAAACCAAACCAATTAAGACCAAGTCTTGTTCTCTTTGTTTTATTTTGATTTTTCAAATAAGTACCCATTACTCTTTCTCCTATAAACAAGGAGCAACTCACGTTGCCTTATTCACCATTATGCTTTGTGTTTCCATGTTTGTAAGAGTTGAAACTCCATGATTTTATTGAAGAAGCCTGTGTTCTTGTTCTTATTTTTCGATGTTTTGATCAACATTTGATTGTCCTATAACTTGGGACCGATCAATTCTACTATTATCAGACGGAGACTAGCATTCATAGAGAGATTAGATTTTGATTTTGTTAAAATCTATTAATGATGTCTTTTTGAGCTTTCGGATGATGTGTTGTAAGTAAAATGTGGCTCAAGTTTGGAAGATACAAAATACTGTGATTCTTGCCTTATTCCTAGAGCAACGAATAACTCCTCTTTCGCTAGGACCATCCGGAAAATCTATGACGCTAATACTGCCTGCGTTTCGGTGGAACAATCAGTTGAATTCTTTAGTGAGTTTCAGGCATTGTGCTACGAGGGATACGTGAGCCACTTGGGCACCAACCACCACCATAATAGCTAAAAGTAAATAAATAAATAAGATACAAAGTTTAGACTAAAAATTGAAAGGAAAAAAACAACAAATTTACTTCAATATCTCCATGGAGTAATAATTTCTTCCTGTTATTCAATCTTAAATCTATTTTTACCGGTAGAAAACCTTCAAATTCGATACCAACTTAACCATGGTCCAGCTCCAGCGCTATGACTTTACCCCTCGAATAAATTTGGTAAAAATCATAAAAAAATTCTTTTAGGGTTTCCTTAGATTAACAAAATTAGGTTATTCATTTCTGTTATGCGTCCTTATTATCAACGTATTGTTAATTATTATCGTTATTTTTTTTTTACATTCATATAAACGGTAACAATGCATAATATTTATTTATCTATTTATTAATGTCACATTAAATATTAACCAGATTTCTTTTCCATTTTAATATCAGTATTCAATCTAATCTTCTAGAGATGGCTATTTTGAATATCAACATTAAAGAAGTTAGGCAGATAAAAATTAGCGAGTAAAAATTGGTAACAATTCATTTGGGTATTAGAAAATAAAATATTAGGTACGTAACCACGTTAAGCCGCATAAACTTCAAATATAAATTATTTGTATTGCTAGACAAATTATTTATTTTGCTTTAGATATTTTTTGTATGATGTAAACTAAATAGCGATTAAGAAAGAAGCAAATTGATGAAGTTAGTCAGGAAAAGTACTGTATAATATGCCATTATAGTAATTTATTCTCTCTTTTCTTTATTTTTAGGACATGTTTTTTGTTTGGTAAGATAAATTATTCCTTATCATAATCTAATATTCAAATACCTTGAGCAAATTTAAATTTAAATAACAAAAGTAATTGTTGGGGCCAGATTCGTCACCGAATCCGACCCGCTAAAAGTCAAAGTCAAAGCATTTTATTTATTTTATTTTGACCAGATTAAATGAGTTTGCGACCCAGTAGCAGGAAAAAAAACAGAATTCGGTCAAAGGCTCAAGTCAGCTCTGCAAGCGCTGGGTCAACGAACGCAGAGCTGACAAGCTAGGAACGAGTCAACATGGCGGTTAGCACAGTCGTAGGAGCGAGATTTACGGAAAACATACCAAGAACGTGCTCGAAATACGCGGAACCGCTCTGAATACGTGGAACTGGATCGAAGAGCTGAATTAAGTTATAAATACACGAAGTCCGAGCAGATTTCGCCAATTTTTCACTTAGGCGAGAGCTAAACACTATATTTTCAACTTGTAACACATCTCACTCGAGATCTTATTGTATATTCGATTCATATCAATATAAATCCAGCTCCGGTCTACTCTTTTTTTAATCGTTGAGCTTATAGATATTTTTTAAGATCAAAGTTTTTTCTCCAAATTCACATACAAATACTCAGTGCGAAATTCAGCTTCCACAGTAATTTAGATTAACATATTTGGAAAGGCTGTTTGAAGCAATATAAAAGTAAATTATGTGGTTTTGAAATAGTTTGTTAGGTTGCTAAAAGATTTTAAGTTCTTAGAACATTAAGGAGGAATCCAATATAATTGTATATGAAAGCGGTTTTGTTAAATGTTAGACATCAATCATTTGATTGTTAATCTTTAATCTAATATATAACATTACTAAACAAAAAAAATTTAGTTTTCTTTAAATCAAAGAAATAGATATTGGGTGTAAATAGTACCAGAGGGATTTGCAGAATTGCAGAACCTTGCAGAATTTTTAGTGTTTTTTTGCGGAATTTTGCAGAATAACTTTGAATTTAAATGGTAACAACGGAATCTTGCGGAATTTTTTAAAATAAATTAATTAATTAAGCTTATAAAAATTGTATTTTATTAAAATTAAATAACTATGTTTAAAAATGTATTAAAGTTTACAAAATAATTATATTTTATTAAATTATTTTCTAAATCCAACTTATTTTATCAATATAAAGTAGAAATAAAAATTAAAAAATTGAAACTTTTATATAAACGACAACAATGTATTTTATCAACGTTTATTTTTGACATCATGTTGTTCAATCTAATCTTTTGGATATCAACATTGAAAAAGGTTAGTCAGGTAAAATTTAGGGAGTAAAAATCGAAAACATATCAGTTAAATATTAGAAAGTACTAGATATGTATCCGCGCTAAGCCGCATAAAATTCAAATATAAATATTTTCAACCCGACTAACTTAGTAAACAATATACAAGATAATATATGTATTGTTATAAATTTAATAGTTTGAGAATACGTATGAAAAACAGATAGTAAATGCATGTATAAAATTATTATAAACTTGAGATTATAGTATTTTTGATCAACTTTTTCATTTCTATCAATCAAATAATTTAGAATAAAACTTTATCATCATATTTCTCCAATGGGATGTTTTATATATTTATTCAAAAAAATAATAAAATTACTAATATATAATATTACAAAAGTATAAATAAAGAAAGAAAAAAAATCATTTGTATAAAGTATGTATAAACACTTATCATAATAATTCATTGGCCAAATGGTTTAGCTTTAGCTTTTGTTGGTTCTGGTTTAATTCCATTGAACCAAACGGATTTGTATTCCCTTGGTTAAAGTAAACCCACAGAATCACAAAATATCTCATTTCTGAAATTCTCCCGGCGACTCAGCAGAAGAGTCAAGCTTCCGCTTCAACAATGGCGGATCATCAGCATCATCATCACCACCACCAACAACATCGACCAAATCGTCTTTCAGTACCTTCACGAACAATCGGAAGATCTTACCCTTCTTTCCCTTACACTCCGACTCCAACCCCTTCAAAAACCCGTCTCAGATCGATCCATGGAACCACTAAATCTTCAATTTCATTTCTCTTTCTCATCCTCTTCTCTTTACGATCTCTCTACTCTCTCTTACCTTTCCTTCGTTCTTCTCCTTCATTCTCTCTTTTCCCTTTCTCATTCCTTGTCTCTCTTCTCTCTTTCGTTTTCTCTCTTACTTTCACTCTCTTCTCTGCTTTTTCTCCTTCCAAAAAAGACCCATTTCTCCGGCAAAATCGTTCCGTTTTCTCTTCTTCTCAAATCAAACTCATACTCGCTAAGTCAGTTTTTCAAGCCGTTGTTTTCCTCCTCCGATTCCAAGCTCTTCGTTACTGCGGCGCTGCTGCTATGATCTTAGCTGAGCTCTCTGGTACAGTCTCCGCAAGAGTTTTATCGGAATCTCGGAATAATGGTGAAAGTGGATCATCTAAGGTTCGTGGGTTTTGCATCTTGTTTGCTGGGTTGTTGTTGTTATCAATCAGCTGGGATCGAGTCGATTGTTTCCCATTCTCTTCTTCGTCTGTTGAAAATTGGGGTTTTTGGATATACCCTAAAGAGAATTGCTTAAGGATTTGGCCTATGTTGCTTCCATTTCTATCTGGGTTTTTAGGTTGCTATGAGAAAGTTTCCATGAATTGGATTGAGATCAAACAGCTTGATCAGAAACGAGTGAGATTACTGTCCTTGTTTCTAACCACTGTATTGTTGTTCCCACTTGCTGTTTGGAGTTTTATATTCTCTGGGAGTGATGAGGTTGGTGTGTCAATTGGGAATTTGGGTTGGCCTTTAGCTAACACTGTTGTATTCGGAGTACTGTTGAGTGAGAATTATAGCGAAGATAAGTTTTCGAGCTCGAAGAAGGATTCAGAGAGGGAGTTTCTGGTTACGTTTCTATGCACCATTGTTCTTGAGCTTTTCTACTTCCCTGAGCTTTCTCTTTGGGGATTGTTGTTGTGTGGTTTGTTGCTTTATGTTGCTGTGAGAGAATTGGACTCTGCGTATTCAGATTATCAAGAGATCGGGATGGAATCACCTGAGTCGTTTTCCGCCATGTTTATGAAGCCTATCCGTCACATTTTGAGCGAGAAGAAATCTAGAAAGATTGCGCTGTTTCTTTTGATCAACACGGCGTATATGGTTGTAGAGTTTGTGGCTGGATTCATGAGTAATAGTCTTGGACTTATATCGGATGCTTGTCATATGCTGTTTGATTGTGCTGCTTTGGCAATTGGGCTGTATGCGTCTTATATCTCCCGTCTTCCTGCAAACCATCAGTTCAACTATGGCCGAGGTAGATTTGAGGTGCTTTCGGGTTATGTTAACGCAGTGTTCCTCGTTCTTGTTGGAGCTCTGATTGTGCTCGAGTCAATTGAGAGAATCTTGGATCCTCAGGAGATTTCTACAAACAGTCTTTTGGTTGTTTCGGTTGGAGGGCTTCTCGTGAATGTTGTTGGGTTGATCTTTTTCCATGAGGAGCATCATCATGCTCATGGTGGATCTGGTTGCCCACATTCTCACTCACACCAGTCCCATAGCCATAATAAACATGAGGAGCATCATGAGCATGATCATCATCATCATTCAAATAGTCATAAACATGAGGAGCATCATGAATGCAACCACGACCATGACCATGACCATCATCATCATTCCCATAACCATAAACACGAGGAGCATCATGAAGGCAGCCACAGCCACGGGCACGACCATGGCCATCATCATCATTCTGATCACAAACCTGTAAAAAGCGAAATCAAGGAGCATCGCCACATTGACCATAACATGGAAGGAATCTTCCTTCATGTTCTGGCAGACACAATGGGGAGCGTTGGAGTTGTGATATCGACACTCTTGATCAAATACAAGGGCTGGTTAGTTGCCGACCCAGCCAGCTCAATCTTCATTTCCATCCTCATCATCGCTTCAGTCATTCCATTACTCAGAAACTCCGCAGAGATTCTACTGCAGCGAGTCCCTAAGGCTCACGAGCACGACCTGAGAGAAGCAATGAGGAACATCCTTAAGAAGAAAGGCGTTTGTAGTATCCAGAGGCTACATGTATGGAGCTTCACGAACTCAGACGTCGTGGCTACTCTCCATCTCCTTGTATCAGCGGATACAGACAAAACGGATACTAAGTTGCAAGTCTCTCGTTTGTTAGAAGATGCAGGAGTAAAGGATTTGACTTTGCAGGTGGAATCTGTTAGCTCATAGCAATTAAAATAGTCTTGTGAGTTGTCACTGAACACACAAACATATGATACTTTTTTCAATGTTATTAGATAATCTATTGATTCAAGTTTTCCGAGTTTTCATTAAAGATATATATGAAAATATGGCTGTGCATACATATATGAACGACATTCTAAACCGGAAACAAAATCATTACAAATGCATCTGTTTTGCAGTTATATCCATATTCAAATAAAAAATCATAGCAGGGATTCAGACGCATAAACAGCTTCACTCTCTCAGATCAGGTAATTGCTTCTACTCCTTTACGTTCTTCCAGTTTGCTATCATTGAAAACTCGAGTTGTCAAGAATGGAAATAACTGTTAGGAATGGTGTAGAGAGATGATGGTGGAGTAGATTTCTGAAGTAGACTGCTCTCACCAAATTGAACATCATAACTTGTAGACATATCTTGTGGCAAGCTAGTGTTACTGACCATATAACTGTAAGGGTTCTGAAAATCAGAACATAACTCATATGGATGTTGAGAGTTGCTGGTGGTACTATCACTCATAAACATGTTCTGATCATCATAACCATAAAGCTCATGCTGCATCAACTGATCTAACTCATAGTTATTCGCCGATTCTTGTCGAGATAGAGAACATAAATAAGATTATGTTCACATTCGAAATGAGCATAATGATTTAATTTGTAAAGCAAGTCCAAGGGATTGCAAAGATAT
Organism: Arabis hirsuta; assembly: GCA_964056655.1. Lineage (NCBI taxonomy): Eukaryota > Viridiplantae > Streptophyta > Magnoliopsida > Brassicales > Brassicaceae > Arabis > Arabis hirsuta. Next base: position 27,222,507 of record OZ053309.1, on the reverse strand, counting down.
ATTATAGTGAATTTTAATCTCTATGATTTGGCATAGAACATGCAGTCATGCATGTAATATATTAAGCCGTCAAGTGGAGATGAGTTTATTGCTGGATTTTCAATCATCATTTTGATGAAAAACAATTCATGGGAAAATGACTGAATAGTTGGTATCCTTAAGCAAGTTAATATTGAACATGGAGTTCAAAAAGTTTAATAGGATCACTATTCGAAAGTATGTTGCAAACCAATTAAAGAACTGATGAATGAGATTTCAAAAGAATTATCAAAGATCCTCATGAGTATGAACTTGAAAGTTTAAAAGATAATTCATTTAAGAGAAAATCTCATATTGCAGCTGAAATGCTCCAATAAGAATAGATGTCTCTGAAGGAGAATCTGTTAAGTTTATAGCACGTAGAAGATGTGATAAACTACTTTGGTTCCAAAGATAAAGAAAATCCTCGAAAAGAAAATGGAGCAAATAAAAGGAGGATTAAACTCCTCAGAAGGAGTAAAGAGATCATTGATATGGTTAATACTGAAATCAGGTACCTGGATATTATCATTGTAAATGATAAAGAGATCATTGATATGGTTAATAATGAAATCAGGTACCTGGATATTATCATTGTAAATGATAAAGAGATCTCAACCATGTCAATACGATAAAATGAGAGAACCAAAGATCAAATAAATGTCGACACAATATAAACAAGAAAGCGCGCGATGTGATTAATGAGGATCTTGAATCTCCGCTCTAAGAATGGGTGTAGAGAAAATATTGGCCAATAAGTTACAAAGAGGCAATCAAGTATGTATTATACTCGTTTGACGAACGAGGAGTTTTTGGACCAGAAGTCCAAACATTAAAAGGTTTGTCCAAGAGTATGAATGGACATTGACTTGGATTGCGCCACAACATTTCTATGAATAATCTTAGAGAGATTAATGATATCATTATTATGTTCTCGAGAACTCTACGCGATTGAAACTCCTGAAGAGTTATCGTAGTATAATAAAAATGTTTTGGAATCAGAGACTTTGGAAGGACAACATTGTCCTCAGGTATTCCAAAATCAAACATCTAGTGAAAGAGATGTTATCTGAAAATCCGAAGAGGATTTACATAAAGCTTACATCTAAGCATTTCTAAAGGAAATGTTATTTTGGTTAAGATGTACCAAATTTCTATATGTTATATAAATAACTTATGGTGATACCTCATGTATAAAATATTAAGAGGTATACGATGTGCTTTTCAAAGAAAGTCAAAATAGTTTTTTTAAGAGAATATGAATAACTCGTAAGTACAATCAAATGTTTAGAAGATTGTACGTAAAAGAAATTTGGGCCATAAACCCAAATAGATGAAAAGTGATCTTTTATGTGAACGGGATGGACTAGATGTTCAATGACCCGAGAGATTATATGAAGATCATACGAGTTTATTCACTAAATCTCTGTTCAGTGAATCTTCCAAAAGGGGATGTCACAATTTGAGATCAAAGACAGAGATATATGTCTAACAAACAGTGCGACGACGCACAAATACTTAGAGATCAAAAATATTTTTCCGATTTCAAATTAAGAGACTCTGCTAAAAGCATGAGTACTATATCTGCTAATGCAAAGATCATCATGAACTCTGGTAGAGTCATGTTATCAATCCCAAAGGGGATAAAGCTTGAGATAAATGATGATGCATTTATATTCTCCCAAATTCATATTGAAACTTGTTGAGTTTCAGAAATATCCTGAAAACGGATATCATATTGAAAGTATGAATAAGAATGACATTGAATATTGTTGTATTATATCAGAGGGAAATAATACATTGGAAGAGTTACCAATGACATCTTCCAGATTATAATGCACAAAATAAATACGACTGAGTCCTATGTTACAGTAAACCAGAAGTTTACTAGTACATTTAATGTCTGACAAGAGAGACCATGACATTTAAGATCAGTCATGATAAGAAGATTTGTGTAAAATTGAAATGGCCACCCATTGGAAAACTAGAAGCTTTTTCAATCGGGAGAGTTTACATGTAAGACATGTTCTCAAGAAAAACTCATAATTCGGCCATCACTAGCCAGTGTTGGAAATGAATCTCTTGTATTCTTAAATAGAATACATGGCGATATATGTTAATCTATTCATCCACTTTGCAGACTGTTTTGATACTTTATGTATCAGTTTGACGCATCTAGAAGATGGTCACATGTATGTCTGTTGACAACATGAAATACGATTTTTGCAAGATTCATTGCCTACATATTCAGATGTTGAGCATCCACTTTTCGATGTTCATACACTACATGACATAGCTGAGAGTATGAATTATTGGAATGCATCTCTGGTAGACGATGCATTTCCAGGGGGAGAATGATAATGATATGCGTGGCTGTACTCTTTTAATCCTATCATGGTTTTTGTCTTATTGGATTTTTCCATGATAAGATTTTTAACGAGACAGCAAAGAACACGCCAAAGATAGACGTCTAAGGGAAATTATTGTAATCCCAAGGATAAAGGTCTATCATCTTCCAAATGGTTCATGATGAGATCGTGACGAGCGAAGAAAATTATCCATTTCGACCACATGAAGAAAATGAGGAGATACTTGGTCTTGAAGTACCGTATCTAAGTGCAATCGGAGCCCTCATGTATCTTGCAAATTATGTAGGATATTTGTCAGATCCGCACAAAGCGAAATCACAAACAGGATATGTTTTCACGGTCGAAGGCACCGCTATATCCTGGCGTTCCCAGAAGCAAACACTTGTAGCTACTTCTTCAAATCATGCTGAGTTTATCGCACTCCAAGAAGCAAGTAGAGAATGTGTATGGCTAAGGTCAATATGACAACACATTCGATCCTACAGTGGATTACTCGTAAACATGGAGCCGACAATCTTTTATGCAGATAATACTGCATGCGTTGCGCAGACAAAAGAAGGATATATTAAAAATGATAGAACCAAACATATCTCTCCAAAGCTCTTCTCGTACACCCAAGAACTCGAAAAGAATAAAGACATAAAAGTGAGATTTGTCCAATCATGCGACAATGCTACAGATCTCTTCACAAAATCACTACCTACCTCGGTGTTCAAGAAGCATATCTATGACATTGGAATGCGCCATCAGCGAGATCTATAAACTTGATCATTCGAGGGGGAGATTGCGTAGTTGCACTCTTTTATCCTTCTATGGTTTTTCCCACTAGGTTTTCCTAGAAAGGTTTTTAATGAGGCAACAGAAGATTCGACGCAATGGACATAGTGACACTGGTCTCCAAGGGGAGTGTTACAAAAGTCAAAAATTAACAACTTCAAACTATTACGTAAAGCAAGAGATAATGGTGACAGTGGTCTTCAAGGGAGAGTGTTACAATAGTGAATTTGCACTTCACCAAACACTTACACTACACCAAACAATTGCACTATCTCTAAAATATATTTTTGTGTGAAGCCCACCATCACTTTCTCCTTCTATATAAAGGATGCTCACATCTTTGTAAATCATCAATTCATAACTCAATATACAAAATCTCTCTAAACTTCTTTCAAGTATAATCTCTTCTTTCATATCTTTGAGATACACAATTTCTATCGGGTATAAACTTTTCTTCTTTATTTTTATAACATTCGGATATTTTTTAGAAAATCAGTTCAGACTTGATTTGGAAAATTCGGATCCGGTTCGTTAATTCGAGGTCCGGATATTTTGGCCAGCTCATAGTATAAAGACAAACGTGGAAGTCTGGATGACACAAGTAAAGTTGAAACTGAGGGAATCCAAGTCAAGTCCTCACATCTGTTTCAAAAAAGGTGTCTTCATTTCCGATCAGAGGTATACCTTCTCTCTCTCTCTCTCCTGCTCTCTTTTCAGTTGACTACGCTGAGAAATCAAAATTATGGATACAAAGTAGTTCAATCTATGCATGTTTTGATTGTTGGGCTTGGAGAAAGATTCTTCTTTTTTTTTCTGTATAAAACAGAGAAAATAAACAAAGTCAATGAGCAAAAGCCAGAAGCGGTTTGTGCTTCTCCATGGTGCCTGCCATGGCGCATGGTGTTGGTACAAGGTAAAGCCGCATCTCGAGGCTGCAGGTCACAGCGTAACCGCACTTGATCTGGCTGCATCAGGTATAAACATGAGCAGAGTGGAACAAGTTGAGAGTTTAAAAGATTACTCCAAACCATTGCTCGATTTTCTTAGCTCGGAAGACCAAAAAGTGATTATTGTTGCTCATAGCATGGGAGGCATACCGGCTGCTTTCGCTGCCGATATCTTCCCTCATAAGATCGCTGCTATTGTCTTCTTGACATCTACTATGCCCGACACCAAAAACCCGCCTGGTTACGCTTTTGCAAAGGTACTTGCTTCTCATTGATTCCTTCAGTATGATTGATCACTTGGACTGATTCTGCTATTTGAGTCAATTCTGTAGTTTGTCCCGAGCATTCCACCAGAGTTGTTGGACACTGTATTTAGCACCTACGGAACACCTGATCGTCCTCTACTTAATGTCCTCTTCGGACCAAAGTTCATGGCCAAGAAATTATATCAATTGTCTCCGGTCGAGGTAAGAATCCAGGCCTAACCAAACCTCATTTTTTAAGCACAAATGAGATTGCTAGTAACCTCAATTTGTTGTCATGTGTTAGGATCTTGAATTGGCGAAAATGTTGGTGAGGGTAAATCCGGCGTTACATACAGAAAATCTTTCGGGGACAATAAGGTTTACTGAGGAAGGGTATGGATCAGTTACACGTATTTCTATCATATGCGGAGAAGATAATTTAGTACCTGAGGAATACCAGCGTTTGATAATCAACAACTTTCCGCCGAAACAAGTACTGAAGATCAAAGATGCTGACCATATGCCAATGTTTTCCAAGCCTCAAGAACTATGTGCTCTTCTCTTGGAAATCGCAGATAAATATGCGTAAATTAACCTGAGATCGTCACTGGTTCACCGCAAATTAGTTATGAAACTTCAGCTTCCACCCCACAATAAGGAAAGCCACATGAGAATGCATCTTTATGTATGAGAGAATGCGTCTTTTACTTGTAACGACTGATGTGATGATGTCTTTTAAAAAAACATACTTTTAAGCAATGTCCAAATTCTCTTCTGCAACTGTGCTTTCAAGGTAATAGTAGTTGTCTCACTTTGTAATTCTTTGGCTTGATGCACTGTTTTGTTTTTGTTTGTTTAACAGAAAACTTTGATGTTAGACATTTCATTAAAAAGAGAGGATCTTAATACATAGTTCCTGCCAAACACAAGTTAAAAAATTCTACTTCTTTACCAAATACATACTATCTCTAAACTCTAGTTTTTCTTCAGAGACCAAACCAGAAAGAAAGCTCTGAAGCTGTTGCAGAGACTTGTCATAAGAAGGATCAGCTACACAGAACATCTACAAAAAAAAAAAAAAAAAAAAACAGAGCAACACTCATCATAATAAACAAGACAACAACATTGGAAAACCGGCGAGGTTTATGACTTTGATTGTACCTTGAGAGTGTTATGGATTCGTTCTAGTGCCATGCTGCCAAAATTTGTGAGCATTCCCATGATGAATTTCTGAATACAATGTTGGGAATTGTTCATATTTTATATTTTTAGAGGCAAATGATTAGTAGAATGAAACTTTCCCGCAAGCAGCTTCACATACCTCGTATATTGTCATTTCTTTGCGAAGTGAATTATATACCCTTCATATATAGTTGTACGATGTAATGGATGAAAAATCAGAAAGAAGAACATATGTATACCTGAATTGGTGGCCAGAAGTTTGTTGAAAGTATCGTCGAGGTAAGAGTATCAACAGATAGCTCACTCTCTCCTAACTCAGCGCCTATACACAAGGGATGTACACATATGAGATTCAGACAAGAATCTACGTTGCAAGGGTAAATTTGAGCAGAACTCAGAATTATAACCTGTTTGAGATGCTTTTTTAATGTTAGTGTTCACTCTCTTAGAATCAATCAAGTCGTTCAGCATTATTTCACATCTTTGCATACTAGCTTCTCCAAAATGTATCTGTTGGCATTATAAGATAAGGTAAAGTTAGATTAAACACTGTAGAAACGATCCTATAGATTGACAAAATAAACTTTAGAGTGAAAAAATGGAGATTGCCTTGAGAAGTTCGACAGTGCGTATCTCAGAGTCGATGTCATAATCAGTCTTGTTGAGAAGCTTTTCAGCGAGCATAACACGATATTCATTTACTAGTTGCTCTTTAGATCCAATTATATCAACAAGCATTCCAAGTATGTCTACCTTCCTCTGACTGAGGCTACCTTTTAAAGGATCAGCTTCAACAGGGTCCGGTTCCCAACTGAGGATAACAAAGCAGATTAAAATGTGTCAGACAAATCCAATGCCATGCAAGATGATAAACCAAGAGAATATACAAAAGAAAAGATACCGAGAAGCATTGATCCAGGCTTGCTTATCATCAGCGTGAAAATCATCATCAAAACCAACATTTTCTTGACTTTCTTCATCCCTCATTAACTCTTCAAGGAGACTATCCCCAGGGTTTCCGGAACCATTTGCATTCCCTCCACTTCCATCCGTAAGCATAGTGACTATACATTTAATGGTGTCTTTCCGCCCCCGTAAATAGTCTCTGATTGGCTCTCCCACTGCTTCCAGAAATACACCCGCTGGGTCTATAGCTCGTAGGGCTTTAATGGTCGACACATACTGATGCAATATATCATTGGTTGAGGCACCGGCAGTGAGCAAACGATATTTCAGCGAAGAAATAAAAGATTCAACTAGCTTGGAATGTTGTCCCGTGTGTTCGAGACACTGTTTCAAGTCTTCAATAGCAGGAGAACTGTAGCATCACCAAATTTGCCATCAGAGATATTTTAGCTTGTGCCAATATATTTGAATAAGTGCTGTCAAAGAAAGAAAATACCTCTCCGGATAATCAACAATAATCTCAAATAATTTTGCTATCCTAAAATCTTGTAGTGTCTCATACGCAAAGTATTCTAGCCGTAATTTCCACCTAACAATTCCTTCAGAAGGAGTCACCACTCTGGAAAAGCTTGGTGATGGACAACAAGCCAGAGGGGACGTGAGGCCAGAAGATGTGGTACTGTAACTTATTGAATCACCAAGATAAGAAAGAAGCGCATTTAGGAACTGAAGAGGGACTGTCTGGAAAAAAAGAAAACAAATGTCAGGAAACTCCAAATTTGGAGAAGGAAGAATCTAAGCAGAAAAAAAACTACCTGAATCCATTCTTTGATTGACCCCAAAACAGACGTCCTGTAGTCATCACCAGCCAGATCATGCACTTTTGCCTAGAGTATTATACCATTGCCAAACAGGATACGAATTATATGTATACTGACTGCATATACTGTGTTATAAGTCTCAGTGAAGCAGATGAAATCTCTGATGCATAAAAATACCTTGAGAAGTAAAAAGATTGCGGAAGCATAAGCATTTTCAGCCATAGATGTGAATCCAATGCTTCTAAGGTCACGAACTACCGTCCCAATGTTCTTCACCAACTTATCATGTCTTGAATATTTGCCTTGGGGATAACCTTCATCAACATCCATTTCTCCATTTTTATTTCTAAGCTTCTCGTCCAAATCCATGCAGTCACTCTCATGTTCTCGAATATCATCTTCATCCATGATTACGCTTAGCTCCTCCAGCTTTTCCTTAAAATACCAGTGGAGTATTTCTAAGAACATAATAAAGAGAGGAAATATATGAGAGTAATGATTGAACTTGATCAAAACAAGTAGCAAAGATATTAAAAAAACTTCCAAAACAATCAAATCAAAGATGGGTATACCAGGAAAATGCTGAGGAAGAGTAGTCATCAGAGTCGAAGACAACATTGATCGGAATCTCGAAAGAAGATGAACGTTTTCTGCATCTGAGTTCTGTTTAGCATCTGATGACTGTTCTTTAAACGACTGCAAAGCATGAACCACTATGGACAGACACTTTTCATGACACTTCTTTTCTATAGATATTTCTTCCAAAGCCTTACATAACACTTCATGAATCTCCTCTCCATAATTCTGTCCCAAAGCATCCATTTTAATCAAAACTTATGAACCGAAAAACGAAACAGTCAATTTCATAATATTAAGGCATCAACCAAGCGTTGAATCTACTTACAGTATGTTTCTTCTCGCTGTAAGCATCAAAATGATGCCAAAAACTCGATGCACCGCTCTTCTCAAAAGCTTGCTGAAACAAATAAATGTTCCCAACACAAAATCATAAGAGAAGAAGCATTCTTCCATTGTTACTCTACACCACTCAGTTACTAAATTGGGACTCAAATCTTAACCCAAAAGCGTAGAATCAAAAGTTTTATGCTGAAACAAGGAAATTTGAATACCTCGAGTGATCGGAGAAAGTGGTCACGAACAAGAGAATCAAGCCCGTGCTTACAGAGACAATAAACATGAGACACGAACTCTTGCTCGACTGAGGAATCTCCAGTGCCGGCAATGAGAGACTCAACAGTAGTGAAAAACCCATCGTAGGATTCTGTAATTTCCTGAATCTCATTGTCAGATAGGGTTTCTAAAATCCCTAAATTGCACTCAGATGAACCTAAAAATTCCATCTTTCTCACTCGGTTAAGCACACAACAACTTCTTAAAACCCTGATTTTTTTGGCCCGGAAAACCCTCTGGTGGTCGGAATAAATCTTGTGTTGGCGAAACAAAAACGAGGGTTTCGTGGGATTTCAATCTACAATGAGAAAATTCCTTCCTTTTTTCCTTCGATTCTGATTTCTATAGCTTTAGATCGGTAATGGTTTCACGATTGTGTTTACCGGACTATGACTAGGTTTTTAGTACTCGGTTTCATTTTCGAAGTAATGAAGAAGACGGTGACGTACTCTTGACCATCAAAGTCAACTTTTTCTTTTTTCTTTTTTCTCGTATTGTTATTTAAAACGGAGGGTCCATTCTCTTCTCTCTGTTGCTACTTCACAACTTTAGTTTCAAAACTTGGGAATATCCGACTACAAAGATACCACCTTTAACGAAAAACCAGATCATCGTTCGTGGTTTTACGAATCTAGTGTTTGAATCGACATGTCGGAAGAGAAAGTCGTCGCCGTGATCATGGTCGGAGGTCCGACCAAAGGTAAATTCGATTCCCATTCTATTAGATCTAGACTCTTTTTGTTCAAAGTCAAAACTGATTTTGGGTTTTTTTTTTTGTGTTAAATGTGGATCGATTTAGGAACTCGATTTCGCCCATTATCGTTCAATACACCGAAACCGCTAATTCCTTTAGCTGGACAACCTATGATTCATCATCCTATCTCTGCTTGTAAAAAGGTTTGTTTTTCTTTCTCTCTTTCTTATACAGTTTCATGTTTGATCTTTGAGTAAATTAGAATTTGGGTTTGTTCTAATTTGGGAAAAGCTTGTTATTGTATGTTTTGTAACCTCCAAAGCTGTCAACTTCGAATGTTTTGATTGCTCATAGATAGTGTTTTTTCCTTTTTATACAGTTTCATGTTTGATCTTTGAGTAAATTAAAATCTTGGTTTGTTCTAATTTGGAGAAAGCTTGTTAATGTATGATTGTAATCTCTAAAGTTGTGAACTTGCATCATGAGTTGGGGATGTTTGGAAAGTTGTCAACTTCGAATGTTTATATTTGATATGGATTGTGTTTGTATGTTTGGAGAGCAGATTCCAAATTTGGCTCAGATTTTTCTGATTGGATTTTACGAGGAAAGAGAATTCGCTTTGTATGTTTCTTCAATATCTAGCGAGCTGAAAATTCCAGTGCGGTAAGTTTATAGCAACTTTTGTGTGTTTTTGTTGTTTTGGTGTCCAGTGTAAACCTTTCTCATGTGTTTTTGTTGTGTAGATACTTGAAAGAAGATAAACCTCATGGTTCGGCTGGTGCACTTTATTACTTTCGGGATAGAATCATGGAAGAAAAACCGGTGTGATCTCTAACGAATTCCCTAATCTTTGTTCTTGCTTCATTTAGTCATTTGTTTTGTTGATTTATCTTCTCTTGTCATTTTTGAACAGTCACATGTTTTCCTCCTAAACTGTGATGTTTGCTGTTCTTTCCCTCTTCAAGACATACTCGGTAATCCATAAATCTTAAATCTGCTTCATCATTTTCATTCTCTTACTTTTGGTGTAACATCACAATTTTTGGCAGACGCACATCGAAGATATGGTGGTGTTGGAACTATGCTAGTAATCAAGGTGCAATGTCCTTGATACTTTGTTCATAGATATCATTGAGGAGTCACATATAAAAGATCAAGGATTCATGAATCTTGTTTTCGTGCTTCCAGGTTTCTGCAGAAGCAGCCAGCCAATTTGGAGAGTTGATAGCTGATCCTGATACAAAAGAACTCTTGCATTATACAGAGAAACCCGAGACTTTCGTAATTCTCTGCTAAAGTTTCCTGTTTAATCATTTCGTTCACTAGTTCTGGACTTTGCTGAGCCTATAAGGTTTACTCGATGCAGGTCAGTGACTTGATAAACTGTGGTGTCTATGTGTTTACCTCAGATATTTTTAAAGCCATTGAAGGAGTATATAGCCAAATGAGAGACACATGTGAGTTTTATTATCGGCCTATCTCAGAGACTTACATTTTGTCTTGATTAGAGATTTGCTCATTTTATGTCACTTGACTTTTTACTAAACTTGGCAGCTAGCAACTACCAGATATCGAGCTTTGATCACTTCCAATCCGCTACAAGGTCTGTTCCTGCGGATTTCGTGAGATTAGATCAAGATATATTGTCACCACTTGCTGGAAAGAAGCAATTATACACATATGAGAATAAGGATTTTTGGGAACAGATTAAGACTCCGGGGTAATCTGGATTGCTGTTTTGATCCTAACAATTCTTTAGGATTAAACTCTCTTTTAACGCCGTGCTAACAATTTGTTTGAAAACAGGAAGTCTTTGAAATGCTCGGCCTTGTATCTTTCCCAATTCCGCCAAACATCGCCTCATCTTATGGCTTCAGGAGATGGTACTAATAAGAAAGCGCTGATAGTTGGTGATGTTTATATTCACCCATCCGTAAAAGTACATCCAACGGCAAAGGTAAAGTAAATCTAGTTTTACCATCTCATGTGAATTTGCAAATGACCCGTTCTCTTAAATCTTAAATTCCTTGGAACAAGATCGGTCCAAATGTGTCAATCTCAGCAAACGTTCGTATTGGACCTGGTGTAAGGCTTATTAGCTGCATAATCTTAGACGACGTTGAGATCAAGGTATTATATATGAGATTATAATCTTCGTCAAACTACAAATCTAAAAAGACGTGTTTTTGATGTTCTAATCTTGTTTTAAATGCAGGAAAATGCTGTTGTTATAAACTCAATCATCGGTTGGAAATCTTCGATAGGTAGATGGTCAAGAGTTGAAGCTAGTGGAGATTGCAATGAAAGGCTTGGGATTACTATTCTTGGTAATTTTCATTGTTTCTTATAAAACTTTTTGTTCAACAAATGAATGATTCGTTTTTTTTTTTCTGATACATTTTGTTTTTGCAGGTGAGGCTGTAACAGTGGAAGATGAAGTTGCAGTCATAGGAAGCATTGTTCTTCAGAATAAGACTCTTAATGTCAGTGTTCAAGAGGATATAATCTTGTGATTTCGCGATGATAATAGTTTCAGATTTTTGTTTCTTTTCGATAATCCGAATACAAGAAAAATCACAGAAACTCAGAGAGACTTACATTGTACTATGGAAGATTTGTATACTTTGAGGTTTTTTATACACAAAGAAACGAAGCAATTTTTAAAGATTTTATACAAGGAATAATATATATGGGCCTAAATTGGGCTTACGGTTCATGAAAATAATAAAGTGTTTATATTATTATTCAGTCTCGTCTTCTTAGATTTTTCACGCATTCTCGTCGTTGGGGTGAATTGTTAGGGTTTATCGAACGAAAGGAAGAAAGCGAGCTCTAATCGATTCTCATGGCGGACGAAGATTACAACGAAGTCGATGACTTGGGGTATTCTCTCTTTCTATCTCTCTCTCGATTTCTTATCTCTGTTTTAGTTTTCGCTCCGTTTCAAGTATTCTACTTTGTTCTCGACGGATTTAGAGCAAGTGGATTTTATTATTATCTAGATTGAATTTTTCTCCATTGTCTTCTTCGATGAATTTTTGCTTCAATTGATAAAGTATTGATTCTAATCGATTTTTAGGTTTAAAAAACCCTAATTTCGTTGTCGGTTGATTTAGAAAGAGCTTTTTTTTGCGACCCTTGATCTTCTTTTTTTTTTCTTCTAAAGCTCTTCTTTAAATTCGAAAATGTTTCAATTTATAATGTTTCGTTACAAAAGAAAAAGATTACAGTTTGCCGGTTTATATAACTTTCCTTGAATATTCATTCATCAAAGATTTTCTTTGCTTGTAGAAGTTGCATTTTCTTTGATGAAACATGTGAGTGATTTGAAGCTGTTTTGTTGCTATGGTTAATTCAGATAATCATTTTATTAAAACTGTTTTCATTCGTTACCTTTCATTATTGGTTCAAAAATGTTGATGTTTGCTTCAATTGATTTTCCTGCAGTTATGAGGATGAGCCAGTGGAGCCCGAGATAGAAGTAAATTAGTCTTCTTCTTTGTAGAAAAGGCATTTATATTGCTTATCACAACTTGCTAGTTTCTGATTTAAGTTTTTTTTTTATGAGTAGGAAGGAGTTGAGGAAGATGTTGATATGAAGGAGAACGAGGATATCAATGGGGAACCTCTTGAAACAGAAGATAAGGTTGAGACAGAAGCCATTCAACGTCCGCGTAAAACGTCAAAGTTTATGACCAAGTATGAACGTGCTCGTATCCTTGGAACTCGTGCTCTGCAAATCAGGTCTGGTTCTGCCCTTTTTGGTTGATATTTGCTATATCTTAAGTTTGTTAAGAACTATCATCATTATAAAATTGATGAAATTCTACTGAGAAGAATATCTGTTCAATTTCGTGTAATCGTTAAGTTGATACTGTTACTGGCACTCACTTATCCGTTCTTCTTACATCTTAAGTTTGTTAAATTTATCATCTTTCGGTTACCAAAATAAAAGAGAATTTATCATCTCTTATAAAACTTGATGAGGGTATTGAATTGAACTGAAAACAAAATTATGTTCAGTTTTAAATAATCGTTTTACTGGCTCAAAAAGTTTGATTATTTTATTGGGAAAAGAAATATGTCTCAAATTTGTTAAGAATTTATTATCATGTGTTTCAAAACTTGATGAGGGTACTCAATTCAAATGAGAACAATCTTTGTTTTGTTTCATTTAGCCGCCAAATTGACTCAAAAAGTTTGATTCTTTATGCTGTTTTTGGCTGATACAGCATGAATGCTCCTGTCATGGTCGAGCTAGAGGGCGAGACAGACCCACTTGAGGTGCTACTACTTTACTTACACTTATAATTTATTCTTGTTCTTTCTGGATATTTGAGCTAACTTATGATCTTGGCGTAAAGATTGCGATGAAGGAGCTTAGGCAAAGGAAGATACCTTTCACTATCAGACGCTATCTACCTGATGGGAGGTGAGTTTCCGTTAGTCATATCGAATTTCTCAGAATATTTTGCTGTATGTATTGATTCGCTTCAATCAATTTTGCCTTGGTTCATTTTGGTTGTCTTTTTATGAATCAGTTTTGAGGAATGGGGAGTCGATGAATTGATCGTTGAAGACTCGTGGAAACGTCAAGTCGGTGGTGATTGATGTAATCCGTCTCTCGCTGCTTTTTGCTATCTCGTATGGATGATCAAGTTTCCTAAATGTCAGACATTATAATGGAAGTTATGTATAAAAGCCGGTCGGTTTTAGTCTTTGGTTTTACGCTCAGAACAATGTCATCAAGTAAGACCGAAAAGAAGCTTTTTGTTACTAACATTCCATATGATATGAAACTCCTTTCTGAATCTCTTACGCCTAATGTCACTGAAACAGACTATTCTCCCACCTTTTTTGTGTAGTTACGTTGCCGAATTGCAGAGTTCCTAACTTCAACATAGTGATTCAAAACTTATTTGAATTATTTCCCTTTCATTTTAGAATATGTGTATTTAGAGCGGCTGGGGAAATTTTTAGAACCGAACAAAAATTTCCAAACTCAAACCGGTTATAAAATAACTCAAAAGGGCATAAAAAATTTGTAAACTAAATTATCTAAATCGAATCCGAATTCGATCAGGGTTATCTAAATTGAATCCGAATGCGAGCCGAATCCAAATTTGATGAAACAAACCAAATTAACCAGTTGGGGTGGGCAAAAAAACCCATACCCAAAAAACCGAACCGAACTAAAAAATGGGGTATGGGTTCGGTTTCGGATGTTCGGATTGTACCTATTGGTCTTCACCATTAATAGTCCATAGGTTATAGGATCGGTTTCGGTTTAAACCAAAAACCGAATAAAAACCGAAAACCCTTAAACCCTAAACTACTCTATAACCTACCCTGTCTTCTCATCTTCTCAAACTCAAACACTTAAACTTTCGAAAGTTTCACTTGTGAGGGACAAAATGCTAGCCTTGAAGGATTGTGAGAAATAAGGTTTGAAAAGAGTTTCATAGATGTGGACTTTGTGTTCCTTTATTTTATGTTTATGGACTTTATGTTTCATTTTTGTGTTTCATTTTATGTTTTATTATGGATTTACTCAAAACTTTTTGAATATGATGTTCTTGTGTTTCATTTTGAATTGTTTGCTTGATTTATAATAGGTTTGAATTCGGTTTTTCGGTTAAAAGCGAAACCGAAACCGAACCATAAGAAAGTTGATCTATTATGGAATTCTGAAATGTGATACTAAGCTGAACCGAAACCGAAGGAAACCGAACCGAGACGACTCATTTTAGCCAAATATACAAAAAAAAATCATTTAAATGTACTAAGACTCTACATGTTACTTAATTATTTTATTTTTGTTAAAAAAAAAAAATCCAAAACTGAAACAAATATATAATTTGGTCCCATTTATTTATTTTATATATAAATAAATTGAATATCGATTTTTTGCTCGGTCCTACATGTTATACCACCCTAGAGTTAATGGGCCCTTGGCCCAAATAAACATAATGAGAAAAATTAGGGTTTGAAAAGTTAAGACAAACAACAAAAATTAGGGAAATATAATGCGGAACCAACAACGGATATCAGATAAGTTAAGATAAGCGTTGTTGCGAAAATCCCTCCACCGATGGAGGAAAGGAAATCTAAAGATAAATGCGTCAAACGGCATGCAGATTCCGTAAGTTCAGGGCAAGATATGATAAGCATGCTACACAACGCTTTGATATCTAAGATACTCTTGCATCTTCCGACAAAGGATGTTGTTAGGACTAGTGTTTTGTCCAACCGGTGGAAACGTGTCTGGGTTTCGATTCCCGAGTTGGATCTGGACACTAACGAGTTCCCAGATTACAATTCTTTTGTGAGTTTTATGAATAAGTTCCTAGATAACTATAGCGAAGAGAAGTCATGCTTGGACAAGCTCAAGCTAAGTATTAGGAGAAATGATGAGAGTGATGAGTCTTTTGTCACGCGTTGGATAGACTTTGTGGCTAGGCGTAAACTTAAACATCTTGATGTTGAGTGTCTTGTTGTGAACTGGCGTGAGTCTTTGGAAGTGATGCCCATAAGCCTCTATGTCTCTGATACGCTCCTTTACTTGAGGCTACATCAAGTATTTGTGGCTAGTTTTGAGTCTAATATTTCTTAACCTTGTGTCAAGACTATGTGTTTGGAATCCAATGTATATGCAAATAAGGAGTGTCTGGAGTCTCTTATCTCATCTTGCCCACTTCTTGAAGATGTTAGCATTGTTAGAAGAGAAAATGATAATGTAGAGGTTTTGCGGGTGCGTTCTAAGACACTAAACAGGCTGAGTGTAGAATTTAGTGACAAAGATAGAGGTTCTGCTAAAAAATGGGAGCATTTGATTGATGCCCCAAGACTCGAGAGCATAACCATTTGCAGTTTGGGTTCCTTGGCTGATGTCAATATTGCGGTCATGTTTATGATTAACGATCTTTCAGAAGGATTTGGCTTACCAAAGAACCAAATGTCCCGTGATTTTCTCACAAGCATCTCGAGAGTTAGGGATATGATTATCTCTGCCAAGGCTATGGTGGTATATGTCTCTGAAATTCATATATATATATATATATATATATATATATATTGCTCTTTCTCAAAATTTTGCTCACCCATATTCTTCTCTTTTTGTGTAACAAGTTCTTCTGTTCCTACATGAACGTAGAACCACTACCTCAGTTTTGGAACCTGTCAAGTTTGGAAGCTACATTTTCCACACTTGACTTGCACTTCCTGCCGAAGTTTCTTGAAGGGTGTCCTAACTTAAAATCCATCGTCTTGGTGATAACTTGAACCAACCTAGAGTTTTAACATAATTGTGCATTTGTGTTATATGTACTCATTAATCTTATGTATTTTGTAGGGTTTAACATTTCCTGCTAAGTCGATCCCCGCAATAAGATTGTCGTCCGTACCTCAGTGCTTGTCGTCGTCCCTCGAGTTTGTTGAGATAAAAAGTAAATTCATGGCAACGCCTATTGAAATGAAAGTAGCAAGGTATTTTGTTCAAAACTCAGCACTTCTCAAGAAACTTGTTGTGCATCTCAGCTATTGCATGCGAGAACAAAGTATGGGAGTTTTAACGGATCTCCTTGCATTGCCGAGGCCATCATCTCACATGTGTGAAATCATATTTGCCGATTAAAAAGACTTTTAGGTGGGTCTTGATGCGAACCAAGACATGACGATCTCTCAAGAAACCAAACCAATTAAGACCAAGTCTTGTTCTCTTTGTTTTATTTTGATTTTTCAAATAAGTACCCATTACTCTTTCTCCTATAAACAAGGAGCAACTCACGTTGCCTTATTCACCATTATGCTTTGTGTTTCCATGTTTGTAAGAGTTGAAACTCCATGATTTTATTGAAGAAGCCTGTGTTCTTGTTCTTATTTTTCGATGTTTTGATCAACATTTGATTGTCCTATAACTTGGGACCGATCAATTCTACTATTATCAGACGGAGACTAGCATTCATAGAGAGATTAGATTTTGATTTTGTTAAAATCTATTAATGATGTCTTTTTGAGCTTTCGGATGATGTGTTGTAAGTAAAATGTGGCTCAAGTTTGGAAGATACAAAATACTGTGATTCTTGCCTTATTCCTAGAGCAACGAATAACTCCTCTTTCGCTAGGACCATCCGGAAAATCTATGACGCTAATACTGCCTGCGTTTCGGTGGAACAATCAGTTGAATTCTTTAGTGAGTTTCAGGCATTGTGCTACGAGGGATACGTGAGCCACTTGGGCACCAACCACCACCATAATAGCTAAAAGTAAATAAATAAATAAGATACAAAGTTTAGACTAAAAATTGAAAGGAAAAAAACAACAAATTTACTTCAATATCTCCATGGAGTAATAATTTCTTCCTGTTATTCAATCTTAAATCTATTTTTACCGGTAGAAAACCTTCAAATTCGATACCAACTTAACCATGGTCCAGCTCCAGCGCTATGACTTTACCCCTCGAATAAATTTGGTAAAAATCATAAAAAAATTCTTTTAGGGTTTCCTTAGATTAACAAAATTAGGTTATTCATTTCTGTTATGCGTCCTTATTATCAACGTATTGTTAATTATTATCGTTATTTTTTTTTTACATTCATATAAACGGTAACAATGCATAATATTTATTTATCTATTTATTAATGTCACATTAAATATTAACCAGATTTCTTTTCCATTTTAATATCAGTATTCAATCTAATCTTCTAGAGATGGCTATTTTGAATATCAACATTAAAGAAGTTAGGCAGATAAAAATTAGCGAGTAAAAATTGGTAACAATTCATTTGGGTATTAGAAAATAAAATATTAGGTACGTAACCACGTTAAGCCGCATAAACTTCAAATATAAATTATTTGTATTGCTAGACAAATTATTTATTTTGCTTTAGATATTTTTTGTATGATGTAAACTAAATAGCGATTAAGAAAGAAGCAAATTGATGAAGTTAGTCAGGAAAAGTACTGTATAATATGCCATTATAGTAATTTATTCTCTCTTTTCTTTATTTTTAGGACATGTTTTTTGTTTGGTAAGATAAATTATTCCTTATCATAATCTAATATTCAAATACCTTGAGCAAATTTAAATTTAAATAACAAAAGTAATTGTTGGGGCCAGATTCGTCACCGAATCCGACCCGCTAAAAGTCAAAGTCAAAGCATTTTATTTATTTTATTTTGACCAGATTAAATGAGTTTGCGACCCAGTAGCAGGAAAAAAAACAGAATTCGGTCAAAGGCTCAAGTCAGCTCTGCAAGCGCTGGGTCAACGAACGCAGAGCTGACAAGCTAGGAACGAGTCAACATGGCGGTTAGCACAGTCGTAGGAGCGAGATTTACGGAAAACATACCAAGAACGTGCTCGAAATACGCGGAACCGCTCTGAATACGTGGAACTGGATCGAAGAGCTGAATTAAGTTATAAATACACGAAGTCCGAGCAGATTTCGCCAATTTTTCACTTAGGCGAGAGCTAAACACTATATTTTCAACTTGTAACACATCTCACTCGAGATCTTATTGTATATTCGATTCATATCAATATAAATCCAGCTCCGGTCTACTCTTTTTTTAATCGTTGAGCTTATAGATATTTTTTAAGATCAAAGTTTTTTCTCCAAATTCACATACAAATACTCAGTGCGAAATTCAGCTTCCACAGTAATTTAGATTAACATATTTGGAAAGGCTGTTTGAAGCAATATAAAAGTAAATTATGTGGTTTTGAAATAGTTTGTTAGGTTGCTAAAAGATTTTAAGTTCTTAGAACATTAAGGAGGAATCCAATATAATTGTATATGAAAGCGGTTTTGTTAAATGTTAGACATCAATCATTTGATTGTTAATCTTTAATCTAATATATAACATTACTAAACAAAAAAAATTTAGTTTTCTTTAAATCAAAGAAATAGATATTGGGTGTAAATAGTACCAGAGGGATTTGCAGAATTGCAGAACCTTGCAGAATTTTTAGTGTTTTTTTGCGGAATTTTGCAGAATAACTTTGAATTTAAATGGTAACAACGGAATCTTGCGGAATTTTTTAAAATAAATTAATTAATTAAGCTTATAAAAATTGTATTTTATTAAAATTAAATAACTATGTTTAAAAATGTATTAAAGTTTACAAAATAATTATATTTTATTAAATTATTTTCTAAATCCAACTTATTTTATCAATATAAAGTAGAAATAAAAATTAAAAAATTGAAACTTTTATATAAACGACAACAATGTATTTTATCAACGTTTATTTTTGACATCATGTTGTTCAATCTAATCTTTTGGATATCAACATTGAAAAAGGTTAGTCAGGTAAAATTTAGGGAGTAAAAATCGAAAACATATCAGTTAAATATTAGAAAGTACTAGATATGTATCCGCGCTAAGCCGCATAAAATTCAAATATAAATATTTTCAACCCGACTAACTTAGTAAACAATATACAAGATAATATATGTATTGTTATAAATTTAATAGTTTGAGAATACGTATGAAAAACAGATAGTAAATGCATGTATAAAATTATTATAAACTTGAGATTATAGTATTTTTGATCAACTTTTTCATTTCTATCAATCAAATAATTTAGAATAAAACTTTATCATCATATTTCTCCAATGGGATGTTTTATATATTTATTCAAAAAAATAATAAAATTACTAATATATAATATTACAAAAGTATAAATAAAGAAAGAAAAAAAATCATTTGTATAAAGTATGTATAAACACTTATCATAATAATTCATTGGCCAAATGGTTTAGCTTTAGCTTTTGTTGGTTCTGGTTTAATTCCATTGAACCAAACGGATTTGTATTCCCTTGGTTAAAGTAAACCCACAGAATCACAAAATATCTCATTTCTGAAATTCTCCCGGCGACTCAGCAGAAGAGTCAAGCTTCCGCTTCAACAATGGCGGATCATCAGCATCATCATCACCACCACCAACAACATCGACCAAATCGTCTTTCAGTACCTTCACGAACAATCGGAAGATCTTACCCTTCTTTCCCTTACACTCCGACTCCAACCCCTTCAAAAACCCGTCTCAGATCGATCCATGGAACCACTAAATCTTCAATTTCATTTCTCTTTCTCATCCTCTTCTCTTTACGATCTCTCTACTCTCTCTTACCTTTCCTTCGTTCTTCTCCTTCATTCTCTCTTTTCCCTTTCTCATTCCTTGTCTCTCTTCTCTCTTTCGTTTTCTCTCTTACTTTCACTCTCTTCTCTGCTTTTTCTCCTTCCAAAAAAGACCCATTTCTCCGGCAAAATCGTTCCGTTTTCTCTTCTTCTCAAATCAAACTCATACTCGCTAAGTCAGTTTTTCAAGCCGTTGTTTTCCTCCTCCGATTCCAAGCTCTTCGTTACTGCGGCGCTGCTGCTATGATCTTAGCTGAGCTCTCTGGTACAGTCTCCGCAAGAGTTTTATCGGAATCTCGGAATAATGGTGAAAGTGGATCATCTAAGGTTCGTGGGTTTTGCATCTTGTTTGCTGGGTTGTTGTTGTTATCAATCAGCTGGGATCGAGTCGATTGTTTCCCATTCTCTTCTTCGTCTGTTGAAAATTGGGGTTTTTGGATATACCCTAAAGAGAATTGCTTAAGGATTTGGCCTATGTTGCTTCCATTTCTATCTGGGTTTTTAGGTTGCTATGAGAAAGTTTCCATGAATTGGATTGAGATCAAACAGCTTGATCAGAAACGAGTGAGATTACTGTCCTTGTTTCTAACCACTGTATTGTTGTTCCCACTTGCTGTTTGGAGTTTTATATTCTCTGGGAGTGATGAGGTTGGTGTGTCAATTGGGAATTTGGGTTGGCCTTTAGCTAACACTGTTGTATTCGGAGTACTGTTGAGTGAGAATTATAGCGAAGATAAGTTTTCGAGCTCGAAGAAGGATTCAGAGAGGGAGTTTCTGGTTACGTTTCTATGCACCATTGTTCTTGAGCTTTTCTACTTCCCTGAGCTTTCTCTTTGGGGATTGTTGTTGTGTGGTTTGTTGCTTTATGTTGCTGTGAGAGAATTGGACTCTGCGTATTCAGATTATCAAGAGATCGGGATGGAATCACCTGAGTCGTTTTCCGCCATGTTTATGAAGCCTATCCGTCACATTTTGAGCGAGAAGAAATCTAGAAAGATTGCGCTGTTTCTTTTGATCAACACGGCGTATATGGTTGTAGAGTTTGTGGCTGGATTCATGAGTAATAGTCTTGGACTTATATCGGATGCTTGTCATATGCTGTTTGATTGTGCTGCTTTGGCAATTGGGCTGTATGCGTCTTATATCTCCCGTCTTCCTGCAAACCATCAGTTCAACTATGGCCGAGGTAGATTTGAGGTGCTTTCGGGTTATGTTAACGCAGTGTTCCTCGTTCTTGTTGGAGCTCTGATTGTGCTCGAGTCAATTGAGAGAATCTTGGATCCTCAGGAGATTTCTACAAACAGTCTTTTGGTTGTTTCGGTTGGAGGGCTTCTCGTGAATGTTGTTGGGTTGATCTTTTTCCATGAGGAGCATCATCATGCTCATGGTGGATCTGGTTGCCCACATTCTCACTCACACCAGTCCCATAGCCATAATAAACATGAGGAGCATCATGAGCATGATCATCATCATCATTCAAATAGTCATAAACATGAGGAGCATCATGAATGCAACCACGACCATGACCATGACCATCATCATCATTCCCATAACCATAAACACGAGGAGCATCATGAAGGCAGCCACAGCCACGGGCACGACCATGGCCATCATCATCATTCTGATCACAAACCTGTAAAAAGCGAAATCAAGGAGCATCGCCACATTGACCATAACATGGAAGGAATCTTCCTTCATGTTCTGGCAGACACAATGGGGAGCGTTGGAGTTGTGATATCGACACTCTTGATCAAATACAAGGGCTGGTTAGTTGCCGACCCAGCCAGCTCAATCTTCATTTCCATCCTCATCATCGCTTCAGTCATTCCATTACTCAGAAACTCCGCAGAGATTCTACTGCAGCGAGTCCCTAAGGCTCACGAGCACGACCTGAGAGAAGCAATGAGGAACATCCTTAAGAAGAAAGGCGTTTGTAGTATCCAGAGGCTACATGTATGGAGCTTCACGAACTCAGACGTCGTGGCTACTCTCCATCTCCTTGTATCAGCGGATACAGACAAAACGGATACTAAGTTGCAAGTCTCTCGTTTGTTAGAAGATGCAGGAGTAAAGGATTTGACTTTGCAGGTGGAATCTGTTAGCTCATAGCAATTAAAATAGTCTTGTGAGTTGTCACTGAACACACAAACATATGATACTTTTTTCAATGTTATTAGATAATCTATTGATTCAAGTTTTCCGAGTTTTCATTAAAGATATATATGAAAATATGGCTGTGCATACATATATGAACGACATTCTAAACCGGAAACAAAATCATTACAAATGCATCTGTTTTGCAGTTATATCCATATTCAAATAAAAAATCATAGCAGGGATTCAGACGCATAAACAGCTTCACTCTCTCAGATCAGGTAATTGCTTCTACTCCTTTACGTTCTTCCAGTTTGCTATCATTGAAAACTCGAGTTGTCAAGAATGGAAATAACTGTTAGGAATGGTGTAGAGAGATGATGGTGGAGTAGATTTCTGAAGTAGACTGCTCTCACCAAATTGAACATCATAACTTGTAGACATATCTTGTGGCAAGCTAGTGTTACTGACCATATAACTGTAAGGGTTCTGAAAATCAGAACATAACTCATATGGATGTTGAGAGTTGCTGGTGGTACTATCACTCATAAACATGTTCTGATCATCATAACCATAAAGCTCATGCTGCATCAACTGATCTAACTCATAGTTATTCGCCGATTCTTGTAACCCTGAGTGATCTTGTGTGTTTGAGACGCAAGGATGTTGAAAGTTGTTACTCAAACCGATGTTCTGATCATAACCATAAATCTCCTTCTGCTTCAACTGATTCTTCAACCCAGACGCCGAGTAATCTTGTGTGTATGAAACGCAAGGATATTGAAAGTTGTTGTTTTGATGACAACCGTTAAGGTCTTGATGCATCAAGTGATCCTTCAACCCCGATTCTTCTACTGCCGAGTAATTGGTCAACTGAGTGGACGCAGATTGGTGGAATATAGATGCTGCAGATAATGGGATTTGAGAGAGAGTAGCATCTCCATGGTTATACATAAATAGCGAGAACTTGCTAGGGTTTAAGGATTGAGTCTGATGATGTTCTTGAAGATTCAGAGACATTGGAGAAGTTAAACTCTGATGATCTTGAAGATTCAGAGACATTGGAGGAGTTAAACCCTTATGATCCAGTTTTGTCTCCTTCTGTTTCTGATGATCCAAGTTTGTCTCTTTCTGTTTCTGTGCTTCAACAAAACGAAGCCTATCATGTAGTGTAGAGTAAACAAGTTCTAAAGACTGAACCAGTTGGGAGATTTGGTCGGGAGTGTAATGGTCAGAGATTGGATATTTTAAGACATTCGAATTCTTCTTAAAAACTGTGGTCGTCTTGTTCTTCTTCTTCTTCAGGAACCCATAAAGATTGAGGCTTTTCTTACGTCTCTTGGCTTCGTCTAATTGAATATACCTTAAAGCCATGTCTTTGACTTTCTCTCTGTCTTGAGGCCATGTTTTAAGCTCTCCGCCTGGACCGTAATGAATGACGCAGACTTCGATATCACACAGAGTGGAAAGCTCGTAAGCTTTCTTGAAGAGGGTCTCACGCCTTTTGATCAAACTTGTTGCAGAGTGTGAATAAGAAGAAGAAGACGAAGTGGAACACGAAGTAGAAGGAGAAGATCGCATTGTGACTTTTTTCGTAAACAAACTCTGGATCTCGCACACAAAGAAGAAAGCACGAAGAAGAACTGAAGAAATTGAGAGAGAGTGTGAATATTATATAGATATTTTATTTTATTTCTTGGTCCCAACGGTTAAAAAATTGTACTCCCAAGAATAAATGGAAATTCGATTTCTATAAAATATTTCTCTCTCATCATTAATCATTACGATGGTTAAACTGTGTTGAAGTATTAGATTCGATTTCCATAAATTATGTAATTTCTTAATTGTATAAGAGAAAATGGAAATTCCACCTTTTCTCTCTTGTTCTTTGTTTGTTTGTTTTTTTTTTTTGTTGTAGTCTGTTATCAAACCCAATTTATAAGATATGTGCTTCTCCCTATATTTTTTCCTCTCTTTCATTAGTTGTTAATCTTACAAAAAGAAGAAAGAAAGATGGGTTTTAGATTCGATTTTCATATTAGTAGAAAAGGAAAGATTTGCTTGAGAAAAAGTGTAAATTTTCTACCCCTCTCTCTCTCTCGTGTCATTATTAAGATTGGGCTTTATTTGTTTTGACTGATTTTCCTAAGCATTGAATGGATCAAATTTTCATTGACCCTTTTATTTCCATACCAAATTTTCACCGTAGTACTTCTCGTATGGGTCTTGCAACGCCATTGTTAACGCTTTCTCAAAAGCACTTTGCAACGCATCATGTAAACCATTCATAAAATTCTCTAGTGTTTGACGAAACTCGTCATGATCCTCTGATGCGGATTTTCGAGGTGTCATGGAAAGAACTTTGCTCTAATTTTGATAATACCAACTGATTTAGATGAGGATAATGATTTGTGTGTTCGATTGTTTAGTGTTAGAATATCCAAACGAAAATACTTTTTGAGATTGTTGAGAACGTTATTCTAGCCGGTAACAAGAGAAAAGAGAGAGCAAAAGCTTTTTTGATAATAATTGAATAAAACGTGTTCCTTACAAACCAAAAGGACAAATTTTTATAATGAATGCAAAAATCTATCTCTACTAAAAATGAACTCTAATGTTTATCTTAGTTCTCGAAACATAAACACCATAATTATTAAACATAATAAAAGAATGAAATAGATAATAAAAGAAACACCAAAACCAATTAGGATAATAAAATAAATGTCCTGCATCACTTCTGTCATCTAGCCTAACGTAGTAGCTCTTTATTTGTCAGCACAAAACCACTCCCAGTATATATATATATATATAATATGGTTATGAATCTATGTGAAATAAATAAAATCAACATAGACTACAAATAAACCACTCCCAGTATATATATATATATATATATATATATAATATGGTTATGAATCTATGTGAAATAAATAAAATCAACATAGACTACAAACAACTTTAGGTATATGGTTATTCAGATAGACTAAACTAAGAACTTCTCGATTTAAGTTTTTAGAAGGATTCTAAAAAATTATATAAAACAAAATATAAATAAAATATAAGGAGAATTTTAAAAAAAAAAAAAGTGAAATAAGATATTTTAGACACACTCTCTCCTTTTTTGAAAACTTCTCTAATATGTAGCTATTATTTTGATAATCTCTCTAATACTTTAGAACTCCTTTATGGAGGTGGTGTAACAATTTAAACCTCTAAAGTATTTCATTCACATAATAATCTTCAAACTAAAGATATTAACATAAAAAACCTTTAATCTACATTTTATGTACATGCCGTTAAAACACCAAACAGAAACTGTTAATTTTCTGTTAACATATGCTATATGCTGACATGACATTAAAATGATTTTTCTGATAAATAAAATTAACTTAAATTATATTTTATTTTATTATAATTAAGATGATGATCATTACAGATTTTTCTTTATTTTAAAAGTGCAGTTTATTCCAGATTTAATTAAATACTTTTTCTAGATTTACTCGAGTTCATGTTCGTTTCTAAGGATTGATTCACCAAATTTGTAGTCCGTTCTAAACCCATATCCTTTCACCCACGTCTTTGTTTCGAGACCAAATACAAAAGCAAAAGGTAAAAAATTGCTCTCATCCTTTCTCTCTTCTATTTTAATATTATTATTTTTAGGTTTTTTTTTTCTTTCGATGAAACACGCCGCCGTCTTCTCCCTTTGATCTCGCCGGCTTCTCCGACTTCACCCTCGCCGCCTCACCGTTGTCGGCCCTGTCGTCTTCTGGGTTGTCGTCTAGGCGTTGATCCATCCATAGCATCAGTGAGGTTATCTTTGGCGAGAGGTGCACCAAAACAGATCTTTTTTTTCGGCGAGCTGCGTTACATCGCCGAGGCCTTTACGCAGCAAGGTCGACCTAGTCCGATGAGGTCTCACGACGGTTCGAGCAAGGTGAACGAGGTCAGTTTTCATGCGATATGCGTAATCTTCGATCGGGATCTTATGGTCGAGGAGAATCGCAATGCGACGGCAAGGCAGCGGCGAGGTGAGAGCGAGACGTCGAGGAAGCGGCGAGGCGAGGCGAGGTAAGGATCGGTAATTTAAACGGTGCTTTGAGAGCTGGCGAGTTGACTCATTGACTTGACGACCTGGCGACTTAGTGATTCGACGATTTGGCGACTCATAACTGGACGACTTGGTAACAAGGCTGGTTTTGTGGAGCAAAACTGACACAAATTGTTGCTCTTTGGTGCAGAGGAGAGGTGAATTGAAAATAAACTTTTTTTTGTTCCATGGACTCGCAGCTTGACTATCCGCGCGACAACGACAGCATGGAGACTATTTCAGACTTAGATGATTCCGGGGAGATGGTTGGTGATCCTCTGCTTCTTGGAAGAATAATGGTTTTTTCTATAGAGTCTGACACTGGTAGTTCGACGAGACCGGCCAACTCCAATACTCTAGTCGCAGTTGATGAGGTTAGTGATGAGATTGTTGTTTTTCAAGCTGCTAATAAGCAAAGGGCAAAGCGGAGATAACCTGATCCGCCAGGATCTAGCATGTCAACTCCGGAGTCTTTGGATTCCTTTACTGCTCGCTTTGGTGTTCCCGACGGAGTCGAGCTAGTTGTTCCTTGCTCAGATGCACGGGCAGATCATCTTCCAGAGGGCTACTTCACTTTGTATGAAGCATACTTTCATGCCTGTTTCTTGTGGTTTCCAATCCCTGATGCAATTCTAGACTTTTTGTGGAGGACCAATCTTGCCATTGCTCATATCATGCCTCGCGGGATGCGCCACTTAGTCGAGATTATGGTGCACAGCTATAAGTGTGACTATGGAGTCGCGGTTGATCATCTGCTGAGCCTCCTGGAGGCTAGGAAGACTGGTTCCAAGGGTAAACTCCTCTATTTCCTTAATGGGAAGGCGGATCTCCAAGTTATTGGAGATTTTCCAACAAAGATCATTTTTGGTAAGAGAAGTTTTTCTTTGTAAAAATTGATGAAGCTTCTTTCGGGAATAACCATCTTGGCAGGCTTTGATAGAGATGGGCTACTCACGGTAGCTGACTTTGTCGCCCTACCATTTTTAGCTTAGATTTATTATTTTAAAACAGAGTTCCTTTGCGATTTTGCTTGCTTACATCCTTGGTTTACGATTCTGACCATTTCCTCTTGTTCATTGTTTTGCAGTTTTGAGCCGCATCGCGAAGTTTCCGAGAGACTTATTTGTTCTTCGCGACGACCTTGATGATGAGAAGTGTAGCTGGAAGGAGAACTTTTTTATTTACGTAGAGTCAGAAAAGCTCTTGTTCGTTGCTTCGGAGTAACTTTGTTGAATTCTTCATTAGAGATGTCGGACAACACGAGGAAAGCATCTGCTTGTGAGAGGAGAGCTATCGAAGCTAGAACAGAATCTAACGCGAGAGTCTCTCAGCAAGCTACACAGTTGACATCAGTCCTAGAGATGGCACTACTGGAACCCTTACACCTAGGCCGCGTCATCCTGAGTTAGAGCAAAATGCTGCCGTTGTAACCGATTGTCGACCTGAGCCATCACATAGGCATCACGATGACATGAAGAGAAGGGATGATGACACGTGGGCAAGTCCTAAGCATTCCCGAGAAGACAAAAATAGATGCAATGCTGATGGAGAGGACTTGGACAGATCAACGCATGCTTCAACTCCTCGACGTGATTGTGTGGTGACGACTTCGACTATTCTTTCTAGTACGAAGGGGTCCTTTGGTGATGTTGCGCGGGCGGCGGCGTATTTATCCAAGATTGTCTTCCCAGGCACTGAGTTTCTTCCTCTAGGAGAGATGTCAAAGAAGAGTTCTTATTCAAGTATGACCTTCCATTGCATGACGGTATGACTTCGTGAAAACTCTTGTGGGATAGCGATCTCCTTTTTCCTTCTTTCTGATCTTCTAACTTGTTTTTCGTGATCTGTTTCTCTGTTTGGCAGTTCCTTTTTTTGCTTAACAAGCATGCCATTGACTACGAGGTGGCTGCTCGCTCGCATACTTGTCAGCTTTCTAATGTTCATAAGGCTTGTGATGATTTTAAAAAGCAGAAAAGAGTGCCGAAGACCGCGTTGCTAATCTCGAAGTCGCCGTGAAAGAAACCGAGGATAAGCGTTGCGAGATGGATGGGACGTTTATAGAATGAGAAGCTGAGAAGAAGCGCCTGAAAAAGGAAGTCGTTGACCTTACCAACCGCCTAGTTGTTGCTGCCAAGTTTCAGGATACGGCTGTGTAGCGGATTGTTGAAGGCAAAGCGCGATCTGGCGGCGAGGTACGAGGAGAAGATTTATCGCGCTAAAGAGAAGATCAAAATGATCAATGGCCAGCTGAGGGTTGACATAATTGATCTTGCTGAAGTCTGGAGTAACATTGAGTTGGTAAAGTTGCTTCAGAGTGACAAGGCGCCTAATCTTGGTAAAGAGCTCGTTGACCTTGAGAAGCAGGAGGTGGACCTATCACTCCCATATGATGTATTTGCTAAGAATGTGCGCGAACTTGAAGGGATCCTTCTAGATTTGCCTATTAGCACGACTGATGATGGAGTTGAGAAATTGGACGCTGATGCCGATAAAGAGGAGGCTGACTCAGATTCGAGTTCTTCTGATTCATCAAGCGATGATGACTTGTCAAACTCTTCGGCAGTGATTCCTTCTGAGCAACCCGTCGAGACTGTCGAAGACGTTGAGGAGACCGCACCTTAGTATATTTTTTTTGTTTTAGCACTGTCGCACTTTCAAAAACGCCATTGACTTAACGTTTCGTAATCGTTATGAGTTAAACTCCTTCACAGTTTACAACGATGTTTCTATCACAAATTTGCTCTGGCGATGAATATTTGATTGAGGCTGATGAGCCGTTCAGAAGCTTTAAGAACCTGCCACTGCGAATTTGTTAGCTTTAGTTAGCAAAATGTTTTGAGATGACCATTCTGGTTTACGAATATGTTCTCGTGAACAACTTCGCTCCAGCAATAAACACAAGATTTTGACCAATGAGCCATGTGGTGGGTTTTTGAGATGAACATTCTGGTTTACGAATATATTCTCGTGAACAACTCCGCTCCAGCAATGAACACAAGATTTTGACCAGCGAGCCGTGTGCTGGGTTTTTGAGATGAACATTCTGGTTTACGAATTTGTTCCCGTGAACAATTCTGCTCCAGTAATGAACACAAGATTTTGACCAGCGAGCCGTTTGCTGGATTTTTGAGATGAACATTCTGGTTTACGAATATATTTCCGTGAACAAATACGCTCTAGCAATGAACAAAATTTATATAGCGTGCTTTAATCCTCTAGGGATGTAGATTTCATTATTGTGGCCAACAACAATGGTGTGAAAAAGATAACTCTGTTTCAGAAAAGACTTTGGATGAATGTGCAAGTAAACACTTGGCTTTTGATATTTGATTTTTGATAAGTTTGCAAGTAAACACTTGGCTTTCGATTGATTCAAAACGGCAAGCCTTGTACAAAGAGGGGAGTATATGAGTATACGTACCCATTCCCCGTCTTTTTTAAGGAGGGGGTAGCTGTACCCATCCGAAAATGGGCTGCCTACGTACCCTTTGCAATGATCAAGCTGCCTCGTAGTTTATTGGAAGTAACATAGCGGTAGTACTTCTTGAGATGCCTTGCTCCTTCTTTTCTACGATCTTTGTCGATCTATAATTGCTATAAGAGCTTAGATGATTTTTGAAAACATAAATGATATAATGAATAAATAATTTTGAAAAGTGGTCTTTTGCAAAGATTTTGAAAATGTGGCATTTTTGAAATGTGGCATTTTTAAAAAAATTTCTTTTTAAAATGAAATTAACTAATAGATTTAATTTTGAGAAATTTTGAGAAATGTCAGTTTTCAAGTGCCACTTTTCAAAAATGTCATATTTTCAAAATCTTTTCAAAAATGCCACTTGTCAATATTATTTATTCATTATATCATTTATGTTTGTGTTAACTATGTTGTATTAGGGTTTAATTTTGAGGTTTTAAAGGACTTTAGGGATGAAAACATTTTTAGGATTTATGAAATTTTAAGATTTAGACTCTAAAAATTTATAATTAGTGGTATTTTTGCAAATGAACAATGTATAGTGGTATTTTTGCAAATTTACACACCAAAAATGATATTTTTGCTATTGTCCTTTTAATTTTAGAGGCTAAAAATTAATAATGTTTATGATAAACAATTTTAGTTTATAATATAATAAAAAATTTGAGGTTTTTTTTAAATTTTTTTATATAGCCGCCAAATATCCGTTTAGATTGCGTAAAAGTCGTACAGGCTGCGTAAACACCCACATTTTTAAAAATGCATAAATCACTAAATAGCATAAAATTGGGACGTCCAACGTCCGCAGAACGCACATGCGCTGCCTAAGCACCTGCTTAACGTGCATTTCAGAACACTAAACATAATATTTATCATTTTAATATAAATTTTTACTCCAAAATCTTAAAATGCATCCTATTTTATATATATAAATGGTGAACCAAGTCTTGGACATAATAACAACTGAATTGTCGCTCTCTTGTAGATTCTTGTGTTTTTCTTTCTTTGGTATGTGACATCACCTTCACTTTTTAGGAATGAAAGATTTTCCCACTAGGATGCAGGAGGTGAGGCACACTAAAAGTGCACAAGTACACCTCACGCAAGAAATTATATATTGAGTGTAAATGGTACTAGAAAAATATTGTGGAATTGCAGAATTTTACAGTAATTTTGGTAATTTTTTATGGAATTTTTTAGAATAACATTAAATTTAAATGATAATAGCGGAATTTTGTGGAATCTCGCGAATTTTTTAAAATAAATAAATAAATTAAACTTATAAAAATACTAAATAAAATTGTGTTTTTTAAAATTAAATATTTATGTTTAATTATAAATACATTAAATTATAAATTTTTATACTATATTACAATAAACCATTTTGAGTTATTTCACAAATGTCGTGTTAAATGTCATAATTTTTTTTGTATTTTAGAAATTTACCACTTATAGTCTTATAATATTAATAATTTATTAAACATATGCTACATATAAATAATATCAAAATAAAAGTAAAACGTTGGGTATATGTGAATATTCTAACGTTTATTATCTTACAAAAAAATTCTGCATATTTTGTTTTTTAGTGTATTGCTGAAAAAATTCCTCAACATTCTATAAAATCAAATGGTAACAAAACTAAAAATTTCCACAACTTTCTACACAATTCCTCAAATCTACATACACCAGTTAGACCCATTGACATGAAAAAATCATAAAGAAATGTTCTAAAGTGATACAACATCAATAGGAATCAATATTATGTAATTTTACAATATATTAAGGGTACACGATATACAATATGTAACTCAATTTTAAAAGAACAAATTATTTTGTATCATATATAACTACACTTAGTTATATATTTGAGGAAAAATATATTTTTTAGTTATATAAACGTAGTTTTTTAAAATCAAAATCAAAATCGCAAACCAAACAAAATATAGTCTTTTTTTTTTGTTCGAATATCTTGTGGTTTCATTGCATTAGACCGGGATTAAACCGGTGTTGGGTATTACATAAGCTAGAGTAGCTTTCGATAGCCGATCAGCTTCCTCATTTTCGGATCTGTTTACAAACACAAAAGATACATTCATTGATTTGGCGATTTCTACGATATCTTGAGCAATTCCATAGATCTCTAGGCGATAGTTATCGGTGTTGATTAGATTGATCAACTGTTGTGAATCTGATGCCATGGTAAAGTTTGTGAGATTCAACATCGAAACTTGTGTAAGTGCTTCCCTCAAAGCTATGGCTTCCGCCATGATCACTGACCCGACTCGACTCTCCGTCGTGTGTCCTCGTGCCACTTGCCGGTTCTAGTTGTCCTTTATAACTCATCCGATTCCGGCGATCTTCAGATCCGGTCGCCACGCTGCGTCAGAGTTGCATCAAAGACCAGAGGCGTTCCATTGGGGGTTATTGATTGCCGGTTTTGTACATTGTGTCTGCACTTGGGCCGCGAGCCACTCAGATGCGTCGTGTACAACCTTGGTGATGGTTTCCCTTGCTGAGAAAATCCGGTTTTGGAAGACCATTTAATTTTTTGAGATCCATAGTGACCACGCGATCCAGGGGAAGAGTGGCCGTCATTGATCCCTGTAGGAGGTAAACACACCATATGATTTGCTTGTTGTAGTCCTAGTTGGAAGGCCGTGATTGTCTCAACTGAGATGGGTTCCTTGAACGGTGCTAAGCTCCAGACCTCCTTTGCATAGGAATATGCAGCAATAGGTGATCTATAGTTTCCAGTTCTCCACATCGTATGCAGTTGCTCTGAGCCAGGGCTCCTCTAGTAGCCAGTTGTGTCCCAACAGGTAACGCTCCCTTCACTGCTTTCCAGATGAAAAGTTTTAGCTTATTTGAAGCTGTGATATTCCATATGCATGTTAGCCAATTAAAGCCTTGTTGATTGGTATGGCTTGTGTGCAGTGAAGTTGCATCTCTTGCAGTGTGATAACCGAATTTCGTTATGTAGATTCCAGTGTCATTTCCCAGTCAGGCAATATCCTCTGCTCCTTTAGTACTTGGCTTTAATGCTGTTATATCTTCCAATAGCTCAGGGAAGTGTGAGTTAATTTTTGATATGTTCCATTTACCAGAGTTAGTTAGTAGTATGTCTGCATCTAACATATCGCGCGCATTCCTTTTTGTTTGGTGGTCCTGTAAGTTTGGTTGGGACAACAACAAAATATAGTCTAGATATAAAAGCAGGAAAGAAAATGAAAAATTGTGTGGGGAAGGTTTGACGATGACTAAGAGACTTTCTCAGAAGAAGATGGCTTACATTTGAAAAGAGACGTACGGCATTTCACATTTGTATGTGTGTAAGTTAACATGTAGTTTATAGTTTTTTTTTTTTTTTTTTTTTTTTTAATTAGTTCCCACGGCTATGCAAATACATCATTTATTTTATATATTTGTATCAATTATATATTTGTTTGTGTAAATGATGTAAACTTTATTTGTATCAATTATATAGTTTGTATCACTTATAATGGTGATGACTCTGATAATGGTGATGCAAATATTTTATATCAATTATAACAACTGATAAAATATTTATATCAGTTGTCATAATTGATGTGAACTTGTATTAGTCGTAGAAAATGATATTAAATTTTGCATCAGTTACAAATAATGATATTAATATTTCTACGAGTAAAACAATTGGTATTATGGTTGGATCAATTTTAAATCGATGTCATCATTATATTAGCAATAATTAATTGAATGATATAAATTTCTTAAGATGATTTCATTAACAACTAACGATTCTAGAAATATTAATTATTTCCCTAATTTTAGTTGCCTACAACCTTAATAATCGGCTGATCCACTGTTATATTTATTAAAGAACAAGAAACAAATCATGAAAATTAAATACAAAACTAGCCGTTGGAGAATTGATGATCAAATCGTCCAAATAAGGCAAGTGGAAGGCTCCTTGTATCTTGACAACTTGGGGAGGAAGTAGTGAGCCATTGGAACATTCTGGAGGCTGTAGAGAGACTTGAGAACGCGTACAAGTTGATGTCAAGGTGACCGTTGGGGTTTAATGCTCCAAGGTTCCAAATAAGGCAACTATTTTTGAGTTGTCGATGTGTGATAACTTCAAGTTATTAACTTGTACCGATATAAATGAGTTAATAATTGTAATTAAAATTTTATTAGCATCACTAAAAACTGGTGGAATTTGTATCATTTTTCTAAGTGATGTTTAATTCAAATCAGAAGTTGCATTGATTATTAAACTGATATAAATTCATATATTTATATCAATTATGTTAAAATGATACAAACTAATAAAAATTGGTATCAGTTTTATTAAATTGATATTAAATGAATCAATGATAACATCAGTTATCATAAATGATACTAGAAAACAAATTTTGTATTATTTATTACTAACTAATTTAAAATAGTTAAAATTGGCGTTGTGTCGATCGACACAGGTTAAAATTGAACCGACATGTTCGATTTTTTATCGCTCGGTTTGGGCGATCGGGTTAGGGAATCCTAGGGCTCGGGTATTTAAGGAGTGGAGCCGCGTTTTGTTCCTTCTTTTGGCAGAAATCAGAAGGGTTGTGTAGAGAAAGAGATTTGTGAGAGAATTGAGAGGAATCGAAGGTTCATCGTTGAATTCTTCGCATTCTCGATTCTGATATCTCGTTTGAGTGATTGTAAAGCTCTGGGAGGGAGTTTCGGGGCTGGTAGATCGCGATTGGGGAGAAGATTCTCGGATTTGAAGGACCATTCTTCGTCGTATTCTTCGTGTTCTTCCTCTTTTTCTTTCCAAATTGAGGTGAGTGCGTGACCGTAGGTTTATCTGGATAAAGGATTATATGGAATGTGATTGATTGTGGTTGTTTGGATTGGGTTGCGTGTGTTTTGTGGATGAAATCGTGCAGGAGATCAATGAATCACATTAGGGTTCGAGCCATGAGAGGATAGGCTCGTTCTCTGTTCTGCGATGTCGTGTCGATCGACACAGATGCATCATGTCGATCAACACCATGGTGGTGTGTCGATTGACACAAGTGTAGTCTGTCGATCGACACCTAGTGGTTGTGTCGATCGACACAGTGCTCCTGAATTGTTCATGTTTGATTGTTCGTGTATTCTTGTTGTTTTGCTCATCCTTGTATTGTATCTCTTGCTTATGCCTGTGTGTATAACCTGTAGATGGGATGACCGCCTCGCTGAGTATTTGTGATAATACTCACGCAACTCTTTTTGCCATGTGTTGCAGGTAAAGAGAAAGTGTGATCGTGGAATTATGGCCGGGAAGAGGAGATGATCTAGTGTCTCGGTTTTGTGGTCTTGAGTTAGAATTACTAGGATGTAGTAGTTCTGGAACCACTGTTTTGTTGTTATTCGAACGAAATTGATTGAATTGGTTATTGGTTATTGGAATTTGATTATTGAATTGCACTAGTTAGGTTTCAGTAGATTATGGGATCTATCAAATTGTTTTATTGTCTATTTGATTTCTGCATGTTGAGATTGGACCGTTGAGGATTATCATTTATGATAATGATAATCCGGGTTTTACCTGTAAATTTTTTAAATTTTCGGGATGGATTGTTTCAATTTTAATGTTATGAATCAACATCAAATGTTTATATTGTGTTTGAAACTGTAATCGAATCTGAAGCTGTTACATTATCATAAAAAATAACCAAATTGATGTCATAAAAGTTTGAAATTATTAAAAGTTACTGATTTCAAAATATATGACATTTATTTGGTTGCAAAAATAATTTAATATTAATTTTAATAATTTTTTAATGGTTGAGAGTGATACAAAATTTCTTAAAGAGTGTTTTTATAAAATCTTAAATTAAAGAAGTGAGTTTCTAAAACTATTCAATATAATTTTCAAATATAACACTTCCTAAAAACTAAAATATGACGTTTAGTTAATATAGTTATACAGTTCATCAACTATACTCGTTTTGTCATTATTATGATCAAAGTTCATGATGAAAAACAGTTGTGTGCGTTTGAAAAAAAAACTTAGAAAATAATAGTATTTGCCTTTTGCTTTTCTATATTTATGGACATGGACATACCAACCCAACTTCTTACCTCTCTTCACCCAACTACTCCCAACATGATTTCACTCTATAACGTTTTGGTTTTGACCTCCTTAGCTCCAATTCCCGGTGCGAGTACGCCGAGTAGGCCAACACCACCACCATTACCGGTGGACCAAATGGATTCTCACTTGGAGGGAACCTCAACTTTACCGAGCAAGATCAACACGACTTCTATATCTCGGGCGAGGGTTGGACCGTCCACCTTTGCCACGCATCCATCTCCGGCGAGGGCCTTTGTCACACCTCCATCTCCAACGACGGTTGGACCGTCTACCATTGTCACACCTCCATCTTCGGCGACGATTGGACCGTCTACCATTATCACACCACCATCTCCGGCGACGGCTTTTCTCACACCTCCATCCCCGTCGACGGTTGGACCGTCTATTATTGTCATACCTCCATCTCCGGCGACGGTTAGACCGTCCACCATTGTCACACCACCATCTCCGGAGACAAATGGACCGTCTACCATTATCACATCACCATCTCCGGCTTCCTCAACCCAGACAGGACGGAGCAACCAACCGATTTTTCCAAGTCCGAACCCGATCACGTCTCATCCATTTCTGATGATCCATCAAGATTTTCAATCGACGTCGGCACACCCAACTCAACCACCAGCTCCTCCTATCAGAATTCCATGGTACCAACGTAACGCGTTTTTGGCCATTGAAGACGCACCACATGGCATACCACCAAATGAATTCCACAGAATAGACCGTTTAAGCATTTGCGTGCTAAATTATTTCTTGGCCAGTGGATTGAGCCACACAGCCTCATGGTGTCAACTCCCAAGACTCAGTACGAGCATCCATATCCAATGCTTCCTCAATCAGGTTGCTTTCTCTCTGTTACTCTTGGCTCACACCGTCTTTCCCCGAACACACCCAATCTTGGCGTTTATTTTGGATCGTCTCTCCTTCTTATTAATCGTGATCGCAGCTTACTTAGCTTCCATGCCCATGTTTCCTCCATATATAGCTGTCATTATGTTTCTTGTTGTTGCTTTAGTCTACATGTTTGCTCGTTTGAGGCGTTAAAAACTTGGGTTGTTATTTACCCATACGACTGTTGGTTAGTTTTGGGTCAAGTCAAAAGAGTCAAGACTGATCTATTAGTGTTTTATTTTAAAGATAATCTGATGATAGATAATTAATTGTTTCATTTTACTTATGATTCTAGTCTCTGTCTCTTCTTTTTTTTTTTTTTCACTTGGCCCAGTGCTACGCCTAATTTTCCATATGAACAGTTCCTAGTTTTCAACACGTGCTCATAAAAAGTTTTAAACACGTGCTCAGAAAAAGTTTTAAACACGTGATGAGATTCTTTAAGAAAATGAAAATCTCCCTAACTCACCATACGATTATATAAATCTGGAACCCTATTAATAATTGACGGCTTATTTATGAAAAATGCCACTAAGGTAAATTTAAATCTTATTAAAAGTATAATTACCTTAAAACATGGACATTCACTTTATAGAATATCATTGATTTTGGGCTGGCCGTTTGGTATCCAAAGAGAAGTGAGAAGGATCAAATCAAATCAAATCAAAGATCAGGGTAAAAGAAGGTTTGATGATTTTTGGGAGATCCTTGATGACTTGTGAAAGGATCAAATCAAGAAGAAGGTATAGAATCTTTTTTTTTTTTTTTGAAATATGGTACATAATGTCTTACTACCAGCCGTCATGACAGCTTCCTCGTAGTTTCCTCCGCCATGAAGAAAACCGTTGCTGATAGCTGCGTTTTTGGGTGTTAGCGAAGGGAATTTTGCATACATAGTTTTGTCCTATTATAATTTAATTAAAAAAAAATCCATTTTTTACCTTTAAATTTTGTTAAAAAAATGTTTTTGTTAATTTAGAAAATAATTTTAAGCAAAATATGTTAGGATTAAAACTACTTTCTATATAACCTTAGAAACATATGAAACTTTTTTCATCGTTATTTAGATAATTTGTTTCATTGAAATTTTCTTAGTTTTCGTTGAACCAATATTTGGGATATGGTTGTGCATACATATATGAACATTCTAAACCCAAAAAAAACTTGCAACTTCAAAACTCAAAACAAAGTATTTAAATTCATATTCAAAACAGAGTATTTAAACTCAGGCGACGAATTTTTTTAATTTGTTTTTTTTTTTCTCAAAAAAAGAAAGTTTTTAAATTCATATTCAAAATAAAAAATCATTGCTGGGATTCAGACACAAACACAGCTTCACTCTCTTTGATCCACTACTTCACCAGGTAATTGCTTCTAACCCTTTTTGTTCTGGCAGTTTGTTGTCACTGAAATCTTCTCTCGTTCTCGTACACGAAGAAGAGAAAGCACGAACAAGAAATTGATAGAGAGCAAGAGATAGATAGTGTGAATATTTATAGATGTTTACTTGATTTCTTGGTCCCAACGATAAAAAAAAAATGCGTTTTTTCCATCTCATCATATTTAATTTACTAGAATGACCTTAATAAATGGATTTTTGACAATTTTAGTCATAAACTTTCATAATTACTAGAATGACATTGAAAATTTTTTAAAACCTGTTTTGCCCTTATTTCCTTTGATAACAAAAAACGTATTTACGAAACTGCCATTAATGAGTTTCCCGCCAAAAGCGAATAAGTCTACCGCTCACGTGCTCATGTGGTAAACTTAATTTACTGTTGTGGTAGACTTAATTATCTGTTGTGGTAGACTTATTAATCTGTGGTGGTAAGCTTAATTATCTGTTGTGGTAGACTTAATTATCTGTTGTGGTGGTAGACTTAATAATCTGTAGAGATAGACTTAATAATCCGTCATGGTAGACTTATTGATCTGCTGTGGTAGACTTAATAATCTGTAGTGGTGGTAGACTTAATTATCTGTTGTGGTAGACTTATTAATCTATGGTGGTAGACTTAATTATCTGTTGTGGTAGACTTACTAATCTGTGGTGGTAGACTTAATTATCTGTTGTGGTGGTAGACTTAATAATCCGTCGTGGTAGACTTATTAATCTGTGGTGGTAGACTTAATTATCTGTTGTGGTAGACTTAATTATCTGTAGTGGTAGACTTATTAATCTGTAGTGGTGGTAGACTTAATAATCCATCGTGGTAGACTTATTGATATGTTATGGTAGACTTGATAGCAAGAGTAATAATTATGTTGTGTAGACTTATTTATAGTAGTGGTAGACTTATTTGTAGTAGTGGTAGACTTATTTAGTAGTGGTAGATTTATTTGTAGTAGTGGTAGACTTATTTGTATTAGTGGTAGATTTATAAGATATGGTAGACCTATTTATAGTAGTGGTAGATTTATTTATAGTAGTGGTAGATTTATTTGTAGGAGTGGTAGACTTATTCAAAAATGGTAAAATCGTAATTTACCCATCATCTTTCACCAACCCAAAAGCTGTCAAACCCTAACAATGGCGGCCAACATGTATTTAGCTCGTTTTTATTGTATTTTAACTTGTTTTCAACTGGATTTAGCCTAAAACTAGTAGAGCTAACATCATATATCCCTTTTCTAACCAAAAATCAAAAATCGAATTTTTAATCCGATTTTATCTAAATCCGGCGGCACACCTCTGCCGAGTGCGTCTCCAGTGCTTTTACAGCCTCCGCGGTCGCATTTGTGTTTTTGAGTTTTTGAATTTTTTTTTAAATGGCAATAGCATTTTCGTAATAACAAAACATAACCCTGATTTTTATCTCTTATAAAACATTTCTTAGTATTTTGAGATTTGTGAAGATCATTCTAATAATTAGGCCATTTATCAAGGTCGTTCTAGTAATTATCCCTTTGGATTCGACTTTCATATTATTAGAAAAGGAAATATTTGCTCGAGAAAAAGTAAAAACTTTCCCTCTTCATATTATTAGACTTCATTTTATTTTTCAACAAACGGACTTGATTTGTTTTGATAGATTTTTTTCCTTGCTAATTACAACAAACAAATACTTGGAGATCCTATTCATTAAAACTCTTAAAGCAAGAGATTCATAGAAAGAAAAAAAAAACATATATTGCATTTTGTAAATTGGTGACAATAATTAATACTTCGCGTTTAAAACTACTCGCGGGGTTTTTTTAATCTTTGAATATATAGTTTTAATTTGCAATTCTTTCTCTTCGACATGTTTGATATGATATTCTATCATAGCTAATAGTTTTAAATCAATTCTTGATACCCTGTTCATTCATCTTCTAAGAAATTATTTTTATTTCTAGTATATTTCAATTGCTATTCAATTTTATTTTTCAAATTGAAATAAACTTATTATCTTCATTCATAGTCTCAAATATTTGTTACAATCATTATATACTTTAACCCACCAGGCCACCACTAAATCGAGAATAGATAACATTTACACCATAATTAGAATAAATCGGACATTCTTGATTTCTTAACCAGATTATACCAACTAGACTAATATATCATGTAATAGCCCTCATTTAAAACGGAGGTGAAAAAATGTTGTTAAGACTATCAACTCTTGGAAAGGAACTGCATGTAAAACCCTTCGTAGGTGCACCATCCAATTGGTTGCTTGTCTTGATATATATATGGTCTTGAGAAAACAAGCTTCAAATATGATCTTTTGTAGTGTGGCAATCTAATTCAGCATGTTTAGTACTCTCATCGAACACTGCATTATTATCTTTGCATTGTGAATAGCAACAGTTATGTCACAATACCTATAAGCACGTGGCGGAAAGGAAATATTCAAATCAACCAAAAGTCTTGACAACTAAATTAACTCACGCGTGGCTAAAAGTCATGGTTGATACTCACTTCAACTGCACTAAAAGAGACAAAATGTTTCTTTGATTTTCAAAACACTAAAGAATCTCCAATGAACATGCAATAATAAGTAATTGATCTCTTAATAAGTGACAAACTGGCCAATTTAAATTTGAGAAACCTAATAAGCCAAACTTAATATCAGCATGGTAGAAGAAGTCACGATCAACTGTGCGCTTCTAATACCTCAAGACTTTGGGTACCAAAGTTGGATGAACATCATGAGCTAAAGAAAACTGAAACAAAATATTAACTGCATAGAAATTGCGAGGCCTTCTAATCTGCAAATCCATAAGTTTCCTAATCAATTTTCTAGTATATGACTTTGGATTAGGTAAAAGAGTTCCAACATCTTTTGAACAGTCTACACGAAGATCCATAAGAATAGTAGATGGTTTACTTCTAAAAAATCTGGAGGAAATATGTTCAAGGATATTTCATTTTTTTTGGTTCAGATTAATTTATTGTTTCTATACTCCAATTGCATTTCATTTTTTGTTCGTTTCCTCACTTTAGATCCATAAGAACGATTTATCACTAACTAAATGATGTTCCGGACTACGCCCAAGTATATTGTTTGTAGATTAGTTTGATATTTTGGTTTGAATAAAATTGTGTCATGGTAGTGTTTGTGATTTTAAAGATGCAAAAGAAAATATGTTCATAAAAATTACATGAGTAAAATTTAAAATTAATTGAAATATATATATATATATAATATAAAATTTATTTGAAGTAAATATACAATATAAGTACAAAATATAGTTTTTGGCAACATACACTGGGCAATTACAAAAGTGTCACTTTTTGTGTGCACATTTGCAAGAATGCCATTTAGAAGTGTTCATTTGCAAAAATGCCACTAATTATAGATTTAAAAAGCCTATATCTTAAATTTCTAAACCCTAAAAATTGTTTTTACCCCTAAACCCCCTAAACCTTCAAAATTAAACCGTAATAGAACATAGTTAACCCAAACATAAATAATATAAAGAAAAATAATTTTCAAAAAGTGGCATTTTTGTAAGGATTTTAAAAGTGTGGCATTTTTATAAAATGGCATTTGAAAAGTGGTATTTTTTGAAATTTCTCTTTAATTATCCCTTAGCTTGTTTCTTACCAAAATTTTTAAAATAAATCAATATTATTGTTTGCATATGTTTATGGATTTTGATAATATGAAAACGTTAATTTCTTTTACTTTGTGTGAGTCTCTTTTGCCATCTTTAAGAAAGCTACTGCTTTCTAATTTATCATTTAATTTTGGGCAGATTTTTTTTAAAGAAATGTCAAGAACCAATATTAGTAGCTCTGCATTCTATTCCAAATGTGATCATCTTTTTATTATTTGTCAACAACTTCTCTAGAAGTATTTTCAACATTCTTCATTCTCGGTGCAAAAAACCAGTAAAACAAATCATAGAAATATAAAGAATATAAATATTTTGTGTTGATACTATTGTCAACCATTTCATATTTATTTTATATATTGACAACTATTTATCTCGCTTTTTAATTATGTTTGCTCGCAATAGTCCTTGTCAAGCGAAGTTAAAATTGTTAAAAAAAATTTAAACATATTAAAAATCCCCAAAGGACCTTTTTTCCACAATCACAATGCCAAAAGAAAAAAAAGGATTCTTGGCAAAACATTATTGCTCAACCGTCTTTACAAATCGCAAATCGTCTTTGTTCAGCTTAACCAATTTTTTTTTTTTATCTTACTTTCTTTTCTTGAATGTGTACTTGGAAGTTTATATCGAACACTCGCCTCTCAATACTAATAGGATTTCAAAAAGTCAGACAAATATAACAAACACAATAAAACATTTTTGATAAGTTGATGCAAAATATGCAAAGAAATTGTTGAAACAGAGAAAAACATTTTTGAGAAAGTGTTCAATCTTGTGACTAAAAGTAAAACTGATTGTAGAAATTTACTTGTAAACTTCTACCCCACCCAGGTCATGATGCTCTTGATAATCCTTGAGATGGCATCGCTTTCGTATCCAGATGGCATCTTATGCAGAAGCCAAATCTCCTTTTCTCTCTTATATTTTAACTGTATCTTATTATACAAATCTAGAGTTTTCTTTATATTGACTTTTCTAAAAATTGTTATAAAACTAAAGTTGTTATACAAGTAGGCTTTTTCTTTATATTGAAAACACATGTCCTAATGAATTACGTTCAATTTATCATGCTATCGATGGAAAATATTATACAAATAACTGATCTGAAATCACATTTTTAGTGAAGCAGTGAAGATACTTTTTTTTCTCTTATATTTTGACTACAGTCTCTTCATCATCTTGTCCACCAAAAAAAGGATTAAGAAAAATTGCTACACCAAATATTATTGTTTGAAAAGAAATCATTAGAGTTATGAGTACTTACTTTCGAAGAGCTATAAATTAACCAAAAGCACACAAAAAAAAGCATGGCAGTTAGTCCCTCGTATTAGTGTGGTTAAATGTGGAGAATGGAAACATGTATCAATAGTTTAAAAAGATGTATAAGTGAAAGTGGTTTGACCCAAAAGTCTTTATCCCAGATGAATGCATGAACGAACCATGGTTGTGTTCTCACACCTTACCATTGACCCAGGGGCTAGTAAATGCCTTGTGTGATCCCATCTGAAGGTTTGGTTCAGTTTTGTATCCTTCTTGATTCTTCCCTGGTTTGCCTAGGAAAGCATGAATGTAAAAAGAAACCTTGAAAGATAATTTAACTCATTTAGATGTCTTCATTCTTATGAAAGATAAAGAGAAGTTAAACACTCACTTGAAAACATATCTCGGATCTCATTCATGTTTCTCGTTTAATTCCAGATGCACTCACCTCTTTTTCCATCAGAGCTTCATTTATTGAAGGTTTCTTATTGTTTCATCATACAAATCTAACACACTATCACATACACAAATTATGAACCAAACATGTTTTACACAATAAATCACTACTCGCTGCACATTTAGTGTATGAAAAGCGGTAGAACCATAGACAACGGAATGCTCCATAAAATAGAATGAATTAATGATTCTAATAAATTGAATAACCATATTTTGGGTTTAAGTTCTATATTTTTTTTAATATTAGAAAACAGAACCCCTTACCTAAAGATCCTTGAAGGAACAATTTCATCCGAGCTTGTCATTACATGTCTGTTTTTGGAATCCAATTATAGGAAGATTTGTGCAACTCGTAGGAAAAAAATATCCTTGCATCAGTCATATTGATGGTTTGAGCCTTTAGGAAGCAATTCATCAACTACTTCTGAATGCCCTCGTGTTACAGCTGACACAAGGCGGGGTTTGAAGGTGATCTATATTGTCGTCCCCTTCAGAGACCTCAACCATGGTCGTCTGGTCGGTGAACATAATCTCGTGTTTGTGGTCAGAGGTCTTATAACGGGCTTTGCTTTCTTTGATCATGAACGTCTTGAGCTTGTAAACGGAGTTCGCCTTCATGTGGTTCTCGAAATGGAACAGGCGGTTTGCGGAGACGAAGCCTTGAATTGTAGTGCCTTGTAATGTTTGAGATTAGAAGGGAGTTTTGGTTTGGAAATTTAATATAGGAACGATGTGATAGACATACTTCTGAATCAATTAGGAAGAATTAAAAACCCATGAGGATGTTGTCCACCTTAAAAGTTCCTCGCTTTCTAGAAGTGGATTAGCCTGCATAGGATTTCGTCATTGCAAAAAGCACCATCAGTTGTGGGGATAATGATGAAATTTTTGGGAGAGACTGCAGAGGAGAGAGATTTGGAGGCCATTTCGAGATTATGTCGTTTGTGTGTGAAGGTTTGAAGAACGTTGGTTTATTTGTATACTTTATATAAGGTCGAGTGTGGAAGGTCAT
This sequence comes from Arabis hirsuta, assembly GCA_964056655.1. Taxonomy (NCBI): domain Eukaryota; kingdom Viridiplantae; phylum Streptophyta; class Magnoliopsida; order Brassicales; family Brassicaceae; genus Arabis; species Arabis hirsuta. Next base: position 27,177,782 of record OZ053309.1, on the reverse strand, counting down.
GGCAGAGTGGGTTGTGGCCTAAAGCCATTGAATTGTGATGACAATGAAGGTGAGGAAGTAGTGTAGCCGTAACGATGGTGGAATTTAAGAACGATGGGAAGAGGAAGCAGCGTCTGCGTTTGGTAGGTTTCAAAATAGAGAAGCTAGCGTGAGTTGTGAGGAAGAAGAGTTTGATTTGGGATTCACTATATTGGATTATTATTGAAGTGCAATGGGTTGTGATTTGATGTCAATTGGACCTTACAAATTGAAATTAAATTTGTAAACAAACTGATATGTGGCTTCGTGTGAGATTTTTTTTTATTGTAAATCCAGCTGACATGGCAGCGTGAGACTGAAGTTTTTCTTTGCTGATGTGAAGGCCTTTAAGGAGCCTCAATTAGCTCTTTTAATTAGTAGGATAAATTTTGCAAGTATAATTAAACAATCATTAAGAGTAGAGCGCCACATAGTACACTGTCCATACACAAGTTTTAGTAACATTTTTACTTTCTGTCGAATCAATATTCGAATGATTTTGCAAATATAATAGAACAACCAGGCATTATGAGTAAAAAGAAGAGAAAAAAAACAGAGATCTTTAAATCTTGATTACTTAATAATATTAATGCAATGATCAGTTAGTATCCAGCAAAGAGTAAAAGCATAACAAGAAAACCGAAAAAGTAGAAATCATTGATCAAGAGTCAAGCTAGCTCTATGTTATAAAACTGGCATTCTCGACATGGTCTAGGTAGATGCTAACCGTATGATCCTCAAATGCTTCCATTCCTTGAATTTCAACCTTTTTAAGAGTGTTTTTCTCCGGGTTGAAGTAGAAAACATAGAATGGGAGACATGAGTCGAAAGCAAAAATCGGAGCCAAGACAATCTCACCTGTACCAATCATTCCAACCACACGAACAAAAAAATAAAAAGGAAGCGTCAAACGGTAGACATGTACTGACCAATCCGGTTTCTTGTCATCCTCTAGAACCCCCACACACAATTCAAGTTTAGTCCTTCCATCAGCTACAGAAGTTGAGCTAATCAAAACTAATTTACCATTGAATTTTGTCAGACAAACATTTCGTCGCCTACTCCCAAGGTATAGGTCCTTTGGTACATCGACAAACTTGAATTCTCCAGACCTAACATCGAAGCAAACTATCACACGAGACTTTGCATATTCTTTGCGACCAACATAATACAAAATCCCATTGATGCATATCCCAGAAGAGAAGGGTCTATGGCGTGTGGGACTGGGACATTGGATAGGCCTCCAAGACTCATTCTTTCCACAGGGGAATGTAAAAAGATGATACCGTGCGACTATTCCTCCTGGACGCTCATGCACAATAGTTTGTATTGTTTTCCGATTGGATCATACCCAAAAAACTGCCACGAAATTCTCTTTCGTGTCAATAAGGGTAAGTCTACGTACTGTCCGGTGGTAGGGTTGCATATCCGTGACCCTAGTATGTTGTCTGGCGTATCAACACGAGGGCAGAAGACCAAGCCAGAGACGGGGGCACAACCTAAACCTAAATCCATACGAAAATCGAGTGCGATAGACGAATTCTCATCCGGATTATGAGGCTGAGGTGACGATAAACAACACCAATTACGCGAACTTCCTCTATGGAGCCAGAGGGGGAATAAGAGATGTGGCGGCCGGGAAGACCTCATCAGAAACAAATAGGTGGAATATGATTGGTCAAATTTTGAAGCCCATAGTTTCGACACGCAACAAAACTTACAGACGGACTTGGCCGGCAAATTCGAGAGTATCTTGGCGATGAGATCAATTGGGAGGCACTCTATTCCATTCATCGAGCTCTCTTTATATGATTGTGAATTCTTCATGGTTGGTTAGTGTTGTTATTGTATTTATAGCATTGAGGATAGGGCAAGAGCTAGGGCACGGCCGCACATATAACTTATGAAACAAAAGGAAATTTATGTAAAATTTTTATTATATAATTATTTTTAGTTTTATCTTTGACCAAGATTTGCTGATGTACATGTCAGGGAATGCGTTGATATCGTTGTTGAACGCTACACTCAGTGTCTAGATTTCAATCTACTTTGGTCAGCTTGTCGAAGAGAATATACACTTGCAAAACGCTCAAGAAATTGAATCCATCAAATAAGATTCTCGTTGATGTTCCTTCCAAAGTTTCCCTCCCTCCGCTTGTAGACCTCGAGCTTTTCTATGTGGTGTATAAAGACGAGGATTCCCTTGTTAGACTTTTATCAAGTTGTCTTGTTCTCCAAAATTTGTATGTGAAGCGAAATGAGAATGAGAATGACAATGTGACAAATTTTAGTCTGAAAGTTCCTTCTTTACAACTCTTAAGGTATATGAATCCCAATGGTAAAGGAGATATTGGTGGATCTCTGGTTATAGATTCTCCTGGATTGAAGATTTTTTTACTATCTATAATTATTCGGGAGACTCTTGCTTGATCGAGAATATACCTCCTTGCCTTGACATATGCATTGATTCACATCTAAATGCCAAGTTTATGAGATCTCTTTCCTCTGTCATGTATCTCAATTTGACTTGGATCGATAAAACGGTAAGTTACATCGATATCTCTCTCTTGTTTTGTGGTCACATTGATGAGAGCTACTTATGTTTATGTCTAAAATTGATTTCAGGATGCTATTTTTAGTGCTATTAACTTTTCTCGGCTGATAGAGTGTAAGCTAACTCCATTATACTCAGAGTATTGGGTAGGATCAATTATGACTTTACTTTACAATTTTCCTAAACTTAAAGTTCTTATGATCGACTCTGTAAGTTAAATAAGACTAAGTTAAAATGTGTTTATTATATTTATTGTTGCTTGTCAGGAGTATATTGATGAATCCATGGATCTTCCTCTTTGGAGGTCTGTTCCGGAATACTTGTTGTCTCATCTCGAGATCTTTGGATGCGAAGAATATGGAGGATTTGGCCTCCCTTGTGTTCGGACTTGCTGTAGACTGCGGTTCGGTCCGGCTATTTGGAGTAGACTGCGGTTCGGTCCGGCTATTTGCATCTCGAGTGTGAGGTTTTGGCTTGGTTGAACGCTTTTTCACTCCCCTGGTCCTTGCTTTGTTGTAGTTTTAGTCATAGCTTAGCTTCCGGTGGTTGCTGTTTAGCTTTTTTTTAGGACTGCTTCTTTGTATTTCGGATTGTTGTTGGTTGGGCATGACCTGATGCTTTTGGTGTGTCGTTCTCTTGAGGTTGGATCTTTAGTTTGGTTGTTGGTTAGTGCCGAGAACCGCATGGCTGAACCTTAGCTTTTGAGAAGCTAGTAAGACCTTGGCGTTAGTGAGCGTTTTGTCGCTGATTTATCTTGCTTTGTACTAGCCTTTGTTGGTAGGGGAGGCTTGCTCTTTTCGTTTCTGGGTGCGAGGTCTCTTCATGAAGTTAGCTCATGGATTCACGCTTCTAGTCGTTCTCACTAGGCTCCCGGGGAGTTAGTGATCGAGGTCTTTGAAGGTCCTTCCGTTGACACCTCCTTGTTTGGTCTTTTTTGAACGTCTTCTTTAGCTTCGGGGTTGGGTTCTTTGCGGTTTCTTGGGTTGGCTTTCGATTTACTTTGTTCCAACTGATCTTGGATGAGCTCAAAACATCGTAATCATTCCGCCTTGCTCCGTTATCCTCCGGGTAACGTTGAGCGGTGGATTGAAAAACGTTAATGTTTTATGATCTCCATGTTTTTACCTTTTTTTGCCGTGGAATCATATATATTGGTTTATAACTTCCTTTGTAAACCGGAACTTTTTCATTATGAATGAAATATTTACCACTTAACAAAAAAAAGAATATGAAGGAACAATATAGAAGAGAAAAAACTCTTGACATACATCCTTGCAAGCTTTGAGTGTTTGAAGACGGCATGAATCTCCCCAAGATCCACCTACAGTGATGAAGAGAAAAAGAAGATTATGGACGAGTTAGAATCCATGTATAGGAGGGTTTCAACTTTCAACATCTTGTCACTTGTTAGCTTTTGTTCTCTGCTCAATTTACATGGAGATCGATGAAAAGTCCATATCTTGAAGACATTTTTTTAGTTATTTGGTTACATTTTTCGATTACTTTAATTGAGTGTATTCACCCATAAGACATAGAAGACATTTTTAAAAAAAAAATTATTTGGAGGTTCTGCGTCGAATCCCGTAATCTTCCTACCCCGAAACCACAACACGTAATATTAGTTTCGTCCCAAGAATCATTCAGACAACGACCTTTAGGCTTTGTCTGAAATATTTACTAGTTTAGCTATTAGCTCTTGGTCATAAAAGACAATTTAAAAGATAATATATAATATTGTGGGTGATTGGTTCAGCTACAGCTGTACAATTTTGTCTGTAGACGTTTTTGCTGTAGCTTTAAGATTTTAGCTGTAACTTTTTAAAGTTAAAGTATGATTGGTAAGTATTATATGTATGTGTAGAATAAGTTTTTATTATACAAAATTTCAAAAATTGAATAAAGATATTTATAACGTAATGTATATAAAAATATTTAACTAATATATATATGCATATATACCAATTTATTTTATACTCGCAGCATAATATTGTTTTTGTATAAAAAAAATTAATGAAATATGCATACATATTTATAAATAGTTTATGTAAGGTGATACATTTTATATATTTATAGGTATTATATATTTATATATATTATATATAATATAATAGAGATCCTATATATATATATATTAGAAGAGTGAGAAAGTGGAGAGAAGTAATAAAGGAAAGAAAGAAAAGAAAAAAAAGGAAAAAAAATCCTACAGCAACGTTTTGTTTTTCTACAGCACCAAAAAGAGGACTGTGGAAAACAAGGGAGTTATAGCCAGTTTTTTTTTTTGGGCTGTATCTTTTAAAATTAGTTTAAAGCTTGATTGGTAAGTTTTAGAGTTGTAAAAATAAATTAAAGCTGTAACTATTTTTTAAAGACCAACCAATCATCAACATTGTTATGCATTTTTGTTGTATAAAGCCTTTTTGTTGTATAAAAAACTTTGTTGAGGATTTATGGTCCTAAAGCATTGTCTCTGTTTCTAATTTTGTGTTATGTACAAAGGATACTTGTATAGAGCAGAAAAGACCAAAACTCTCTTCTATCAATACAGTAAAACATCTATAAATTAATAATGTTGGGAAATTAATAAATATTAATTTATAGAAAGAAGTATTTTTTAGGTAATAATTCTCTTAATTTTTTGTTTCTGAATGATGTTATATTAAGAAATTAAAGAATTTAGTTGAATCTATTTGCAAAAATGGCATGCTTTAACTTGAAATTATGATTAAAACATTTGATTATCGCAATAGAATAGATGTTACTATTATAATAGACTATTCAATTAAAATGATACATGTTTTCAAATATAAATTTTTTTTTAAAAATCATGGTTATTATCTTTAATGTTGATGGATACATTTAGAAAGAATTATGTGTAAAGAATCAATATTTTGTTTATAATTTATCACAAGTTTTGGATACATATCTAAAAAAAGAATCCTAAAAATTGTTAATGCAATAGGTAAAACTAAAGATAAAATCTACCAAAATACAACTTTAAGTCAAACAGAAATCATTAAAACCATGTTTTAGTATTATCATAGTTATATATACATAATTATATAATTATTGATTTATATTATTATTGGGACTATATTTAATATATGAGTTGCAAGAAAAAAATATAATCTTATCATCTTATTGAATTTCGTAAATTTTTACATTGGTCTGACTCAAAACCAAAATTTTTTATTACTTTATAGAGATTATTAATTTAAAAAATATTAATTTATAGAGGTTCTATTCTAGTTTGTTTTTAACGGTTACTCGGCATTTTTCAGAACCTAGGCTATACAACAAAATCTGGAAATATGGGCCCAATGATAAGAAAGACCCAATTAAAAAAAAAACTCGTACCATTTTCTTTCTCTCACTAAGACAAACAATGAGTAATTAAGCACAAGAGTGTATCTAGGGTTTTAGCTCATTTGTTCCGTTTATTTGATTTTTTCCTCGAGAAAAGGGTCTTCAAAAGATGCATCTAGGGACCGAGATTTGTCGGACAAAGATGAAATCCCAACAATAGATGTAGTGACCACGATGGTTTTATCGAAAAGATGGCGTCTTATCTAGACCATGGTGTACAATCTCGACTACGAAGAGACCAACATAGACGAGAAGAGCGTTCGAGACTTTCTTGACAAGTCATTGCAGCTACACAAGGCACCAATACTAGCCTACTTGAGTATCGAACTAGGTGAAAATTGTCCCGTTGATGCAGATGTCGGAAAATGTATCTCATATGCGATTGACCGCTCGTGAGCTAAACCTAGAGTGTAGCTTTTTAGAGACCATAGATCATACTAGCTTGCCTAAGAGTCTTTACACATGCAGCGGTCAACTACTCCACAGCGGACACCACCAAGTGTATGATGGGTGAAGTTAAATACGGATGGTGCTTCACGCAATCCATCTCTCTTACGTGTCACTACTCCTCCGGCTCCCACTCACTAGTGAATGCGCCGTCGTAACCTCCTTAGCCAAGTCACGAATAAACCTTACCCGATCAAGTGCCGTTTAGGTTCACAACACTAAGAGTATCTACGATGGTTGGAGTTTTTTTTTCTCTCCATCTGATGTTATATTAAAAAACATGGTGAACTATATGGTAAACTGCCGCAAATCCCACCAAAGGAGAACCATAAAAAAAATACGAGAAAAGCATCTAGAATTAAGCAAATATCAAACTTAAAAGAGTAAAACAAAGATTGAAGCCAATTAATAGAGTTGATGTGTATGCACAACCTTGCGGCCTTATTCTTCCTAAAGGATGAAGGAGGATCTCGACCCGTTCTAACACTCGTGCCCCCAACAAAACATGAAAAGGGTAAGACCATATGCACATAGACCCATTCAAACCTTATCAAGAACCCAATTCAAAGAATACATTTGATAGAAAACGGAATTACATGGCCTAATTGCAGCCAAAGCTCCAAACAAGGCTCATATCAAAGCTTTAAACAATGAGTAGATATCAGCTAATATTAGTACAAATGGGTATTTAATGTATTTAATATTAATATTTTAATATTATTTAATTATTGAATTAAATTTTAGTGTCGAAAATAAATTGAATAAATGGCAAAACTACAAGTGGTATTTGGGTATCTAATAGGTTTCTAGAAATTAAATACGGATGGTGCTTCACGCGGAAACTCGGGGCTAGCCACAGCAGGCGGCGTATTGAGGGATGCAGACAAGAGATGGAGTGGAGGTTTTACGTTGAATATCGGCATATGTTCAGCTCCGTTGGCTGAATTATGGGGCATGTGTTATGGGTTAGTTATCGCTTGGGAGAAGCGTATTACGCGGTTGGAGCTTGAGGTTGATTCCGAGATTGTGGTTGGGTTTTTGAAGATAGGGATAAAAGATTGACACCCACTGTCTTTCCTGATACGTTTGTGCCATGACTTTCTATCAAAAGACTGGATAGTCTGAATTTCTCATGTGTATAGGGAGGCTAATCGTCTTGCGGATAGATTAACGAACTATGCGTTTCATTACTGTTAAGTTTTCATTCGATTGTATTAGAGGATGAGAGCGGTGTTGCTCTTCCTTGAGATATTCGTTTGTAGTTGGTTTTTTTGTTTTCTTGTTTAATAAACTAAGGGAGACGTTCCTGCCTTCAATAAAAAAAAAAAAAATCTAAACGGCACTATTCTGAACCGTCGGATCAAACTGACCGATGTAGTTGTTGGACCCATAAATAAGCCCAAAAAGGCGAATTCTGAAAAAGGATATGAAGAATTTTTTTTTCATATGTAATTTGAATATAGAACAGGTTACTTCTAAGTGCTAAGTCAAATTTTTGTTTTGGATATATTAAATTTTTTTAATATATATTTTATTAATAGAACGGTTACAAACTATGACACAAAGTGTAAAGATTGTGAAAACAAATAAAACTAGTAGTAAATCGAGTCTTCCGCCTCGGTTTAATATAGATGTTTGTTCTGGTGATCGTTTTAGCCACGACCGCGATTTTCATGCGGAGCCGAATTAAAATGCAATAACATCTCTTTAACTTTTGTTAATGGTTTAACGGGTCTATCTCTAAGAATTCTTTTGCCCGATGGAGTCATCAAATCCATCGGGTCAAAATCTTCTTCCGAAACCTGAGTTTTGTCAAATTTCTAACTAAGGATTCTTTTGCTAACTCAATTATCAAACGTGAGAAATCCTCACTAGTGTTGTTTTACCGTAGAGGAAAAGATTGGGAAATATGATAGCTCTTCCTCAAACTACTTTGAGGTTTTCAGTAAATTGATTAGAACTTGATATCCAAAACTAAGAATCAGTCATCTATTCTTCTACTACAAGTTTCTTTAAATCAAGAACCAGATTCATCCTTACTTTTTAAAGATTATCATGGAGTCCAACAACTTAAGAAAATATTACAAAACGTAGACAATCAAACAGAGACGACAAAGCAAATGAGGAAAGACGATAGCGAATAATAAGAGATGATGAAGAACGAACAAAGATGGTAAATTGACTGGTGGGCCGATGGCAATGAAATTTATTCCTCCGAACTGTCCTCGGAACTGTTCCCGGGACCGTCCTCGGAACTGTCCTTGGAACTGTTCCCGGAACAGTCGTAAGAACAAAATATCATGTTCCTCTTCTTGAAAACTACTCTGTCTCGCAAATGAACTTCATTATGAACATGGCAGAATGGTTGAGACAAGGTATTGTTGGGAAGAATTTGAATCTCCTCATCAAGGTAAGTGATGGTATGACCAGGTTTCATATACGGGTCTTTCCCAATCAAGCAATTAACATGAAGAGTGGTGCAGCACTCGTCGCATGAATAGAACCCTCCTTTTTTGGAATGTTTGATTTTGCTTTCGCATACATCACACCAATCAAATTGAGTACTTCCATCTTTCCCTTCTTGAAACGTGAGGAAATGTCTGTCATGTTTATACCTTGCCTTGTATGGTAAGGTAGCACATCTCAAACATATAATAACATACCTGCACTCGATGCAATTTAGCATACTTCTGATAAAAAACATTGCTGGGTTATTGCATCTATAGCAAATCTGACATAACGCCGATTGTTCTTCTTCTGGCTTCAGAGCTAGGTATAAGGGGTGCTCATGGCCTGGATATTCAAATGGTTCGGAAACGGAGGCACACCGTACGTCTAGTTGAAACCCACATCTTTTTTTGGGACACTCATAGACGAAACCACAACTGATACGCTCACAAGCACCACAAAGGAAGCAACCTTCGAGTTCACCTTCATATTTATCAGTGACGTTTGAAGTCAGCAGCTCAAGTTGATGACGATGAAAGGCATGATATTTCTTGAGTGGTAAGCTTGCACATGCTTCGTGTAAGATGAAATCACATGTATCTGTACATGAATAATAATTACCTTGGTAGATAGGAAGAACGCATGCTTGACAAAATTTATCTTGGTTGTAAACTCGAAGGATCTCGAGTTTTAGATGATGATGGTCATGAGAAAAATGGCGTATGATTCCATCAGATATTCTCTCGAATGGCTCAACATCTATCTCAGGCTTTTCAGGTACTCCCTCGAGTTCTTTTCCATCCCACAGGTCGGCCCGCAAGGCACATTCTGAATGAACAAAATAACCATCACACTTGTTGCAACCGTAGGCACCATAATGGCTGTCAACTTCTTTACGACAGACTCCGCAAGACCAATTTCTGGATGGAAGAGAGTAGGTAAAAGAGATGCGGTGGTGGTGGCGAGACATTCGTATGACATTTGGGAAGTATATACAATCTCGATGCACTACGAAATCGCATGGAAGACAGACATAGGTGGGAAAAGATTCATCAATGAGGCCACACACATTGCACGGTAAGAAAGCTTGCTTGGGGAAAAAGGTAAGAGGGTGGAGATGCCTTTTTGGGTGGTTTATAACAATGGGTACTGGTTTCATCGCGCAATCCAGATGCATACCCAAAAGAGAAGTAGGACAAAGATAAATCATGGGATTGCTGTTGAGACTTTTTTTACACAGGATGCAATCCAAACCGTATGGGCGAACACTGTGAAGTTGGAAAGAAAGAAAAGGGTGGGAAGGATGTTTGATCTCAAGTGGAGACTCGACGCATTCTTTGTGAAACTGGTTACAACATGTGTCACATAGATAATAGGGTGTGCCAAAAAGTATTTCCCTTTTGCATGCACCGAAATACTCGAAATGATCATCTGCATCATCATCAATATCATCATCATCATCTTCATCATCATCTTCATCTTCATCTTCATCTTCATATTCATCTTCATCATCATCATCATCTTCTTCACGAAACATAGGGACTAAAGGGTACTTACAGATACCACCATGGATGTCGGAATCAAGCATATTCTGGACTTGTTGATCATCACTTCTTCCTATGCTGGAGAAGATAGGGGAAGTATCGAACCGAAAAGGTTTGTGAGCATTCTGGATTCGTAACTTTTGAATCGTGAGACGTAAAAAAGGACATACAAAAAGAGGTTCAGGAGAGGAGGAAGATGGGCTATATGTTTGAGATAAGAAAGAAAATATGAAAAATGGTTTTCCATCAATTTCCTCCCTACGAAATTCACCGATTGAATGAATGACTGCTTCATTGGAGTTGGAGTAGGAGGAGATTGGATCGTGTGTTTGAGATGGATCGCTGACTAAGAATGTAATAGTGCTTATAGTATCTACCTTCTCACGCAATCCACGGATGGGATTCATGGTTGTTACTAAGAAGATTTTGGGTAGTTGTGATATTCCTCTTCTCCTGCTCTCCCTTTCCATATATACAACTTGACAATGCAGCTTAAGAAGCTTGATCGATATATGTTTATAATTTTTAATTTTTAACTATTATAGCTGTTTTCTTGGTTAAAGTCTTTTATATTCTTCGTTGGAATCTTGATATATTTCTACTCTACACCCATGATTTTTTCTTTTCTTTTTTGCTTACAACATTTGTTCTGATAAATGTTTCAGTACCATTTTCTATCTTCAAAAGATTGAATATCTATGAATCCATGATTTTTATCCCCATAATCACTTACAGTGAGCTAATGGTATGTTCATTGAATCAGGGTGGCCCAAGAATTACTGTCTCATACAGTCATACTCCCCAAAAATTGCATGAACGAACCTATAACTCCATTAACCTATAGACTTATAAATGTGTATAAATAGAGTATATTTGAAAAGGGGAGTATTGGGTATTTTTAAAATTTTCTCAATTTTTTACTTTTTAAATGTGAAAACTGACAACGGTGGAATTTTTTTTAGTAACCAACGAAAATTATTAGATGTTACAAAAAAAACCAACGAAATTATTACTCTCTCCATCGTGACTCGTACGTGAGGATTCTAACATGACCAAAATAAGTGATTAACTAGCCTCCTCTCCATCGTGAGGATTCATGTAACATTGTGAGGATTCTTACATGACTCTCCGTCTCTCTCACATGCAAACTGTCATGCAAGAAACTTGCAGTTAATGCTGCCTACAAACACTATACTAATTGCAACTATACACGAAAGTATAGATAACTCCTACTACGAAAAGCGTAGTCCTCAATGAAAACAACACATGGTAAGGTAAGATATTGGAAAGCTGGAAAGTGAAAACAGCACATGGGATTAACGGACCGTAGTTTTTCTTTTTTTTTGAATTACCAGGCTAAAGCCTGTAATTTCCTCGGACCCGAAACCACAACATATAATATTAATTTCGTCCCAAGAACCACCAACCTCTAAGTTTTGCCTAAGATCGTTACCAGTTGAGTTTATCACTACAAGAAAAGAACCCGTTACTGACAAGGATTTCCGTCGATTTTTCGTCGGTTATAGCACTAACCGACGGAAAATCGACGAACAATGTTCGTCGGTAATATATATTCCGTCGGAAATCCGTCAGTAATAACCGACGGAAAACCGACGAGCCAAAACCGAGCGTAAATCAACAACGTAAATCGACAACATACCGACGAGTATTATTGTCGGTTTACAGTCGCTTTTCAGTCGGTAAAGGCACGAAAAACCGGCCGAACCAACGGATGTTTTCGGATTTACCGACGAATACTCAATAGAAATCACCGGATTTACTGACGGGAAAGCGACAACGATCATCAGATTTACTGGCGGAATGATGACGGAAAACCGACGGAATCGACCGAATTTATTGACGGAAAACCGACGGAATCGACCGAATTTATTGACGGAAAACTGACGGACTATCGACGGAATTACTGACGAAATATCGACGGAATCGGTAATTGAGTAAAAACAATTTAATAGTTTCTTTTCGGTTTGAAAATAATTTTTTAAAAATAATTAAATCTTTAAAGTAATACAATTAAAATTAAAATTAATATTAATAATATTTTAAATTCTGAATTTATCCAAAATATTATAAAAAAAAACTACGAGTCTGAGTTTTGAGGCGAGTATGGGTGTGAAGGTAAGTTCATCCAGAGACCAAGTATCTCTTGTCTGAAAGCTTCCATACTGCGTCTAGTCGTCTCTCGTTCTTCTTCTATTCGGCGTCTATTCGCCTCTCGTTCTTCTTCCAATTGGCGTCTAGGCGCCTCTCGATCTTCTTGCATTTGCTTTTCCAAAGCTGCAATCCGCTCATCCATTTCTCTCAGAGATTCCTCGAGGGCAGCGTGGTCAGAAGACCGAACAGATGGTCGTCGACTTCCCATCAGATTTCCTAACCCGAAAATGCGACCCTTTCGTTTTGGTGCTTCCTGCAAGTTATGAAAAACAATTAGTAAATTTTAATAATAGACATAAAAATATCAAATTAAAATTATAAAGTTTTAAATTACCTCACGGACTATGTTGTTGATAACTTCTACGGGTATGTCTTCTGGAGTCGATCCTTGGGTTGCCGCAAACTCGTCAATCCTCTTCTTCGAAGACTCAATAATTTCTCTTGCAACGGGATCTTGAATTTGTTTTGTTTTTTTGTTGGTGTGCATATGCTCTACCATATATAAATGTGAAGGATACACACCAGTTTCCTCGTACTATTATTAATTTTAAAACTAAGATTAGTTGATAAATTACTAAAAATAAAAGATAAAATAAAAAATTGAAATACTTACAGCTTGTTGTTCACGGCTCTTGTAGCTCACTGGTCCAGAATTGTGTGTAGCAATTCCTTTTCCACCTCGTTCACTTAACCGATTCTTGGAGTTGGTCAGTGATGTTGAAACCACTTCCGGCTTCTTCCAGTGAACTTGCAACCCTTGGAACACTGCATCATTCACGTCTTTTGGTTTTTTACCTTTTTCCATTTTCTCTTCGAGTCGTTGATATTCTTCCTATAGTATGCCTGAATGTCATCTTCAAAGGCCCGGCGAACCTCATACGTTATGTTCCTATCCCATGTAAATTCTTGCTAAAAAAGCGAAAATAAAATAATTGTTAGAATTTAAAATTAAATAACAATTCATAAATCGTAAATAAATTTGAAAAATGTACTTACAGCAAATTGTCTAAACCATATTTCTTTATCTACTTCCAGCATGACACTGAATTGTGTATATGGAATCTTCAAAAGTCCATACATCATTCGCAGATAAGCCTTCGTGATGCCGTTGTGCGTAATTTCCCCTTCTTCTGTTCTATGCTCTCTGTGCCATCTCATCGCCTTTGCTGTACGCTCAGATTGATATAACCTCTTCAACCTATCTGTAAGGGGTAAATACCACATTCTCTTATGTGGGATAGGATATCTCCCACTAGTTTCCTTGAATCGGGGTTGACCACACCACTTACATCTGCTAAGGTTTTCATCTTCTCTCCAGTATATCATACAATTGTCGATGCAAACATCAATCATCTGATATGGCAATCCAAGACCAGATACTAATTTTTGAACCTCGTAATATGAAGCCGGAAAATATTATCTTAAGGCAAGATGTCTTTCACAAAATCTGCAATGGCATCCACGCAATCTTCTGCCAAATTGTAGTCTGTTTTTATCGACATCAATCTACTTGCAGATGATAAAGGAGTATGACCATCTATACATCCTCTATATAATGGCTGTTTAGATGCGTCTAACATATCAAAAAATCTCCGAGCCTCTAAATTTGGTTCTTCAGCCCTATGCAAATTAGGTTCATCTCCCGTCCCTATATGTTCTCGATATGCATCATTCACCATTTGAACCGTACCAACACCAAAATCTACACTATCCGTTCTATGTTCCTCTTGCCTATTTGGAACATATAATGATTCGCTAGTACTACCATATTCCGGTCTTTCACCGTGGAACAACCAATCTTATAACCATCCATAAATCCATTGGTATATAAGTGACTCCAAACGAAATCAATCCTAAAATTACGAGAATTCCGGCAAATACGACATGGACATTTTAACATACCGATTTTCTGAGCGGATGTTTGTCGACAAGCTACATCTATAAACTCCCCAACACCTCGTGCGTAATCGTCGTTTATTGCATTTGACTCTGGATCATGCATCGGCTGGTCCATCCACGATCGAAAATAAGACATTGATTTTTTGTATAGTTTTTTAAAAAACAAATTTATGAAAATAATGAGTTATTATATGGAGAACATATATTAATAACACGGGAGAGATGATGTATTTATAACGAAATCAGTAACTCAAACCGTGTGTGACAGTAAGATATGTTAACAACACGGTTGTACCGACATAAAATTTGACTAATAACCGACGGAAACGTTGGCGTCGGTTATTAACCGACGGACAACCGACGGCATGTCGGTATTTGTCCCCACAAACAATATTTCGTCGGTTATTTATCGACGAATTACCGACAGAGGTTTGACCGTCGATAAATCGTCAGTTATTCGTCAATAATTACTGATGGATATAGGTCCGTCAGTAATTCCGTCGATTTTATATGTGTTTTCTTGTAGTGTATTGGCTGTTAATCAGTTTTTGTTTTTTTTTTAAAACAATTGATTAGTCTTTATTTCTCACACATGCATGTTCTACTAGACGTGCATGGTAGTAGACTAGTCGTTTAATATGTTAATACATTTTCAAACAAATAGTTGCAATTATTCCAGTAAGCTTACTTGACACTAAGTGAGTGTTATTGGAGAATGGATTTGAATAGATTTTAGAAAATTTTAAAGTTAAGTGATTTTAGAAATCTTAGTGGAGTTAACACATATTTCAAAAATCTTTATCAAATAATTTCTATGGATTGTTATGGATTCTTATAGATTGTCATTGATTATCACTAATTTTGTATTTGTTATATTTTATAAAAAAGTTCTCTTTTATAAGGTATTGAATGTTATTATGAAGAATTTCCAAAATTTAAATATTCAGTGTGAACATATATATCAACAACAAGTTGATTAATAACTATCATCTTCTACCTCAGCCAGTGTAGGTATCTTTTTTTGTTTCTCTATAAATGGATGAGCTTGAAATCAAGCTTTGTGAAAGAGGATGAAAAGGTATAAAAGATATTATTTGTAATAGAGTGAAAATGATTCTGGGTATTGGGCTTATCAGGTTTCCAATGGTGGTTATTCTATTTTGTGCTTAATAATCTATTTCTCTAATATTGTCTTGTTTAACTTATAAAAAAGAATAGTTGGAGAGTTATGCATATTGTTCTCCTTAATCGACGTTGTGTGTTTGTTCATATATTTTTTTCTTTAGTTAGATGGATTTGAAGAATCTCATGGCTACCCATGATATTTTGAAAGTTGAGTTCTATAAATAAAAATATATAGAATCCATGCTCCAATAACAAAATATTTTAATAGAATTAAAGAATCAACGATAGCTAAACTTTTCCAATAAAAAAGAATTTCAAATAGAATTTAAAAATCTTCAAACCAATAACAATAGATTTTACTTAGATTTTAAGAATTCATGAACTAATAACGGTGGAATTTCAAAATTTTAAAAATCTACACAAATTCATTCTCCAATAAGTTCCCCTAATTGTAATTTTAAACAAAAATTATAAACTATAGAAGGAACAAAAAATCAAAATATAAAGAACTCCCACTTAGAAAATCATCGTATTAAATATTTAAATGTCATTAATGGGACGACAAAACACATGAATTATGGACCATCAAATCACTATGGAGAACTCATCCGATCTCGAAGTATTTATGGACCAGAAAAAAAGTCTTTATGGGCCCACAATAGGCCTAAAAGCAGAAATGCAACTGCTCGATAAAAGCCTATTTACCAGTGTTGTAAAAATTGTTTTAGACGTTGGTCTAGGCAGCGTTTAGGTGTTAAGTGTCTAGCGCTTTCTCATTGCTATTTACATAGCAATTAGAAAAAATTTTAACCAAAAAAAAAGAGAAGCAATTAGCAAATTCAAATTGACCGATGGATTTTAGATTTTTAGGTGTATACGGATTAGGGATTGTTGATTAATACTTCATTAGCTTCTAATTTCATACAACTTTTGTTTCTTTCCGAGATTTTATCAAAAATCTATGTTATTTATTTATTTATAACTCAGGGTAAATCATGGGAAGGTGCAGCCATAGATAGACCTTCTCTCTGAGTATGCATATGGGCCGAAAGCAAAAGTCTATATCCATGTGGGTGTCCAGGACAGTGTGATTTAGTTTCGCGCAACAGGTAGATCGAACATGGAACGTGTTGGCGTCCTAGTCCCGTCTCCTTACCATTCGACAAAATCCAGATTCATCTTTATTCATAAATCAAAGAACATCAGAATCGAGCCCACTACCTTTTAATAGAGCAAACCATCTCTTTTTAAAAAATGCTTATTTTCATCAGCGTGGGTGTTCTCCAAATTTCAAAACAGAGGAAAATAATATAGTAGATAGCAAATTTTGTTTTGTTCAACAGTAGATAGCAAATTCAAAAACGTTTATTAAGAACAAATAGTTAAAACAGAGCCCATATAGAATCATATGGCCAAGACAAACAAACAAAAAACATAGAAAATTACAGATATGGAACAAGTCTAGGAGATAAAAAACAAGAAGAATTACAGGTGAGATGTTGAAGCATGGACGAAAAAATAATATCTACCGTAAAGCCCGTGGTTCCATGCAAGATACAGAATAATATGTCTCGGTTCGCCATTTGCAAAATAGTTTGTGTCAACAACGGCGCTCACAGACGTAACAATTGACCTGTCGAGCGAGGCGATGCGCACCAATTGCCATTATAACAGAGAGAACAGTAGGCATTGCAATCAGTGGCGGAGCTAGAGAGAGATTAAGGGGTCATGTGAGCCCAATAAGATTTCTATATTAATAAGTTTGAATGTAATTTTGGTTATATTTGGTGAAATATTTGGTTAAAATTAGTGTTTGACCCCCTTCAATTTGTGTTCAAACTTTAAAATGCCTCCAATAATTTATATAATCATTCATCTATTATTATTATAGTCTTATATTTTATTTTATTTATCAAATTTATTAATTATGATCAGCTAAAAAATATTTCTAGTTCCGCCACTGATTGCAATGGGGGTTCCACCATTCAATACGACAAAAAGACGGTATCCTCTTAGTCGATGACTGTATATAATAACCAAGAGTCAATAGCTTAACTGGTAAAGATCTTTCAGTCAAAACCTAGAAATCACTACTTCGAATGGTTATTGGGACGAAACTACGAAACTAATATTACATACTGTGGTTTCGGGTCTAGGGAAATTACGGATTTATGTTCCGAACTCCTGGTAATTCAAAAAAAAAAAAAGAGACCGTATATGTATGGACAAATTTAAAGTTGTTCATCTGAGAAAATGTGAGAAAAAAAACGTTTAAAATCGCGAAGGAAGAATTGAAACGAAAGCAAAAAGAAAGCAACTATGGTAGAGAGAAACGAATCTACGGCGACCAATATCAGTTTCCGATTCAATCACGAGTCTTCCTTTATTGAATTTAAAATCGACGACGAATCTGGAAATTTGCCTAAACTTGACTGAGATCTATTTAGTATTCTCCGATGGATTTGAGAGAAAAAGAAAACAATGTCTCAAGGTCATGGATTTCATGATTTCATAGTGTTCTTCTTCAATTGACATCTCTTACGAAAGTCTATGACGTCTGTTCGCTAAACAAAAAACAACTTTTATTTTTGATTGATCTTGGCCGTCCAATAGACTTTGAATGAAGTGATATCAAGCGTTCGATTGATTTTATTTTTCCTATAAAAAAAATGACGTCATCAATCTCCAAAAACTGGTTTCCTATTATATATAGATATATAAGCCCTAATTATGAAAAGAAAAAAAAAAGCGGTTTGAGAATTCTGGAGGTTTAATCTTATATAGTCCTAATTATGTCCACTATCTTTGTTTCTAATCTTGTAAATATGAGCCCAACGATTCAGAAGGTCCAATGTTTGCTCTCACTACGACCATGACGGCTAGGGTTAGGGGGCTTTTAGGGCTTCCTTTATCCGATTTGTTTGGGAGAAAATATCTTAAAAGATGCACCGAGGAGCCGAGATTTGTCAGAAAAAAAAATCAATGTTTTGCTTGATGATTTTCTGGTGCACATCTTCCTCTCTAATCCCAACAAAAGATGTAGTGACAACCATGGTTTTGTCTAAACTAGAAGAGTTTGAGACTACCCAGACAATACGCCATCATTTAGACAAAATCATGGTGGTCACTACAACTTTTGTTGGGATTTCAGACAATATGTGCACCAGCAAATCATCAGGAAAAGCACTGATCGTGTCTTTGCAAACCTTTTTTTTTTTTTTTTTCCGACAAAGCCTTGTGCACCAGTACTAGAAAGCTTGAGCATCCAACTCCGTACACATTGTCTCGTTGATTACCTTTCTCTCTTTCTCCTCTTTGTATGTGATCTCTTTTGTTGTGTTTTACTTATGTTCTGTTTTGTTCTGCTTTATTCAAATTGCCGGTTTCGTTTTGTAGCGGCATTAACATCTCTCGGCTCATTGAGTTGAAGATGAGATTGAAAAACGACGATGATAATTGGTTGGAGCCACTTATGCTTTTGCTCCATAACTCTCCTAAGCTAAGAGTTGTTATGATCGACTCTTTAAGGTACTTTCCTCCATGGGCTAAATTTATAAGTAAATGTGTTTATTTATAGTTCTCTTTTTTTTTTTTGGACGACAAGCTACTTTTCATTCTCTTAAAACAGGGTTACACCAATCCGGTCACGTAGGACCTCTTTTTCCAGAGACATGTTTTTTGATCTGTGGACATATCGAAACACAATGAAGGGAAACATTTAAGATAGCTTCTTAATGTCTTGGAGAACCCATATACCTCCTTGATTTGTCTGGACGAGTTTAGAGCTCCGATGAGGGTCTGTGAATCAAAGCACACGCAGATTCGAATTATTCCTCTCTCATGTGCTTTTAACAGGGCTAACCGCATGGCTAGGGCTTCAGCTATTAAGGGAGAGCTAACGTAATCTTCTGCTTGGGCACCATGAACAATAATATCAATATTTACCCTCTGTTTCATATTTTTGTAAGGACCAACCTAGTTCGGCCATCTGCTTATCGTCGTGTCATGCTCCATCTGTGTAGCAATAGGTCAGCACCTCAGTTACTGATGGTAGTTCGGGCCCCATTGCTCTCCTTGTCCTTTTTTCAGCTTCAATTGTGCGTATTGCCATTCTCGTGCCTCACTAACCGCTTTTGTTATTATCTTACGCTCTGAACATGCTCTGATTTAGAAAATTCTCTTGTTTCGGGCGCACCAGCAAATCCATGGAAAGAGTGGCCCTGCAGCAATACCGGTTGGGGTAATAATAGCGAATGTTTTCATGATCTTTGGTAATACCCATGCTGAAAATCTCCTTTAACCTTGTCTCCATTAATCTGTATTAACAATAATAAATCGCATTTTCTAGGGTTTGAGCTCTAGACCTCGTAGTGTAGAAGCATGAATGAACCCTTATCAAACCATTGAGCCAAGGAAGCTTTCACTTGGTGTTGTGGTTTCGTATTAAAAAAAAAAGATTTTATAAGATTTTTTTTTTTGTCAAACGTAATTTATATTAAATTCAAATTGTGTGGTTACAACATGAAGAGGCCGAGAGCTTGATGCCAAAGAGTCTGAAACTACAACATAGTTGAAATACAAATACAAAGCAAGATAACGAAAAGATAGAAGGTTATACTCGTAGGTAACAATCAGTAGCACCTTAAAAAGAGTTAGTTCTTTTGCCATTAAAGGCAAGCGAACGAAACTTTTAGTTCGTAGTGCCATTACAGCTGAGCGTTTGAAGACATTTTCTATAAAAGAGAAGATTGGTGGAACGGTTCTCTCCGAATCGAAGGAAAATGATGAAAGTGATCTCTCCATAAAGGAGGAAGTTGGTGATGATAATCTCTTCATTGAAGAGAACAATGATGGACTTGATCTCTCCATAATGGAGGAATTTTGTTTAAAATGTCTCTCTAAAATGGAATTTGAAACAAGCTGATTTACCAAAGACTTGATGACCAACGGCTTTGGACTAGTGGGCCTATGTGGGCTGGGAAAGGTTACAAAGCCCATTAAGAGGGTAAAGTGGGACGAATGTCCCATATACTCCAATCTCATGCTACTCCTGTCTGTCATACTACTATATTGTCTGTCTTACTCTTTTGGTTTAATAAAATGGTGAAAACCATTTATGCCCTTAATGATATATTATTGTGGTTTAAAAAAATTAAAAAAAAACTGATTAATAAAAATCTTCAATCAGAAAATCGGAAAAAAAAAATTATTATCAAATCTGAATCTTTCTCGTCGTCTTCCTTTCCATTGCTCTCATGGCTTCCAATAAACATTGAAATCCTTTCTGAAATCCTTTCATTGATGCCACCATCCAGTGAAGAAGCTTAAACGGAGCTTCCTCGACCAATTGTCGTTGAGGTCGGCACGGAGCTGGGCACAAACCTCGCCATTGAAGCGTGAGATTGAGGTGAGTTCTTATACCTTGGAGCTTGCTGCGGAGGCGAACATCAGTTATTTCGGTCCAATTATATGTACATTGCATTGGGGATTTCAGGATTTGTATCTAATTTGATTTGGATATTTGGGTATTTGGATTGAATGGATTTGGGTAATTGGTTGCGAATTGAGTATTGATTTAGTGGTGGAATCATAGGTAGATTACGGAAGGATATATATGTTTAGGTTTGATGAACTCCCTGTAAGAAATCAACGCACCGTATCCAAATTTCCAAACTATACATATATCGGATAACTAGTACAATTTGGTATTACTGTGCAAATAACATTTATGCTAATGTAGTTTAACAATATATATTTTCAGGGCAAAATGAACAAAACAGTGATACATGTTGAATATGGAGGTAAATACATAGGAAAAGGAGAGAAGATTTGATGGGATTAAAAAGAAGCTAAGGTGTGCGCTTTAACTTTTATGGAGGAGATAACATATTCGATGTTAATGGATAAGATATGCAGGAAGTTTGGGATAGATGAAGCTACGAGAAATGTGAATGTTAGTTACATTCCATTGTTATTGAAACCTCCAAAAGTTTTGGATATTATGGATGATGATGATGTTGATGGTTATATATCGAGTATTGATAAAGAACAATGTAGAAGTGCTTTGAATGTGGAGTTAATTCAGTTGAAGGAGCAAGTTTTAATGGAAGAGAGCTCAGTTGGAGTGAAGAGTTCAGTTGGAGTGAATAATGGGGATTCAAATGGTAGAGCAAACGATAATGTGATGATTCTTTACGAAGAATGAGAGATAAATGATGGGCCGCTGGAAGATGGTGAGAATGTTGTTAGGGATTTTATTGAGCTTCCATGCTGTGAAGAAGGACAACAGTTTGTAGGGGAATGGGAAGATGGTATCGGACTCGAAATAGGGCAGGAATTTGTGGTAAAAGAACAAGTGCAAAACTTATTGTTGAGAGCTTCACTTAAGGAATGTTATGATTTCGATATATTAAACTCGGATAGTTGGAGATACGTGGTTAGATGTTGTGCAGAAGGGTGTGATTGGTATTTACGAGTGTCAAGACCTCAATATTCAACCAACGAGATTTGGTCGATTAAAAAATACAGGAAGATGCATTCATGTTCTCGTGCAAGTGCGAGTTCAAGTAGCAATAAAAAGAGTGGCACTCCACAATTAGTTGCAGATGTTATACATGAAGAATTTCCAGGTGTAATGGAAACTCCAAGTGCTAAAATTCTGATGGATCTTGTTCTGTCAAAAGTGGGAGTTAAGGTTTCTTATGAAACCACATTAAAAGGAAAACACCTAGCTGCATCAATTATACGTGGTAGTCGAGAAGATAGTTACAAGAAGTTGTCTTCTTATTTGTATATATTAGAGAAGAGAAATGGTGGTACTAAAACAAAGTTGTTGTTGGATAAAGAAGATAGATTCAAGTACGTATTCATTGCATTGGGTGCTTGCATCAAAGGGTTTAGTGCGATGAGGAGAGTTATAAGTGTGGATGCAACTTTCCTCAAGTACGGTGGTGTTCTAATTTTTGTCATGGCTCAGGATCCTAATCGTCACCATTATCCTATTGCATTTGCTGTCGTAGATGGTGAGATTGATGCTAGTTGGGACTGGTTTTCCAGGCAGTTGTTGGCAGTTGTACCAGATAAAGAAGATTTGGTTTTTGTTAGCGACAGGAATGCATGCCTCATTAAAGCAGTTGCTGAGATCTACAAGAAGTCTAGCCATGGGTTTTGTACGTATCATTTATCTCATAATGTGAGAGGAAGAGCTCCTAGCGGAAATAAAGACTATGTTGGAAAAAAATTCGGGGAACTTGCGGGAATTTATACGGAAGTGGAATTCGATAAGGAGTATGCTGATTTTAGGAGAATATTTCCAACAGTAGGAGAATATTTGGATAAAAGTGTATACGTTGGAAAATGGGCAAGGTCTTATTCCAAAGGAGAAAGGTACAACATTGAAACCATAAACATGTCAGAATCTATAAATAATGTTTTCAAGAAAGCAAGGATGTATGCTTTGCTACCTATGATTGATGCGATTGTTGGTAAAATTTCTGAGTGGTTTAACAAACATAGGAAAGACTCGAGTAGGGTTCTGACCAGCCAGAAAATGATCTCCTTTGTGGAGAATGAATTGCACCCTAGTTGTAAGATAGGGAGCAAATTAAATGTGCATGTTTTGAACTTATTTCTACGTGAGTTCAGTGTCACTGGCTTGGACGGCAAATTGTATGACGTGGACTTGAAGAGCTATACTTGTAGCTACAAACGTTTTGATACAGACAAGTATCCTTGTGTACATGCCGTTGCTGCTGTCCTTGTGTATGGGAAAATACCGGAAAAAATAGTTGACTTGAATGTTTATGATTTGTGCTCAGCTTTTTTTAAGCTTGAGACGTGGGCGTTAGCATATTACGAGACGATTTATACAGTTCCGCATGAGTCTCAGTGGCAAGTTCCGGATGACATACTTTCAAAGGTGTCATTACCTCCGGATTATCCAAAAAAGAGGGGAAGAAATAAAGAAAATCGATATCGTTCGGCGGGAGAAGGTCCTTGGAAGAAGAGGAAGACGAGTAACAGGTTTATCCTAGAAAGAAACTTGGGTGAATGGTTGGGAATACCTAGGGAAGATTGATGTTTCATGTATCATTGTGTTTTGACTTGTTTTTGTTTCTTGTTTGTGTACTACTATGTAAACTGAATGTAGTACTATGTATCCTTGTCTCTTTTTTTAGACTTATTTTAAATTCATGTATAAAGCTTTGACATTGAGTTTGTATGCATTGAATATGGGATTATTTGAATATGTGTATGAGTACTTTACTTGTACTGTTACCAATCTGTATTACTACGTAAAACTAGTTGTACTACTATGTATCCTTGTCTTTTTTTTTTTCAACTATGTGACATTGGGTATAATGTTTGGACGTATTTTATAACACAATTTAAAAGACTATAATGTTTTAACGTATTATAAGATATGTGGAAAAATATATTTTATAAACTAGCACATTTTGACATATAACACCTTTAACTTTTATGGTCAATTTGATTATTAGTACCACCATTATGATATGAAAGATGTATACGATTTGTTTCTACCATGTTAAACCACCAAAACCTTGGGGCAATGCAAGAATGGCGATATCTTCTTTGTACAACTTAATAAATGTTAATTTATATTAGTAAAACTACAATAATCCTGAAATCCGGAAAAGTACAACTGTTTTTCATGTTTTGTACAACTGATAACTTGGGAAAACTATGACCAATTTTCCATCAAACACGAATAACACGTTTTTTTGGATATTCCACGTTTTTAACATGAGATAGAAATTTGTAAAAGATTTAAAAATTTTACAAAATATTCTGCGTTTTTTATTTTAAAAAAAGAAACTGGTCAAATCGAAGGTTAGCTATACATTTTCCTATAAACTCGATTTCTGATTTCTAGGTTTCAGATTTTGATTTCTGGGTTTCAAATTTTGGAATCTAGGGTTTAGTCTTTCTCAATTTGGGGATTTAGAGAATTTCGATTTAGGATTTAGGATTTTTCAATTTGGAGTTTTTTTATTTCGATTGAGAAAGAGAGGGAGAAGGTTAAAGAGATGGCCTCTAAAATCGAAAGATCTGAGAAGGAAATCAATGACTTTAGGAACATGATTGTCGATCTCAGATCAAGGTTGTTGAACTTCAAATTTACCAGCTCTGATTGTTGGTGTTCTTTGGAACTACTAGGTGAAACTATGAAAAACTATGTGTAATTTCATCCAACCATTCTCTTTCCATCCATCCTCATTACTGTAACCCACGTAACCCTTGTAACCTACGTAACCCGCGTAACCCACGTAACCCACATAACCCACGTAACCCATGTAACCTACGTAACCCACGTAACGTAACCTACGTAACCCACGTAACCCGCGTAACCCGCATAACCTGCAGAACCCGCGTAACCCACGTAACCTGCGTAATCCACGTAACCCATGTAACCCACGTAACCTACCGTTTTCAGATTCAGCTCCGCATCAAAGTTTCGATCTTCGATTGGGATCGTATCAAACACAATACAACACAACATCCATAAATCAGAGTACACAAAAACATCCATAATTCGAGTACACAAAAAGATCCATATATCAAACAACCGATTTAACTAGTAGTATGAGTACACTAAAACAACAAGAAAATAAACAGAGTACTAGATTGAGTTATTGGGGATTAGAGGTTCACACGGCCACGCCTCTTTGGCTTCTCAGAATGCCCTTGGACAAGTTTTGAGTAGCGCTTCTTCCTCTTCTTCGTATTCTTCTTCTCCTTCACATTTGACGGTTTACCACCACCTACTTCCTTCTCCATACTAGTACCGTCGTCCATCGGTGGAAGCTTTGACATAACATATTTCATTTGTTCATCCAATTCAGCAAGCTTCTCGAACACCTTTGCTTCCATATCTGTCATTTTCTCACCAACTTCCTTCAATCTAGCTTCCATAAGCTCCTTCAGATCCTCATAACAACCATCAACATTCCTCTTTCCCTTTCGCTTTCTCTTACCCTTACCATTAACCTTAGCCACAGCCTGGTTTTCTTCTTTATGGTCATCCACATATGCATTGTACAACTCTTCAATCCAAACTTTTTTCTTCTCAATTTCGATAATCCTCATCCAACCATCAACGATTGGATCACAATGATCATCACCATCAAAAGGATCATCCATAATTGATTCCATAAGAAGAATCTCCTGCAAAGTTGGTTCCATGATACTATGGATATCCTATGAAAAAAGTCCAATTACTAATGTAACCAATCATCCCATAAACATAGCTAATTCATTAGAATCTAACCAATTATTTCTAACCTTTGTGATGCCAAGTACATCATTAAGCTCAGAAAGTGCAAAACCTTTCATGGTATGTGATATGAATCTGTTCTTGCACATCCTAGGGCACCCAGTCGATGGAGCTTTAACCGCTTCTCTGAATTTTTTCATCAAATCAGGAACTGCTTCAAACGCTAAAAGCTACACATTTAAAAATAAACAAATACTAAGATATCACATAATCATAAAGGCATACACTTAAATACTTTATAAAATACGGATTCATACCTCCAAATGAATGATGAAGTTTGGAAAACACCAATATGGTTTGGCTACTCCTTGACCTTTGTCCACCAGATTTTGTAACTTCTCCATAGTGTCATCAAAAGACAACCGATCCCATGGGAAGCTTTTGCACCAATCAAGATCAGTAACGGCTCTCCTAAAGATCTCTTCAACCGCATGTGCTCTAACTCCTACCTTACCATTTCCAATGATGATGCTCGATAAGAAGTACAATACCGCAATCTTTAATCTAGCTCGACAATGTTTCATTGACAAAAGTTTTTTCTCAACGTCTGCATACGTTGGGTTTTCCGTCTTGAAATGCTTCTCAACAAACTTTAAATTCCCGAATGATCTAAAGTTTGGTGGATATGACTGACAGTTTAAACCAGACAAAAGTCCGTGTTCCCTCATAGAGTATCTTATTGGAACCCCATTGACCACAAACCAAGCTTCTTTTCTCTTCTCTGTCCTGACCTTTCGGAGAAGGAGCATCCACATTCCCATCGTCATGTGGTTATTCTCCTTCGGCATGTGAAAAAAATGACAAAACTGGGGATGTTCATGGAACCATTCCAACTCATCGGGTTCAAGTATCCTCCCTAAAGTCTCAACAGCCTTCTTAACATAACACTTGGTTACAATTTTGACTCACTTCCCATACTCAGTCTTAGGGAAGCACATCATCTCTTACTGCGTTGGTTCAGTTTCTACATCCTACATTTCAAATATAGTTTCTTTACTCCAAACTCATAAAACATAACCTTTTTACTAATTTATACCAAATAGCACAAAATTGCAAAGTACATACCATTGCAACGGATTCCATTGCCCTAGTTGATTGCGACTCAAGTCTGGTTTCTTCTGCTTCCTCTCCATTGGTCCCTCCATTATCAAAACCTCCATCTTCTTCTTTCTCTTCCTCTCCATTATCAGAACCGCCATCTCCATCTTCTTCTTCCTTTTCCTCTACATTATTAGAACCGCCATCTCCATCTTCTTCTTCCCCTTCTTCTCCATTATCATCACCTCCATCTTCTTCTTCCTCGCCATCTTCCTTTTCGTCTCCATTCTCACCCGCTTGACTGTCATCTTTATCCTCCTTACCATTCTCGTCTTCTATTTCTTCTTCCTTATCTTTTACTTCTCCGAGGACTTCTGTTGCTTCTACTTTAGGTTCTAGTGGAACTTCAATTGGATCGAAGGATGGAGAAGCATCGCTCTTCGATGTCGTCTTGGCCTTCGGATTCGATGGAGAACCATCTTTCTTCGACGTCTTCTTAGCCTTCAGATTCTTCTTATCTCTACTCGGATTTCCAAACCTTGTCTTCACCATCGCAACTGTGAAACTGATTTCGAGGGGTCACGATTTCAACCAACAAATCAAAACCCAACAGCACACAGATTCGAACAAAAAACACGATGAATCAACTTACCAAACTCTTGATTTTGATTTGATCGCTTCTTAGTTTTCCTAGTTATCCTTCTCGTTCTAACGGGTTTCAAAACATGAAGAGAATGGAGATAGAATTTGGTTTTGGTAGGGTTTCGATATAGATTTTGGGGTATATTCCCCTATTTTTAATCTAATTTGATTTTTATCCGGATTGGATTCAGATGTATGCGAGTCGGGTCATTTTATTAAGTTGGATCTGTAATTTTGTTTTTTGGTCTGTTTTTGCTGTCAATTACTAGTTTTTTTATTTAAAAATAAAAAAAAACGAATATCTGAATAATAGAGGAGCTCTGAGACTTTGACTTGGTCAAGGGGAGCCTCTGAGACATTTGTTCGGTAAAGTGGCGCAATCTCAAGTGTGCTTCGCTACGAGGAGACTTGATCGGCGAGAGCACTAGGTCAGATGACCGGAAGGCGGAGACGGCGGAGGAAAGGCTGATCTTGGATAGGAGAGAGTAACGATGGTTAGAGTAGTGATTACCTCTTCGCCGGAGCAGGTCACTTGATCGGAGATTCAGATCTCGATCGAAGCGGGTGTAGAGGATAGGTTTCTTAGAAGGCTCGACGAACGGGAGGGCGAAGGGCCAGGGAATTAAATCGCGTGAGAAGAGGAAGCTAGATCCGGCTTGCTGCGAGTTAGAGACCGAGAATCGAAGGAGAGACGGAGGGTCGTGATAACCCGGCGGATCCAGAGGATCTTCATAATCCGGTCTGGTGGTTCCGGCGGTTTTTTTTTTTTCCGGAAATTTACGAACTTTAGATTATCCGGTTTAAAACTAGATATCCGGTTTAAAACCTGAATTTGACCTGAATCGAATAAAAAATAAAAAATATTCCTCTCTCTCTCAAGTCTCAACGCCATTGTCGTCTCTTTCCCTTACAATCCAAGCTCATTCTTCTATCTGTTTTCACCTTCTAGAATTAGATTGATCTCCTCTTGAGCTCTCGGTGTTTCACTTAGCTGGTATAATCGGAATTGATTTTCCGGAAATAATGTTGGAATAAGATCGTTTTCTGTCAAAAATTGGGGTTTCTTTTGGTTGCTTTGAGGAGATTCCATGAACTGGGTCGAGATCCAATGACTATATTAGAAATGGGTTCGATTACTTTCTTTGAGTCTATAGTTAGGGAAGGCCTCTCCTGGTTATTGTTGCTTGTTAAGTTATCCGGCTTGCTTGTTTATTTGTTTGTGCAGAAACTACCAAATGGTATTGTTGGTTGTGATTACCAAAACAGCTTCTAGGCAAATAAGAATCCTCTTTTGAGTTTTGATATTGTCTCTCAATAGAAAATAGGGACATTATAGAAACAAGTGGAATAGTTAGAGATGGTTTCTAAATATTTTAGATATGGTTGATGATTGAGCTTTATTCCATTAATTAGCTTAAAGATAGACCAAAAACAACAAATCAAATTCATACAACAACAAGATGTTTCTATTCGTAAGGAACAAAAAAAAGTGTTTTTGCATATGCTCTCAATACTCAAAAATAAAAACCAAGGCAGGAACTCTCTGATCTGCTACTTTACCATTGACTCTGAAGGAGGTGATTGCTTCAGCACTTTTTTTGTTGTCAGTTTGTTTGTTATCAGAGGAAGCTCGGGTTGTCGCAAATAAGATAACTGTTAGGAATGATGGAGAGAGATGGTAGAGTAGATGTCTGAAGTAGAGCATAGCTTGAAGACATATCCTGAAAATCAGAACAGAACTGATCTGAAACTGTGTTTGAGAGATAAGAATGCTGAAAGTTTCTGTTGGTGATATCACTCATACACATGTTCTGGTCATAACCATAAATCTCATGCTGCATCAACTGATTCAACTCATAGTTATTCACAGATTCTTGTAACCCTGAGTAATCTTGTGTGTTTGAGACGCAATAAGGATGTTGAAAGTTGTTGCTGTTGATCATGTCACTCATGCACATGTTTTGATCAAAACCATTAAGCTTCTGATGCATCAACTGATCCTTCAACCCCGATTCTTGTGCCGTTGGTAATGCTGAGTAATGTTGAAAGTTGTTGTTTTGATCAAAACCATTAAGCTCTTGATGCATCGACTGATTCTTCAACGCCGATTCTTGTACTGCAGAGTAATTGTGGAATTGAGTAGACGCAGATTGGCGAAAGTTGGATGCTGCAGAGAGAGGGATTTGAGAGAGAGTAGCATCTCCATGGTTATACATAAATAGCGAGAACTGGCTAGGGTTTAAGGATTGAGTATGATGATGATCTTGAAGATTTAGAGACATAGAAGGAGTTAAACTCTGATGATCCTGTTTTGTCTCTTTCTGTTTCTGATGATCCAAGTTTGTCTCCTCCTTCTGTTTCTGGGCCTCAAAGCCTTTCTTGCAATGCAGAGTAAGCAAGTTCCAAAGACTGAATCAGTTCGGAGATTTGGTCGGGAGAGTAATGATCAGAGATTGGGTACTTTAAGTCATTCGTATTCTTCTTAAAAACCGTGGTCGTCTTGTTCTTCTTCTTCTTCAGGGATCTATAAAGATTGACGCTTTTCTTACGTCTCTGTGCTTCGTCTAATTGAGTATACCTTAAAGCCATGTCTTTGACTTTCTCTCTGTCTTGAGGCCATGTTTTAAGCTCTCCGTCTGGACCGTAATGAATGACGCAGACTTCGATATCACAGAGAGTGGAAAGCTCGTACGCTTTCTTGAAGAGGGTCTCACGCCTTTTGATCAAACTTGTTGCAGAGTGTGAATAAGATGAAGAAGACGAAGTGGAACAAGAGGAAGAAGAACGCATTGTGAGTTTTTTCTTGTTGATTTCGGAAACAAAGTCTGGTTTTTTCTCTCGTTCTCGTTCACGAAGAAGAAAGCACGAAGAGATGAACTGAAGAAATTGATAGAGAGATTGTGAATATATATAGATTTTGTACTTTATTTCTTGGTCCAAACGGTTAAAAAAAGAAGGCGTTTTTTCGTTCTCTCATCATTAATAATTACGAAGGTTGAAGTGTGGATTCGATTTCCATATTTTATTGAGTTTCCTTAATTAATCTCATGATTGTATTAAGAGAAAATGGAAACAAAATAAATCATCATTTAAAAAAGAAAAAAATCATCAAGAGTAAAACATAGTATAAAACAGTGATGGAAGACAATAAATCCTTGATGCAATTTTCGAATATTCTTAAGAAAAAACAAATAATAATAAATTGAATTAAGTACAAAAAGATTAATCGCAAAATACACTAAATTAAACAATTTTTTTAACTAGAGAGTCTTTTGAGTGCGCCTGTGTTTACGATTTCCTATTTAGATTTGACTCGAGATTAGGAAAATATGAACGTTGTAAAACGGTAACATTTTTTCGACCGTTGTAATTTAAATTTGGTTTTACAGCTAATAACTCTATAAATACTTCTTTCTTAGGTCAGAAATCAGAATCCTCTAACTCAGTTTATTTCGAATCGATCTATTCTTCTTCTTCTCTTAAATTTGTTGTTCGTCACTCAGATTTATTATTCTCCGTTTCTCATTAAACTGATTCTCTAAACAAACATAAAGGCATCATCTTACAAAGTACGAAAACTCTGGTCTAATTAATCTAGTTTCGTTACAATTAAGAGAATCTTTCTACTCTCTCTGATAATTATTACCGTACGTGTTCGTTTTATCTCTCAGAGTTTCACATACTTTGTTTTAAATCCGTTTTACATATCTTCTTGTTTTTAATGATATTTGTCTTTTTGGATAAACTGATTCTGAAGCGTAACGAATATGAGATCAATATGTTCAGTTTTTTTGAAAAAAAATCAATGTGTTTTTGTTCTGTCTAAAGAAAACATAGAATGGATTCAGTCCGTAAATAGCTTTAATTTTTTTAGATTAATGTGTAATATTCTAATTTGTATGTATGCAGCTACAAAAAGTTGTTGAAGAACCGAAGAAAGGATTGGAATCTTAAATGGTCTCAAGGCCTCCGGCATGGCCATCTTTCAAATACCAGTTGGCCAAACTTCTAAGTCTTTTGAGAGGCTTTCCATATTGAAATTTGCTTTTGGAAAATCGTCAAGCTAACTTAGGCGCTTTTAGGATTGTGGATAGAGTGACTTCTGGGCATCGATTACAATCATATGTTGCCACTGGCTCTCCATCTTGGCTCGAGGACTCGGAGTGTATCTCTACCTCCTCCTAACCCTTTTGTAGCCTCCGGCTTTATGATTGTGTTGGATTCTGGTTTTCGTCATGTAACTCAACATCTTGCTAATATATTCTATTTTCAGTGGAAAAAAAAAGAACTTACAACTTTTCTTTGGACCAGGAATATCGTTACAGGACTTTATGACATGCATAAAAAGAGAATAGTTCATAGGAAGCTAGAGCATGTAGCGTGCAAATAATTAATGACATGCATCAGCAAGTTTCTCTCAGAGAACGAGTTATCCTTCCGTTACTTTGCCACATGTTAGTTCATATAATTGTTTGAAGTGGTGGACTAATTTTTAGTTAAATGTGTAAGCAAACTACATAAAAATTGCATATGGTAGGCGTGATTGGCAAGCTCGCGAGCAACTCGTCAGAGACAAGGAAACTAGTGCTGTTGATTTGTTTAGCTTGGGCTGTGTAATCTTCTACATCATCACTGGTGAACATCCATTTGATGGTGGAAGTAAATGTACACCAGCTTTTAACATCACATCGAAGAAATTCGATATCTCCCAAGTAGCTGATAAACCCGAAGCTTTATATCTTATCTCCAATTCGTTGAACCAAGTCCCTGCTACATGGTAATAATATATTTTGTTTAATGATTTGTGAAATTTATGAAAGACAATTCACTATCTAATATGCTTTTGTTTGTTTATTTGCAAGTGCAAGTCAAGTCATGCAACATCCATTGTTTTGGATAGCTGATATAAGGCTCTCATTTTTCCGTACTATTAATGAACGAATTGACACCGATATGCAAGACATCTAGGACTACATGTAGAAGAGATGACGAATGATTGTGGAAGGAGTGTCATGGAATTCAAGGCTATCACCCAAGTTTTTGGATTATCTTAAAGATCAGCAGAATAAATTAGACTTTACTTACAGATGGTCAAAAAGAAAGCTAGTGATTTGTTACGGATGGTCAAAAACACGCTCAACCAATATACAGAGCTCCTTTCATATATTAAGGTTTGTCCTAACATACTTACTTTTGAAACATTTAATATAAGCGCCTAAACTTATTTATCTTAAATTGTTAATGTCTTAGCAACTTCTGGAAACAAATCCCAACAGATTCGATCAGTACATTACTGCAAAGCTCCCACATATGGTGATTGAAGTTTACGTAGCCGTCTTGAAGAACTACAAGAATGAAACAGTGTTCAAAAAGTATTTCTAACCAACCTTCAAAGTAAGTACTAGTACACAAAATTGTTTTTTGTATTAAATAAATTTAAGCCAATAAAATTTTAGTAAAATCAATTCATATATCTTGAAATTTACCATTCATCATTATTACATCATAAAAACTGCATAAAATTTTTAAAAAATCAATTTTTGTGAAATAAATTTTTTTTCTAAAACATTAAAGATTTTAAAACGGAGTGAGTAGATGTGTTTCTTCGTAAAATGTTGTGTATCCAAAGACTTAGTATTACTTGGATATTGTTGCCTACAGGATTTCTAAAGCTAGATCCAAGTCATTAGCTCCGTCTCAATTTTGTCATTACACTAAGCATCTTTCTTATAAAAATCTGTTATGATTAAACATATATGTTGTTTGGTTTTGTATGCAACCCAAGTAACCGAAAATGAATCGAACCTAAACCGAACAGAACCAAATCCAAATCAAATAAAACCTCGGTTTAGTGCTCAAACCGAATTTACTTCTTCTTCTTCTTCCTCGAAATTGCCTCCGATCTTCTCACTGAAAAAATGGCGAGCTTCTACAAAACCAAACTCAGAGTTACGAAACAACAATGGACTTTTATGAGTCAAAAAGGCACTTTTGTGAGACGTCAGGGAAACATGCCTATAATTTCTTCTTCAATTCCTTTGAAATTTCTTTCGGAATCTCTCTTCTCTACGCGTTTTGCTTCAATACATAAACACGAGACTTGTTTCCTCATCCATTTTGATACTTTCTTCAACCTCTCTTTTTTACTCTAACTCTCTCATGGCTTCTTCTTCTTCTTCTTCGTCTCGCATAAGGAGATTCCATGTCTTTTCGAGCTTCCACGGCCCAGATGTTCGTAGAGGATTTTTTACGATGTTGATCCGATCCGTCTAGTGTGCGAAAACAGAAGGATTTTGTTTGCTTTTGTTAGAGCTAATGAAGCAGAGATGATCAAAAAGAGAGAATGGCTACAAGATCAAAGAGTGCTTATCATTCTTGATGACGTAGATGATCTAGAGAAACTAGAGGTATAGGCTTAAAGAGCCTTCTTGGTTCGGTCCTGGAAGTCGGATCATTGTTACCACATAAGATAAAAAGATTCTGAAGGCACATAGGATCGACGATATCTACCATGTAGATTTTCCATCCGAAGAAGAAGGTCTTGAGATCTTATGTCTTTTTGTACGAGATGGTTTCGAAGAGCTTGCAACTAAAGTAGCAGAGTTTTGCGGTACTCTTCCATTAGGCCTTTCTGTTGTGGGTTCATCTTTGCGTGGTGAGAGCAAGAACGAGTGGGAACTTCAGTTATCTAAGATCGAAACTAGTCTTGATAGAAAAATTGAGGACGTGTTAAGAGTGGGATATGACAGATTGTCGAAGAAAGATCAATCTCTGTTCCTTCACATTGCATGCTTCTTTTTCTTCAATGAGGATGTTGATCATGTGACAACCATGCTCGCTCACAGTAACTTGGATGTCGAAAATGGGTTGAAGACCTTAACTGATAAGTCTCTGGTGCATATATCTGTTTATAGAGAGATAGTGATGCACTTTCTACTACAACAATTGGGTAAACAAGTCGTCGTTCAACAGTCTAACGAGCC
The DNA here is from genome assembly GCA_964056655.1 of Arabis hirsuta. NCBI lineage: Eukaryota > Viridiplantae > Streptophyta > Magnoliopsida > Brassicales > Brassicaceae > Arabis > Arabis hirsuta. Next base: position 27,143,252 of record OZ053309.1, on the reverse strand, counting down.
GGGGAAACGTTAGTTTTTAGTCGAGCCAGAAGAGATTCGTGATGTACTGAAAAATAAAACAGTAAGTTCTGACATTTATATTCTCTAGAGATTGCCTATTTTTTATTTTTGTGATAAACAGCTTCATTGGTCTTCTCTTTTGCAATGTTTGGTAGGGTGCTGGATCTCTCATAGGTATATCATTTGATATGTCCAAGATCGGCGAGCTCTGTATAAGTAAGCGAGCCTTTGAAGGAATGCGCAATCTCCAATTCTTAAGAATTTACACACAAGTGGACTTCGAAAATGATATTGATAGCTTCCTACACGTACAAGAGGACTTGGAATATCTACCTCGTATAAATTGATAGCTTCCTTCACAGTAATTTTTATTTAACATGAAATAAGAATTATATTTTAGCCAAAACTTACAAATTTAACATGTATTTTACGTACCTTATAAAAATTTAATATACGTCATAATAAAATATAAAAATATCTTTTCAAAACTTAATATAATTTGTTTTTTTTTTCTAATTGTTGGACAAATTAAAGAAATTTGAATCGATTACATATAATTGTGAAAACTAACCGAACATGGAATTCAATCATATGATTATCATATGTTCGTTAGAGGTGAGCTAAATTCAACTTGTCCTTTCACATCGTATGTAAATCAAACAATTTCTAACTAAATTAACTATATTTTAGCCAAAACTTAAAAGTTTATCATAACATAAAAACCATATTTTACATACCTTTTCAAAATTAATCTACGTCATAATAAAATATAAAAGTATCTTTTCAAAACTTAACATAATTTTGTTTTTCAAATTGCTTGATAAATTGAAGAAATTTGAATGATTTACAGATAATTGTGAAAACTAACCGAACATAGAATCCAATCATATGATTATCATATGTTCCTAGAGGTGACATAAGTTCAACTTGTCTTTTCACATTATATGTAAATCTTCTAATTTTCATTTAACATGAAATAAGAACTATATTTTAGTAAAAACTTAAAAATTTAACATAAAATATAAACAATATTTTTTGTACCTTATAAAATTTAATCTATGTCATAATAAAATATGAAAGTATCTTTTCAAAACTTAACATAATTTTTTTCTTCTTCAAATTGTTGGATAAACTGAAGAAATTTGAATGGTTTACTTGTAATTGTGAAAACTAACCGAACATAGAATCCAATCATATGATTATCATATGTTCGTTAGAGGTGACTTAAGTTCAACTTGTACCTTCACATTGTATGTAAATCAAACAATTTATAATTTTCATTTAACATAAAATAAGAACTATATTAACTATATTTTAGTCAAAACTTAAACATTTAACATAAAATTTAATCAACGTCATAGTCAAATATGAAAGTATCTTTTCAAAACTTAAAATATTTTTTATTCAAATTGTTGCATAAATTGAAGAAATTTGAATGGTTTACATATAATAATGTGAAAACTAACCGAACATATCGATATCGGTATTATGATCTCTTAATTCACGAGATCAGTGTCATTCTTTGTAAGCAATAAGTCAAGTCAACTAGTAGTTTTGAATTTGGATTCAACAGTTAGGGATGTCTATAATAATGAAAGGAAAAAAGTTTGAATCATTGCTATCCTTAAACTAAATTTTGAAGTACAATACTATTATCATAATCAACTAATACAGAAGAATAAATAAAAAAATTAATCACATGATCAATACAAAGAACTGATTATTTTTAATTTTATATTATTATAAAGTCTAAAAAATTCTTTATTTTTGTTTAGTTCACTAAACCGCATATCTATTTGCATTCTTTTTGGCTTTGATTTTTTTTGAGAAATTTTAAGAAATGTCATAAGTGCCACTTTTCAAGTGCAACTTTTCAAAAAGGCCACATTTTCAAAATCTTTGCAAAAATGCCACTTTTTCAAAATTATTTTTTCATTATATCATTTATGTTTGAATTAATTATGTTGTATTAGAGTTTAATTTTGAGGATTTAAGGGGTTTTAAGGGTCAAAATATTTTTTAGGGTTTATAATTTTAAGATTTAGATTTTAAAAATCTATAATTAGTGGCATTTTTGCAAATAAACACCTTTAAGTGGCATTCTTGCAATTGCCCCTTGATTTTTTTACAAATAATGTAACATTTGACTAAAAAGATATGATCATAAAATTACGGTTTCAAAACCTTTCTCGACCAGACTATTACCCAATCAACTAGACATCAATGATAGTATAATGTATAAATTGAGAAATTGGGATTGATAGCAAATAATTTATGAGTAATTAGGTAAATAACAAAAATCTTAGCTAACCAACCTATTGTTTTGCAAAGGAACCCCATCTCTTTTTGTTATTTTGCTAATTTGTCATTAAATCTTTGTTATCTAGCTAACTAGCCCTATATAAATATAACTTATGTAATCTCCTTCCTGCTTATGGTCGTTTCTGCGTATTTTGGCAACCATGCCAATGTTCTCACCACAGGTTGCGATAATTATTTTTCTTATTGTAGCTACTAGATTTTGTCATGCGCTTAATCGCAGGATAAATAATTAGGTTGACTAATCAATTTTAACATATTTTAAAAATATTTAAACATTTATGACAAATCATATAATTTTTAATATCTATAAAGGTACAAAAAATATGTATTATGCATAAATATAATAAAATTGAATACTTATTATCAAGCATATGTTAATGCCATTAGTTTTGATATTTTTATGAGTAAAAATGATCAAAACATATACAAATGCTATATATTTAAGTGTTTGAGATTTTATTATATTATATTTTAAACTTTGGTCTTTCTAATAGGTTGAAAAATAAAAGAGTTAACATAATGTTTTAAGTTAAATATCTTTGAGTTAAATGTGTGGTTAAACAAAATGAAGTTAATTGAATGTAAGATTTTATTTTTATTGAGGTACAAATCTTTTGATAAGAAATAGACCGTTCATATTTCATGAAATATATAGATCTTAGAAATAATATAAAGAATTTTTTTTTTTTCTAACATTTTAGAAATATGATTACGTCAGCTGATTTTTACTAATTGTTTTAACTACAAATTATAAACACATTTTTAATACGTGTGATATATAAAACATAAACATAATAACCCAATGGAGGTGCTCTTAATTCCAGAAAAGTGGATTACAACAAGTGTTTATGGGCTTTGTATAATGTACTTGGGATTAACTATGTTTCTTATTTTCTTAGCAAAAAAAAAAAACGATGTTTCTTATTTAGCACGTTTAGGTTTGGTCTGCCCTACTGTTTTTTAAACCTCAACCGCACTAACGGTTGGTTCAACCATGGACCGTATGGAACCTGGGTTGGGTTGATAAATCTAGAAACCATAAAATCCGGTTGATTCTCCGGTTAACACCCGTAAATACAAACGTTGGCATGTTCTAATAGTTGTTAAACAATAATCATGGAAAACATTTCATGTAGCACACTGGTTAAAGGAAGACTAGAGCCGAACATGTCACGAATTCGAGTAGGTTGTTTGTGTTGGCCCTTAGTCATTGCTTAGATAGCTCTAGATCATAGCATAATCTTCGCTCCGCTCGAACCCCTTGCTGCGATATTCGACTTTTTCAAAAAAAAAAACCATTTCCTATCAATTCGTGCCGCTCTGAATCCTCTAAAATCAAAAGATAATTTCTTCGACTGTATGCGGTAGTGAATAATGGATAATAAAAATAATAAACGCTTAAAAAAAAAATTATTTAAACTCACGATATATAATAACTTCAAAGATAACATTTGGTTATTATAATCACAAAATTTGACACAAAAAAAAACAAAATATTTGAATTTTCTAATATTTACCAACCACTTATCGTAATTTTATATTTAGAAAATAAAATTTATAAGATTCATAACCTAACATTTTCTCAATAATTTTTTCTTCAATAACCACTTAAATTCAACAACGAAAATAATTTTCTAATCAAATCCGAGAAGGTTTGGAAGGATCTAAGAGTAAGATATTTAATTATGTCAAAGAAATACTTATTTATATGGTAAATAGTTGGTCGGTAAAGTTTTTTTCTTTTTTTATCAACAAAAGGTAAAGAGATTCTGATTAAAAATCAGTCGTTCTTGCTCTTCCGGCGTATGTCACTTTTTAGAGTTTTCCAGTCACTAAAATTTCTAAATTAACCAGTTCAATAACCAAATTCTGGTGGAACGTTCCAATTATTTGGTGTTTCATAGGAAATTATCCCTACGTTCCTTTAGAGTTGGAGTTTGTTGGTTCAGTTTTTAGATTCGGTATTGCACCATCTACTAGGTTTATTTTGGAGTCTCGGTTGTAATTTTTTTTTTTTTTTTTGAGTTTTATTCCTCTTGTTGTGGATCGTAGGCTCCAACATCAAAGATAGACGGCTTGTACGTAGCATTTCCCTAGTATTTCAATTTGTTTTTGGAAAACAAAATTGGAACTATGAATTGATAAGTGGACAATCGTTTATTCAATATAAAAATCACATATATTCGAATCATTTTTCTTTCGAAACTTCTCCATTTTCTTCCTTCTCTTCCTTTTTTTTCTTCTTCTCCTCTCTCTTCTTCCTCTTAATTTCTTCCTCTTCTTCCTTCTTCTTCTCTTCTTCCTCAATCCTTCTCTTTGCTTCCTCTTTCTCCTCCTTCAACGCCTCGATCAATCGCTTCAGACAAATCTCTTTAGCTTCATCTTCTGATTTCCTCAACAGATTCTCTCCCACATCAGCTGGAGTCATTTTGATTTCTTCTACCTCAAGCAACCTCTTAATCTCTTTAAACAACTCATCATTTTCTTCTTCCTCAGCATCCATATAATTCTTTGCCAACACTTTAAACGCTTCGAAACCGCAATACGACATCTCTATACGCTTATCCATTCTTCCTTTTCGAATCAAAGCTGGATCTAGTTTGTCTATGAAATTAGTAGTGAACACTATGATCCTCTCACCACCACAAGCTGACCATAAACCATCAATGAAATTCAATAACCCTGATAATGTCACTTTACTTCCTTTGTTCTCACCTTGATCTTTCTTCATCTGCTTCTCCATCGGGCTACTCTCATCTTCGTCTTCGTCTTCCTCCTCCTTCTTCTTCCTCTGACCAGTTAGATCAAGAGAACAATCGATATCTTCGATAACAATTATCGATTTTCCCGAAGTCTCGATCAAAAGCCTCCTGAGCTCTGTGTTATCCTTAACCGTCGTCAATTCAAGGTCATATACATCATAATCCAAGAAATTCGCCATCGCAGCGATCATTGTCGATTTGCCAGTTCCTGGTGGACCGTACAAGAGATACCCTCTTTTCCATGCTTTCCCAATCTTCTTGTAGTATTCTTGGCTATTACTAAACTTTGTCAGATCGTTCTTGATATCTTCTTTCTTCTTATTCTCCATTGCAAGAGTATCGAATGTAGCAGGATGCTCGAAAGTTACGTGGCTCCACTTCGTTTGCATATAACCAGACCAATTCTGGCTTGGATTGTTCGAATAAAGCTTCCTTTCTCTGTTCTTGACCTCTCTTTTCTTCCCTTCCCTCATAACATGATCAAGATACCTATCTGTGATTACTTGTCTGTCACGCCTATGAAACTTAAGCATGTAGAATCTTGATTCGTCGGCTTTAGGAAAAAAGGAGAAAGACCGGCTTTCGCTTTGGTGCTTCTTAGATTGCCACCAAACCTTGACCCCTTCAAACTCATCGGTGATCTCTTCGTGATCATCCATGCTAAGGACAATAGATTTGCTTCCTTTGATTGTGTTGGCAGTTAGTTTCTTGGCTCGAGAAGAAGAGTCTTTGCTTAAATAGCTCTGGATCCCGTCATAGGCATCGCTTCGTTTGAACCGGTCACCGCTGTATTCATGGAACTTAATTTGAATGTAAGGATAGATATAACCGATGAGCTTTTGAGCGAATGGCTCCAAGTGTCCACGGAGACGGTAAGGGAAGAATCTTTCGAAGATTGTGTAAACAAACACTAAGCTTGCGAGAGCAGAGCCTGTGTTAGTCCATACCTCACCCATTCTCGCCATATTTTTGGGTGCTCTGTTTCGAGATATTGAAAAAGGGTTTTGTACTAGGTTACTTGGGTAGCAAGAGAAGTTTTCAAAGTTGGATTTGGGTGAGATTTTTATAAGAGAGGAAATGGTGAGCTTAATGAAGAAGAAAGTGAGTTTGATTCAATACAACTCTTGATATCTGTATATATAGATAAGAATTATAGATACGTAACACAACACGCTAATAAAATATCTTTGAGAAATTACCAAGAAATTGAGAAATGTTACTTTCCACGTATATTTTATGTGTCATGACTCATAACCAATTGAGAACTGCTAATAAATAATAAAAATAGAAACTTATTACCTAAGACAACAGAAAAAAGAAATAATAAATCTTAGAAACTAAGACTACATGACACATTGGTAAACTAATAAGACAAATTTGCAGACATCTTGTAGTTGGGGCGTAAGTTTCAACGAAGATATATTTCATAATTATTATTATCTAATAATGTATGATCAAGTCAATTTTAAATGTTAATTTTCTTTTGATTATTACACAAATTGACCCTATACAAGCGAATTTGGTATTGTATGTCTATTTGGTATAAACTGTACTAAAACTGGGCGTATATTTCTTTTGGGTGTAGTGGTTGTATTATTTTAAATGTTTATATTTAAAGCTTATATGTATTTCTAACTTGAAATCAATTATACCCGAATATATTGATTTTATTTTTATTTTTTTTGGTCACACTCGAATATATTGATTTATATCATAAATATTTCGCTTTAAGTCTCATTTTATTTCAAAGATTTATAACAGTCAAATTTATATAAATTTTCTCAAAAAGTTTGGGCAACTATATACATTCCCCAAGAGACAACAGAGTAGTGTTTGGTCCACTTGACCAAGAAAGATATTCTGGAAATGGACCACGCTGCATGTTTCGTGACTTCGTGTGTCCAACTAATTTATAGATTTACAGTTGTATTAACTTTTTAAAATGTGGTTATAATTTAAAGAAGCCAACAACTCGATGTTAAAATGTTAAGAGCATGGGCTTCCAATACGAAAAGTAGATTGGATCTTATTTATTTTACATTACTGAATTGATAAACATATTGGAACTATGAATTGATAGATGGACAATTATTTATTCAAATATAAAATCACAAATATTCGAATCATTTTTTTTTATTAATTTTTCCGAACCATTTTTCTTTGGAAACGTCTCCATTTTCTTCCTTCTTGTTCTTCTTTTCCTCTCTCTTCTTCCTCTTAATTCCTTCTTCTTCTTCCTTCTTCTCCTCATCTTCCTCAATCCTTCTCTTTGCTTCCTCTTTCTCCTCCTTCAACGCATTGATCAATTGCTTCAGACAAATCTCTTTGGCTTCATTTTCTGTTTTCATCAACAGATTCTCTCCCACATCAGCTGGAGTCATCTTGATTTTTTCTACCTCAAGCAACCTCTTGATCTCTTCAAACAACTCATAATTTTCTTCTTCGTCAGCATCCAAATAATTCTTTGCCAACAATTTAAACGCTTCGTAACCGCAATAAGACATCTCTATATGCTTATCCATTCTTCCTTTTCGAATCAAAGCCGGATCTAATTTATCTATGAAATTAGTAGTGAACACTATGATCCTCTCACCACCACAAGCTGACCATAACCCATCAATGAAATTCAATAAACCTGATAATGTCACTTTACTTCCTTTATTCTCACCTTGACCTCTCTTCATTTCCTTCTCAATCGGGCTAATCTCATCCTCGTCTTCCTCTTCCTCATTCTTCTGCTTTCTCTGACCAGTTAGATCAAGAGAACAATCAATATCTTCAATAACAATAATTGATTTCCCAGAAGTCTCAATCAATAATCTCCTAAGATCTGTGTTATCCTTAACCGCTGTCAATTCAAGATCATAAACATCATAATCCAAGAAATTCGCCATCGCAGCGATCATTGTTGATTTGCCAGTTCCTGGTGGACCATGCAAGAGATACCCTCTTTTCCATGCTTTCCCAATCTTCTTGTAGTATTCTTGGCTATTACGAAACTTGGTCAGATCGTTCTTGATCTCTTCTTTCTTTTTATTCTCCATTGCAAGAGTATCAAATGTGGCAGGATGCTCGAAAGTGACGTGGCTCCACTTCTTTTGCTTATAACCATTCCAATTCTGGCTAGGATTGTTCAAATAAAGCTTCCTTTCTCTGTTCTTGACCTCCGTCTTCTTCCCTTCATTCTTAACATGTTCAAGATACTCATTTGTGATTACTTGCCGGTCACGTATATGGAACTTGAGTATGTAGAATCTCGATTCGTCTGCTTTAGCTAGATAGGGATTAGAACGGTTTTCAATTTGGTGTTTCTTCGATTGCCACCAAACCTTTACTCCTTTAAACTCATCAGTGATTTCTTCGTGATCGTCCATGCTAAGGACAATAGATTTACTTCCTTTAATTGTGTTGGCCCTTAGTTTCTTGGCTCGAGAAGAAGAGTCATTGCTTAGATAGCTCTGGATCATAGCATAATCTTCGCTCCGCTCGAACCCCTCGCTGCTATATTCAAAGAACTTTATATGGATGTAAGGGTAGAAAAGATCGATGAACCTTTGAGCTAATGACTCGAAGTGCTGTCGGAGAGAGTAAGGGAAGAATCGATCGAAGATTGTGTAGATAAACATTAGGCTTGCGAGAGCAGAGCCTGTGTAAGTCCATACTTCACCCATTATCGGCATTTTTTTAGCTGTTTTGTTTGGGAAAAAGGTTTTCGTTTTTGGTTCTCTTGGGTAGCAAGAAAGGAGACAAAATTAGATCAGGGTGAGCTTTTTTATCAGAGAGAACTGAAAAAGAATATTGATTCACCACAAATCTTGATATATTTTTATATATAGGAGTTTATAGATATTTATGTATTCACACACTCATAACTTTTTCAACAACCCACAAATCTTAATAAAATACATTTGAGAAACTTTCAAGAGATTGTCAAATGTCAATTTCCACATTTATTATTTACATTCAGCCAAAAAAAAAAAAATCCACATTTATTAATTCTATAAATAAAAACTTATTAACTAAACAATAAGATATTAGAAACAAGATATATTCTCTACAAGTTAACTACTATGATGAAGTCAATTTTAGAGGCGAATTCGATGAAATTAAAGAAGAAAAAGTTAATTTGGGAATACAATAATGGCGTAGCAGCATAAGCTGAACCTTTCAATGTGGTATCTACTGTACTAACATTAGGGTACAGGGCAACTATGAATTTATTTATTTTTGGGGGACGGCAATAGATTTTTATATACTGAAATTTCTTGTTTTGAAAAAACAATATATTTTAATAATTCCTCAGCTTTTTAAAATTATTTGAATGTAGACATAATTAAGAACTTAAGTGAATAACATAAAGAATTTTTTCACATACTGTTATAAATACTAGGTTTTAGTGAATAATACCATAATATTGTATATAATTTTTTAGTAGATAAAAATTATTTATTCCATTGTGATAATGTTCCAATTTTAATTGATGCTATAGCTTTTTAGATAAGATATATTTTTATTTTTATTTTTTAATGAATGTTAAATTTATTCACACCAAAAAACATTGTTTACACATAGTGTTTCTTTATGTAGAAATTAACGAAACAAAAAATTATTGATTTTTTAACCAAGCCGAGTGAATACTAACGGCTTCCAAACCACACCATAAGACTCTCGTTGTAGGCTTGGTCTTTTGCATTCCGAATAGAGGTTAGTCGATTTCGCATATCTTTGTCAATATTCCTGATAAGAGTTATTGAGGGGCTCTCTCCAAACGTGATAAACCGTTAATTGGAAGAGGTATCGCATCAGGAAGAGCTTGAGCTTGTCCATTCGTGGTAAGCTGAAGTAGATAAGATATTTTCAAAATTGAAAAAGACAACCATTGTAATGTAATTTTATTATATAATCCTATTTCCAACGCCAAATAACAATTTATCAATGAATAATCAAGAACAAATAAAAGCTTTACAAAATAATTGTCAGTATGTCTCAAACGTCCCTAGATTGATATTTCTTTCTAGATGATTAGGAAAAACTTAATCATACTTAGTGATAGATCAAATACATATCATAAGTTCATGAGTACAACATAATCATACTTAATGATAGAACAAACACGTAAAATGTCGTTTGTATAATTATCTATTGGAGTTTATTCGCGTGGAACTATGACCCCAATTTGACGGACAAAACGTGATCAAGTATTCTTTGGCGGAGCAAGTGACTAAAGGAGGAGGTGTGTCGTAGGCATAACTGTAATAAGTGGGACAAGCTTCTTTAAACAACATAGAGTAAGTATTCCTTTTGCATTTTTCCGGCGTTCCGTACGCATTCCGACAACAAAACCTGTCGTTATCAAACGCTAAGCATGCACTCTTGCATGCCACGACTCGTCCATCGTTGTTCAAAACCTATATGCATAGTGAAAAATGTGAACCTTCACGTTTAATCCACGATCGCAAGAAAAATGTCTCCTTTACATAATATGCTCATTATTTTGATGTTCGAAGTACCTATCCATCTACTTTGAAAATGCTATAATTTCCCGATTTGAGCGTTTTAATCCGGGTTTGAAACAAAGGTAAGTACAAAATTACCTGTAATTCGTCGGGACATGTGGTTTTGAGATCTTTATGACAACCTAAGATGGTGCATTTGGATGATATGGGCTTGGAGTTCACTGCGACGGGGAGGTTATAACCGTCGACTAGGCTTACATCATAGAAATTAAGTTTCGATTTGTCAGCTTGTACCGCAATTTGTATAAGTGTTGCCGGAGGCTTTCCGCTCAACCCGCTACATTCCAAACGTCCATCACAATCACCTAAAATTCATTGTAATCCAACAACAATTACAATTCTAACCGTGTCTTTTATACAATATCTTATCCCATCGTCAAATCATATATTAGTATTAGGGTAATAAAATTAAATCATGTCACCACGAAAATAAATATTGTCTGATGAAGCAAAATTTTGAATTTGATGACTAAAATTAATACTCTTATCTCTAGAGTTGTTATCATTACTAAACCTAAAACCCAATAATGATAATGGATAAACTCAAAATAGTTTAACAAAACTGTTTTTCCAAGTGGCAATGCCAATTTATAGAATATATATACTTAACAAAAAGGTTCTAATGGTGATCAAGTAGCAAGAAAATATAATGCAAGTTAGAAATGCACTATAATGTCTTTGTACCATACGCGGTAAGCACTCGAAATCAAAGTTTGGTTTTGGAATATGTCTCTAAAATGTTCTCATATATTATATTTGAAATTATAATTACCTGTTTCACAAGCTTGATTCCAATTTGAAGTGAAATCACAGCCTGTTCTAGCCCAAATACGACCATTCCAACCCCAAGGAACATCAATGCGTCTGGTATCCCCGCAAGGCAGGTAAAACCCACCGGAGGCTAGCACCGGGTGGCCGGAGTTGGGGGCAACAGCCGGCCAAATAGGAAATGAGCATTTATTTTGCACATAAAATATTACTCCATGACATGTTACCTTACCTATATATTTATAGCATTGATCATAGTCATAATAAGACCAAATATACCAACAATTTGTTAATGAAGGGAAATTTTTTACCACATACTAAACAACTCCATATATTGAAAAGTTGTAATATGAAGCTAGAGTTGAACCTCATTGGAACTTTGGTTGGAACTTGATCGTTTCACATCAGTAATTTGGAGAATTTATAAGGTACACGAGATATTATATTTCCAAAAACAATTATGTTGTTGTCGATCTTTAATTATGCTTTAAGTTTGGATTATAGGTAGAGTTAAGGTTTGATCTTATAAGACAAGGGAGTTGATGTCGCTTCCGATAGTATTAAAGAACTTTTGGCTAGTAGATGTTCCTTATAAGAAACTCAATGAAAAACGATGACAATGCAAGAGCCAAGAGTAATTGGATTAATATAAAAGGAAGTAATTAATATTATTAAATCTACAACCATACATACCAGACCCCTACGAGAAATAGGTTTATAGTTGTATAAAATTTTGACAATGCAAGAGTAATCTAGAGGAGTATATAATAGCAAACCCAAACAAATGAATATTTTTGGATTGTGTCTTTTCGGAAACTATCTTGTATTATAGGTTTATTCTAGGATCGAGTTTTTCCAAAAAACTCGCATTATAATTGTTTTCATTTTTTCAACAAAAACTGCTTTATAATTATTTGCAAGAGTTACATCTTTTCGATAAAACCCTTTTGTCAAAAGTTACGTTTTTTCAATACAATTGTTTTGTCAAGACTTGTGTCATTCATTATAATTATTTTGATAAGAGTTGCGTTTTTTTAAAATAACCGTTTTATAGCTATTTTCAAAGGTTATGTCTTTTAATCACAAAACAAATGTTCTTAGAAAAAGGCTACATGCCCACAACCACAATATCATTGATAACTTAGAAGCTAGTGTTAGCTTTTTATTTTATTTCATGTAATATTTATATATCCGGTAAGCCAATTAAAACAAAACATAAATAATTTGGTTAGAACATACAGTATATCTTAGTGGTTTATATTAATGTCATTGTTGTGTCTCGACTAAAACAACAAAAGAGAAAGGAGAAAAAACTGATTTTGGTTCGGCAAAAAAAAGAAACTGAACTTCCGTTTGGTTCGGCAAAAAAAAGTGTTCTTTTTTTTTAAGCCATTTTTAAAGAATTACATGAAATGCGCCAAAACTAAAGCAAGCCAATCCGGAAAGAAATAAATGAATTCCAAAAATCTTGGGCTATTTGAATTTGAACTTGTAAAGTGCGTTCTATTGACATAAAAAATGACTAAAGCTAGAAAAATTACGACCTTGTAATAAATAAGCTTTAAAGAAGAGGTATATTAACCTTCAATGATACATTCAAATTTTAACCGCTAATTTAAGGGTCATTGCTATTGCATAAATGATAGAAATAGCTATTTTAATTTAATCTCTAAATTGGAATCGGTATAATTCACTCTTTATGACATAGTGACATACTGTACTTGACAGAGTTGACTTTAATAATGACAAATTTGATAAAATGACCATGCTTCCCACCACATAAAACAAGCTGGCAATCATATGTGGATTTGTTCCAAAATTTAATTTTGTTCATCGCATGTATGCGAAACAAAATTATGAAAGCAGATTTATAGACAATTTTGTTTCGTAATAGTAGTTTATTTATGCATACAATTTATTTGTATAATCAATGTTAAAGTGTGTTGGTGACAACATAAAAATCGAAATATGGACCGTACTTGTCATAGGCATTTGCCTTGAGCCACATTTTACCATTTATAATCAGTGGCAGACCCACCTGAGAGAAAGGAAAATCATATGGTCTAGGTTAAATTATGAAATCAATTTTAATGCAATGAGATACATATAAATCAAGTAACATAATTTGTATATTTATAAACATTGACATCTCTAAATCGGACAACAATTCTCTGATGACCACTCTTGCATTTTTTTGTTTTATATTTATGTCTTCATCTTTTTATTTTTTTGAAAATTATGAAATTTTTTGAAATAGTATACCTTTTTCCCTTTTTTTTTACTAATTATAAAAAATATAAATGGTTAACAATTTTATTTTATTTTATTAATTATTATATTATTATATGATAAATCATTATATTTTGAAATTATTATATTATTATACGATAAATTATATAATACATATATTGAATAATTTTTTGATTCTGGTAAAAAAATTCTGGGTCCGCCAATGTTTATAATGTTATTAAAGTCTTATAAATTTTGTTGGGTGACAATGCTAGATTGGTTTATTTTTCTATATGCATATCGATTTTAGTTTATTTATACTCGTTCATGATATATTTGTAAATTAATCTATTTTTACATATTTTATAGTTATAAATTGGTACTTTAGTCTTTTACTTTATTTTTATTAAATAATTTGTTATTAGGAAGTGTCTTAAATATTCGTTCGCCTATCTATATATTATTCCATTTTTCAGAAAATGACAAACACAACATAACTAAAATATTTATTGCCTGAATTTTGATTTGATCAAGATAATGGTTTCTTTTGAGAAACCAAAATGCATCTATGACTCACTAAACCGACGGAATTTATCCATAATCCCTTTTTTTTTTGGGTAACTGTTGATCGTTAACTTTACCAAATATATGTGCATAAGCCTACAAATAAAATATTTAAAGAATTTTTTTTTTAAAACCGAACTAGTGACTGAACCAGAAAAGTTTTTGGGTCATTGATTAGTGTGGCCCGACCAAATTCAACCAAATTTAACAATTTTCTAAACATAAAGATATAATTAGTTTTGTTTTTTTTCTATCTATTGACCATGTAGTACATACATAGCTTTCAAATATCAAACAAACGTTTTATTGCAAAACAATTATAATAATTGAAATATTTGTAGTGTTGAAAAAAATATTTTAGTAGTTTAGATTTAAAAGAAAACTAATATATATATATATATATATATGAACATTTTATTTTAATTGTTCCCTAAAAATAGAAGTATAATCGTTATTAATTTTAAAAATCATATATATGTATATATATATATATATTCTATTTATTTAAAAAACATAATTACTAAAAAAATTAACTAACAAAATAGAAAATTTAACTTTTAAGAATTAAATCTGGTTCGATTGGATCGTCGGTTTTCGGACTTTTGCTGATTCAATCCGGTTTTATAATCAATTTAACTAGAGACAATTGCAAAAATGTCACTTTTGGTGTGTATATTTGCAATAATGACACTTAGGGGTGTCTATTTGCAAAAATGCCACTAATTATGGATTTCTAAAGCTTAAATCTTAAAATTATAAACCCTAAAAAATGTTTTGACTTCTAAAACCCCTTAAACTCTCAAAACTAAACTTTAATACAACATAGATAACCCAAACATAAATGATATAATGAAAAAATAATTTTTTAAAAGTGATATTTTTATAAAATTTTTGACAATGTGGTATTTTTGAAAAATGGCATTTGAAAAGTGGCATTCTTTAAAAAATTTCATTTAACTACGTTTGGATTTTAATGTTGATATAACCTAGCTATGTCCTCGTTCACGGTTGAACCCGATTCAATTTTTGGTCCGGTTTCGATTTTATAAACATTGATAATTTCCCAAATGAGATAAGCATCAGGTATATATTTGTGTTTATTCGCCTATCTTGCATAGTTTTTCTTATAAGAAAATTAGAGAAGTCATAAACAGACGTTGAAACTCTACAAATAGAGGTCCAAAATGGTATTGGTAATTGTGTTTAAAATTGGGTTAATGTTATGGGAAATCTAAAACTACTTCTGTTCTCTCTCCTCGTGAACTTCACCCTCTCCCTCTCTTCATTTCTTTTTAATTCCTTACGGTCCTCACCAATTAGACTGCATCACTTTGTATCTCATGTGTTCAGTGCTTCTCTTTTTTGTAACTTGACTAAAAAGAGAGTTATATGAATCTAGAGAAATTGACATGAATAACACACACAAAAAACTACTTTTCAAAATAGTTGTTATTATGGAGCTTTTCACACAAATTAAGAAAACATATTAAAAATCTGTTTTGCCCTTAATTAATATAATATTTATTTAATATGAATAATTAATAAGCTAAAAATTAGGGATAAAAATGGAAAAATCAGTCATAAATGTATATTGAAATTGCAGAATGACAAGTAATATGAAATAAAAAATTAAGACTAAAATGACAACTATTTTGAAACGGAGGAAATATTTGATAGAAATAATTAATAAGTTTAAAAATAGGGATAAAAATGGAAAAATTAGTAATAAATGTGTATTGAAATTGCATAATTACAACTAATTTAAAACAAAAAAAATAAGGATAGAATGACAAGTATTGTGAAAGTGAAGGAGTATATATTTTAAAATCTAACAAAATATCCTAAATCTAAGAACTACTTGCTTAGACCATTAGACCATTTTAGTTACTTGCTTAATTTTTTTTTATATTATTATTAAACAAATTAACCCATGAATCTAACTTATAAGAGTACCAAAAATTTAGAGCTTAAGAGAAAAAATTGAATTATGTTTAGGTACACACTATATTTTCTAAAAAAACGTTGAATCATTATGAAAATGTTTAACCCTTTTTCGGTTTAGCATAACATATTGGAGATTCTATCAAATATTTTAAAGTTTTTATCAGTATTCAGAATCCAAATATTAACTTAGCTTCAAACCATATACTACAATCAGAAATATGACCATATCCGTTTCGAATCCAATCCTTCACGTTAGTAACAAACACATACAAATGTAGTAGTATATTTTATTTATATAATTATCTTCACCGTGACACACGATACGAGTATTATCCACTAATGGCTTCATTGGGTTTAACAGCATAATTAATTTGATAATCACATTAAACAAAATCTCCGTTTTACCCTTTAACACAGATTATCAAACCACTGTTTCAAAATTTGAAAATCCCATTCATAAATAAATAAATTTAAACATATTTCTTCAACAATCTCAATGTTAAAAAAAAAAAAAAAATCCTCTCTTTCTTTCTCTCTCTCTCTTTGACCACCTCGAGTCACATCACAGAACCTTGACCATCACAACACAAAACCCATTTAGATTCTTAAAGGGAAACATCTTTCTTCTTCTTCTTCTTCGTCTTCTTCTTCTTCACTTCCCTCTTCTCTCACTTCTTCTCTAGTCATGAGTAGACAAATTCCAAATCTCGAACCTTCACATAATTATTCCTCAAATAATGCTAATTCGAGTCCAGTTTCTGGATCCGAGAGCTTCAAAACAAGCAGTAATGGCTCTCAAGACATTATGCTTAACAACAGTGTGAGCTTAAGTTTCTGTAGCAGTAACAGTGTAAGCAGTGAAGCAAATCTTGAAAAGTCTCAATCTTTCGATGCAAACGAGGCTAATTTCAAAAGGGTTTTTTCTCCATCGAAGCCACATAAAGGAAACGATCTTCGATGGGATGCGATTCAGAGTGTAAAATGTAGTAAAAACGAGGATCTTGGTTTAGGTCATTTTAGGCTTTTGAAGAAATTGGGATGTGGAGATATTGGTAGTGTGTATTTAGCTGAGCTTAGAGAGATGGGATGTTTTTTCGCCATGAAAGTGATGGATAAAGGAATGTTGATTGGGAGGAAGAAATTGGTTAGGGCTCAAACTGAGAGAGAGATTCTTGGTTTGCTAGATCATCCTTTCTTGCCTACGCTTTACTCTCATTTCGAGACTGAGAAGTTTTCTTGTCTTCTTATGGAGTTTTGTAGCGGTGGAGATCTTCATATTCTCCGGCAAAAACAGCCCGGAAAACATTTCTCCGAGCAAGCCGCCAGGTTAGTCTTCTTCTTCTGTTCAGTTCCATGTTTTGGCTTTTGTCTGAAAGCTAAACCAAACTGAATCTCTGTCTTAGTGGATCCTCTGTTTTGTCTTTTAATGGAAGTGTTTTGGGTTTTGTCTGAGAGTGAAATCAATTTGCTTTATCAATCTAACATTAATCTTGATCCTCTGTTTTGTCTTTTTTCATGGCAATTTTTGTGTGAGAATGAGATAAATTGCTTAGATTGTTGTTTTGTTTGTTTCTCTTCTTTAAATTTGCAGGTTTTATGCTTCTGAAGTACTTCTTGCGCTAGAGTATCTTCATATGATGGGTGTAGTGTACAGAGATTTGAAGCCAGAGAATGTAATGGTGAGAGAAGATGGTCACATTATGCTTTCGGATTTCGATCTTTCGTTGCAGAGTTTCGTGAGTCCTACACTGATTCAATCCACTTCACAACCTTCTTGTCGTATTGCTTCGTATTGTATTCAACCGTCTTGCATAGTAGATCCATCTTGCAAATTACCTGTAGCTTGTATCCAGCCGTCCTGCTTCAAGCCTCGTTTCCTCAACTATAAACCAAGAAAGACAAAAACCGAAAAAGCTGGTTCGGATTCTCTCCCTATGCTAATAGCTGAGCCAACGGATGCTCGGTCTATGTCATTCGTGGGCACGCACGAGTATTTAGCTCCTGAGATCATAAGAGGAGATGGTCATGGAAGTTCTGTGGATTGGTGGACTTTCGGTATATTTCTGTACGAGTTGTTGACCGGGAAAACGCCATTTAAAGGAAACGGAAACCGCGAAACGCTATTCAATGTCGTTGGACAACCGCTAAAGTTTCCAGAAGGGTCTATAAGTTTTGCAGCTAAAGATTTGATTCGAGGTTTGCTCACTAAAGATCCTAAGAAGAGATTAGGTTTCAAGAAAGGTGCTACAGAAATTAAGCAACATCCTTTCTTTGATAATGTCAATTGGGCTCTAATCAGAAGCACAAATCCACCAGAAATACCGAAACCGATCGATCTTGCGATACTAAACGAAACCCTCAAGTCATCAGTTCAACAACAACAACAACAAGACAAGCATTCAAAACAATCAGATTCTTCATCAGATCCTTATTTAGAGTTTGAGTTCTTCTAAAGAAACTGTTTGGTTAATGTATTCTTCCAACAATTTCTCCTTTTTTTCGCTTGTAGCGTTATTTTGGTTTTTTAGCCTCTGTATTAAGCAACAATTTTGCATTTGCGGTTTAGGTTATGGTTTGATTAATTGAAATGGATCATATCCATTGATGTTCATAAATGTTGAAAGCTAAGGATGTTGAAAATTAACAGAAAATATATGTATATAAAACATTGGAGAATATTACACACCAAAAAATCCAAACCTAAACCAAACTGAAATCTGTATAGAATACTCCTATTTCAAGCATTGGAGAAAACACAAAGATGTGGGAAATAGTTTTGGAAAAAACAATAACCTTTTTAGTCTTTTGTTGCAGAAAAAAAAAAAAAAAAGAGATTTCATTTTCGTGGTGTAATCGAGAAAGTGAAATTATAAGATGCAAACTTTTATCTTACAGATGATATATAAATATTCGTCCCCACATCAATATTTGGCTTTTAAGCTTTCTTACAAAGATAAAACAAAAACCTTTTTGCATGAGGGATTCTCTTTGCTACAAAAAATCAACTTTTTGGAACAGTTATTCTCTGAATATGCTAAAAAGCTTTTTCCCAGAGAATGAATAAAATCTCTGAAAAGAAAACTGAAATGAGACAACACAAAGAAAGAAAATGACTTGTATCATCTTTTAAGCCATGGTTGCTATGGTGAAAGAAAAAGGCATTTGCTTTAGATAGGCACAATTCATATACAAAAGAAGATGCGCATATTAGGGTAGTTTTACATAATACGATTTCGAGTAAGAAAGCATGGATATTCAAAGGACTAAACTGGATTATCCGATTGAGAGACATCAAAAAAACAAAAAAAAACTAGGTTTATTCGCACAAGATGATGAATGCCTTTAACACTTGCAAAAGCTTTAAGAAAATATCGACAATGAAAATATCAATATAAATTCGATCACAGATTTGTAGAATGTCACTTACGGATACAATCTCTAGCCAAAAGCATGCGTGTATCTAAAGGAAGAAATAAGGAATATCAGAAACAAAAGATTAAACCTTTTTTTCCACGAAATCAACTTTTCATACAATACGAGAAATTACATAGCCATGATACATGTAATGAGTTTGACCAAGACTACGAGAGGGTCATGCATGTTTAAGTCTCGAAACATATTTTAAATGGCAAAAAATCACTAAATAATCCATGGAACATGCAATTATTCAATTCAAAATAACACCGCAGATTTGTACAATATGTATGTATTTCACTATATACGATTCTAGTAAAAACCAAATAGCATAACGATGTCAAGCATTGCCAATAATCCATAGAAAATGTCAATATTAGTAAAGACCATGAATGTTCAAAGGAAGAATTGAATAACATAAAAAATAAAATAAGTTTATTCACACAAAATTAAGTATAGTATTGAAAAATATCATTACTCGATTCAAAATCCGGATTGTAGAGTCGTAGAATATTTCGCTCACTGCATACGATTTCTAGTAAAAAGCATGATCAATGTAGAGACATGAGAAACATAGAAATAAGTTTATTAGCAGAAGATTGAAGCTTTGAACACTGGCAAAACCCCTAAATAATCCACAGAAAATGTTATTATTCAATACAAAATTCAATCACATATTTGTAATGTCATTTCCGATTTAATTTTAAGAAAAAATATGAATGTTGAAAGGAATAAATTGGATTAGAGATCCTCATTAACAAAATAACTTTATTTGCAGAAAGTTAAAATTCTTAATTAACACAAGCAAAATCGCTAAAAAATCCGTACCAAATTCAATCGTATTACGAAAAATATGTCATTAACTTCATATACGATAAGCTCCAATACGAATTGGATCGAAGATTTGTAAAATATGGCACATTCACTCTAAAAATCATTATGAAGAGTAAAAATGATCGAGAAACATCAGAAACAAAAATCATTTATTCGCACCAAATTCAAGTCTTTAGACTTTAACCCATGGAAACCAATCAAATCCAGAAACCCTAATTAAGCAAAAGACAAACGAGATCGAAAACATTATACCATCATCAAAAGTTTAAGATCAATCAAAGAGACTCATCATTCCACCATCATCTTCTGATTCCTCTTTCTCCTCTTCCTTCTTCTTAGTCTCAGCCGCCGCAGGCTCAGCCGCAGGAGCAGGGGAGGCAACCGCAACCGCAGGACCACCGGAAGATAAAGCCCCCATCTTCTCTCTACCCACCGCGATAAGCTCAGTCACATCATGATCTTTGATTAGAGAGAAAAACAGATCTATCTTCTCTTGATCGATCTCTGCACCAACAGATTCCAAGATCTTTTTCACATCGGCGACTGATGGATTCTCATTTCCACCGAGTTTCGAAAGGAGAAAAGCCGCAACAACCTTCATTGTTCTCTCTCTCTTTTTTTTCAGTGAGAAAAAATGAAAGAAGAAAATCGACTGCGATTAGGGTTTTCGTGAAATTTAGCTATTTAAGGGGAGATTAGGGGTTTCGCACGTATCCAAATGAGTTGTCACGTGGGCTACACGAAACCTTTCTAAATTTGTTAATGGGCCCATGATATAGTAAAAAGACGGCCCATGTAAGTGATCAATGTAAATTGGTACTTATTGACCGACCCCACTAATATTTTAAAACTTTTGATATAATTTAATCTATTTAAATATTCATATATTAATTTTTTGAATAGAAAAACAATAGAAAAAATGCCGTAAAATGCATTTCGGTGAACAAAAAGTTTTTCTTGAATAAAATTTTAATTCATAATATTCAGTCACTTGACTATTTATGATTGTTACGTACCAAAACATTTAATAAATTAAGAACAAACCAATCGTGAAAAACCTGAAAATATGATACCATATATGTTGGGGCTTGATTCCTCACCGAATCTGGCCCGCTAAAAGCCTGAGTCAAAGCTTTTTATTTATTTCATTTTGACCAGATTAAATGGCATGTGGCTCAAATTCAGGAAAAATACAGAATTCGGTCAAAAGGCCCAAATCAACTATGCGAGCGCTGGGTCAATAGACGCAGAGCTGACGAGCTAGGAACGAGTCAACAGGGTGGTTAGCACAGTCGCAGGAGCGAGATTTGCGGAGAATATGCCAAGAACTTGTCCGAGATACGCGGAACCGCCCTGGATACGTGGAGCTGGATCGAAAGCTGAATTGAGCTATAAAGACACGAAGTCCGAGAAGATTTCGCCAACTTTTCATTTTTGCGAGAGCTAAACACTACATTCTCAGCTTGTAACACATCTCACTCGAGATCTTATTGTACATTCGATTCATATCAACATAAATCCAGCTCCGCTCTACTCTTCTTTTAACCGTGGAGTTTATAGATATTTCTTAGGACTAAAGTTTCTTCTCCGAATTCACATACAAATACTCAGTGCGGAATTCAGCTTCCACAATAAACATAAAAGAAAAAGAGTTATATAAAAAAAGTATTGATAGATACTTGACTTGGTGACGATCAAAATATTGTGTTTAACATAGGTACAAATTAAAGATACATGAACCAATCCATAAGGGTAATTTGCTATTACATCTGATAGAGTGAAGCGGAGTAGAAATTGACTAAGGGGATCCAAAATTTATAAGAGTTTTATAAATGAAACGACACAATTCATGAATGAAACATTTTAGAATATTCATACCACATAGCTTTTGACATGAGAGGATGGTTGATGTTGAGTCAGTCATAGTTTCACTTATGTATTTTGATGGAACTCACTTGTCCTGAAATAGGGTTTCATTTCTTTAGCAGTAAAAGCCAAATATTTGTTGCAAAATTTTATATTTTTCAAAAATATCACAAACACAAAAATTAGTTTTTAAGGGTTCATAATTTAGAATTTTGAGTTTGGATTAACTCATTTAGGTTTAAAGTTTAATTTATAAGAATATTTCACATGAGAATCCCTATGATTATAAATTTCTTTGTTAATAATCAATATTCGAAGCATTTACCTTTGTCAATATATTGAACATTAGCTCATAATGTTAAGATGCATCCTTCTGAACCATAATAATATTTCAAACTTTAAACCTTTTTTTATCACTCATGTTTTGCTTGAGCCAATCTATTTTTGGATTTTGAGACGTTCTCACTCTCCATATTCAATTGCCTCAATACATAGAATCACAATTAAAAATACGTAGTTATGCCTAAGAAAAAGATTAAGAGTGTCTGATTCTCATTCATTTAGCATATAATAGGAGTACAAGATTAAGAGTGTGGAAACAATTTAGCATTCACTCATTTTGCTCATATTCATCATCTGCTTTCTTCTACTCTTTGTGCCTAAAAAATAAGAACTTTGAAAATAAGAACCAATTTTTTTTTAAAGTAGAAGAACATTAAAAGACAGAAAAGTAATAGGAAACAATAAGATAATCTTGTAATTGTACTAATCAACGTGATATTGGTCTTCTTAGGGCTTCTCGGCGAGATTAAAACATAAAGGTCTGGTACCTCAATGTAAAGCATATTATTGTGTTTGCTCAAATGAGACGTCTCACTACTACCAAACCTAGGATATGTTCTTTTCTCGCCTATTAAACACAAAATCTATCGAGTTTAGTCGACAAAAATCATAAGCTTAACATTTTGTTGTGATCTTACATTTATGTATATAAAGATAAAGAAAATTGAGTAAAACATATCTAAAAAAAGATTTTACTTTTCAAAAAAGAATTGATAAACACACATGCAAGAAAACCATAACATCATTAAGGGTGTTTCAATAAGTTTAGGTCACAACTTTCAACGTAGAAATTTTATTTCAGAAATTGAATTCGTAAATAATAGTATAAAATGATACAATTTAAACATGAAAAAACATGGTTCACAAAATCATATTATCGGACCAAAAATCGAAACATCAAAACGCAAACCCAGAAAATTGTAAATCCAACCATTGAATATTGTTTAAAACTCATTAAGCTATACATTGTAATTTCAAGTGTCAAATTTCATATGAGTTATGTGTGGGTAGTTGATGATAAAACAATACGAAAGATTTTTTTTATATAGTCAATAATCATAATATACAATCTCATTCGGACATGAAGGATAAGATTTCAAATTATATAGAGACATGTAAATATAACTACATCATGTCATGTATTTCTCTTAACAACCCTTAAATTTATTGATTTTATTTACCGATTTTGAAGGTTATCTACATTTCATACGAAGATATTTTAAGAAAGCTATCGCGATAACCTTCAAAAATTGAGGTCTCCTTAATCTTGCTTTCTCATGATTATTCTTAGTTGGTTGTACTCATTACCTTATCTAACACGACATATTTCATTGTCCTTTGTTCGATCGCTGAATGAAAACTCATGTATGGGAAAGTATATTTGCTCTTTCTAGTACTATAGTCTTTAACTGAACCGAAAGAAAATCAAGATTTAAGAAAAAATAACAATTCAAGCAACACATGTAAATCAAAGTACACATGAATAAAAAGAGGATTATATATAGAAAAGTAGTGACCTAAATTATTTAAAAATAGCCAAATTAATATTTTAATAGATTACGAATGAAGTGTTTTTCGTAGATTTGATTAGAAGTCATGTGTATGTTTCTCATAAGAGAATATAACAATCCAAGGAACAAAAGAAATAACATTTTTTTAAAAGAGAAAGAATTGATCTCAAAAAGGCTATAGGAGTTTTCTTCTTTATTATTATTTGCTCTTAGCAGCAAATTCATTCACCATCTTCGTTTGTTTCTTAATGCTCATGTCTTTGAAACTCTTATTGTTAGTCTTCTTGTTATTTGCATCTATTTTCTCTCTCCATTGTTGGTTTTTACCTTGTAGTTAATTAAGAACCAAAACCGTAATCTGAAAACGTGTTCATGTGCTTATAGTAATGATAAGAAATCATACCTTAATTTATGTCATTCTAATCATTGTTATTCTCATTAATGTCCTTGAACGTTAATTGATATTTTATTCATGATTCATGAAGCAACCAAGAACCAAAAATAAATTCATTAATTAGTTGTTTTGAATTGAAGGTGTATATTCATTATAAACATGTGTTTGTTGCAGAAGAAATATATAGACACAATAAAAAAAATTAGGTCTAAGGAAGCCATCATTAAATATATAGAAAATCTTGGAATATATCCATATAAACAATCAAAAATTTGAAAGAAAGATATACAATGGTTAAATATATCTATATAGGGAAGCAAAATTTGTGTATGCATCGCCCTACTTAATATGACAATCTTAATTTGTATTTCATCTCCCTACAAATTTGTATTTGTATATGCAATATGGACGAAATACATTATTCATTAAATCAATCTCAGAATCCGTATCGGTTTAGTAAAAGATATTCACTAAATCAATATCAAAATTACATAAATCAATCTTAAAAGATCGTGCTTAAAGATTAAAAACGTTTTTTTACTTCTTTGAAAAAGATAATGTGAAATTCAAGAACTTTTTATGTCTGAGTAGTTCAATGGCTTGATTAGCAGAGTGATCTTCAAGAACACGCAATAATCATGAAGGTTTGAATTAGAAGAAACAGTATCCACCAAAAAGATTTTTAAAAAGAGAGAGTATTCAAAATCTACAATAATCGATAGCGACGATGTGCATATATACACATACCAAAGACCTAGGGTTTCAATATCTAGGGTCTAACAAATATATGAGTCACGATATATGATTCATATAGTAAGGTCCACACAAAATCATTATTGGTGTTAAGTGTTAATAAATATATAGGTATAATTTTGATGGCAAGAAGTATAATTAATTCAATTTATTAAGAGTATATTTGTAATTTAAATCAATTCCGAAAATCACTCTGGAGACGACGCATAAGCAAAATGATTTCTCTTTTATAAATATAGATTACGGATCAGTTTGTTGTAGTCAACTAGCCAAGTATAGAAAGAACTAGATTTTATTTCGGAAAATGTTAAAAGCAAGATGCTTTATTATGTAGAAGATGCGTTTGTTAGGAACTTAGGAGTGGCCAAATTAGGGTCTTGGGTTGAGTGTTTTAGACAAAAACCTGTCTTCTACAAATTGGTGTATATGAGGAACCTTGATGCATTTTCCGATCTTTCATAATGGACGCAAGATGATATCTCAGTTAGGAGTTTAACATTACAATTTGAACCAAGAGTGGAAGCAAGAGGAGATCTAAGTGACTAAACAGCCTTGAAGATGACAAAGCATGTGTAATCATCAAACCTTGTGGCTTCAAATGTCGAAGAGAACCATCAAGAGATTATTAGAAGAAAACAATCCTAAACATGCTTTGCTCTATTGCTCATTGGCATTTAATTAAGCAAGACAGAGTTAGTTAATAAGGAAGAAAATTGTTGTATAGCTTCTCCATTTCCAATTGGTTCTTTTGACATATTTTTTTCACTAATTGATTTTCTTATATTTAGAAGAAACCTCCAAACAATCTAAGAGAGTGCTAAACAAAGCAATAGCCTTGTTAATAAAATTATATACAGACACATAAAGGTTACATTGTCATATGCCTCTAATGTTGGCTTAAGATATATTTAGTTAAGGGAGCTTGTGAGATCCCCAATGGCTTGGCTGCCAAATTTTTTTTTCACAAATCAAAACAAAGGAAAAGTTTCTTAATGGGTCCTATATGTCACATAAAGCTCTTACTCTCATTCTCTCTCCATTGTCTACATGTACAAATTAACACAATACTTTTGCTTTGTGTGCTTCATCTTTAATAGAACCAATCACAAATTTGTTCTCCAAGGTATATAAAACATGACCAAAGGGCTTGTTCTTTACCAAAGAACTCTCTCTATCCCTCTCTCTTTCTCTCTCTATTTATTTGACAGACACTTCATGGATCTTCTGCTCTGTTTGCGTCTTTGGTTTGGTTGGTGTGTTCAACACTAACTTGTAGGACACACAATCATAGAAAGAAAAAAACTATGGGAATAATGAGAGCTCTTGTGTCGTTGGGGGTTATTGTGTTTCTTCTTTTAGCTATTTTACCATACTCTGCATCAAGGATTTTATCAACTGAAAAAGTCAAGACTTTGCGGTTTCATGGTAAAAACACACATCAAATTGACAAAGATGTCAGTCCATTTTACGTGAGCAAGAGAAAAGTTCCTAATGGACCTGATCCTATTCATAACAGGTACATATCTTTTTTTCAGGTTTCAATCTTTTACACTCATTTCTCAATTAGTAAAAATCATCTATTTTGCTCTTCATAGTCTATCCCTTAGAGAAATTTGTTTTGAAAGTGGCTTATGTAGTGTGTTTACTCATGCATAATTATGGTTTCTTTAATCTAGTCTTCATTGTATGTATAGAATTGGTCTTTTAAAATGCTTTGAAACAGGAATATTATGTGTTATTTTTGGTTTTAAGTGAAAGCTTCTTTAGAATTTTAACCTTTCTCTAAAGCCTAAACCTGTCTTTAAAGAATTTGACCACTTTAGTTAAAGTTTTGCATTGGAAGAAAAAGAAGTTTGCTTTACTGAGAAGCTTTTTGTTTTCAAAATTGTTGTTTACTTCAGGAGAGAAAAGCCGTCAAGACGATCACCACGATTTCAATGAAACTGCAAAAGTCTATTAACATTTGAGTATCAACCGCTTGAATCCGTTGCGATTTCGCATCTTGAAACTACTTTTTTCATAGGGAAAGCTATAAAATACTATGAAGTGATTCCATTGAGACAATCTGGAGACTGCATAGCTGATAAACCAGAGATTCTTGAGCTTAAATGTTTGAAAGTGAAGTCTTTCTCTCTGTTTTTGATTTAGGATCTTGTTCCTGCACAGATAATATGAAGGTGAAGCAGAGATACTAAGGCATTGTAGGGTTTGTATTTAATTAGGATTTTCTTCTTTCCAAGAAACTCTTTAATTTTTTGTTACTATAATTATCTATTCTTTGCATGTTCTTTAAATTTGTATTTAATTATACTTTTTTAAAGCAACCATTAACTAAAGGTTGCTCCTGTTTTTTTAAAAAGAAGACATTTTCCCTTACATAGTTGGTGATTTTTCCCCCTTACATTGTTGGTGTTGTTGATAGCTTACACATTTAGCATGTGTCAGGGAACTGTTCTATATTTTTTTATGTTGATTTTCATCTGTTGTGTTTATATATAATTTTTTTTTTTTGCCGGCAAACTATTTTAAAAAAATTTCTAAGCTTTGGAAATATTTATTTTGTGTCATAATAGAAACTAACAAAAATAAAACACAATTAAGTAATGGTGGTATGATGGTAAAAAATAAGAAAACATGATGATGCCAATATGCTCTCTTTAAATTCATTCTTTCATTTCATTCGACTAGTTAAAATAGTGTAATGTTCTAGACTATTAGAAAATCCGATAAACAAACTACTTACCAACTACATTCACGTTAAAAAACTAATCGGATCAGATACCACTTGGTTTTAACAAAAACAACAAAATGAAATGCAGAAGAAATAAAGAAAGGCTCACATTCTATAACTCTACTGTGTATTGATAATTTTTTAGTGAATCGAGAAGCTATAGGTCCTAAAGTAAGATTATGTAAGAACCCTCTTTTTAATGTTCTGTCTTAGACAGGAAACAGATTCTCATTTTTGGTGAAGACTGTTTTGTCCTCTTCCAAAACTATACTACACAAAGGAAAACTCTTAGCTCTTCCATAAACCCATGTTCTTAATTATAATTATAATTAAGAAGATTACCAAGAGTTTTTATTTCTTGGCAAATTAATCTATGAAAGTTTCCAAGATATTTATGTATGCAATTCAGAAAATTAGTCTTAATTTTTTAACTATTAGGCGTTGCACTACGCTGCCTAATAGTTAATTCTTAACTGCATGCTTATTCTTGGAAACTTTTATAGATTAATTTGCCAAGAATATATATAGCCATGGAATATAAAAATAGAGAGACTAAAGACTAACTAATAGACACTATGATGTAAGACTAACAAAAATGAAAATTATAGTTAAAGAAGATTACCAAAAGTTTTTATTTCTTGGCAAATTAATCTATGAAAGTTTCCAAGAATAAACATATCAGTAAACAATAACGCATTTGCATTCCTCAGATAAGAAGCAATGACGCTCCGACGAAGATTATTAACAGCGTCGAAGCGGTTGGACCGAATGCCACCCACCAAGTACTAGACCCATCAGCTGAGCCCCATGAAAATGAGGATCCAATGGTTGAAGATGGAGGAATCAAGGTATTCAAACTAAATTAGGCCACCGCTTTCTCTAATCAAATTAATCTACTTACAAGGTATGTTGCTTTAATCATAATATGTAGGGAAATCACAGAAAAAACAAACAAAGTGCAAAAGAAAGCCAAGAAGACTGTTGCGGGTGCAATCAAGGAAGAAAGCCTCCCCACATCTGAGACAAGCCCATCAGCTGTGAAAAAACCCCGCAAGGCGTAACATGAATGCTCTGCTTAGCTCGCAGACTACTACTTCGCTCTACATTTCTTATTGTCATCTTATTTCTATGCTCTTCATTTCTTTCTGTTTTTTGCTATTTAAGAACACATTTCCCGTTTTAAATAATAATATTTGAAATCAGCACTATCGATTTCACAAGAAATTACATAT
This sequence comes from Arabis hirsuta, assembly GCA_964056655.1. Lineage (NCBI taxonomy): Eukaryota > Viridiplantae > Streptophyta > Magnoliopsida > Brassicales > Brassicaceae > Arabis > Arabis hirsuta. The sequence continues at coordinate 27,114,070 of OZ053309.1, read as the reverse complement.
TTGGTCCACACCTTATAGTTGAAAACCATATGCAAATTTTAAGCATCTTTCTTTGTTGAATTTTGTTGTCAGGAGACTTCACCTGCTCAGTTACGACATTGACTATTCAGTCGTATATTCAGTCTTTATTTGCTCACTTTTCATATGTGTCATGAAATTTTATATTCAGTTTTCACCGACGATATTTTCAAACTGCTATTTTCTACGTGTATTAAAAAATGGAGATAACAAGAATCAAAATTCATCCAAAACCACACATGTCTTCCATTGAGGTACATAAATGGTAATGTTTTATATTTTTCCTAACTATTCAATTGGGATTTCACAATGAATTCGCAAACACTATTCTTCACTATAACAATGAGTCCGAATAACTTGCTTTTTCTATTTAGTAAAATAAAGTTAGTAATAATATAATAGTCTTATGCTATAACACTTCTCACAATAATACAAAAATTTTAATTCAGGGAGATGTATTCGTTAACTGATAAAAATTAATTTATATCTTACCATTGTTCAGGTCCACCGTCTGCTACAATTTCAATTTAACAGATATGGAAGACATGAAGAAGTGGGGGTTTGTTGCTTTTCAAAGCGAAGACTTGGTTGAGGAACTTTGGGCTTAATGCTACGTTTATTTCCAAAAAAAACTTTACTTTCTTCGATTACAAGACACTATATTACGTTATGCTACTAGATATCAAACAGTGGTACTTCCAATTGCTTAATTATAGAATCTGATAAAACAAATTAAAAAATGGACACAGTAGGGTCGCCATAAAGCTTATTTACATGTTTTTATATTTGTTACGGCCAATAACCAAGTGCATTAAAAGACCATCAAATTGATTAAAAGAAGTTGACGAAAAGACCATCACCTAGTATAGATTAAAAGACCATCACATTGACGAAAAAAAGTTGTACAAGAAGACCCTCAAGACCATCACCTAGTATTGATTAAAAGACCATCACATTGACGAAAAAAAGTTGTACAAGAAGACCCTCAAGACCATCACCTAGTATTGATTAAAAGATCATCACATTGACGAAAAAAAGTTGTACAAGAAGACCCTCAAGACCATCACCTAGTATTGATTAAAAGACCATCACATTGACGAAAAAAGTTGTACAAGAAGACCCTCAAGTGCTATCTCCATTAAAAAGAAAAAAAACACAGAATAAAAAACATACAAATAACAAAACGAATCAAGAAAGATTGTTGTGCTATAACGATGATGATGATGGGAGATACATTTGGAAGTATAGGCTCAAGCATGGCAAGTTTGTTCTTTATTTGGGCAACTATTCAACAACTCTTCCCTAACCACTTGAAGATTGCAATCAAAGAGTTTCTTTTGTCTTCTTTCCAACAACTCAGTTTTGCTCAAAGAGTTTCTGATCATTTCACCAACTTGTTCTCTCCTTATGTCGAGATCAATTTCCCGGAGAGTGATGAATACAGTTTCAATCACGCTTTCTCAGCCATCGAGACCTACCTTGGGTCAAAAGCAACCGAAAAAGCCAAACATCTCAAAGGAAGCCAGCTCAAGGAAAGTAAAGGTTTGGTCTTGAAAAGAGACGAGGCTAAAGTTAGAGACGAATACAAAGGAGCTCATGTTTGGTGGGAGATTGTGACTAGTACTGATGGAGAAAGATCTTACAAGCTTACTTTTCACAACCGCGAACGGAGTGTTATAACCGGTTCATATGTACAACATGTGGTTGAAGAAGGGAAAGCAATTGATGCCAAGAACAAGAAGACGAAGCTGTTCACGAATAACCCGAGTTCTCAATGGGTTTTTAGCCAGAATATGTGGAGGTCTATCGAATTTGAGCACCCCTCGAGTTTTGAGACACTAGCCATGGATCCAGAGAAGAAAGAAGAGATCTTGAATGATCTTGTAGCCTTTAGTAATGGGAAGGAGTATTACAAGAAGATCGGGAAAGCTTGGAAGAGAGGCTACTTGTTATATGGACCACCAGGAACCGGTAAGTCCACCATGATTTCAGCCATGGCTAATCATCTAAATTACAACATCTATGATCTCGAACTCACGGCTATCAAGAACAACTCCGAGTTAAGGAAACTACTTACAGCAACATCCAACAAGTCCATCATTGTGATTGAAGACATAGATTGCTCCGCAGATCTCACCGCCAACAGAATCAAGAAAGACAATAACTCGACTAAAGAACAAGACAAATACGAAAACTCGGTTACACTCTCAGGGCTTCTAAACTTCATTGATGGTATTTGGTCTGCCTGTGGGCAAGAAAGGATTGTTGTGTTCACAACAAACCACTTGGAAAAACTCGACCCGGCTTTGATTAGGAGAGGGAGAATGGATATGCACATTAAGCTATCTTACTGCACTTACGAAGCGTTCAAGATTCTTGCCAAGAATTACCTGGATCTTGATGATCATCTTTTGTTCAAAAAAATCAAGTCTTTGTTGAAAGAGACAAAGATTTCTCCAGCTGACGTCGCAGAGAACTTGATGGCCAAAAACCATAAAGTAGACGTTGACGGATCCTTGAACAATCTGATCAAAGCTCTGGAGAAAAGGAAGAACAGTCAGAAGAGCAAACAAGACGAAGAAAAGAATAAAAACAACAAATTCAGAATATTTGGTTAAAGATTAAGATTACTATTTAGCTCAACCTTGTTTGATGAGCTATTAAGCTTACAATGCTTTTACTAGTGATTACACTAAGTTTGGTATGTTCTAGTTTGATGTATTTGCTTTCTCAAAGAATAAAGAACATACGTTGTGAATTTACTAGTTGAAAGTGAGAAGCTAACTTGAAATGCAGACTACAAAGTTTTGCACAAAGTGAAAGAGAAGTAAACACATGAAAATATCAAAATTCCAATCTGATAATTCTGTGAAAATGTGAGAACTACAACAATATCTCAAGTTAAGGCAATATTGTGTGTAGCAACAAGACAAACATTTCCCACAGCCATAGCCTAATTGTTTCTATTAAGATCCTAAATCACATCTAATTCCAATAAGAAAGGCTGCTAGATGCAATCTCTGTGATGTTCTGCAATGTGACTCACTAAGATTTTACTTGCACTGTTTTGGTCGGAAATTTTCAGTAGATAACAGCGAAGTAACCAGATGCTCGAGCCGTCTAGAGCCTGGACCAGGTCTGATAACATCAGTATCACCAATAACAGCACAAGGGTCACTCCCATTTCCATTGGTTCCAATGCACCAACCACCAGGTGTAGTCATCCCAGGACCTCGGTTAAGAAGCTCATCATCAATCTTGTCGAGTACAGGATCTTCTCTTCTGAATTTTCGAGCAAACGGGGCATTGCTATTTACCATTTTAGCCATGTCTGAAAGAGTGAGATGGTGTGGATGCTGCTTAGGAGGATTGTCCCACGATATGAAGTGCAGGTCACTGTTTACCGTTGTGTTTCTGAATTCCTCAGCGTTGCAGAGAACGGTGTGAAAATATCCTTCCGGAGAAGAGAGAAAATTCGAGTAGTACATTAAGACGGTACGAGGTAGATTATCCCAACCCCAAATACAATAGTCAATGAATGGACGAGATAACGCCATCCAAGCAGAGCCTGTTTCCAAAGCATCACATGTTAGTTAAGATAACCCAAAACTGAAACAATGTGGAATCAAAATGGCTGGTGGATTCTGACAAAAGTCTCCCACACAACCAAAGGAAACACACATCGCTCAAGTTTTTATAATAACATGCAGACATTCTTAGCAAATGTTCTGAAATGGAGCAAATCTGAGAAAAACCGATCGAACTAAGCAGCTAACCAACACGAAGACAATCAATAAAGTCTGCGAATTGCTCAGAGATGAAAAAGTTACGCCTAGCAATCTTAAGAAAAATAATTCAGTGTTGTTCAACCAAGTAGAAATGGATAAAATCTTAGCAAATCCGACTCCAAACTAAAGAGCTACACAACATAAAGACAAATCAATCAAGTCTATGACTTGCTAAGAGCTACACAACATAAAGACAATCAATCAAGTCTATCAAGCTGAGTAGGTTTTTAAGAAGGATAAATCACCAGTGAAGAGCTTAAATGCTGTTGGTATACTTCGTCTTTGCGTAACCCAAAAAACATCAGATTTCTTGTTCAAATACAGTCCAGGATCTATAATTACCGGTTTTGCTCTTTGTGATCTGAAAGAAAAACCAAAAACAAAACAAATTCACAATCTGACTTTTTACCATATGAAAACAAAAACTAAAAAACTTCTCTTCTCTTACGCTTTCCATCCAATGTTACTAGTATGATCAATGAAGTTCAAATCCCGCGGCAAATGCGAAAATATATGCAACAAATCTGTTACACACAACAACAACAACAACAAGAAAAAGGTAAAATCTTTATAACATAAAGTTTCAATTTTTAGCCAACAGTTTCCAAAGAATCTCACCATCTTGAGTCACTAGAGGATAATCTGATGAACTAAGATTAATAAACCAATCCCAATCAGCTCCTTCTCTAAGCAAAATCGCCGCCGCGTGAAGCGTATTCGCAACCATCGTAGGTCCACGATACGTGACAAGATTAGCTTTTTGAATCATATGAACATTCTTGAATCTTCCAAACAAAGAAGAGTTTCTAATGTAACCATGTAGTTCCTCTCTCTCTTCATGAGAAGATTCTCTATCTAGATGAACAACGTACCGATTATTCGGATGGTAAAGAGCCAAAAGAGTTCGCCGGAGAGATTTTCCGTCACCGGCGGATCCAGAAATCAAGTAAGCAAATCTCGGTAAAGAAGGAAGAGAAGAGATTGGTTTAGGTTTGATCTTGGATTCAACGAAAGAAGACGAAGATGATGATCCAGATCCGGATAACAAAACGGGTCGGGTAAAAGGGAGAAATCGAGCTCCGTTTGGTGAAGTTAAAGTTGTGAGAAACAGTAAGAACAAAGCGAAAATCGAACCAATCACAATAGGGAAAAAAATCCATTTCCTCTCTGAAACAACATTATGATTATGATTATGATGATGATGATGTCTTACATTTGAATAATAGCTTCTCAATTTCTTCATCGAATCGAATCGAATCCAAAACAAAACAAAGAAAAACCCTTTTAAGGTCAATTCAAAGTTGACACATTTTTTCTCCTCGGATTTTGCGAAACGTTACAAAAACGCAATTTTTTCGAAAGATGAGATTTTGCGATTAGGGTTTTGTTGGGAATTTCTGAGTGAAGACAGAAACGTTACTACTACAGAGAAATTGAAGAGGAACTGAAAAGGGAGAGACAGAGACAAAGACAAAGACAGAGACAGAGAAAAGAACGAAATCAGTAAAGATTTACTGGTCAAGCGCATTAAAATCAGATCAGATCAGATCTTAAGAGGAAACAAACCCAAAAAAAATCAGGAATCTAGGTGATGGGCCACTAAAAAGCCCATAGCTTTGGAGCATATAAGTCAACCAACGACTTTATGAGTTAAATGGTTAGAGTGTGGACACAAATATAATAGATTAGTGTAATAAGTACTGTAGTAACTAACCTAGGAGAGTGTTATGGATATTATCCTGTCGATTTTCGGACTAATAAACCTATCCGATTATATGGATATTATTATCATATTATAACACATGTAATCATTCGATTATTTGAAATTCATTTTCTCTAGATTCAGTAATGTTGGATTTGGCTTAGATAATTTTTAAGTATTTTTGGTTAATTACTACTCTTTCTGTTTTTAAATAATTAATTTTCTAGAGTTTTTTATACATATTAAAAAAATATATTGAATTTTAACTATAAATTTATTATTTTTTGTGTTAAACAATTTTCTATAACTTTTAGCCAATAGTAATTCAATAATATCAATTAATATGTCTTGAAATTCACAATTCATCTTCATTACTTAATAAAAACTACATAAAAAATTGTAAAACATCAATCTTTTAAAAACAAAATTTATTTCCAGAACATCAAATATTTAGAAAATACAGAGGGAGTATTAATTTTGGGTAAATTTAAGAATTTTAAGTACGTCTTATATTCTAAATTATCAAACAAGTAAATTTGATAAATGCGATAATAACTTATTTTGCTATACCCTATTCGTTGAGATTATTTTGACTTTTTATCCAAAAAAGTATGTAAAATTAGAATAACTTTTGTGGATAAAATTGGATGATTTGACCCAAAATATGTAACCTAATCTCTACAGTCCAAACCTATTTCAGTGCAGTTTGAGTCAGACTTTTTAAATATTCAGTTATATAAGAAAGAAATTGTAACCAACTCCATTCAATTTTTGGATAAAACAAAAAAAATGGGATTGGTTGACCAGAGTTAAACATCTCTAAGCTAACAAGTATGTACCATCAAATGAAAATCATCAACAAAGTGTAAAACTGAAGATGAAACATACATTGTTTACTCAAGGTAGCTAGCACAAGAAGGAATCATCTGAAATGTTTCATCCAGAAAACGGCTTTAAAATTCCTCGTCCTCTCATTCGATTCATGACTCTTGAAGCATCGTTTAGTTTATCAGCTCTCTCATACAAAGCCGCCACAACCAAATGCAATTCCTTGCTATTAACATTTGGATCAGATTCCAATCTCTCAAACAAAGATTCAACCATCCCGAAATCTTTCTTTGATGAGTATAAACTCAGCATTTGGAAATGCACTTCATCAGGGAAAACACATCCTTCTTCTTGCATTTCTCTGTAAACTGTATCCGCTTTTTCAAACTCTCTTTGTTTCCCGTACGCGTTCAACACTGTAGCTATCGCATTTGAATCCGGAAAATAACCAGCACTTCTCATTTTCTCAAACACTTCGATGACATTTACGTATCTTTGGTTTCTCGAGTAAAGATTGATCATACAACCAAATACCGATATGTCTTTAATCTCCCCGGATTCAAAAGCTTGACGGAAAACCCATGTTGCTTCTTCCATTCTCCCGGCCTTAGCCAGAATGGTGATAGCGGTTTCCCTAGGGATATTATCCGGTTGCTTTAGTTCGTGAAGCAAACGCTTAGCATGACCCATTAGACCAACTCTTTCATAAGCCACAATCATTGTTTGATATAGAACTTGATCGATTTCTACACCCGAGCTCCTCAGTTTCTGAAATAGCATCGCAGCTCGGTCCAATTTACCAGCTTTTCCCCATATTGATATAATAGTTGAGTAAGTAATGGCGTTAGGTTCAATTCCTCGGCTCTGCATCTCTTGAACAAGATTTGTGGCCTTTTCGTGCTCCAAAGTTTTCCCATAGATCTTAATCATCGTGTTGTAAGTCACAACGTTCTGTTCAATGTCTTTCCTCTGCATCAACCTGAAAAGATGAATTGCTTCACCGAAAAGCTCAGCTTCACCGTATACACGAAGGATAGTGTTGTAGCTAACAACATTTGGTTCGATATCCATTTTCCTCATACTCCAAAACAACCTATCAGCTTCTTTCACCATGTCAAGCTGACCGTAAACATCGATCATTATATTGCAAGTCGTGAGATCCAACGGGCAATTCACCTCTTTCATCTCTGCGAAAACCGATAAAGCCTCCAGAAACTTCTGGTTCTCTACATAAACACTCAGAAGCGTGGAGTAACTAACTGTGTTTGGTGAAACACCAGCTTCCTTCATCTCCTTTATAAGCAAACGCGCCTCTCTGAACAATTTGGCTTTCCCATACACATTGATCATCGAATTATACGCGACAAGATCAGGGGTAATACCGGATTTCTTTAACCTCGAGAAAATCGAAATAGCCTTTGAATAATCACAAAGCCTCCTAGATAGCTCGATGAGATTACTATACAAAACAAGGTCACCTGAAACACGATCTTGCTCCATCTTTTGAAGCCAAGACAAAGCCGAATCAAACATACCCTCTTTACCAAATGAAGTAATTAGCGTCGAATAAGTATACCTATCAGGCGCAAGAGCTCTCTGACGCATTTCGTCGAACAGTCCGTGTGCAATATCAAATTGCTTAGCTCTTAACACGTTTCGCAGAACGACGTTGTAAGCGAAAACAGAAGGTGTATATTTAGCTTCCTCATGAACCCAATCGAGCAACGCAAGTGATCTCTGCCAATCCTTTTCACGGGAAAGAAGAGATACCATAAAACGTATAGACAATTGTCTGTCTTTATACAAAGAAAGAAGAGAAAAAAGCTCTTTTTCGTTCTGGGTCTGGTGAATTGAAGCTAGAAGCTCGTCCATGTCGACTTTGTGATCGAGAAAAGTAGATCTTTGATACCTCCGGTGTCTCGTTGAGGAGTTCTCTGGTTCTTTTCTCCATACGGTTTTGGTTTGTGTTGATGATGATGAAGAAGAAACAGAGACTGTGAAGACGCGATTGCGTTGTGTTGATTCAGGAATGGTGAAGAAGGGTATCGAAGTGTAAATATGAGGTCTGGTTAAGGGTAATGATGGAAGAAAAGGTGAAGAAGATGAAGCAATGTCTATATACATCTTCCAAATTGAGATTTTTTCCAAGCTTTAAAAAACGAGACGTTATCTTTTATATCTACGCAGAAACAACCATTATCGTCTTCGATGTCACGTGTACACTGAGAATCAAACGACGACGTTTATTGACTTTTTTTTTCTTTTTCTTCACTTGATCTCGGCCCCTCTCTCTATAAGTACGTTTTACCAATGATATGATCAAATGACGGAGCTTCGGCTTATTTGTTCCCGCACTTTAGCCGAGTGCAAAAAATTCTTCCTAATTTGTCAATGAGTGCGTTATACTATCTACACTCTTCATAATTTGAATTTTGGTACCCAAATTAATTAAATTAGGCTTATTTATACCTCATAGCTTACGGTGTTAAAATCTCCGTTAACTGAGATGAGTCACAGGCTGAGTCACAAAAAACGTGTTTTATTTTTATTTTATGTTTTATGTTATATAATGAATCAAATATATGTTTTATTTTAATTTTATTTATTTGTTTGTCAACATAAAAAAGTGAGTATGTCTTCGGTTTCTTCAGACATAACAACATCTCATCTTGTTCGATTTGTCAAACCAAACATGTGTTTTTCGATTTATCAAAACCGTGTTCTTCGATTTCTCAAACCAAACCTATAATCTCTTCTTCTTCTTCTTCTTCTTCAGTTTACGATACCCGAAAGCAAGGCGTGTTCTTCGATTTCTCAAAAATTCGAGTAGGAAAAACTACAAAGTTGTGGCTGGTTCTCCAATTTGGCTTCTAGGTTCTTTGATTTCTCTTGAAAATGAGGTAAATTTCTCGATTTCTCTAAATTTTTCTTGGGTTTTCAATTGAATTTGTTTTGGAATTTTTGCCAAATTTGTAGATTTTTGCTTAGGTTTAGACGTATTATCGCTTAATTATAGGACTATTGTACTCGTAGGTGAATGTTTATTGATTTATATTAAGATTTTTAAGATTTCATGACTATGAATACATAATGCATAACAAGTGTTCGATTAAATGCCCCAATGAGATAATTCATTTGAATTTACTAGTTTTTTTTGTTATTTCAACAGTGACGAAATCAATCTCCTAAGAAAGCCAAAACTGACAATGGTGAAACGATTGACTGTAGAGAAGGACCAAGTCAAAGCCAACCAAGTCAACCTTCTCCTAATGACTAAATCCAGGTTATTCATTTTCACTCTTTTGTTATATTGCAGGTTCCTGGATTTGATCTTGCAGGTTATTCATTTTTACTCTTTAGTTATCAATCCAGTTTCTGGTTATTTTGTTATATTGCAGGTTCATGTGATCGGCTTATGAAGACATATGATCGGCTTATGCTTTTGGCATTTGGTTTATGCTTTTGGCTTATGCTTTTGCCTTATGCTTATTAAGACATATGATCGGCTTATGCTTTTTGGTTTCTCTTTTGCTTCTCTTAGTAAGACATGATCGGCAATATGATTTTGGCAATTTACTGCTTTTGTAATGGCAAATATTGTTTTTTTAACTCACTGTTTTTGTGATCTTGCAACAACAAATTACATCGAAAACACTTTCATATCTAAGTCACACTACAAATTCATCAACACATTACATTTTTCTTTAAAACCCACTACAAATACTAATTCTCTCAATCTTCAAAACACTACACAACCATAACTCATTGCATACTTAAGCCACAAAGTAGTAGTAAAAAACAGCCATTAAAATACCACATACAAGTACGTTCCTCAAGCTATATATCTCGCTTACGACTTCTTTCACATCTTTGTCACAACAATCAACAACATTTTTGATTTCTTCAATCTCTTTGACGCATCCAAGAAGACTCGCTTTTATATCTTTCATCTCCTTCTCAAAGCAACTTACGACTATTTCACAAGTTCTTGTCTCAAATATACTTGGAAATTGATTTCGTCACTGTTGAAATAACCAAAAAAACTAGTAAATTCAAATGAATTATCTCATTGGGGCATTTAATCGAATACTTGTTATGCATTATGTATTCATAGTCATGAAATCTTAAAAATCTTAATATAAATCAATAAACATTCACCTACGAGTACAATAGTCCTATAATTAAACAATAATACATCTAAACCTAAGCAAAAATCTACAAATTTGGCAAAAATCCCAAAATAAATTCAATTAAAAACCCAAGAAAAATTCAGAGAAATCGAGAAATTTACCTCATTTTCCAGAGAAATCGAAGAACCTAGAAGCCAAATTGGAGAACCAGCCACAACTTTGTAGTTTTTCCTACTCGAATTTTTGAGAAATCGAAGAACACGACTTGCTTTCGGATATCGTAAAATAATGAAGAAGAAACAAATAAATAAAATTAAAATGTAAGTTATGAGGTATAAATAAGCCTAATTTAATTAGTTTAGGTACCAAAATTCAAATTATGATGAGTGTAGGTAGTATGACGCACTCATTGACAAATTAGGAAGAATTTTTCGCACTCGGCTAAAGTGCGGGAACAAATAAGCTGAAGTCCCATGATATGACTATGAATCTATGATAGACCTAAATCACATAATCTATAAATCTCATTCTTTTCATTACCACTTTACATTTTATTCGCTTGTGCTCTTAAGATGCTTAAAAAGATATATAACTGGGAAAATATTACTATTTTTATTTTTAACGAATGAATTCAGAATCTAAAATTTCCAATATAAACGATAGGGGTGTCAAAATGGGTAACCCGACCCAACCCGACCCTAACCCACATGAGTTCAAGAATTTAGTGGGCGGGTTTGACCCGACCCATTTATTATATGGGTTGAATTTCCATACCCAAACCCATTAATAGAAAACCCGATGGCTTAATGGGTTATATGGGTACCCATATACAAATTAAATATCATAATAAACTAATTAAAAAAACAACACCATTGCATATTATTATAAATAAATCCAACAAAAATTTTCAACTTTCAAGTACCAAACTAAAAAAACGTAATCTTAAGATAAATAAAAACCATAAAACCGTAAAATCAATAAAATCAAAACCATAAAACCATAGATTAATTTTAAAAAACACTTCAATCTTCGTTACGTTCATCTGCTTCCTTGTCCTCATCATCATCATTATCACTTTCATCGTCTAAAAATAATAAAAAAAGTATATGAGCAACATGGATAATATTAGTTAGTATTAAAATCAATAAATATAAATGATAAATTTACTTCTTTCATCAGTTGTAAAACCAAATAACCAAGATCTCGTACAAAGTAAAGTTTGGACATGTTTAGGAAGAAACCGACTCCGGTATTTGTTTAGAACACGCGAACCAATACTGAAAGATGATTTCAAAGCCATAGTAGTTATAGGAATGCTCAGCACATCACATGCCATATATGTTAGAGCACCAAAACGATGTGTGTTATCTTTCCAATACTGCAAAACACACATGTCATTATATATATATATATATATATATATATATATATATTAGTTTCTTTTTATTTTTATATGAAAAACCCGTGGGTTACCCACGATCCTAATGGATTTACCCATTAAACCCGTAACCCTAATAGGGTAACCCACCATAACCCATTTATTTATATGGGTAGAAAAACTCAACCCAAACCCGCTAAAATGATGGGCGGGTTTGGGTAACCCATGGATATTGACCCATTTTGACATCCCTAATAAACGATAAATTTTAAAAATATTTTAAATCTTAAAAATAAACGTTGTCCTAAATATCTATTGAACTTGATTTTGGTCGCATAGTTCAATTTTATTGGTACAAGCTTCCAACTGACGGTTTCTTATTACATTTTGTGAGATTCTTCCGTCTAGTCGATTAAAGGATATTAACTTTCGAAGTCATCATATTAACCAGTGAGACAAGATGAAGAAATAACTAACAATGGTTTATGACTTTTGGTTAGCCTGATTTTATGGTATTTGATCTATTATTGTTTTCATGTTTCTTTATTTTCTTGATATAAATCGGATATACTCTTTCAGTCACCTATTAGTGTGCATTCCAATCGTTTTCTCATTATTCGAATAAAATCTATTCAGTTTTAAAAAAGAATACCATCTACCCCAACCAACATCAATATAACTATCAAATTTCAGATTGTTTCGTATGTTACATATTAAAAGGAAAAAAAAAAATATTATACATTAGAGTAACTCTCTTTCTAATATAGCGGCTTTCATAGCTTTGAGAGAGTCCTCCATTTCATCACAAAGCTTGTGAGGATTTGGTACGACCTTAGGATCAACCCCTATCGATATTACCATCTTTTCCGCGTAACTTAGGAAATGTATTGTTAATGCCTACGAGAGAAAAATTAGAGAACATTATATGAGACGATAAAGAGGAGAAAAATAAAAACAAAGAGGTTATATTTTGCAGCAAGAGATACGTACATGAGCATGTCCATAGACACTTGGAGCGATGTAAGCAATCTCATGGCCATGGAAATTGATGTCTTCCATAGGTCCAATCATGTTTGATACGAATGTGGTCGTGTTCGAAACAAGTCGTGCGAGTAATATTGCACCTACCTACAATGACAAGAGTGTAATTTTAAGTACAATAACGTACAACAACTTTGAGCTCACCTGATCAATTCATATACCTTAGCTCCGAAAGTATTGAAGATAAATTTTGTAGTAGAATATGTCAAAGAAGCTAGAAGTGAGTGTTTTTTTCGATCAATAGTTGATTTAGCCTTTGTTAAATAAACCAACGGATCAGTCTCTAAACCGATCGAAGTCGGAAAGCTAATAGAGCTAAAGTAGTTGCCCCATCTGCATTGTGAATTCTTTGCCATCATATCTGCCAATGGCTTCATACATGTTTTGGCATTGTGTCACAATAAATATAATTGTGAAAAAAGGTTTAAGTAAATCTAACTGGATAGGTTTCTAACCTGGATCCCAGTGTTTGACCTTAGGTTTACGAAAACACCAGCCGTAAGTCGTATTTTACCAGGAAAATTGCTCAGATAGCGCGAAAGAGTGGCTTGCGTAACTCCGAGTAAAACATCATTGACAGTCTAGTAAAAACACAATAATAACAAAAAGATAAACCCTCAAAACATTAGTTATTGATTAGCTTCCATAAATCAACCCGAAAACGTACCATATTCATAACTTCTTTTATAAGTTTTATGTCATCCAATGAGACAATCCGGTGACAAAATCTCTTTGGACTACTTGCTACACCCACATCGCCTTTTAGAGGCGTTTTTGTATCCTTCAAGAACAATGCAATCGCCAAGCCCAACAAAATACCCACTAAAGTGTTCCAAATCAATCTCATTGATGAAAAAATCGCTAGTATCGACCTTATGAACCATGATCCTTTTTCTTTATGCACCATTTTACGTGGTTTATGAACAGAAATACTAGGGAATGTGTCAGGGTCTGATGTTTTTTGAGTGCATGCGACTAAGAGAGACATGAGAGATGTCCCATCTCCTAATGAATGGTGAGATCTTATTACACAAACTGCTTCTGCATCAGATGTTTTGACGTTGAGGATGTGAATGTCCCATAAAGGTTTTGACTTATCAAGAGGAAGCATCGTGAGACTTGAAACATAGTCCTCAACGAAACAATCTCCATTTTCACCGATCTCTTTGGGGTCTATATCCACTACAAATACATGGTCTTCTACATTGACTAGAGTCTTCATCCAGCTAACACCATCATCAGACTAAATATAAAAATGGAGATCAAAACAATAAAAAGTTAAATCCAAAGAATCATTTTGTGTATGTATGTGTATAGTACCTTAAGTATTTTGTTACCAGTTTGCTTGAAAAACGAGGATGTTTGGAAACATTATGGTTCAAGGCAAGTAGAATGACGTCAGCATTGATCTTGGTTTTGCAACCGATCATGGTGACAATGCAGCAGTTGTTGCCCGGGGAGTGGAATACACGAGCCATTGGGCTGAGTGGTTCACCATCTTCTTCCTTCACATGACTCATCGTTTTCTTGTGTTTTTTGGTTTACGGTTGGAGTCAAACTTGTACCATCTGCTTGAGAATGAAAAGATTGTGAAATAGAGGGATTGAAAATGGTGGCCACCGACAAGAAGATAAGGATAATGTGTACTGTGTAACATGTGCCGCAAAACGTAAGGCAATTAATTCAAGATTTGAAATTAATCTAGCAATAACTAGCTTAATTGTTTGAATGGTTGAATTGACCACGGTAGACTAAACCATTTTTGGAAATGGTTGATTTGACTGTTGTAGACTAAACCATTTTCGGACTATACCGTTCTATATTCTTGGGATGGATTAACAAATATTCTTCCCAGATACTATATAAGAGGAAAACATTTTTTTACAAATCAAACAACTTATTTTTTTGTGGAAGAATTCCTTCCAATATTTTTTTTTTGGTGGGTGGACGGGAGAAAGTCTCCCTATCCGATTTATTAAAGAAGCTTTAAGCAAAAAACTACAATCGGATGTGCGTCGGATACACAGAACCTCGCTTATCCTCAACTAAAATCGACTCAACAACATTCGGAATTGAATTAAACAAATGAAAACCCAGCGGTAAAGTAAACGCATAATTAGCTAATCCATCGGCTAGACGATTAGCCTCTCTATACGCATGAGAAATGTGGACGGTCCAGTCCTTTGATAAAAAGCCGTGGCACAGTCGTACCAGGAAAGACAGGGGATGCGCGTCATCGATCCCTGTTCGTAAGTAACCCACTATAACTTCTGAATCCACCTCAAGTTCTACCCGTGAAAACTTTCGCTCCCATGCAACATACAACCCATAGTATACTCCCCAGAGTTCGGCAAGTGGAGCTGAACACACCCCTATGTTAACCGCAAAACCACCTTTCCAAGCACCCTCCTGGTCTCTAATAACACCGCCGGCTGTTGCTACCCTGGGGTTACCTCTTGAAGCTCCATCAGTATTAAGTTTAACCCAATCATTCCCCGGAGGTTTCCATGCGATCATCCTCTCCACTCTCCCCGCTTGTACATTCCGAGTTCCATTTCTTCCATTCGCCTCTAACACCTCTTTCCCTAACTCTTTGATGAACTTCACACGGTCTCGACACAATTTATTTTCCCCAAAGACATTACCACATCTCCACTTCCAAGCCCACCAAACTGCCATCGTAAATAGAGTCGGCCACCCGATATCCGTTGCATTTGTTTCTCCTTGCATATTTTCATAAACCCACTCAAGTAAGGACTTACCAAAAAATTCCCTTTGTCGATTATGTGGCACAATACGACGCCAAATACCAGCCATAGCCGGACAGTCTCGAAGAATATGAATAATGGTTTCCACTCCTCCCTTGCATACTTGGCATACGTTCGATTCACATAAGTGTCTTCGGTGTCTCTCTGCGTTTGTCATTAGCGCTTGCTTACCCACTAACCATATAAAGAGACGAACTCTCTCCGGTGCCACCACATGCCATATTCGGTGAAAGAATTGTTTCATGTCTTGCCTTGGTGTGGAATCTTTAATAATTAGTTCAAATGTCGATCGAACTGTGAATTTACCATCCGGATTCTCCCCCCAAGATAGTCTATCCCTTGCACCGGTCACGTTATCAACCACAATCGCTCCTAGCTTCAATTTGGTTTTCTCGGATATGAATGGAACGATGCTTGCATAATCCCAGCCCGAACCGTGTATCCAAAGATCACTTACCCTCTGTTGCTTTTGTTCCTCTGTTAATACTCCCTCTGCCTCTTCCGCTAACGTTGAGTTTTGGACCCACTTATCCATCCAGAAATTAATATTTTGACCATTTCCAATCACCCAACTCTGTCCCAACATCACAACGTCCTTGAGTCCAGTTACCACACTTTTCCAGGTTGACGACCAAGAACTTTTAGTTGCGGCCGTCCAAGACTCGTCTCTCAGGTTAGTGATCTTATACTTCTTCGTCAGGACTCGTATCCAAAGTTTATCTCTTTCATTCAATAGTCTCCAACCAACCTTTGATAATAGAGCTTTATTCATACTCTTTGCATCTCGAATTCCTAAACCTCATGATGCTTTCGGTAGACACACTTGTTTCCACGCCACTAGATGTTGCTTCCTTTTCTCAACCCTGCTTCCCCACAAGAATGATCGCGATATTCTATCCAAACTTGCTAGCGTGGATTGTGGGAGTAATATCGTACTCATTGAATGTATCGGTATAGATGACAACACGGCTTTCGTTAGAGTTAATCTTCCGGCAAAACTTAAACATCTCCCCTTCCAACCTGACAGCCTCGATGACACTTTCTCAAGAATCTCACCAAAGGTTTCTTTATTAATTCTTTTGTGTAATATTGGTATTCCAAGGTATTTACCGAGATCCTTTGTCGCTTTAATCCCGCTTTCATCGCTAATATTCTTCTCTTAGTCACGCGAGACATTTCTCGAAAAAAAGATTTTTGACTTCTCGAGACTCACTTTTTGTCCGGAGGCCATACAAAACTTCTCCAACACTCCACGAATCATTCTTATCTGAGAAACCGACGCCTCTGCAAAAAGTATTAGATCATCCGCAAAACATATATGTGACAATTCCGGTTCTCCTCGTGATAATCTGATCGGTTTCCACTTTTTCTGATTAATCGCCAACTCAATTTGATGACATAACCTTTCCATACAAAGCACAAATAAGTATGGAGATAATGGATCTCCTTGGCAAATTCCACGTGATTGCTTAACCGGTATAGTCTTCTCGCCGTTTAGTAGCACAGTCATTGAAGGATCCACCACGCAAGTCATAATCCATTTGATCCATACCTCCGATAAACCGGTGGCTATAAGCGTATCCTCTAGAAAATCCCATCTTATCCGATCGTATGCCTTTTCTAAATCAAGTTTCAAAAGCATCCACCTTTTTCTCCCTTGTTTTCTTCTCATCGTATGGACCGCCTCTTGCACAACCACAATATTATCCGTGCTTAGTCGACCTGGTATAAAACTCGATTGCGCTGGACCAACAAGCTTTGGTATCACAGCTTTTAATCTCAACATCATAGTCTTTGTAATTGTTTTAAACAAAACATTGCACAAACTAATCGGTCGGTATTGCGTTATTTTCTCCGGTTTTGCCACCTTAGCGATCAAAACGACTAGTGCATCATTTAACTCCTCTAGAACACTGCCGGTTTCAAAAAAATTCATGAAAAATTGAATCACCGATTCTCCCACTATATCCCAACATTTATGGTAAAAAATTGGTTGGAATCCATCCGGTCCCGGGCTTTTAAAACCTCCCATACTTCGTATTGCTGTTTCAATCTCAAGAGGTGTGAAAGTCTTGTTCAAGTATTCTCATTCCGTTTGGGATAGTTCCAAAAATCCCTCCCTTGGTAATGTCTCCACATCGAGCTCTACATCTGACATAGAATAAAGCCGAGCATAATAGTCCACTACTAGCTTCTCAATATCATTCTTCTCCGACATCCATTGACCTTCATCGTTCTTGAGCATCTCTATTCGATTTTTCCTTCTTCGAATTACCGTTGATGTGTGGAAAAATTTTGTATTTCTATCTCCCAAAGAAATCCACTTTTCTCGCGATTTTTGGAACCATAAAATTTCTTCCTGCTCAAGTATCATTTCAAACTCTTTCATTAACAATTCTTCCCTTTCCAACAATTCATCAGATTGTGTATGTTCCAATCTATCTTGCACCGTCTTGAGGTCTTGGGCAGTTTTCTCTTTTCGCTTCTGAACTGACCCAAACACTGCTTTGTTCCAGATTTTTAGTTTAACTTGAAGGTCCATCAAAGCTTCAGGCATCGACACGTCCCTGTCCCATGAAGTTGTCAAAAGCTCTTTGAAGCTCTCATGCTCTAGCCATGCGGCTTCGAAGCGAAATGGTCGTCTCCTCAGGTCTAATCCTTCAACCGGACACAATTGGATATGCAAAGGAGCATGATCAGACGCCAAAAATGGGAGATGAGTCACAGACGCCGCTTGCCATTTCAGACGTGCATGCGCGTTACACAAGACCCGGTCTAGTCTCTTTGCTATGAAGTTACTTTCCATTCTCCCTCTCTTCCAAGTAAATCTATTTCCTTTGAAACCCAAATCTATCAGTGAAAGATCACTAATCCATTCACCAAAAGCTATAGAATCTGATGACAGCCTTCCATTGCCGCCAGTTCTCTCATCCAATCTTAAAATGGTATTAAAATCACCTCCCATTAACACCGGTCCCGCAACGTTCTGGATCGTGTTTCTCAACTGATTCCACAGCAAACTCCGCTGACTTGCTGTGGGAGCAGCATACACCACCATAATATGCAACGCGTCAGAATCATTCCCCACTTTAGCATGAATAAACTGATCCACCGATTCGATAATCGACACATCTCCTATACCGTTCCTCCATAGTAACCACATGTCGCCGCTCTGGCCGACTGCGTCTATTCGGAATAAATTCTCAAAGCCTAGCCCTTGGCAAATACGTCCTGCTCTATCCCCTCCTGCGTGAGTCTCAAATAGAGCTAGGATGTCCGTGTTAAATTTCTTTAATAAGTATCGAATTGATCGTCTAAAGTTGGGTTTATTTGCCCCCCGGCAATTCCATAATATGCAATTCATTGATATTTTGATCTCTAAGATTTGAACTACCGGGGCAACCCGTTAAGCGTTGGTCATTCCCGTATCCCCATTCTCTGGAATACTCGTACCCATATTTGTCTCTTTTTGTCTCTCTTCTTCATATAGATTCGGATTAACCTTCTCTATACCTTTCATTCTAGTTTCACTCGGCCTCGTCTCCAATCTATCCCCTCTCGTTGCCGTAGAGCTTGGTCCTCCTGACCTGTAAACATTTTCCTTATCCATCCTCATCCGCTTCCCGTTCATCGATAATTCAACTTCATCATGAATTGGGCCAAAAATTAGACCTTTGGTGGGCCGAGTTAACCTCTCTTGCCTAGACTTCGAACCTCTTTTCACAATGGGCCTATTAGAATTATTTCTAATTTCCTTTGGCCCACTTGTATCACCACGTGCCCCAAACCTCACTCCCTCAACTTGTGCCACACTCTTCTCCTTCCTCCCTACGTTCTTGTCTTGAATATTCTCTTTGTTAAAGTCCAATATATTATTTCCTTTTTCTGTTACAATCTCCACCAAATCCTCCCCTAAGCCATCAAAGCTGTTTGAAATCTCGATATTTGCGTGATTCTCGCTACTCGTAATATCTTGTAGATTTCTTCCAAGATTATCGGACTGGATATTCTCTTTCCTTATCGGTGCCACCGACCTCTTTCTTGTCCTTCTCACCTCGGTGAAACCGTCCTCCCTCTGACTCGTCGGATTAACGCCCTTGTTTCCGGTTACTAGCATTTCCGATCTCTCCACCGCATTCTTAGGGCAAACATTAGCTGTATGACCATACATACCACAAACTGGACATATGTTAGCCATCCCTTCATATGCTACATAGTATCGCCCTCCATTTACCATCACAGTGCCTTTCAATGGTTTCTTTAAATCAACCTCTACACATATCCGTGCGAATTTAGCTCTCTCTAGGTTAAGCGTTGTAAGGTCAACCTTGATCGGTTTTCCCAAACCCTTAGCAATTGCCATTAGAATCTCCTTGTGGTAGAAATTCACCGGGATGTTTGATAGCCGAACCCAAATTGGTGTCGTCACGATTTCATCTCTGAGTGGATCAAAGCCTGACGACCATGCTTGCACCATCAGATAGCTCCCAAACGCTCTCCATGGTCCTCCGCTTAATGCCGCGAGATATTCATCTTCCATCTCGAAACGGATCAGAAAGAATTGACGTGGGAGGTCAATTACATTTATCGCTCCTCTCGGCTTCCACATCTCATTTAGCTTCCTACTCAATACCGGGATCGAGATATTCCTTCCCAAAATTTTGAAAATCATACATTGTTTCCACAAACCATTCATCGCTTCCAAGACCTCATCCCCTATTGTGATCACCGGTTCTCCATCCTCCCCATTCGGAAACGCCACACCACTCTCGCCCTAACGAACTCGTCGTCCAAAATACTTTCCGGAACCGGTCTCCCACCCACGTTACTCTCAGTCACACGCCGTGCCCAAGACAAGTCGGGAGGTTCTCCGGGTGGTCGTTGTTTCTCTCCGAGATCGATCATTGTTGCATCTTGCCCTTCCGTATGCACGTCGCCAGAATCGCCCTCTCTCGCCATCTTCTTTTTTGTTGTTCTTCTTCTTTAACTCTCTGATTTTCTCTATTCCTTCCAATATTTTTACTTTCTTTCTTTCTTTCTACCTTAAATTTAGACGAGATTATTTCCTTCCTTTTAACACCAGTTATGCAGTTAGACCTAACATCTGTTTCTGTAAACAACATAGTAAATGTGCGATTCAAGGAATGCAATTAATGGCGTTGACTAAATAATGTATTGTTAAAACTAATCTCTAGTATTTATAATATTAGGCTCTATAGTATCTAATGAACATATAATTCATAATATGGATTTCGTATTTCTTTGGTGATCCACCTAATCAAATATCAATCCCATTGTTTTATCTCGCTGTCATGGATCGAAATTTTTTAATAATGGATTAAGATGGTGTTTATTCTCATCCGTTAAACTCTCCAGTATTCCTCTCTCCTAGTCAAACTAAGCCGCCGCTAAAGATCAATATAGTTAACTATGTTCGGAAATCAGTATAATAAATAACTATGTTTATGATAATAGTTAACTATGTATGTTATTTTTTCTCATCATGTAAACTATAATTGGTAATTATGTTTTCGATAATAGTTAACTATTTGTGCTATTCTTTGCATTATGTAAACTATAATAGGTAACGATGCTTAACTATATTTGTTTAAATAAGTAACTACTACAAAAACATTTTCATGTAGTTAATTTTATTATGAAATCGGTATAGTAGACGATTATGCTCTGAAGATAGTTAATTATGCTTATTTTCTAAAATATAGTTACCTATATTTTAGATACTTACAAAATAATGTCATGTAGCAATAACTCTCCTCTTTTTATGTTAAACTCTTTTAGAGCTATAATAAACTTTCTATGTATTTGCTATCATGGTATCAATAACTCTCCTCCTTTTATGTTTATGAATATCAATCTATAATGTTCTTGATCTTGTGAAAAAATTAAAAGTCTTTCGTTTTCCTTTTATTTTTGCATTTGAATAAAACTCATATGAGCTATCTATTTTATCAAACTCTTTTAGTTATTTGATTAAGTTCTTAGAGAGCATGAATAAACACTTGTTTGGTTTTGTTAACATGTGGTTTTGTTAACATTACACCATTCAAGGTGGTAGGCTATGATTTGATTAAGCATTTTAGTCCTCAAGAACACAACCTAAGTCTCATCAAAGATGGTGATGTTTGGGATGAAAAAATACGCCGTGAAGCATGCGTTCTTCCTATCTATTCTTATCCATTCTATAGATGTGTGCAATGTCATTTCGTTCTTCACAAAATATGCGCTAAATTTATGATTAAGAATCATAACGTTTTATCAATGAAGCAGCTTAATCTTCACTCCAACGACATGTCTTTCTTGGACATTTTTAAATGAGGAGCTTGTCGAGGGTGGATATTTTTAAAGTTTGGACCCGTTGTACTCATGAAAGTCATCCCTTATATTCCACTTCACCTCATGGTGGACCTTGCAAAGGTTGCGGCGAGCATTCACGCCATGTCTAATGCCAGGACGAGAGATTACATACTTGGACACTAAATTTAAAGTTGTTCCCAATAATCACCCTTCTCGCAGCCAATGCCGCTCTTGTTGCGCTGCCTCTTCTGTTCTGAAGATGTGTGCCACTTCTGATATAGTGATATGTATTGTTCTGTTTATTGTTGGTTCACTTCACATCTTTTGTCTCAATAGAATCAGTTTCAAACATTTTCCTCTGTTTTATGTACGGCTCTTTTAATTAAACATGCTCATTTCTATTCTCTATATAATAACCAAAAAACACACAAAGCTAAGAAGTTTATAACAAGAGAACTGATGTTGTGTACTCGTTTAGACGATGATGGAGACGGAGGAGAACGATCAGGCTGTTTTGAAGGAGCTAAGGAAGTTTTGTTTTCAAGAGGGCATTGGAAGTTACAGCGACTCGGGCGAACTATTCTGTAAACACCAGTGCTTGCAAGTAAATAGATATCTTTGTTGTTATCTTGACCAAAGGAGAACACAAAGCCAAGTGGTGGAGATGAAGAAGAAGGCTCTGTTTCAGATGAGCAAGGGATTGGCGAATCTGAGGCGCATTGCAACGGAATATGAGAGCTAGTGAACTTTCCGCTACCCACTGGAGTTTCAGCTCCACCCCAAATAAGTCCGGCGTATAAGTCTGCAAAGAGATACCTAAAAAAGAAAACAAAGCACTCACATAAATATACACTGAAAGCCAATGAATAGTTCTTGAATTATATCGGTTTAGTGAAACGTACGTTCCATACAAACATGGATCAGTAGAGGAACGATAAAAGTATCCGCCGGTTATTGATGCTGATCCTCCGCTCTGGTTTATATCTGAATGATTGTACCCCATTACCGGGAAGATCGGATTTGCAATCTTTGTTGAGTTACTGATTTTAGAAGAACTCGGTGGATTAAACGGCGAAGGTCCCTCGTAGTAATGCCAACCATAGTTTCCTCCCTTAGTGATCATATCCACTTCTTCATACTTGTCCTGCAAACTCAGTGTCATAGATCAAGAATTTGAAGTAGACAATATAAAAAAATAAACTGTGAGTTTCAGGTTTGGTACTACCTCTCCAACATCTGCACATAGGAAATAAGATGGTCTCTCTGAATCAAAACTGCATCGCCATGGATTTCTGACTCCCATGGCCCATATTTCAGGCAACAGATTCTCATCTTTAGAAAACGGATTGTCCTTTGGTATAGAATAGTTTCCCCATAACTGAAACTCGCTCATCGCTTTTGCATCTGAAAAAGAATGATAAACATTAACCAAAACTGTTTTTTTTTCATTGCCAAATTCTATGTTCATTGTATACCTGGAACATTGTTCACATCGAGTCTCATGATCTTTCCGAGCAACGATTTCTTGTTCTGTGCAAAGTTGTATGGATCTCCTTTACTTCCCCCATCTCCCATCATGAAATATAAGTATCCATCTTTGGATCCGAACAAGATTTGTCCACCGTGATGCGATGTAAAAGGAAGGCCCATCGTAAAGATCCTTCTTACCTCCACAGGGTCAACATAAGTCCCTGAAACATAGCAATAACATATGAGCAACATCCAATATAAAGGAAACATACAAACGAAGATGAGATTGTTTAATACCATTAGTAAAGAATTCTGATATGACACTGTGGAACTGACATGGGGTTGCTCCATTATCAATATCTAGCTTTGCAGGGTCACAGTCAACATCTGAGTTGCACGCGCATTTTCCAGAACATTCTGGCCACTTACCTCTATCGCAGTTGAAAGAAACGAAGAATCTACCGTTTTTCAAGAAGTCGGGATGGAATGCTATTCCAAGGAGACCAAGCTCAGCATCAAAGTGCACTTGTTCAGTAAGATCAAGAAACAGGTTACTTTCGTCTATTGTCAAAACTTCTCCAGATCCTTCAGGTGGAACTGTCACCAAGTACATCTTCCCGGCTTGATCAGACAGAAAGACGCGATTAGTACCATCGGGATGAGGTACCATGTTAAGATAAGACCCATTTGCAAGCTTCTCAAGGCATACGCCTGAAGGAGATGGACCGGTAACTTTTGAAATGTTAAATGAAACCGCCTGGCCATTGAAGCACACAGAGGATTCATCTGAAGCTCCACCAAAAATCTTGCAGAATTCATTGCTTGATTTCCATATTTCAGATATTGTAGAAGTGACACTAGTACTGTTGCCTCCATCTCCAGCTTGAGATGCAAAAGGAGTGTTGTTTACAGAGAGATTCTGACATTCATTCCAAAAACTGTCACAGAAATCAATGTCGGTGTACGATTGTGCTGACTTATTAGAAGAAACAGTGGAATTGCAAAGCACAGGAACTTGTCTAGATTCTGACTCAACCCGGAAAAGCTCTGCTGCGAAAGGATCACACTTCTGCAAGGTAATCATCAACTTTGAACTATAGATGTCTATCCAAGTAATCTAATCACATACATAATGTTTCACAATCAAAGACTAAAACATACCGAGCAAAGTAATGATTTGAGAAGCGGAGAACAGTTGTCAGATACATTGACTGCTTTAAACCGTCTCTGCAACCTCAAGTCCTGCCGTGAGTTACAGCATACACTTCCATTGAATCGACAAAAAGCGAGCGGTTGCTTCACATTAAACGGCGCAGCTGACCAAACCAAACAATTCCAGATAATCAGAAAAGAAACGACCAAAACACACAAAGTTACCAATCTAATCTCAAGAGAGAAACCACCTACTCAAATCATTACATAATGGATGTGACAAAGATTTTTCAACAAGAAACAAGACAAGGGAAGAAAGCAACATTGCTACACAACAGAGAAACCCCATTTTTCGATTGTGTTTGAGTCTTGTGCAATATTTGTTAGGATCTACCAAAAGCATGAAACAACCAATGGATTGAATCTGAAAAAATGATGAAAAAACAACTCATCGAGTTCTGTCTACAGAAATGGAACTCTTACCAAGAGAAGACCATTGCTCCAGACAAGAACTAATAATATCTTTTAAATAATTGAAGATTTTTGAGTTGAACCAGCAGAATCTTTAATAAATTTAGATATGCAAATTGTTTTTTTTGCGTCAGTAAAATAATATAGAATGAATTATTGGCATCAGTTGACTTTGAAAAGATACCCTAACAAGCTTGATTTCAGACCTGTGTTTTTTTCTCCATACCTTTAAAAAAAAATCAAGAACAGAACATCATCCATAACAAGATGCAGAAGATGATTCCGAAAAACCGAATAAGCATTGTTAGTAAGTTTGAATGACAAAAAAAGGTATCAACTTTATGAAAAAACCAATTCTGGAAATTCTCTAACCAACACACATCACAAGATACTTGCACAAATGCTACTAATCACAAGTAACTACAGCAGTTATCTGCCTTATCATTACTGCATAACTTCAGGCACTGATCAAAATTGTGAATTTCATTAGCTTTTTGCAGCGAATTTCAACCAAATTGTTAGCTTTCAAAAAAAAAAAATATATATATTTACGCATTGTCTCCGCAACTACTCAATCTTTAGAACAACATGATATTATTTAGGGATAATTACTAGAGCGACTTTGATAAATGCCCTAATTATTAGAATGATCTTTACAAGTATCAAAATATCAAGAAAGAGTTTATAAGACATAAAAACCAAGGTTATATTTTGTTATTACGAAAATGTCATTGTCATTTTTGACAAAAAAAATAATAATAATAATTTCAAAAACTCAAAAAATACAAACGCGACCGCGGAGGCTGTAGAAGCACCGGAAACTCACTCGGCGGAGGTGTGCCGCCGGATTTAGTTAAAATCGGATTAAAAATTTGATTTTTGATTTTTGGTTAGAAAAAAAAACTTGAAATCTTTTGATTTTTGGTTAGATAAGGGATATATGATGTTAGATTTACTAGTTTTAGGCTAAATCTAGTTGAAACAAGTTAAAATAGAGTAAAAACGAGCTAAAAATACAAGTTGCCGCCATTGTTAAGGTTTGAAGCTTTTGGGTTGGGGAAGAAGATGAAAGGTAAATTACGATTTTACCTTTTTTGAATAAGTCTACCACTACTACAAATAAATCTATCACTACTATAAATAAGTTTACCACTACTATAAATAGGTCTACCACATCTTATAAATCTACCAGTACTACAAATAAGTCTACCACTACTACAAATAAGTCTACCATTACTACAAATAAGTCTACCACTACATAATTATTACTCTTGATATCAAGTCTACCACAACAGATCAATAAGTCTACAACCACTACAAATTAATAAGTCTACCACCACTGGTTAATAAGTCTACCACAACAGATAAATAAGTCTATCACAACAGATAACTAAGTCTACCACAACAGATAATTAAATCTACCACAACGTATTATTAAGTCTACCACCACATATTAATAACTCTACCACAACAGATCAATAAGTCTACCACCACTAATACATATTCGTAAGTCTACCACCACTACAGATTAATAAATCTACCACTGCAGATCAATAAGTCTACCACTGCATATCTGCAGGAAATAAGTCTACCGCCCCTACAGATTATAAGTCTACCACCACAGAGTAATAAGTCTACCACAACAGATAATTAAATCTACCACCACAGATTCATTAAGTCTACCACCACAGATAATTAAGTCTACCACAACAGTAATTTAAGTCTACAACCACAAGTTAATTAAGTCTACCACACCAGATAGTTAAGTCTACCACGACAACATATAATTAAATCTACCACCACAGATTAGTAAGTCTACCACAAGAGATAATTAAGTCTACTACCAAAGATTAATAAGTCTACCACAACATATAATTAAGTCTACCACCTCTAAAGACTATTAAGTCTACCACAGCTGATCAATAAGTCTACCATGCTGAATTATTAAGTCTACCACTACAGATTATTAAGTCTACCACCACAACAGATAATTAAGTTTACCAAAACATATAATTAAGTCTACCATAACGGATTATTAAGTCTACTACAACAGATAATTAAGTCTACCACAACAGTAAATTAAGTCTACCACCACAAGTTAATAAGTCTACCACAAAAGATGATTAAGTCTACCACCACAACAGATAGTTAAGTCTACCACTACAGATTATTAAGTCTACCACAAGGGATAATTAAGTCTACCACCACTAAAGAATAAGTCTACCACAAAGGAAAAGTAAGTCTACCACCTCTAAAGACTATTAAGTCTACCACAGCTGATCAATAAGTCTACCATGCTGAATTATTAAGTCTACCACAACAGATTATTAAGTCTACCACCACAACATATAATTAAGTCTACCACAACAGATAATTAAGTCTACCACCACAGATTAATAAGTCTACCACAACAGATGATTAAGTCTACCACTACAGTAAATTAAGTCTACCACGTGAGCGGTAGACTTATTCGCTTTTGGCGGGAAGCTCATTAATGGCAGTTTCGTAAATACGTTTTTTTGTTATCAAAGGAAATAAGGGCAAATCGGGTGTTAAAAATTTTTCAAGGTCGTTCTAGTAATTATGAAATTTTAGAGTCAAAATAGTCAAAAACTCATTTATTAAGGTCATTCTAGTAATCCTCCCTATTATTTACTAGTAAACGCTTATTTAAAAAAAAAAAAAAAAATTGGAACAAATGCTTTACATTCCCACCGAAATTACGTTTAACTAGTGCTTTACATTCCCAACGAAATTACATTAACTAGTTATAGAGACTGTGTTTATATTCTTCCCTTGAAATCCGATACATATGACTCACATTTCCAAATTGCAACTATAAAAGCACATGAATCCTTCCATCAAAAGTCAACAAACTAAAAAAAAAAAGAAAGAAAGAAGAAGTTCAAGCTTTTCTGATTATAATCAAAATGAATAGCAACGAGACGAAGGATAAGAAAGATGAGAGGTCGAAGTTTTATGATAACGCAACCAGAATCATAGGTATCGCTGGAGCTGTTGGGGCAGTCATAGGTCTAGCATCATGGCTTGGTTCGAGCTCGAAAGAGAAATGTCTGGAAGAGAAGATGATGAAGGCTCCTGGAAAAGATGGTTACATTCCAAGGAATGCTTTCGAAAACAACCCAAAAGACTACTTCAAGGATTTACATGGTAAGAAATGAGTATCTTGGCTCAGACTATGTATGCAATATGCGGAATCAATATTTACGACTAAATAATAATGCATTGCATGTGATAGATATGTCATGTGTATCATGTTATGGATCGGTATAAAACCGCTATTTTACTCAACCTTGTAATGGTCTTAGCTAAAATTAAATCGGTTAACCTTTCAAGATAATTGTAAATTTAATTATATTTTTTCCGCTTGGAATAGTAAACAGAAAACAAAAACTACAAGATTGTTTTGCATAAAACTGAGAAAGACAAAGATCAACATGCATTGTGTTGGGTTCAAATGTAGAAGTTGAACTGAGAACCACCAAAGTATTAAGTGGTGATATCTTATTATTGGTGTTACACAAATCCAATGCATGTTGATTTTCATTAACTACATAAAAAAAAGAGAGAAAATATTGCCTTGGCCATTATCACAATATAATAGTACATAATTTCTTGCTTAGGCAGTCCTTTCACACTTTTATTTATACAAAATCAATTTTCATTAATCCAAAACTACAAGGATCAATTGAAATGTGTAAACTAATCCTCTCCCCCAAGTTCACCGTAAGTGATATCTTAGATCATAGCCTTAATCTCTCTACATTTATCTGTTCAATCTTGTTAACCTCAAACATTTTATTTTAATTACTTTATAAGGAAACACTTAATTTGATTCAGCTTGCGTTTTCACCAAATCCATTGACAAATCAAACGACAAAGGAAACACTTAATTTGATTTTCACATTCCTTACCACCATATAATCCTAATCTAAACAAAAAAAAAAAAACAAATGAAAAATCAAGCATTGAACACAATACAAATACACTTCAAAGGTGCTACTTCATGTAGCTAGCAAGGTAGAGAGGATTACATTCCATTATTGAAAGTTACCGCTTAGTTTAAGTTTCTCTAACCAAGATCTACCCCAAAATTGAGGTTAGTATTATTATTTGTTTTGGGTCAATCAAATATTAATTTAGAAGTCTGGGTCTTCGAGCTAGTCTGTACTTGAGATTTGTTTATGATGAATCGTTTATCCACCGAAAACAAGCAACTAAAAAAGCATCTTTACTCTTAAACATTTTTCTTCTTCTCAAAGGGCTGGCAAAAAATCCGAAATAAATAACCTAACTGAATCCAAGTCGAAATTATTCGAACCAATCCGAACTGAATCTAAATTTGAACCGAACTATAAACCGAATGGGTATCCGAAACATAAATTAACCTAAAAATATTTCGATCTATAGACAAGTATGTTCATATAGTTTAGACAACTTTTTTTGGGTTTTCGGTCAATTTAGATATTATGAATATATTCTAATAAATATAACCAATTTAATTATAATATAATATTTGAATTTTTTAATTTATGGTTATCTTTTGTGAAAATTTTGGATAATTTGAGTTAAAAATAATTAAACGAACCAAATCCGTAAAAAGCTCGGGTGAGTATGAATATTTCAGATAATTTTTTAGTATGTTGGATAGTTTTTGAATATTTTAGGTAAAAGTATGTTGGATAGTTTTTGAATATTTTAGGTAAAAATTTCAAAAATACCCGAACTCGAAAAAGTTTTAAGTACTTTTGGGTTTTTTACACAAAACTGAAACCAACTAAAACCCGAAGAAAACTGACCCAAAATTTTAAAATACATGAATGGATATTATAGTGGAAGCCCATCTAATCTACTGGTTTAACCAAAAGTTAATTAATGTTTTTACATTCGAAGGTCTCAGATTGTGCAATTAACGTTGTTCGCCGTGATTCCACGCAATAAAGATAGAAAGTGTCCATCATAAACTTGGACGAAGAAGTGTCGTCTTTGTAACAATTCTATAAAAAAATAGTACATTCAAACGTTTTTAAAAAAAATAGAAATTAGATCATCTCCATTAGTAAGAACCCAATTAGGGGTTCTTAACAATTTTGTAATATTAATGTAACCTTAGGCCATGTTCAATAGTAGTTCTTAACGCAAGTTCTTAAGATAAAATATATTAAAATTAAATAAAAAGTGGTTATATTATTAAGAACCGGTCCTTAATTAAGAAATTTAAGAACTGGTTCGTAGGTGGTTCTTAGGTGACACATGTCACTCATTGATTAGGCAGATGATTTTTTTAATAAAAAAATAATAATAAACACGCGTACAACGTTTATAAATTTTACCATTAAAGAAAATAAAATTTTGACTATGTTTATAAATTTTGAGAAAACAATTCTACTTAAAATAAAATATTTTTATTCTATTTTTATTTTTATTAAGAATCCTTAATGGAGTTCTACCATTGGAGTTATATTTACATTAAAACTTATTAAAATAGTTCTTAAACTATTTAATTTGAAATATATAATAAAAAAATAGTTTAGAACCCCATGAAAAGTTCTCCCATTGTACATGCTCTTAAAGTAAATTAATAACTCCATTATTGTTTTGTAAATTTTTCCTCCTCCATTGGTTAGAACTAAATATTGGGTTTCTTGAAAATAATAAAAAAATTATTATTATATAATTATTTTATTTTTAATATAATTTATTTAGTTAAAATTTTTAAACATACTACATTCTATAAAATCGAAATATCTTGTATTTCATGAAATTTTAAACATACATCACATAAAAATAATTAAAACATAAATTTACATTTGACCCGTTTTGCACGTTCTAGATGTGTAATTTTTTCTTCTGTAAACAATTTTCCTCCCAATTAAATTTTCAATCATGGTGGTATATTTTAATTAAAGTTTGGTTGACAAAAAAAAATCATAAATTTGCAAATCATAAACGAAAAAACGTAAAATGTTGTAAATTCTATAAAAGCATGATCATCAATCTAGCTAATTAAGTTGTAATCTTCACTTTTGCCAAAGTTTTATTGGGACAATTACAAAAATGCCACTTTTTGTGTGCACATTTGCAATAATGCCACTTAGGGGTGTTTATTTGCCAAAATGCCACTAATTATAGATTTATAAAGCTTATATCTTAAAATTTTAAACCCTAAAAAATGTTTTGACCCTTAAACTCCCATAAAGCCTCAAAACTAAACCCTAATAAAACATAGTTAACCCAAAAATAAATAATATAAAAAAAAAAAATTTCAAAAAGTGGTATTTTTGCAAAGATTTCAAAAGTATGACATTTTTGTAAAGTGGCATTTGAAAAGTCGCATTTTTTTAAATTTCTCATTTTTATTCTCCATAAAATTTTAGACATACAAAAGTATTCAATCTGTTCTCGTTGCATGAATTTGATTGATAGTGAGGTTAGAAAATCATTTCTTTTTCAATAAAAATATTATAATTTCTGTCTTATATGGTTTTCTTAGTAACAAATTTTTACAGTAAGCTCTTTGATTTTGTTTGGAAAAACAATACTTTTCTTTTTCTTTTCCTTCAATAGCCATTTGTTGGCGTTATATTCCAACTTAAGGAGAATATCCTTAATATAATTTTCATAAAAATGGAAGCAACTAGCACTAAGAATATCCAAGCTAAAACAAACTTTCGCGGTTCCAAAAAGTTAAAACTTTACACAAAACTGACATAAAACAATTAAGCTTGACATCAATTTATCCCACATTAACTACATACTTTTAATATGACAGAAACTTTTCTAGATAAAATTCATCGTTTCTTTCACGATCATTAAGAGAGGATATGAACGTCACTTTTTCATAATGATATACAGGGATTAGCAAATAGTTTCTGAAGAATGTGTTAAAAAACTAACGGTTCCTCGCATCCATCAAAAGATTCTCACAGACAACATAAGAGAAAAGTAAAACTAGAGTAAGAGATTCGGGAACTTAGAAAAGTTGCAGTGAATAACCATCTCTCTCGGACATCTCTGCTAAGGAAGAGCCCTTCTACGAGGCTGCAGTTCTTTTGGCAAAAACTACCATTGTGATAACTAACTAATTGGGACATTGCAGAGGTATTCAGCTTGCAGAACAATGATGACAAAGGTACGATCAACAAGCTTAAAAGAGTGAATCAGATCATATCGTCTTGGAGAATATAGATTGCATTTGTTTGTCACTTCACATTGGTGAAGCCTCCCTTAGTCGTTCTAGTAGTTCTCTGCTTTTAATAAATGATTTGAGTAGCCATAGGTCATTGTCGTCTAAGAAAGCATGAGTACCAAGATGCAGAAGCTGTACCCTTTTCAAAGAGTAGCTCGTTCTTGGCAGCCGCATAACCTGTATGGAAAAGACAGTTTACATTTCAATAAACACAACTTGTTGACAATAGCTTGTACAGGCAATGGAGTAAACACAATACCTAAGCATCAAACTCGAAAAAATGTGCATGGCAATTTCTATTCTTCTAGAAACAGAACATCACATAGCTCTTGTATGTCACCTTTCTTTAGAGATCTCATGGTCAACTTCTACTTGGATCCATCAATACGCTTGTGATCATCTTCCATCTTAAACTAAAGGGTTTCGATTTGAGGAAAATATCCATTGAAATTAGGAGTAGTAACCTCCACAAATACGCTCATGATCATCTTCCATCTTGAAGAAAGGACAATTCTCGCACCCAACATCCCAAAACTATTTTCAAAAACACAAAACCAAACTCCGAAATAGAGATTCGTATGTCTGAACATACTAACTTCTACTTAGGGAGAAACCAAATTCGCATTTTGTCAATTTAAAAGTCCTCTCTTTTCTCCACCAATCACACATACCTCGATCCAAAGAGACAAGTTTTGTTCCAAAATCAATCAGTTCCAAATTCCTGTCCAAAACCCTAAATCGAACCCTCGAGGTTCCACATATTAAACAAAGAACCAATGTTTTGAAACCCAACCCGGACAGCGAACCGGCTTACCTATCGGATCATCGGGTCACTGGTCCAACCGCGGGTCAATATGTTATTAAAAATTTATATATATTATATATATATATATTGTAAATATATACAACAAATAAAGTTTTAAACCTTTTTCTTTTGATTTCAAAATAAATGGTCTAAACTCTAAAGTTTAAGAAAAATAATACTAAATCCCAAGAGTATGGACATCTAGCAATAACCATAAGCAAACATCCAAAATTCAAACTAAAAAAAAAAATATATAATATAATACATCACTAATGATAGAATTATATAATATGCATCATATCATCCAATTTATATCATTTAAATCGCTGAAAACCCTCTATCAATAGCTAAAAACAAACCATCTATTTCATGCTAAGACTTTTTCAAAACCCAAACCGCCGGTTCAACCAACCGGTTTGCGGGTTAATAGCGGAGTTTTCTGGATTTTGACTAGTTTTTTATTAGCAGATTTTACCATATAACCTGAACCATAATAGTAATCAGGTCGCGGTCAACCGGTTGAACCGGCCGGTCCAAGCCGGGCGTGAAAACACTGCAAAGAACTAAACTTGGCACGATGATACGCACGAAAACAACAACAAACCTACAAAAACCTTAAATCCCAACACTCAAAACTCACATCTAGATGAAGATTAAACCGAAACAAAGACCGATTTTGGAACACATAGAAAGGAGAGAGAAAAAAATCGTTAAAAGTTTGAAACAAACCTGACAACAATCTCCGACAGCACGTAAGAAAAAGTACTAGCATCAACAAATTTGGATCCGTTGATCACGAGACTTTTCCTCGTGGATATCGCCAGAGTGAGTGAGTGAGACGCGCGAGGGAGACTAAAATATTAATCTTTTTTTTTTAAGTTAAAATTAGGTAAATCACTCACCTCTTGACTCGTTAAGGATCCTTAATCTCTCTTTCCAGAACCGGTTCTTACCAATTAACTCATTTATTATTTATTTTTTCTGTTTTTAACTTAGGAAACTCACTTAAGACCATTTAACAACCTCCATGAAATGAAAAATGAAAAGCCAACTCAAACCCGAATGGATATCCTAATTCCAAGGCTAAATCAAAAGCCACAAAGACCGACAAGAAAGTCAGCTTTAACCTAGTAGATAGTAGTATTAAACTAATTCATTGTGGAAATAATAGTAGGATAGATGCTCTAAAATTCATTCGTTTATCAAAACATGGAAACGCAAAGAGTCGGAAAGAAGAGAGCTCGAGATGGTGCAGTGGTGATTTCAATCAAGACGGTGAATGGAAAGACCATAAACCTAGAAGTTGATGATACCTCTGAAACCATCGACCTCAAGATCCATGGACCGACCCGTCAAGTGGTTCTTCGTCTAGGTCCAGATCCAGATCCGGATTCGGATGAGGAAGCAGTCATACGGATGATTGTATCGACTCTTGGTGGGAAAACATTCAACATAAAAGTGAAAGAGACCGAGACCATTGGAAACGTCAAGACCAAGATCCATGGTCAGGGGGGCCCACCAGTGGACGAGCAGAGGCTGCTGTATGAAGGCAGGCAGCTCATCGACAACTGGCGCACCGTAGCTCACTACAAAGTAAAGTCTGGTTCGACCCTCGTCATGATGTCGCGTCTTTGCGGTTGCTAAAATTAAAAAAAATGTCTGTCTTTTTACATTTTAGATCCAAATCGGTCTCTAGGCGGACTCGCTTTTGATGGTTCATTTTATTAAGCAATAATAATCGAACAAATGTTTAAATTCCCTTTAATTATGTATCGAGACTTTAGTGTTATATATTCTTCAATTCCTCTCAAGTTAAATTAAGGGATTAATTTTGCACCGATACTTCAAAAGTTTTCTTGTTTTTCTTTAAAATTTCTTTTATCATCGCTTAAACCAATACAGAAGCGGCGGTAGGTTTACCCATCACCAGTGTTTTCACGCCCGGCCCGGACCAGCCGGTTCGAACCGCGACCCTATCACTATTACGGTTCGGGTTATATGGTAAAATCCGCTAATAAAAAACCAATCAAAATCCGAAAAACCCTCTATTAACCCGCGAACCGGTTGGTTGAACCGGCGGTTTAGGTTTTGAAAAAACCTTAGCATGAATTAGATGGTTTGTTTTTAGCTGTTGATATAGGGTTTCATCTCTTTCAAATTCATACTCTTGAGATTTAGTATTATTTTTTCTTAAACTTTAAAGTTTAGACCTATTATTTTGAAATCAAAAGAAAAGTTTTAAAACTTTATTTATTAGGGGATATACTTGTTTATAGATTTGTTTGATATTATAGTCAGAATGAAATTGTGTCATTGTAATTGTTTGTAGTTTTGTGGAAATTTATATGTTTATCAAATACATAATAGATAAATGATAGGTTACTAAACATTAAAATTACAAAATTTTAATTTAAAATTAACTAAAATATATATACAACATAAAATTTATATGAACTATATATACAACATAAGTTGACAATTTTGTTTTTGGCGACACATATTTTAGTTATCCTTTAGCTCCTTTTTTACTAATAGTGTTAAAATTAATTGTATAATAATTATACCTTGTAGCTTATTCTTTAGCAATTATTTTAATACAGAATCACTCTAATTGTTTGCATATATTTATGCATGTCTTGTTTTCCAAAAAATTATTGATTCATCGACTATTTGAAATTCGATAATATCAAAACATTAATTTCTTTAGTTTAAACACAATTTTGAAAAGTTAAACTTTTACATTATTTATTTATTTATACACAAAACTAATAACTAACAATATCTATTCATACCGATTGAACTATTCCCTCGAGAAAGTGTACAATCAAACGATTATCTCTCTAAAATGTCTTCTCCAACCTCAAATGCATTGCATCAAATCAATACGATTGGAAAGAAATCAATTTTAATTGTTTATTGATAAATTGAAATACCATGAAAATTTAACTAATGTTGAAAGTAAAAGATATAATGTTTTGTCTCATGAAGACCAAATATTTTTGCTAAATCTTATTTTCCTTTATATGAGTTTCTTCTCCATCTTTAACAAAGACACTCCATCTATAAATTAGTAATTGTTTTGAGGATTTTGAATAAACATGGACGAAATACAGTTAAGGGGTTTTTTAACTAAAAAAATAGTTGAGGGAATTTTTCATGATCCGAAGATAGTTGAGGGGTTTTTTTTTATGAAAAACCCTTATAATAATATAGGAAGCACTCATGTTTGTCTTATGGAGAGCTCACTCATTGGCTTCTTATTAATGAGTTATCTCTCTCTCTTGAGAAATGCCTTTAGATATTTGCTCGTGATACATATACACAATGTGCACCACCATTTTCCCTCAATAACAACTCTATCAACTGTTAAGGAAACACATGATTCATACCAGACCTCTTCAAAACTCTTTCTTGTTGTAAACCTGGTCTATCTTAGATGTTGAACCAATAGGTAGAAAGGCTCCATCTGATAATTTCAATTATTTTACCAAAAGCAATGAATGGTCTCTCTTTTCCAATATAGGTATCCGGTAACCATCACATGATGAGGTATTGCAATAGTATGTGTATATGATACAAAATTTTAAAAATCTATCATCGTCATATATGTCCATATCTCTAATTATGTTTTCCATATCTTATTAAGTGAGGGATGAGGCTTAATCTTTACAAAAATTAAAATATATTATGATATAGAAGGAAGTTTCGAGTCTCTGACATTCGATTAATAATCATGTATAAATTTAAGTATCTTCTACAAATTGCTTTTATACGGCTTTCATGTCCATTTATCACTTATCCTCATATGAGTCTAAATTTAAACCTTATGGTCGCTAATAATCACTTGATCAACCTGCATAGGCATAATTCTAGTATTTATTATCCATTAAAACTTCTTTCTCAGGTTTAGACCTCACGTCCTCCTCTTCGCCACCGCTCCAAGTACATTCTATGTCTCGCCTTTAATCTTGTGTAGAGTCTGATAAGACAACTCAAGATATCATGACGCATTTGCTGGCTCCTCTGCCTCCGTCTTATCTAACGTTAACTTCTTCTTACCGCCAATATTAAATCTTCATGATGATTCCTAACAACGATCTTCTGCTCTGTTCTTTTCTTCCCAACAACAATTAAACCAACCAATAATATAATCTTCAGTAGGTTTTTTTTTAGAATGACAAACCCTTTCTAAAAATTGCATCTACTTATTAACATTTGTTCATTAGGCATTACAAACCAGAGAGAACATATGTACTAAGCTTTGATGTGAGTCTCAAATAAGCGCTGGAAAATTTAGAAAAATGACTTTCATAACGTGAGAGAGGGTGGAAAATTAGATCATAGACAAAAACAAACCTGATATTAACGTACGGGTGACGGGTCAATATACATGTGACATTTTCTAGCGATAGCAATCCGTTTTCGCATGAATGTCAGAATCGCCACCGAGGTAGCGTATGTTACTGAAAATGATTGGGAAAAAGAAATAAGACACTGTAAATTTAAGTTGCATGAAAAATCATTGTAAAGCACATAGTTGTAGAGAACATTAGATTGTAAGACAAAGCGAAAAAGTTATTGCCTCCATCTTCGAAGCTACAGTAAAATTAGATTCAGACTTCGTATTTTGCTTTATCTTTGTCTAGGCCCTCTCCGTTTCTTGTCAAATCACAATTTCATCTAAGCTGAAGCTTAAAGGCTAAGAGAGAAGAAAGAACTGAGTTGGTGTACGTTAAAGTGCAATAACAACTTTCAAAATCATGATTTGAAAACTGTGGTAATTCTCAAAATCATAAGTTTTACAAAGTTAGAGCAGAAGCGAGAAGTTTAAAACTTGTACGAAATATAATTTTAAAAAGTTTGCTTAAACTTTGTAGAGCTCCACTTCTCTTATTTTCGCTCGTTTTGACCAATCAAACCCCAAGATATATAAGTTTATTCTCTTCTAAGTACTACGTAATCAATGTCATGTATTTAATCTGCTTCACAGAGCTTTCTCTATGTAACGCTAGTCTCTTCTTGTAGTAACTTTACTTATGTAGTAACACCTATGGCAATCATCATTGTGATATACGCTTCCACGCCCATTTGTTAATCGTTCACTTCTAGGTCTTTTTTTCTATCAATCTATTTACAATTGAAGTCCTACAAATGAAGTCTGCCCCCTTTAAGACCATGAAGACATTAAGTCCACAAAAACTGAAAACCGACTAACATAATTTATTTTGTTTTACTGAAATCTGGTTGAGTTCAATTAATTTCTGAGAGACGTTGTTAACGAAGATATCTCCCCTCATGAAGACATTAACCATGTTATGCCAGCAGATTTCGCTTTGGCTTCTTCTCCAAATCACATTTGCACATGCCACAATTTCCTTTTTATTGGATATGAATTATGCTGGGTTCTTTTGTTAACACTTGGTTTAACTTGCACCTATAAATCCCAATATTAATACGATATCAACATCTCTGGCCACTGCATATAGACTTTTGGTGTTTTAAAAAGCTCAATGGATGGATCATACATATATTCTATACGAGGGGGCATTGCCATATTTTCCTGTGAAATAAAACTTTTCCAGAAGTTCTGAAGGCCAAGTGATATCTTTCTTGTATAGACATAAGATAATTAAGACTTGAGCTTTAAAATATCACAAGTAACGTCATGGTGAAACACAAAACATGTTATCTTGTGGGTTCCAGTAGATCGGCCCTCTAGATCTATTATGATCTAAGTCATCTGACTCTTGTCTCTTGTTGGTGTCCTCATCTCTTTGCAACCTGACTTTTGCCTCTGGTTGCTACTAAGTTTAGTGACTTTTTGCCCTAGCTTCCTTTCCTTCTCAGCTGCTCCATCCATTTGCCTTTTTCTCCTCTTGGTTATTGCGTTTTATACCTTATATAATCTACTTTTCCCATATCTGTTTTTCAGATTTTGAAAAATCAAAGGCGAAAGTCTTTCACTTACATAACGATCATGATTATGTAGTAGGAATAGTATAGCATTTGAAATTGGAAGAGAGTAAAGAAATACCTTACAATGATCCATTGGAGGATTCATGGCCTTTGAAGGAAGAAGAAGAAAGGGGGGGGGGGGGGGGGGGGGGGGGGGTGATCTTAAAGTTTTTGTGAGTAAGTGAAAGGCAAGGAAGCGAGGGTGATAGAGAGTCTCGAAGGTTACCGAACGAAGAATTAGAAGAGTCCCTCAGTTTTAGGTTTTACACGTGTGATGTTAAACTGAGAGTGAATTTTGGAGATAGAGAAGGTGGGGAAGCACACAATTTGAGTAACATGTGGTTGGTTTATATAAGCTAGAGAGGGGACTATCATGGAGGAGTGGGTTGTGGCAATTAAAGCCATTGATTTGCGACAACGGGAAGGACAATGTAACAGTGGTCGAATTCATGAAGGTTGGGAAGAGGGATAGTAAGAGATTCAAAACGTGTTCTAGGTCTTGCTAGGGCTCGGCGGAGAAGGGGAATCGTGAGGGAAGAGAAGTAATTTTGTTTGGGACCCACAATATGAGGGAAAAAAGGCTGACGTGGATGGCCTAGGAGGAGAGTGAACTCTCCTATTATATATATAGATTGTATATATTTACAATATATATATAATTTTTTAATAATCTATTAACCCGCTGTTGACACGCGGTTAGTTGACACGCAGTTAGACTAATGACCCAAT
The DNA here is from genome assembly GCA_964056655.1 of Arabis hirsuta. Classification (NCBI taxonomy): domain Eukaryota; kingdom Viridiplantae; phylum Streptophyta; class Magnoliopsida; order Brassicales; family Brassicaceae; genus Arabis; species Arabis hirsuta. The sequence goes on along the minus strand of OZ053309.1, from coordinate 27,074,310 downwards.
GATCCGATAGGTAAGCCGGTTCGCTGTCCGGGTCGAGTTTCAAAACATTGCCCATCACACGAAGGAGAAGAAAGCTCTCACGTGATTTTAAAATACTATTGGGCATTCGATTTCTAAGGCCCATTAAACATATTAAATTTTATCACTATAAACTCTTTTGCTTTTTTTATTGGATTTTTTTTTTTTGGGTAATTTGTATATTAGAAGAAATTTTTTGAAAATTATGTTCAATAACCATAAAAAAAAAACTATAACTAAAAAACCTAGCTCTAATGGCTAATGGTTTGCCACATCTAACATTTTTAGTTACTTTCTTAATTATTAATTTTTCCTTCGTTAGATAGCCAATTAATTCACATAAACTTTTCATTGTAGAAAGACTTAAATTTAAAGGCCTGTTTTAATTGACTGGCACCGGACCCATAATAAGTTTGAGTCGGACCTAGTCTTAATCACTCCAAAGATACACCAAATTGTTTCAAATTTGTAAATCTATATAAATCACCGATGAATACAACCAAAATAAAAATTATAAAAAGGTATTCCCTCCGTTGCAAAATAATTGTCATTCTAGCCTTAATTTTTTGTTTCATACTACTTATCATTTTGTAATTTCAATGCACATTTATGACTAATTTTTCTATTTTTATCTCTACCTTTCAACTTATTAATTACTCATATCAAATAAAATATTATATTAATTAAGAGCAAAACAGATTTTTAATATGTTTTTTTAATTTGTGTGAAAAACTCTAAAATGACAATTATTTTGAAACGGAAGGAGTATAATATACTTTACTCTAAGTAACTCTCAGTATCCTTTCTATTCGCAAGACATGCACCTATCTATCTTTGTTTTTGATGAATCGTTATCCACTAAAAAAGTAATCCAAACATGAAATATTATCCACTGAAAAAGTAATCCAAACATGAAACATTGAAAGCATATTTTCTTTTTAACTAATAGTGTAACCGTCGAGTAGTTTATTCACCAGATTTTTTAACGGACCGAAAGCATGACATCACTTCAACTGGCCAAATAAAAGTGAAAATATTTAAAAAAAATTAAATTTAGATTGAAAGGGTTTACCTTCTTTCTCCAAGCTTTTTTATCACTACACCACTACCAAATGGAGGTTTACTGAAAGCATCTTTATTCTTAAAATCGACAAAACAATAAAGCATATCTTAAGCAAGAAGATACCTTTAAAACATTAGACAAGAAAGTAGCTTTAGCCTAATATATAGTACACTATAAAATTAATTTATTTTGGAAATATTGATAGAATAAATGCTTTATACTGTTTCAATCGTCCTTTAGTTAATCATAGAGACTTTTTTATTTATTTTACAATCCCCATTGAATTTTATTTTTTGTTCTGAACCCACTGAATTTATATATATTAATTATGAAGTCCCTCCATTACTCCAAAGATACCCTAAACAGTCATTATTGTTGGCATTACATTTGCAAGTCTATATAAGTCACTCACGTATCCCTTTTTCTTAACTCATTAAATCAAAATCACAGGAAACAAAAAAAAAAAGAGAAGAAGAGCTTAAATCTTTGTGATCATATCAATATGGGAAAGGATGACAAAGATGAGAATTCGTCATTTTATGATGCCGCAATAAAAGTTGTAGGGGTCGCTGGAGCCATCGCAGCATTCGCCGGTCTAGTTAGCTTGGCCTCGAGCTCCGAAGAGAAGAAACAGGAAGAGAAGATGATGAAGGCTCCTGGGGGGGATGGTGTTATTCCCAGGGAACCTTTCGAAGCCAACCCAAAAGACTACTTCATGGAGCAGCGTCAACGTAATAAGAAATGAAAATATGAGTATGTGGAAGTTTTTTAAAATTTTCGACTTTGTATTCTATATAGCTAAATAATAAAACGTTGCATATGACAGATATATGTTGTATTGTATGTAGTTATGTACCATGTTATATCAGTATGATATATGTTATTTCAATTAATTATTGTAATAATAATGTCTTATATATATATGTGTACCATGTTATTATTTTTTTATAAAAATGTATATGTACCACATATATAGCTATATGTGGATTGATATAATATAGCTACTTTACTTGGTTAACTTGTTAATACAGTTGTTAAGTTTCATTTTTTTCTTTCATTTAAAATATACAGCAGCTCAGTGATGACGATAGCTTGTGCGAATGATCCTTCCATTTGTCTACAACTACAAACCTTTTAAGAAGAGCCACACTAGCTTTTGGATCTTCGTTATAGACATTGTCCCAGTCAGGAGTTTTTGGGAGTTGGCCATGCCGACATCTGTTTCTTTGAGACTAAATATAGTAGATGTTTCTTTGAAAGAGGGACCGAGAATCCCTTGGGCCATATAGAATTAGATGATTAAAAAAAAAGGTGAGATCGAAACGAAAAGAAAAACAAAGAAACTTACAAATGTGGAAGAAGGATACAAAGCGTAAATTACTCTCTAAATTGATATAAACAAGATTGAGAACAAAATGTCATGTAGTTCATTTCAAAAACTACTTTTCCTTCACATCGGTGCTCTGTACCATGGCATAATGGCCGAGACATGGTCTTGTTGCGACGAATATGAACCCTTTCATTGTTACGAATTATTATGCTTTGACTAGGTTTCATATACATGTGATATAAGATTAGAATCCACCAACTTATGATCACACGATGATCAAGAGATTTCAAGCTTGAATGCGGAAGATGGTTGTTGATAGAGATGGAGATGAGATAAGGGGTGATTGACTCGCCAAATCGGTAAACGAATATGGTTGTTTGAATCACACAAACAAACAGATCCGTGGCTTCAAGAGAATAGAAGTGAATCGCTCACCTAAATTCTAATGAAATAAAAACAACACAAAGACTCAAACTTTGTGAACAAAGAACAAACTGTTTATTACTTTCAAAATTCAAGGGTCACTACAAATGATAAGAAACACGAGCTTATAAAGAGTTCAAAGGAGAATTAATGTTAACGGTAACTAGAAACTGAAATAAGAAAAGAAATCATATGAATTAAAACTTAAACTAGCCGTTGGAATGTGTAGCTTGTATCTTGTGATTTTCGTGATATATCCATGATGATGGAGCCTTATTAGTGCAGAAAATGTCTTCATAAAGAGTTGTAGCCGTTGGAGCGTTAATGGTGAGATCGACTCAAAATAAAGAAAGTGTGACCAATGCTTGATCCTTTGGATTCTCTGATTACTGGTGCAAATATAAACTTCTTCAAGAGTCTATAGATGCGATGGAGACTCTCCTGGTCGCCATATAAATGATTGAGAGGTGCCAAATTTGGAAATTTCTAAATAAGGCAAGCCGAAGATCCTTTGGATTAGAAATTGAATATCTCCTAAACCAAAATTGGTATAGTCATGAATCCAATTCGACAAGCTTCTTTGTTGAACCAAAATTCCATAGAAAGTTGATTTGTAGCTTAACTCTTTCTGGCTGCAAACATCACACACTAAGGAATTTTGTTTAGGGAAAAAGGTGGGTGGGTGAGAATGCCTTTTAATGTGGTCTATAATAATGGGTATTGGCTTCATAGCACAAATTGGAAGCATAACTAATTCGTAGGTAGGACAATAATAAAGCATTTGATAGATTCTTTCTTGACAACAGAAGCACCTCAACGTGTCGTATTCGAGGTAGGGAGGATAATAAAGTTTGAGAGATAGAAAAGGGTAAGAAGGGTGTTTGATCTCAAGTGGAGACTCTATACATTCTTTGTGAAACATTTGATCACACGTGACACATAAATAATAGTCTGTGCCAAGGGTTGAGTGGTCGCATACACCACAAAAGAATTCTTGATAAGATCTTTTATTGTTACACCAAAAGAGAGGGACGTGAGGTAGCTTACATGAATTATCATAGATGTCGGATCCACTACAAGAAATATGAACATTGATAGCATATTATAATAGCTCAATTTTCATAAGTGCTATTAAAGATGAAAAGTTGGGTCGAACTATCGTAACATAGCATTTTGAAAGTGCTAAACATGAAAATCACTAAGCGGGAAGGTGAATTTAACTTCTGGAGCCTAACATTGTTTATGACCGCGACTACTTTAGCCAAAATTATTACACTTAGCGCCATAGTGTCTCTACCACAAAAAATCAAACTATAAAACATAATAAATAAATAAAAAATTTCATAAAGAACCAAAACCTAAGTTTTCACTTAGGCATCAGATCTCCGCCGTCGTCTTCTCATAAATTCTAATTCGAAATTGAATTTTTTTGGAATTTAAAATTTCATAACAATATTCTAGAAAAGACGTTATAAAAACTAAATCAAAGCATTTTAATATAGCTATGGTAGAAACACATATCATAGCATGCAATATGAATTATTACATAATTAAAAAAAAATGAAAGTCCTATAACAAAACGTTTTATTAATGCTATGGTTAAAGACTCTATCATAAGTAAAAAACGCTATCGTATATGCGGCACCTATCATAGCTGGGGCGAACACAACGTTCTTAAAAACGCTATGAATGACGTATTATAGCGTTTTCGTGGTGCTAAGAATGTGGATTTTTCTTGTGGATATCCAATAAAAAATTGGAATTGTTGATCACTGCTTCCTTTGTTAAAGAATTGAGGGTAACCAACCTGAAAATAAAGGAGAGAATATTGATTATAAATATAATACTAAAAAACATGTTAATATTTCTTAAGAAAATAGATGATGGTATGTCTAAAATATTATATTTAGTTTGACTTAAATTTTTAAAACATGTATTAATGAACTTATGTTATAAAGCTAATGAGAATATGTTAAAATTTCTACATAGACATATAATTTAATTGAAATATTTTAATTGACTAAATTAAATGACATTATAATAATATTTTAACTTTATATAGCCAAGTGGATCTGAATTTAGGGGCATTTACAAAAATGCCACAAATCAAAACATACTTTACAAGCGTGCCACCTCTGTGTGTACTTTTGCAAATCTGCCACCTTTTTATCCAAAAAGGACAATTTTGACCCATTAAAGAAAAAAAAATTTTCTTCTTCCTTTTTTTTTCTCTTTCTCTTTCTTCTTCTCTACGAGATTTGATTTCTCTCTCCACTTTCTCTCTTCTTTTTCTCTCTTTCTCTCTCTCTCTTTCTCCATAACAAAAACAGATATTTTTCTTTCTCTATCAAGCTCTTGTTAATGGAAAAATGGTGGTTACGGTGTTGAAGAAGAAAACAAACATATCTAGATTTGAATCTCTCTCTGTTTCTCTCTCTCATATAGATCTAGATCCGGATTTCATAATTTTTTTTTGTTGCAAATCTAGGTTTGTTTGATTTGTGTTGTAGATCTGAGTTTTTGATTCAACTTTGTTTACAAATCTAAGGTTTTTGTTCGATTTGGCTTACATAATTGAGTTTTTGATTATTTTTGGATTCGTTTTGTTTTTGATGTTATTCTTACTAATCTAGGGTTTTAAACTTTTTTATAAAGTTTTTTTACAGTTTTTAAAAGGCTTATAAAATTTATAAAGTTTTTTATAGTTTTTAAAAGGTTTATAAAATTTATAAAGTTTTTAAGGATTTGTAAAGTTTTTTAAAGGTTTTGTTAGACTGTTTAAACTTTTATTATTTTTTTTAAATAGTTAATGAGAGTTTTGTATATGTTTTTAAAAATTGACAATTGAAATAATAATTTATAAGGTTTTTAAAAGGTGTATAAAGTTTTTAAAATATTTATAAGGGGTTTTTACAAGGTTTATACAGATTTATAAGAGTTTTCTACAAGGATTATTAAATTTTTTAAAACGTTTTCTTACAAGGTTTATAAGGATTTTATAAAAAATTTATAAGATTTATATAAGGATTTTATAAGGTTTTTATAAGGTTTTTATAAAGATTTTATAAGAATTTTATAAGGTTTTTATAAGGTTTTTAAAAGGATTTTATAAGGTTTTTATCATTTTTAAAAAATATTTATAAGCGTTTTTTACAAGGTTCATAAAGATTTATAAGAGTTTTTTAAAGGTTTATAAAGCTTTTAAAGGGTTTTTTTACAAGGTTTATAAAGATTTTATAAGGATTTTTTAAGGTTTTATAAGGTTTTTATAAAGATTTATAAGGATTTTATAAGGTTTTTATAAAGATTTGTAAGGATTTTATAAGGTTGTTATAAGGATTATATACATCAATTTTATTTATAAGGATTATATACATCAATTTTATTTATAAGGATGTTATAAGGATTTTATAAAGTTTTTATAAGGTTTTTATAAGGATTTTATAAGGTTTTTATAAGGGTTTTTTACAAGGTTTATAAAATTTTTAAAAGGTTTTTTTTACAAGGTTTATAAAATTTATAAGATTTTTACAAGATTTTATAAGGATTTTATAAAGTTTTTATAAGGTTTTTGTAAGGTTTTTATAAAGTTTTTTTATAAAGATTATATACATCAATTTTATTTATAAGGTTTTTATAAGGATTTTATCAGGTTTTTATACATCAATTTTATTTATAAGGATTTTATAAAGATTTTATAAGGTTTTTATAAGGAGTTTTAAAAGATTTTTTAAGGTTTTTATAAGGATTTTTTAAGAGTTTTATAAAGTTTTTATAAAGATTTTATAAGGTTTTTTTACAAGGTTTATAAAATTTTTAAAAGATTTATAAAGATTTTTAACAAGGTTTATAAGAATTTTTTACAAGGTTTATAAATTGTTTAAAAAATTATCCATAAATAAACAAAAACTCATATATGTAACATAATTATAATCAATAACTTAGATTTAACATAAATCAAAAATCAAAACCCAAATCTGTAACAAAAAATTATAAAATTTGATATGGATTTATAACTGGATTAGAGAGAGAGAAAGAGAGAGATTATTTTTTCTTCAATTTGATTTATACGTATATATGAATGCACATTCTAACACCATAACATCATGGAGACTTAGACTACATATGGCGACACATACGGATGCGTAGATTTTTACAAACAACCAGCGTTTGACAGTTTGTCGATGAAAAATCACTCACTCTATTACGAGGTATATATTGTACTTCATATATGTAAGTCCAATCATTATTTTAGTCACTAATAGAAATTTATTTCAAATGTAGATGTATCGAATATCATCCCTAAAAGACTCAAGAGCAAACAAAAAGTTTGGTTATTTGTGGGAAAATGGTAAAGGTTGTCCCATTGGTACAATACCTATAAAGAGAGTCACCAAAGATGAACTCTTGAAATTAAATTCGTTCTCCGAAAAATATGAACCCCGAAGTTCTTGGAACTTTACTTATAATCAATCTAATGTTGAAGTTGATAATAACCTACATCATGTAAGTAGTGTATTTTTTGTTGTTCTTACAACCAAGATCAAATCATATAAATCATTCTATCAAACTAATAAATTGATTATAAAATGTGATGATGATTAGTTTGCTGTGTCTCGTACCAAAAAGGACAAGGGAAAACCTACAATGGAGCATCCATGATTCTTTCTGTAAATAATCCTAAAGTTAAACTTACACAATTTAGTTCTGCTCGTATGCATGTTCAATTTGGAGACGACGATTTTATTCAAATTGGTTGGACTGTAAGTTTATTACCATATCTTATATAATGTATATTCAATTTGTGTTGTGGCCTAAATATTGTTAAAATAAACAAAAGTCACGATAAGTAAATACTTTTATAACCGTAAAAATAAAATACTTACTTTAATTAATATTATTACCTTATATATGTATATACATTTCAGGTATATCCAAACAGCAAAACTCGGACTTTTGTGTTTACAAAAGTAAGTTTAATATTTATGTCTAATATTTTTACGTTTTTTATAACTAGATATTCATACACTAGGCATAGCAATATTTAGAACGGTACAGGCAGGTGAACATCGATGTTATAACAGCTTATGTCTAGCTGGGATCTTACATACCCATCCAGATATTCCTCTTGGTTTGGTTCTAGATCATACTTCTGTTCGTGGTGGTTCTGACGTTTACATAAATACATATGGTTTACGCAAGGTTTGCTAATTGTTAATTTTTTCTTTTTTATAATTTATAATATTGTTGTACTCATCATTTATATAACTCAACAATTTTATACTTAACCATTTCCACAAATTATCATTTAACAAATAGAACGATGACGTCTATCACGCATGATGGTAATAGCAAATAACTATATTTCATAAATATCAAGTAAACACAAAAAATTCAACAAATTGTTTTCTTTTTGAAGTTACATGACACATAATAAGTTTCATATATTAATGACTCAATTTTGCTTTAATGTGAATATTGATCGAAGGATAAGAAGTTTGGTAACTGGTGGCTCGTGTTTGGAGGAGAAGAAGTTGGATATTGGCCAGCATATAAATTTAAACAAAGCTTTGCCAACTATGTCGAGTGGGGAGGAGAAGTATATAGTGCACTTTTGCCAAGTCCTCAAATGGGAAATGGTTATTTTCCGGTGAAGCATGAAGCTTATGATGCCATTATCTTCAACATAACTACACTCAATGAAAAATTTGAGATCGATGATCGAGTAAAGAATACAGAAGCATTTTCAGAAACACCCGCGGTTATAAAGTTATAGATGATATCTATTCACAATTTGGAGTCAAACATATGATACACTTTGGAGGTCTTGGAAATATCTAAAAGAGAGAAAATAATTTTATGTAAAAGTTGGAAACAAATTATTCTTGTAACAAAACATTAGTATAAATGGTCACCTTTCTTGCTTCTCTTTCGTTTGGTGTGTGTGTATGTATCGCCAAAATCTTCTATTAGAAAAATGCCAACCTCACAAGTCATATTTGCCATTCCATTCTTAAGCAGTAGTTACGAAATGGCAAAAGAAAATGTGCTGCCTCTTTATTTTAGCATCTAAACTATGAATGGCAGTACAATAAAGTGTTCTTCCAACTATTTGTGGAGTTTCTTTGCCGAGTAAGAGTGATACCAAGATTTCAGATTTGAATTGAAATTAACAAAACTGGCTTGAGGAAGAAGACATATATAAGTAGGATCGTACGAAACAGGATACATAAACTACATACCAAAAAGAACAAAACTAGTTATTGTAGAAAATTATTTCTTCAGTTGTAATGGGTTCTTAGACCGAGACGGTTCGTTTGTCTGAAGTGGTTCTTGGCACCACTCGACCACCAGGGCCTCTTCCTGTTACGCCGCTTTTACCAGAGGATGTTCGAGGAACAGCCCGCTGTATAATTCGAATGGGAGTCCCACCTAAATCAAAGTCTTCTTTCAATGATCTAGTCAAGAACCTTATGTCGCTTTCCAGTAACTGGTTTTTCCCGCTCATAAACGCCACAAAAGTTGGCGGTCTAGCTTTCACTTGTGTGAAAAACTTGATCTTTGGCTGCGAAGCCGAGTCTTTCCAAGAATGTCGGCTCATAACCTAACTCAACACAGAGCAAATGATCAGGGCAAGTACTGATGTCATCTTTTTGTATATCCTATAGTCTAGTTCAATAGTACTACAGACCTTACGTAACCAGCGATTGAGACGTCCTGTGGAAAGTCTTGAACACCATCTCTTGTATGTGTCAATGACTTGGTTCATTACTTCTAAACGTCCTCTTCCCTCTAATGCAGAGATAAACACAACCGGTATTCCTGTAATCTGCAACAAAATATTATGTTTCTCATCACTCAAGAACCCGAATAATGTCAAAATAAGAAACAAGAATAAACGAAAGACTCATTTTTTTATTACTAGGAGAGATCAGATTACCTGAGGAATAACTGTCTGAACTTCAATGGGAACAGCTTCTTTGATTTTCTTGTACATCTCAGAGTTTTGTTTCCCTCTTAGACAATCCATTTTGTTAACGATAACGACCAGACCACGTCCTTCTTCTACAGCGCGTCTAGCTATAACTACTTCTGAATGTGTCATACTGCATTTAGCTTTTATGATCTGGAGATTGCAAATTGAAAACATTAGGTAAGCATCTATTTATTTCCTCTTTTTTTCTTTTTTTCACAGTTGTGCAAAAAGAACGAATCATGGAAGTATGTGTGAACATGACAAACCTCTTCAGCATCGAGAACTAAAGCGATAATATGTGCTCGCATCAGACTCTTTCTAGATTGCATGATACTTAAAGACGCTGGTCCTTTGTCCCGTTCTGTTCTCTCCAACCAACCAGCAGTGTCAACCTTAATAAATAGGCATAAACATCAAAGTGAATAAGATAAAAGCTTGTCCCACTTTTTCTTTTACCATTAATGGAACAATAGCTGACCTAAGAGAACTAGAACAATTATAATTCTAAACGTACCAGATAGACAGTCCTACCCTGAAACTCGAACTGAACTCTCACAGCATCTCTGGTGAGACCAGCTTCTGGACCCACCAACACACGCTCTTCTTCCAACAATGCATTGAGCAATGTTGATTTCCCAACATTAGGCCTACCTACAATAGCTAACTGCAACGGCATCTTGGATTCGTCGATTTCATCAGAGTGATTCTCATCACTCATAACATCATCTTGACTGCATCTATCTAATATAAGACTATGAGGTTCAGTAAAGAGAGAAGAAAATCAAGGAAGCAGCTTCTGATAAGTTTTTTTTTTTTTTAAGAGTTTAGATGAGTTTTATTACCGTTTAATTTTTCGACCATGTAATCCTCTAATAGAGGACGAAGAACTTCGTAAAGTGAAGTCATACCAAGTCCGGTCTCAGCTGATATAGCAGTAGGCTCACCAAATCCGAGCGCAAGAGCTTCTGAAGCAACTTCAGCAAGAGATTCACCAAGTGATTCCGATTTATTCATTACTACAATGGGCTTAATTTGTGGAGCATGCTTTCTCAGCCATTTCCCAACCTCCAAATCCAATGGATGCAACCCCGCCCTACAAAAAAAAAATAATTTCATAGAAACAAAACACTAGCATCAGAACAGTTGATTGCAACTTGAGACTAAAAGCTCACCTCACGTCGATTATAAGAACCGCAAACTGAGTCCTTGCAAGAACATTAGCCGTCATAGCTGTGGTTCTACCAAGGATAGTACCCGAAGAAACTTCGGTCTCTATACCAGCAGAGTCCAACACATTGAACCTCAAATCACCTAATTTGGCAATCCCTTCTCTAATGTCCCTCGTTACATGATCATCTGGAGTGTTGTAAACAAGTGCCTCCCTCCTCCGAATCAATCTAAACAACAACACAATTCACTGAATCCACTATAATATATGCATCCCAATCAAAACTTACGACACTTTACATCGAAGAAAGAAACTAACCGGTTATACAAGGCCGACTTTCCAACGTTTGGCCGGCCAATAATCATCACGGTTGGTAGTAGCTTCGCATCGATTTTGGTAAAGTCAATTGGTTTCTTGTAAACAACCATTGGCTTCTTATCCAAAGCTCCAACATTTAAGCTCTCAATAGAAACATCACCGTTACCTATACATATTTCATCTGAGCTTTGATTCGAGTCCAATACTCCATTCAAAGAAACCGAGCAAAATCCATTTGTGGGTTGGATCAAATTACCAGAAAACCTAAAACCATTTAGATGGCTTCGATGTCTAGCAAACGAAGTGAAACCTGAGGCAGAAAAAGGTCAGATTTTGGATTCGTATAAAAACACTATTGAAACAACAACAAAAATGAGATTTTTGATACCTAGAACTGGACGATTGCAGCAATTGGGAGCAATGATCTGCTCTTGGGAATGAAATTGACGAGAGTAGGAACATCTATAGTAGAACCCAAGACCCAATTGATTCTTCCGAGCTGAGATTGCTCGAACCACTGAGTGAGACATTTGCAAGGCGATACAAATTGACAAATTTCCGCTTAAGGGTATACGAAAAGGCTTTGCATTTGATTCGAATACTGAGAAATTGAGAAGTTTGAAGAAGATGATAAAGAGAGAATCATCCAAAAGGTAAAACCCTAAAACCTTGTTTCACCGATGATATTATTCTGGACGTCGACGACGACGTGAGTGAAAGGTCACACACTTGCTACGACGTCGCTTTGCTTAACTTGCAGTGAAAGCCCATTGGGCTTTATTATGCCCACAACATTTCTGGTTTGGTTTAATTTAGTTTGTTTCGGTTTGGTTTATGGTTATAATTTTGTTTTCCACTCGGGAGTCTGACCGGGTTTATGAACGACACGATGTGTAAAAATAAAACAACAGCATGTGCAAACCTGGAAACAAAACACAACATATCGTTTACGAGCGAGAGAAGGATCGTCTTCTTCGTTTGTTCGCCAGAGAGAGAGAGAAGAGAATGGGATCTGTTGTATCTACTCTGTTTGGAGGTGGTGCACCTTCGATTGAACCCGAGTCAAGTCAAGTCCTGACGTTTAGCTCTTCGGCTCGGTGGCAGCTTCATTTCAACGAGATTAAAGAATCTTCGAAACTGGTATGTGTTTCGATCCGATTCATCGTTTCCGATTAGGGTTTTTTTTTTTCAATTGAATTAACTGATTTTCAATGGAATTGTGGTTTCGAAGATGGTGATTGACTTCTCGGCTTCTTGGTGTGGACCTTGTAAGATGATTATGCCTGCGATTCGTGACATGGCTGAAAAATTCACTGATGTTAGCTTCGTCAAATTAGATGTCGATGAAGTCCCTGTAAGTACTCATTTTCTTCACTAGTCACTTTGTAAGTTAAGAAATCAATCAACTTTTTCAGAATCGTTTTTCGGAATCTATGGTAATGCTAATTTGCATGTCTCTGATATTTATATCACTCATCATCAGTCAGCTTGATACATAGATTGATGTTTTTCTTTGTCGCCTGAATTTTTGAGTCTTGTGAATTTGAATATCGTGAGAAGTTAGATTAGCTATATGATACAACTTCAGATCAATCGAATTCTGGTATAATGTTGAAACTATACCACCAACGTTTCAACTTTTTGTGTCTCTGACATTTGTATCTCTTACTACTCTGGTTGATCCGTAGTCCATTGTGTTTTTGTCTGATATGGAGTTGAATTTTGTGAGTAGAAGTTAGATTTTGGTGTGGTACATTTGCAGATCACTCGGATTCTGATATAAGATGAGAGTTAGTTGAAATGGGTTAAGCCTTTAGGAGAAAAAAAAAATAACTTGCTGCATTACGAATGTTTTCCAGGATGTCGCTAAAGAATTCAACGTGACGGCAATGCCAACTTTTGTGCTGGTGAAAAGAGGTAAAGAAGTTGAAAGGATCATTGGAGCCAAAAAAGATGAACTCGAGAACAAAGTTAGCAAACACAGGGCACAGTGAGCATTGATGAACACCTTCTTCACCAATAGCCATGTGTTAAACCCAATAATAAATGGTATGTTGTGGGGAGGGCTTTGTATTATACTCTTGTTGATTCTGCTATGTCTTCAAGAATGTTACACCTTCTGTGTGATACATCGAGTGATTAAAATGGTTTGTTGAAATGTTTAGACTCTACTTTAGTATGGTTTATGATGCAAAGTTTACGCTTTTTCAGTTTGTGCACGAGGTTGGTTTTACCTCTACTCTTGATTGGGTCACCTGAGTTCTAAAGGTGATAGTTAATACGGTTTTTTTACTCAGGAAGAAATGTTGTTTTGACAAGAGTATACAGAACATAGTATTCCTCTATTACTCGGCGCTTCTCTTTGCATCTTCAGCCAATCGATCAAAGTATTTATAGTTGGTGTGCTCTGTGAACCTGGTTTCAGGTGGGTCACGGCCATGAAGGATCCTTAGGGCGTGTGCCCATCTAAGTTGCGCCCTCCTCTCTTGAAATTCGTTTTACTTCCACTCAAAGTGTAATGAATGAACATCTTCAAGGGATCAAGTGGAATGTAGAAAATCAAGTTGTACAGCCAAATCACACCAGCCCAGCGCCATCCAATTCCTTCGACGAAAGCAAAACCCCAGTTCGCATATACAGCAATCAGTGTTGGAGTCTGTTTAGAGAAACATCACGAACCAAAAAAGTTCACAAATTATTTACTTCATTAATGCGAACAGAAAAAAAAAAAAAGTACTGCTTTTTTAGTTTTTTCTTGCCTACCATCTGAGCAAGAACAAAAGCTTCCATGAGGGATACCCCGGGACCCTCAGCATAAGACCAACCATGGCATCTTGTTACAAAGATCAGTGCTTGGCTGATGGTGCTGACTTGCAGGTATACTGCAGAGGCAAGCATCCTGAAATCCTTTACATCCTTTTTGTGAAGACTTGTCACTTTAAATGTTCTCTGAAATGTGAAGCTCTCAACATTACTATACAGAAGCAACTATTGTGATACTTCTCTTTGCACTAAATTTGGGAATATACTTACAGGAAAGAAGTCTGTTTCGTAAGCAGCCCAAAAGAAAATGATTGTCATCATTGCTAAGTATCCGCCTAGAATAATCCCGGTTGTGAATATCTCACCCATTTTCCAGCTATATGGTTGAGGAGATGGCTTCACTTGATCCTTTGGGATTCTCATGATGGTACCTACAAGCGCTAATCGCCTACCAGAGTCAGACTCTTTAGTAGACATGGATCAGAGTTGTAGTGACAAAGTTCTAGTGAAAAGACAGACCATTGTTGAGGATCACTATGATTAAGACCATGAATGGTGGGAAGTCAAACTGCCAAATGAGGGCAAGCAGCAAAAAAACCGAGCTGCCACATGAAAATCAATCGAGAGAAAGATTTGTTGACAGTCAGAACTATGTATGATAACTTCAATACAACCGAAAAATGAATAGGTAAGTACCACTATGAAAACTGTGATGGCGACAGCGTATGTCATGCAGGAAAATAAAGGAGAGATTCATGAATTTATGTTCACAATTATGGATCTGTTTGGATAATGATGATTATGAAGTAGGGACTTACTGTGCAGTTCTTCATTCTCTGGCAAATAGCTCTACTTGTGAGGATAACACTAATGATAACACTCAGACCAGGTTTTGTAAGAAGAATATCAGAAGCACTTCGAGCTGCATCAGTCGCGTCAGCAACAGCTATGCCTATATCCGCTTTCTTGAGAGCTGGAACATCGTCTATTTCATCACTGGTCATCCCACATATGTGATTCATATTTTGAAAATGTCTCACGATCTCATATCTATGCTCTGTGAGAAGAAGAGCATTTGGTCAGACTCGGAAAACAAAGGTTACAAATGATGAAATCTCAAACGCAAGGTACCTGGGGAAACACCAGTAAAACCATCAGCTTCTTTGATTAACTCGTAATATTTACACTTTCCTAATACAGCTGATGCAGGGTACATGTTTGTGCCCATCCCAAGACGGCGTCCTGTTTCCTTGGCTATGGCCAATTGATCACCTACGCACACATTTTAAACTTACATCAGATTCAGAGGAACATATGGATCAAGACATAACAAAACTCAATCAAGGTCCATTACCTGTGATCATCTTCACTACTAGGCCGACACTACACAACAAACTGGACTCATCTAATCGATCTAATGAAGGGATGAGACTTTACCTTTATTCGGCAGTTTCTAATTCGATACATCTTTCAAGCAACATTCTACAGCTTGTGGCGAGAAAGAAACGAACGGCGACATGGGGACAAGAAAAAAACGGCGCAACAGGTAGCAAAGATGGTGGACAAAGACGTTCGGAATCGGCTAAGTTTGCTTAGAAGAACCGACGATCAACGATACAACAATGGACTAATCAAATGGTTTGAAACAAGACAACCAATATCGTAGAATCTTTTGTTTCAAAGATGATCTAAAAATCTAAACCAATATGAAAACTTGTAGACCTCATTGTAAAATGTTGTTTTTGTTTTGAATAAAATTTAACATTCTATTAAAAAAAAGAAACTGACCTTGTCGGATAATCGAAATTGTTTTTTTCTCTTTTTTTTTCTTCCGGTTCTATTCACCAAATGTTTTTTTTTTATGGTTATAAATGCCACTTTGCCCTTTCGACAGTCGTAAAATAAAAAAAATGTTTCAAAACCTTGACATTCTTTTTACAATAGATAAAAATTGAATTTCATAAATAAAACCTTGGTGAATAGTGATAGATAGGTGAGTTTGCAGTCGGGAGCGAAGAAAACAGCAAACTCAAGGTGAAAGAAGTGTCGAGATTTCATAGTAGTGGAAGGGATTTCCCTAAATCTTTTTTCCAGATTTGCATGCGGTTGAGTAAAATTTTTGTTGATATATTCATATCTTTACATTTTTTATGTATATAATTGTCTCTCATTCAGCATCATTCTGCATAATTTAGGAACCATTTAACTCTAGTTTAATTTAAGTTTGCATCTTAAGGTCTTAGATTAGTGTTTGTACATATTTCTCCTCTTTTATTCTTTTTCAGGTGGTATTAGTGGTGAATGAAAGTTATCTGCTTATCAGAGCTTGGAGGATTTGAGTGAGTTGCTGAGGAGTGGAAACAAGGGAAGTTGCAAGGCTCTGGAGTGAACAGAGGAAGCAGAGGAGCAGAAATCGATCATCAATCATCAGGGCTTATCGATAGGAAGCACCTGGAACAGCAGAAAGATGGAGTCTCAATAAACCTATTGAAATTTGCAACTTGGGTCGAGATTCAAGAGGTCAGTGCCCCCAAACCAGTGCACAGACATACCAGGTTATCCCCTTGTTACGATGCAGCATCAAGATTCTCCGACCGTTGGACCAGGCGCGCCATATCGGCTGAAGAGTAAGCTGAAGAAATTGATATCCCCTAATATCGGCATAAACCGATGAAGAAGACCAATAACCTGCACCTAATGAGGATGTCGTGTCGCGACACGACGGCTGGATGGATCGCTGGATAGGCACGAGATATCGGTCAATTTCTTGATATGGAGTGACCGATCTTTACTACATTTTGTTGAATTTTTCGGGACGACCGTTGATTTTAGTGGAGTGATCCATTTTCTTTCCGGGTCGACCCGGGTACTGTTATGAGGGGTTATAAATATGTTCTTAGCCTTGAGAAAAGCCTAAGTCTTGTTTTTCTTTTCTTTTATCGCTTTCGCTTTCCTTTTACGTTTTAGTTGTAATCGATTCTTAGAGCATTGATACTTTGATGTTCTAAGTTCTTTTCTTTATAAAGTTTTAGTCTTTAGCTTAAAGTTTCAGTCATTGTGTGTGAATCGCTTTTATTTCTGCATTTTACCATACACACACCATCTGAGCTCGGTCATGGCTTATTCCGTAGCCATGAGTGAGTAGTCTCCTTGTTGAGCTGCGGGTTGGTAGATTTAGCGGCTTTACAAAGTGGTTAACATCGTTTCGGGTCACAAATAAAGTGTTCTCAAGCTTAGGTTGAGCATAAAGCTCGATCCTTGAATCATTTCTTGGATCGTGTTGATAGACGTTCCCCTGCCCGAAAGGTGTTTGTGGGAATGCATGAATGACCTTTTGCTTGACTTAGTGACCCTCGATCATGAAAGTGTTGTTGAGGTGCTAAGTGAGCTTATTGGGGCTTGACCGTTTATGCTTGGAGAGTACTTGTACCTAACAGCGAAAGTTAGTTAGATCCTTATACTCAACAAAGTGATTAATGCCACGAAAGTGGACTGGTTTGATTTCGTGCCCATGCTTGTAAACTGAACGTTCATCTCAAAACCCTTAACTTTATTAGCCATGATTTACTGCCCTTTTATTAGTTGTCATCTCAATGCTCAATGCTTTCATCATCCTTGCATTCACATCTATTTCTCACTCTGTTCTTTTTACGTTTTAGTACAATCTCTGTTTAGTTTAATTCACACAACCAACCCTTTTATCTATGCTTTAGCTTAACAAACTTTCTCCATGGTCTAGTAATCTAAGTCCTAGTCTTCCTTGTGTTCGAACCCTACACTTGCTACAATTAAATCATGAGTTACGTTGTTAGCTAGCTAGGTTTTATTTGGTAGGTTTGCATGCTAAACTGCTAGAAAACCACTCATCAGTAACGTATTGAAACTCATCAATGAGGACCATAACTTTTGTAGTTCAATGTTTTTGAAAGGAGCTACGAAGGCTGACGTTGTTCGTATGATCAAAGACGCGAAAGAGAAGAAGGCAAAAGAGAAACAAAAGAAGTCTGTTAACACTATCGAAATTGGTGGACAATGTAGTCGTTTTGGGAAAGAACGTTATTGGTCTAATGGTCAAGAGTGGGATTAGATTCCAAGAAATGCACTTTCTATAAATCCAATGAATAATTGTTTGTTTCATAGTTAAAGAAACAAATAATAGCATTTGCAGTTTTGGAGTTTCTAATTGTACGTTATGTTATATTTTTAATAGTATTATGACTTCGCAGTTGGTCTAAACTTAACTAGGAATAAAAAATCTTAGTTGTTTTTATGTTTAGAGTGAATTTGTTTCGTTATCCATTTTTGTGTATTCCTTTTATAAACTTGACCATTAATTTTCTTATTTTTTGAAAACGACACGGCAAGGTTCATGAATTAACCAACCATAGAGATTTATAAACATTCTAACTGATTTTTTCATAGTGGAAACATCTGTTTTTGTTGCTACATTGCACTATTCACATTTTGTACATGTCAGAACTATTAATTGGGTGTAATATTGCTTATACTGACAAATTTTTTGAACTAACAAATTTGATAAGATAGTAAACAGCTGGCGAGTGACAACAAATCTGTTGTCGTAATTTTTGTTTTACCTTTTAAGTAATACTGAATCTTAAATTAGAAGGGCAAATAAGGTATTTGACATGTACTTCACTCGCTATAAAAAGAACTCCACACTACTACTACTACTACTCACTCACCTTATATTATTTAATCAACAAAAGCTCCATGCCTAAGCCAAACTTGCCGATACCAACGTCATCGTTTCAAGTTTCCAATGGTGGTAACAAAAACGAAGAGAAGAAAGTTGATTACTTCTACTATGAATTAGAGCCCGGCTTCACCGCTCGACTACGTCAAGATATTGACCCTACCATGGACCCTGAGAAACTCAAACGGTTCGGTGTTACATAATATTTCATTTTTAATTATCTTGCAAAAATTCGATATAAATTTTATAACATTTCAAAACCATAAATTGAAATTCATCATCTCCATATCCAATTATCTATGTAGCATAATTTCAAACCGTATTTCGGCTCAAAGGTCAAGGTGGAAGAAGCGTCAATATATTGAATATCTAGAGAAGAAACTCAAGAACCTCGAAGTATATTTATAAATTTACTCTAATACTTTTATTTCATACATGTACTATATAATTCAATTCATATTTTCTCCATATCAATATACATAATTTCTTGATAAGTTATATATACTTATGGAGGTGAATGCAAGGCGTGCCATATTCGAAATGCAGAATGAAATAACTGAATGTCATAACATTGAGTATAGGGAGCTTCAGGAGCGTGCCTTTGCAACAAATCAACGTTTAATTTCTGCTCAAGGTACATATATGTAACAAATAACTAATTATATATATATATATATATATATATATATATATATATATTTTTAGAGTTGACGTACTAATTATAATTATAATGCTTAATTAATAGGTGAGAATGAAGCGCTTTTAGCGAAGCTACGAGAAGCTGGAGATGAAATTGGCTCATTCGACCTGGATACCCTCATGCTTCTCCTCTAGATCCACCAAAATTCTATATTTCGTAATCAGTTATAAATTTTCTTTTTCTTTAATTTCAAATATTTCAGTTTACATAATATTTGTACTAAATTGAAATCAAATCATCATGCAATAGTTTTGCATGGTTTTTGTTTCAGTTTGAATTAATATATTATCTTGCTTTTGATTTGTACTTTTTCTTCAAACTGAGTTCAAATAAAACTAATTTGATCGCATTAATTAGTTAAATTTATATTTAGTTTTTAGCTGGGTTCCAGATAATTTGGATTCAGCTAATAACATAACAATAACACAAAAAAAAAAAAAAGATATAGTTGTTTGACAGAATTTATATGAAATACAAAATATGTAAATGTATATATTAGGCTACAATAATTTCTCAAAGTAATATTTTTCTAACATCAAAACTCAAAAATGGATTTGTCAGTCTTCTTTTCTTTTTTGGTAAATGTAGGAAAATGCCAATTCTGAATTTAATATGTTAAAAGCAGCTCTTTCTAAAAACGTTTTCTATCTCTAAAAAAAAAAAAAAACCTCTTATCATTTTAGGCTCTAACTGGTGACCACTCGAAGAATAATACGAATGAAAAGGAAAATGAATAGAAAAAGTTGTATAGAAAAAAATTTTAAAAAAATTATTGTAGAGTGGGAATGAAACAAATTGTCATTGCATTTCTTTTGTTATTTGTAAAATTAGATGGAGAATACTTTTGTTCTATATTCACAAGAGTCTTGTAAGCTTTTTCGATGTTCAAAACTTTAATGGATAAATTCTTTCATTCTAGTTTACCTGCTCTGGATCACCTTTGCTGACCCGATGCATTTTACCCTCATTGTCGATATACGTTAGAGCTGTTCGCCAATCCTTTCGGTTGAAAGGAAGGAAATGAATCTCTTGAATCCCAGCCCGTGCCTGAAAAGAACCGAATGAAGGTTTAGCAGACACTTGTCATGTTGAATACAAAAGAGGAAATATTATGATCTTAGACTTACTTCTTTGGGATCTTCTAACATCCCAACTACCACTACATCGATTGCATCTTGGTTTTCAACTCGCGATGCTCGAGCTGCCATTAGAACAACATCATCTGGCTCCACACTTTCGACAAAGACCTGAGGGAAACAGCAATGATCTATTTAAAACTCTGCGTATGGCAAAAATGTTGTGGGCAAGAGAATTTGAATATACTTCAATGAGGTTTCTGTCAACTGAAAGCTTATTCAATGTCAAGGTCCCAGTTCTATTGATGAAGAGAACATCCATGCCAGCCATTTTCTCAATTGCAGTCATTCTTTGGATGATGGCTCCCTGAAAACAGAAAGAAGAATAGCCATTCTTATAAAACCGGTTTTTCGACTAGTAGCAGCTGATATCAAGACTTAAACCAACCTGCTGATATAACCAGTGAGACCCGGTTGCCATTATGGCAGAGAAAACAGTGGGCATTGCAATTGGAATCCCTCCTATTAACAGAACCAACAGATTATCTACTCCAACACGATATCCACGCTGCAGAATCGGATATGTGATGATCAACTCCACATTCATCATACAGAAATTTCCAACAGCGGTCAATGCCTGAAAAGTGAAAAGTACAACAGTATAAGCATAAACTGTCTTGTTTACCTTCTGGAAACCCGGGTCTTCATTCATCGAGGTCCACGAGATGAGCGACATTGTCCAATACATCCAGTGGGTTAATCACATATGTGAGAAAATGGAAAAAAGACTCAAAAGCAAACACAATGAAGATTTCCATTTCTTGTTTAAGTTAATTTATCTTTGTTATTTTTACTTATTATGCCAAAGAAGACTGAGTTTCTTGAGAAGACTGAGTTTATGGTGTGGAATAAGAAGACTGAGTTTCTTGAGAGGTTGGGCCAAGTATTATTACCTAAACTCTGGTTGGGACGCATCACATTGACATTGCCAAAGAAAGTGTGAACACCAGTGGCAATAACCACAGCCTCAATCTCTCCTTGCTTGCAGGTAGAACCATAGCAGACGATATCACCAGAACGTTTAGTTACCGGGAAATACTCTCCTGTTAAAGCAGACTGGAAAACCGATAGGATCAGAAACCGATTTTTAGTACAAAATTCATCTGGTGGGGACTTATGTTTTGTTCATAAGCAATATTACCTGATCAATTTTCAAAGGATCACCACCTTCGAGCAAACGACAATCTGCTGGAATTATATCTACAGCCATTATACGAATGATATCTCCTGGAACCAGAATCGACGCATCCTCCTTGACCCACTCGCCATCTCTAAGAACCTGAGCCATTACAAAAATCTACGTGCATTCCCATCGAATAGTAATCAAATTTACAGCAATGTGTCTGGATCAATACCGTAGTTTTGGGCGCTAAATGCGTCATTAGAGCATTGGCAACAATACCAGCTTTCTTAGTCTTGATGAGACCGATTGTTGAATTGATGATAAGCAGGACAATGATCCCAATAAAGTCTTGCCAGTCTGTAGGCTTCCCCTGATAGAGACTAATCTCAAAACCTTTTCGAATCAAGATACTAAAATTCGACAAAAGGGACAAAAAAAACAACAACTTACTCCTCCATTGGCAAGTACAAGGGCCATGATTGCTGTAGCTTCCATAGCCCATGACAAAGGATTCCACATGAACCCAAAGAACTTCTCGATCTTGCTCTCCTGCATAATTTACTCCATTACTAATCATTATCATCTTGTGAAAGTGAAAAAGACAAAATATAAAAGAGAGATCATGAACTTGTTCCTCCTCAAACTTGTTGGGTCCAAAGATGCCTAGACGTTGTTCAGCAGCTTTTGTGGACAATCCATTTGTATCGCAACGAAGTGTCTCAAAGACCTTATCCATGGGAACACTATCCTGAAACATCAACATAAGTTACATAACATGTTTTTTTTTTTGTAAGGAAGAAATACTAAAGATGATGTTTTGATCATGTTGAAGTTTCATTACCAAATCCATAGCTTCCATCTCAAACATTCTCTTGGATCAAAATTGAAGCTCTGGAAAATTAAGAGTGAGCAAGAACTGATAGGTAAAGGAAGTTTGGTTTTTCTCTTTCTCAAGAAGAGACAAAAGAATGGAGCTTTCTCAACAAAACAAGGGTTATGTGTTTCCTTTGAGGGTACGGCTCTAGGAAAAAAAAATTCAAATAAGAAAACTATTAAGGTAAAAAATCTTTACTAATATATATTTAGGGTAATTCTCAGATTATTTCCAAAACTACAACCTTAATTCCAAACAAAAAAAAGGGGTT
This sequence comes from Arabis hirsuta, assembly GCA_964056655.1. Classification (NCBI taxonomy): domain Eukaryota; kingdom Viridiplantae; phylum Streptophyta; class Magnoliopsida; order Brassicales; family Brassicaceae; genus Arabis; species Arabis hirsuta. The sequence goes on along the minus strand of OZ053309.1, from coordinate 27,051,433 downwards.
TATGGAAAGTCCCCAAAGATTTAGAAAAATCTACCAATTTAAGAGTAGTAAAATACGAAGAAAAAAAGAGATCACATGGTCCAACAAAGATTAGTTTATGATCATGAAGACGAAGGGTTTCTTTCTAAGAATTGTTTTCACAAATCAAAACTCTTAATAACTATTTTATTGAATTCAATCTTAAAGCTTTGTAGACGTTTGAGAAACACAAGTTTGATTTATAAAATCGGGAAAATGTTCATCTCATTTGGTTCCTTTAGAACTATCTCTAGCTAGGTGAAGATTTGTTCTTCACGAACCATCGATAACAGTTTTAACGAAGAGTTTCAGCGTCTTGCCTTATACGACACGAAGAATCTGTTCACTCTCTCTTCGGAAGCTGCAAAAGATTGGAGTTACAAAGTCTGCATATTATTCAAAGTGATGATCAGCGTAACCTCACAATTCTTTCCCTGGAATTGTTAGATCTGAACAAGAGATAGAATATGATGATCATGTGTATATGTTAGCACAAACATATAATGAAGAACCATGAACACAACAATGGTATTGGTAAATGAAACAAAAAGGTGGATTTGTTTAGTAGTCAAATTAGTTTGAGAAAACAAAATTATGTTCCTCCATAGATCATAATAGAAAAGCGAATTACTACAATACTTGTCTTTTAAAAAAACTATAACCCTATTACTTTTCTTTCTGTAGAACTTATGTTACTTGCTAATTTGCCGATGTGGGTGCCTGCGATATATCCACCTGACCAAGCATTCTGCATAAAACAGTACTTGCATGAAATATAATATACCACTTTTAACATTTTGATTGCGTCTTATACTTAAGATTCATGACTTTGATATCTACTTGATAGATATGGACATTTTACAATTTGATCTCGAAATCATAGAAAGTCGAAATGTGTATGCTCACCTGGAAATTGAAGCCTCCTGTAACTCCATCTACATTTAGTACCTGAACAGTCAAAGACACAACTGTAAGAAAATATATGATGCTATATGTATTGGTATGTGTATGTGTGTGACTAACTAATGTTTCAAACTTTTGTAGAAATGATTACCTCTCCTGCAAAGAAAAGATTTGGAACCAATTTGCTCTCCATTGTTTTCATAGAAATCTTGAAATAGCAAGAGACATGTAAAACCAGATTTAGTAAAAGCCGAAAAAATATGGATTGATTTATGTCTTTTAGAAATGCAAACCTCGGATAAAGGAACTCCTCCTGCTGTCACAAACTCATCTTTGTATTGACCCTTTTGCAGAAACATAACAAAACACAATGTCGTCATCATTATCATCTTGAGTATAGCAGGATCAAATCTGATAAGTTTCATGTTATACCTTTCCAGTGACTTGAAATGTACAATGTTTAAGCAGATCGGAAATAGAACTCAAGGAGTTATTTGACAATGAAGCCCACAAGGTGTCTTTTGAAGAACCCTGCTGGATCATGAAGACAGTAAAGGACATTCACATAAAATTAAGGGATTTTACGATATAGAAAAGCTATGAAAGAAGAGTTTGGTAAGAACCTCGCGGTCTAGAATGTATCTCCAGAATCTATTGACAAGACCGAACTGAGGAGGAAAGGAATTGGATACCTTATGCTTCTGCATTAAACAATGCTCAAACTTTATAACCAAAGACAAGAAACAAAGAGAACAAAAGAGTAAAAAACATGAAATGGTGTTACTGAAAACTGCAGCTTGTGTTGTTTGAGTGCAGATTTAGTAGTTGTGATGTTAATATCCGGTATGAAGTCTACAGTAAGAACTCCTGCAGCCAAACCAAGAATATCTTTAACTTCCTCGAGTTAACAGCAATGAAATCTCGTAGAATATGGAAGATTTGAACCTTTGTACTCTGATGTAAAGAGATGGCGTGCACCCCATGCAGAGAGACGGAGAATAACCGGTCCACTAAGTCCCCAATGTGTCACAAGCATTGGACCAATCTTGAAAACAACACGTAGCTTTGAACATATCCGCATGAGAAAGAATCTTAAACAATTGAGGAATATCAAGGGGAAGAGAAATGCACACCTGCGAGAGGTTAGACAAATCTGGGCGTGTATTTTCTAATTTCAGCTTCGCTTGAACTTTAGAGAAACTAATCTGCGCAAGGGTATTAGACAAGGTCAAATATAAAGCTCGTAAAAGTCTGTTCGTGCCTAGGCAATTTTAGTAATATAGGAGAATTTACCCCTGCTAACTCGATCAGCAATGGATCATTGATCTTAAAAGTGAATAAGCTCGGTACTGGATCGACAATGGAATGGCCAAATTGAGTGGCTAAAAAGTAACCCTGTAGCAGAATTAAACAAATCTTAGGAAAACATCAAAAACAGCTTTTAAAAAAAAAACAGAATTCATAAATGGGAAATTATAACCTGTTGGCTACTTCCAGTAGCAATCAGAAGATACGAAGCTTCGATAGATTCAGATGTGTCGGCACTTCGCTTCCCGACTTTAATAAAGAATTTACCATCGGGTTTAGTAGAAGCAGTTAACACAGACTTTCCTCTCTCAAGCCTAACTGGTTCAGGAAATTGAGTGGATAAATGAATAATCATACACAGAAAGTAGAATTTCAAGAGATGTGTTATAATACCTCCTCTAATATTTGCTTCATTTAAGAGACAATCAACTACAGAAGATGAGTTATCGCTAACGGGGAATACTCTTCCGTCGTCTTCAATCTGTTGAATACTAGAGTTAGGCCAAAATCCGGAATAAGAGATAACACATATCCGAAGATTAATTAGATGGAAAGTCACAACCTTTAGAGGCACTCCATGATCAGAAAACCATGACATAGTATCCGCAGGACCATGCGTGTAGAAAAAAGAACCCTTGAGCTCTCTATTACCACGAGGATAATTCTCCGCCAATCTCTACACACCAATTTAGTTATTAAGTTAACAAAATCTCAAATCAAGCGAAACAGCGTCGATGAAACTTTCTATCTACACAACACTCACAACAATGTCATTGCAATGCTCTGCCAAAATTTGATATAAAGTTAACAAAAACACAAATCATGTTAAACCGATATGCTTCCCACAAGATTAAAGACAAAACTAGAAGAAAGCTTCATGATTTTGCAATTTCCAGGGTTAAAGTTTGAAGCTTTCTATGTGAACAACACTCACAATAGTATCACTGCCAATCTCTATATACAAATATGCATCATAATTCTGCAATTTTCAGGCATAAAGTTTAAAGCTTCCTATGTCAAAATAAACACTCACAATCGTATCGGTGCAATGCCCATTTGTAACATTACATCGACCACCACCAGAAATCTTCACCTGCAAATTGTAAACAAATGAACAAAAGAAGTCAAATTTTCTCCCTAATAGAAAAGAAGAAACTACTAACCTTAGAAAGAAATCTCCCTTTTTCGATAACCAAAACTCTCAAATCAGGTGCAAGAGTTTTAGCCCTAATAGCTCCATAAACTCCAGCTGCTCCACCACCAACAACAACCAAAACCTCATTCTCATCTTTTTTCACCTTTTCAATTTTCATCAAGAACCCAACAATTTCAGACAAAGAAACAAATAATCGAAACTGCTATAACTACTTAAACGAAACTGACCTTGTCGGATAAATTGTTTATAGAAGAAGCAGTGAATATTCTCCTTGTCGTATTTGTTCTACATAACAAATATTTTATAGGAACCCAGAAAGGATTTGCTAAATACAAATTCATTACCCACTCAAATTTTCTCACTTGATCCTAATTTATCTATTGGAGCTTCGTGTGAACAATTTTTTTTTTTTGATTCATGAGCAAAATAAACCACAACCCAGAAAACTACCCGTTAAACCCCTTCAGTTTTAAGAAGCAACGGTGATGATGATGATGATAAGATCTCAAACGACGCCGTTTTACTCCTTAAGAGAAAAGCGACGTCGCTTTAAAGAAGAGAAAAATATTCTCAGCATGTTAAAAGTTTTTTTCTCTTTTTTTTTTTCCTCCGGTAAATATGGTTCGGTAAATTTTGGTATATGTATGGGTACAAAATAAATAGATCTATATAGAATTGAAATCATATTTGGTTCTGCAATTTCATGGAATACTTCCATTTAGATGACTAACAAAAACAATTCCTTTACAAAATGTTCAAATTGTATCTTGGACACTAAAATATTTGTTATCCATTTGATTTATAATGTTATATTCCTCGTTTCGAAGCTCATAGAATGATTTAACCAGAGTAGGACAAAGTGCGACTACACATCATAGTTAACAAACTAAAAAGTAAAGGTAGAGCAATAGAAAAGTATGAGACCATCATTATCGGTCAACCCTTTAGAGTTTCACTTGATTAAAAGGAATTAAAATTAATTAAAAAATTAATTATTTGGTTAATTAACGCGGTTCAGTGGAGAGAGATACAAGAAACGTTTCATCGTGCCACATGGCGAGCAACAATTGGACCATTTTTTTTGGTTTTGTTCTCTCTCTATTTCCTCTTCTTCTCTAATTTTCTAGTCGTCATACCTCCTGTCGTCATTTAAGAACCCCTTAAAAGATTCACCAATGGAGGTAGCAAAAATAAGGGTTCTTAGATTAATTTAAGAACCATTTTCTATTGATAAAAGATGTTTAGAATCTCTTAAAGCAAGCTCACCATTAATGATGCTCTGAGATAATTGCTTTTCTGAGACGAAAAGAAGGAATTAGTGGTAAACGATTCAAAAAACAAAGAATTCTTTAATTTATTTTTCAAACAAATACATATACTCAATTGTATGTAAATATACACTAAAAATGATTTTATGTTTTTGAATAAAATGATTTTATTTTGTTCCGGCACAGAATTATATAACACGATGGTAACTTTTAGCAAGGTCGGTACAAGATTATTAAAATGTGCACAGTGTTACAAATAATATTTAGTTAATTTGCCAATTTCCATATAGTATGTTTGTTTGCATATCCATGGAACATTTTCCTCTCCCTATTTTTGTTTATCTTCATATGATCCATCAACACCCTCATTGTCAATACTCAGCATTAGGAGTTTCCACACTCTTTTTGTTTCCTCATCCAGTTGTACTTTCGATTGATGATTTTTTTGATCAAGATAAAGAATGATTCTCTCATGTACCGCATCAATACTTTTTTCTCATGATATGCCTTTAATATAAAATTAATGCAATTTCTCTATTATGTGTAAGGCAAAAACTCTCTATGATGATGTCTAATTCCTCGAATAACTTAGCAATGGCATCAATTGGATAACATCATTTTCATATTTCAATACGAGATGTATTGATTTAAAAGTAGAAATATAGGCAAGAATAAAAATAAAAAATGAAAGTGTATTTGTATGTTCATTTTTTGTGTGCCGGCTAACCTATTAAATTTTGGTGTCGCTACGAGAGGTGTAACACCCTTGCATTTTGAGTTAGCCAACACACTAAAAAAAATTGAACTTACAAATGCACTTTCATCTATGTTCTTGCCTAGAATTATAATCTGAATTAGTACTATTACAAGTACATCTCCTGTTGAAATATGAGAACGAAGATATCCAACTTATATCATGACTAAATTATTGATCCATTTGTCACATTACATCGACCACCACTGGAAATATTTACCTGCGAATTGCAAACGATTAAACAAATGAACAAAAAACTCAAATTCTCTAGCCAATTGAGTTATAGTTAATGGAAAAGAAGAAACTACTAACCTTAGAAAGAAATCTCCCTTTTTCGATAACCAAAACTCTCAAATCGGGTGCAAGAGTTTTAGCCCTAATTGCTGCTCCATAGACTCCAGCTCTCGAATCAGGGGCAAGAGCTTTTAAAGCCCTAATTTTGTTCGGAGCGATTCGATTTGTGTTGGACAAAAAAAATATTAACATAAAAGGGAAAATGGCTAAACATTATGACATGGCCAAACAAAAAATGTGACATGGCAAATTAAATATAAATTTTCTATATTAAATTTAAATTAATTAATCATAACAAAATCATTTAGAAAAATTTTCCATAAATAAATTTACCTTTATTTCTTTAAGTAGATTTACAACATTTTATTCTAATTTTTTGTTTTTCAGATTAAAGTTTGTTATAATTATTTTTGTCACAAATAAAGTTTGAGGACATAAATATTTTTATAATAAAGATTTACCAAATTTTTTAAAAGATATTGTATTATGTTTTGTGACAAAATATTCCAAAATTTATAAAACCCATGTATATATATATTTTTTCTAAAGAAACATTTTTAAACATAAAAATATTTGAAAATGTAAAAATATGAGTTATAGATAATGAAAAGTGATATTTCAAAAATGGCATTTCTAAAAAAAAAAAATTCTTCAAAAATCAATTTAACAATAACATATTATGTTTAATGTTAATAAAAACACTATGAAAATTTCAATATGAAATAAAAAAATTCGTTGAGTGAGTGAAATTGATCTCCAAATCTAATATTTTCCTAATTATCCCATAAAATTCTTTGTAAAGAAAAGTATATATTTTTTAAAAAGATGATCAAAGAGTTTAGTCTTTTATGAGAGGAATCTCAGCTTTTTATAATAAATTACGTACTCTCATATATAGATTATTATATATTTTATTTGACTTATTTACGTATATAAAATAAAAAATTAGAATAATAAAATGGTAAAACTAAACTTCTAAAAATTCATATTATTAACAAAAAAAAAATTACGACAAAATATCAGTAATAATATATATAGTAAAAATCAAAAAAATGCATATTTTCACATGTTTAAAGTATATATATATATTTTTAAAAATATTATAAATGAATTATCCGCGTATACATGGGAGAGTCACCTAGTTATATTTAATTAAGAAGTTTTCTATTTTTAATAAAAATAATATCTTCCTAAGGATTAATTTGGATTAATTACATAAAATTCGAGTTTGGTTAAGATTATATCTCGATTTAGATCATTCAGTTAGAAATTTATATACGTTCTACTTATTTTAAAATTCGGTTCTTATTTTTTATATTTGTTCAGTGTAGTTTGAGTTGCAATGGAACAGTTTATTCTAGTTATTACTCCATCTGTTTCTAAATAATTGAGTTTCTAGAGTTTTCACACATATTAAAAAAAATATTACTCATTTTTAGCTATAAATGTATTAGTTTTTGTGTTAAACAATTTTCTATAACTTTTAACCAATAATAATTTAATAAAATCAATTAATATGCTTTGAAATTCACAATTCATCATCATTTACTTCATAAAAACTACACAGAAAATGTAAAAAATCAATATTTTAGAAACAATTCTTTTTTTCTAGAACATCAATCTTATAGAAACGGAGTGAGTATTAGTTTAGATGGAAATGTGAAGTAATGGTCTTGGACTATTGAAGCTGTACTGATGATGAGTTTTGGGAAGGAGTATCAATTGTGGAGTTTGGAGATTTACCAGCTTTGCGAAATGCTGTAACTGTTGTTAGTTATCAATTGGTGGTGATACAATATCAGTGACAACTGACAAGTGGTGTTATTTCGCGTATGGAGGTATTGCCATACATGGCTCGGCCGAGATTTTGGGATTACGATGCCGTCTTACAATTATTTTTTCATGTGGCTATGATATACAAAATGTTTAAATTTGTCCTAAAACATATGCTTAAAGTCATGTTAGCTAGTTTTTTGAAGCTGATCAATAATGGATTTGATGGAATTTAGCTAAAAATCCTTGTAGTTGGACCTCTTGGTTGTTTATATGAAAGTAAACCTATATCGATGAACGCAACGTAAATGGAGTAATTTATATCGTTTATTACTGTCTCGTTGCGATACACATAAATGGAGTAGTATGAAGAAAAACTTCTTTCTTTCTTGAATTAAATGCCATTGCTAGTAATAAACTTTATTTTAATGCGACACTTCGTATTTCTCATACACATCGGAAAATGGAAAAAGGTAACTAACTTTTCGTCTTCCTCTCCACAAAATTGATATAGTTGAGAAAAAAAATCTCAAACTCAGATATACAAAGTTCTTGTCTTTTAACAAGTGTGTGTGTGTGACCCTTCAGAGACAAACATGTCGTACGATGTGGTTAAGCCATTGATGAAAAGTGACGCTGCTACTGAATTTGGTCATCAAATAAGACGAGTGACGTTAGAGCAACAAAGTGAAATCAGGATCCAAGTGGGTGAGGTTTCGCCTCTCAAACTCCGTGTGCTCGATGGTAAAGTTGAGATTTTCGGTTCCGAGCTTCCACCAAAAGTCTGGCTCACTCTTCCTCCTCTCCTACAGTTAGCCGTATGATTTTCAAATATTCAACTCTTTTTGTAACAACAAAATTTCAATTTCTATTTGATTTATGGTTTGTTTCTCGAAATGGTTCCTTGAGTTTTTCTCAAATTAATCATTCTCCCCTGGCCTTGGTGGTTAGCTGAAGGTTTGAGCTTTAGATAGTGAATAAAGATAGTATTTTCATAATCTTTGAGTTAGTTACATAATAAGTTATAATCTTGATGCTTTGATGCTTTATATTTAAGCTCAAAATCATCCTATGGTCTTGTGTGTTAGATGAAAGATTTGAGCTTTAAGTAGTGAATGAAGAAATCATTCTCCTAGTTAAATAATCTTTTAGTTGGTTATAACCTTGAGGCTTAGTAAGCTTTGATGCTTCATATATTATCCTTATAAAATTAGCTCACTTTCAGGTTTTCACTTGGTACGGTGCAACTATAGAAATTGTTGGCGTCACAGAAACTGATACATCAAATAAGGTAAGGTTCTGGTTTCATCTCCAACTTAGTTCATATAACATATGAAATTCAACAATATTGTTTACTAACAATGTCACGGTACTAGACACCTATGGTCGACTATCGAGGAGTGAACTACTCTCTACACGCAGAAAGACAACATAGCGTTACTGCGTCTTCAATGGTAAGCATAAGTAGTGGTGATACAATGTGGGTATCATTAAATATAAAATTATTAAAATTTGAGTTAAAGGAAGAAAGAGAGTGTTTTTGGTTGAAATAGTGAGGTGTATTGAAATATAAAATTAATAAAATTTGAGTAAAAAGAAGAGATAGTTGATATTTTTGGAGAAATGGTATCAAATAGTTGATATAGTTGATACTTTTGAAGAGACAAAGAGAGAGTGTATCAAATGTTTTTAATAATTTTATATTTAAAAAAAGTATAAAATTAATAAAAGTTGAGTAAAAGGATGAAAGAGAAGGTATAAAGTTGAGTAAAAGGATGAAAGAGTGTGTTTTTAATATTTGTTTATTCAACTGATATTCTCCTTGTATCACCACTACTTATGCTCTTATCTTCTTTGTAAAGATCATGCATATCCTTATAGCAATTTGTTACTCCTTGTTTTTTAAATGGTTTTGTTCGATGTAGGGACCAAGGGTTATCATCGTAGGAGCTATTGACTCTGGGAAGACCACATTGGCTAAGATGCTTCTTAGTTGGGCGGCTAAAGATGGTTGGAAACCGACATTTGTTGACCTTAATGTCGGCCAAAGCTCAATAACGATACCAGGAACCATTGCTGCCACTTCTATTGAAATGCCAGTGGATCCTGTTGAAGGGTTTCCTCTTGATAAGGCTATTGTGCACTACTTTGGTCATGCTTCACCGAGGTAATTGACTTTTCTCAATCTTTAGTGAACTTATAACTTGAAACTCATTTTCCTTTCTTGTACTTTCAGTACCAACCTTAGGCTGTACAAAGCTCTTGTTGAAGAGCTTGCCGAAGAATTAGAAGAAGAGTTTGCTGGAAACGCCGAATCTCGAGCTTCTGGTATGGTGATTGACACAATGGGATGGATCAAAGGTGTCGGTTATGCGGTAACTTTAGCCTCTTTTGTGGAAAGAGCATGGTTTATTTCGCTATTAACCGAAGACTTTTCTGATTTGCTGACATGCTTTCAATTTGCAGCTCCTTGTCCATGCTATAAGGAAGTTTAATGCATCTTTAGTTATTGTCCTTGATCAAGTAATGTACCAAATCAATATTCTCTCGCTTTATACTACATGAAGAAACCTACATTGCCCTTCACTGATCTTTGTCATTTTTAGGAACCAAAACTGGTCAATGATCTGAACAAAGATTTAAGATTCAAGAAAAATGTCCAAATCTTGAATCTTGAGACGTCAGCTGGAGTTTTTTCTAGGGACTCTGATTTTCGCAAAGCCTTGAGAAACAACAACATTCATGTATATTTTTCCCCTTTGACGATAATTTCACTACTCTGGTTTCTTTCTATGTTTGATTAAAGCAGAGAGCTTTCGATTTTCTTATTATACACAGAATTACTATAATGGAGCCACCAACGATCTCACAGTCTACACGAAAACCGCCAAGTTCAGTGATGTTCAAGTATATCAGATTGGTAACTTGCCAGACAGGCCTGCTCTACAAAGAGGAAAAATTAATGACCCTTTGAAGATCACACCAGTGAGAATCGACAAAGATCTTGTGAATAAAGTTCTTGCAATCTCATACGCCAAACAACCTCACCAAATCATCTCAAGGTAATTATCTCCAATTTTTGTATGATTTAACTTGAGAGCTATGGATAGAGAAATCGTTTAAATTTTGCAGCATATGTGTATTGGCCTTTTTGCAGCATTGTTGCTGGATTTGTATGTATCAAAGATGTTGATCTTGGCGAAGAGAGAATTACATATATCTCTCCATCAGCTGCTGAGTTACCGAGCAAGATCTTAATCATGGGAACTTTGACATGGCATGAAAATTGAGGAGCAAGAAAAGAGTTAGGGCTTCTAAAAGTTGTAAACCCTAAATTAAAACATTTCTATCATCAACATTTTTAAACATGCTCAATTTTATTTTGCCACTCTATTTGTTAAATTATTGGAATATTTGAAAGAAGAAGAAAAATGGTTACAGGTTGGAATTTTTTATATCGTATAAAATTAGAATTTGCTGTTATTATACAGAACATAAGATTTGGATATACTCGAATAAACAACTGAAAACATTTTTCGTGATACCATTTGATAGAAAATCTACAAGAATCTAAAAGTTAAAACGATTTCATGAAATCGTAGATTTAGGTTTCGAAAGACGCCGTAATTGAGATGTTTAAGTAAACTCTCCTTGCAATTTTTGTTCAGCTAATAGAACTTAGAACAGAATAGCCAACTTCTTAGTGCTCTTAGGGTTTCTTCTTCTAGCTCTCTTCCACAATTCTCAATTAGTTCAGTCTCGCTCTTCTCGTCATCATAATGATAACAATTTCAATGTTCTTAATTATGGAGCAATCGGAGATGGATTCTCTGATGATACAAAGGTTTGTTTTTGTTTTTTGTTGTGTAAATTACTTCATAGATATTGAAAATTCACACGCCAAATTGATATATCTATTTTTTTTTTCTTAATAATATGGTTTCAGGCATTCAAAGATGCATGGGAAGAGGCATGCAATTACATTGGATCCAAATCAACAATACAAATTCCTCAAGGAAGAACATTTCTTCTTCAACCAATTGAATTTCACGGCCCTTGTGAATCCGACAAAATTGTTGTTTTGGTATGCAATACTCATATATATATATATACATGTTAGTGTATACACATGAGTTATAGGTGAAATTCTCTGAACATGATATTATTATAATTATCGCCACACTTTTTTATTTGTAGATCAATGGAGACTTAACTGCTCCGGAAGCTCCATATCAATGGAATTGCAACAATGATCAATGTCATAAGTGGATCGAGTTTGCACACATAAATGGACTCTATATCGATGGTCATGGTACTCTTGATGGCAAAGGACCTAAATGGTGGTCGTTGAATTGCCAAGAATATAAACAAGTAAGCCCATTTTTCAAATTATTCCTTAGTATCACCCTTTTACTTTATTTATGTTTACCTAAACCCCACATAACTTTTTGTTTTTCTTTATAGGCATGCCTAAGAAGACCAAGGGTATGTAACAAATCACTTAACAATGATTTATAAAATCCCTCAAATTTATATGTCGTTCCAAACTATTTGAATTGATTTTTTTGTTTTGTTTTTTAGGGTGTGGTTATAGCACATTCGAGTGATGTGCATATAAGCAACATTATGGTTAAAGATAGTCCAAATTTTCAAATGTCGTTGGAAGATTCGAAATGGGTTTTCGCAAAGCAACTCACCATAACCGCTGATGGTGATAGTCCTAACACTGATGGCATTCACATTCAACGTTCTCAGAAGGTTTTCATATACAATAGTAATATCCGAACAGGTGATTATTATCGATCTCCATTTCTTATTAATACATGTCCAAAATAAGATCTAAACTAGCGGTTATGTATCTAAGTCTCTCTCTTAATTTGGTTAAACTTACAAGTTACAAGTACAAAACTATATTTGTATAAATTTACAAGTACAAAACTATATTTGTATAAATTAAGTTATATCCTAATCCGTTTGGATTATTTGGATTATTTGGATTTGGTTCCGTTTGGTTTGGATTATTATGATTGAGTTTTGTTTTGTTACTTTTGTTTCTGTCCATTCTAATTCTAACAACAAGATCGTGTGTGATATTTTTAGGTGACGATTGTATATCTATTGGTGACGGTTCAAAACACATTAATATATCACGAATTACATGTGGTCCAGGTCATGGAATAAGGTATTGTTTTCCATCATTTTGGCTTATTTTATTTGATATAACTTTGATTTTGTTAAAATTAGTTAAAAGATTATAACTAAATTTTCCTTTGTCAATTTTTTTTTGTTTTTTTTGCTTGGACAAGTATTGGAAGCTTAGGTCGATATGGAGCCATAGAAACGGTGGAAAATGTCGTCGTTCAAGATTGTACTTTTAGAGGAACAAGTAATGGGGTTAGAATCAAGACATGGCAGGTCAAATCGAAGAAATTGATCAGTTTCTCCCTAATTTGAATATACAAATTAATCACAATATTATTTTCCAACGATTTGTATTATTTATTAGGGAGGAAGAGGGCATGTTCGAAATATTTTATTTGAACGTATAAAGCTACATGGTGCAACTCGACCTATCATCATCGACCAATTTTATTGTCCTCACACACAATGCAAAAACCATGTAAGTAATTTTACTTCTCGTTCTAATGATTTTTCTTGTATTTTGAAAACATATCTTATGGAAAAAATATTAGCTTGATTGTCAGATTACATTTGGGAAAAAGTCATCTTACAAACTATTTCTCACATGTTTTTTATTAGGATATATAGTTTTATAAACTTAAAAAACAGAGTATTAAATAAATGAAAAAAAACTTATATAATTGCATAAACACTACAGTAATAAGAAAATACAAATTATTTGCTGTTTGATCATTTTTTTAGTGATGTAGATTGCAGTAATTAACTTATTAAGTTTGATCTTTACTTGTATATGACTATATGAGACTATAGATTTGTTATTATTCATAGTTTGATGAGATTATCTAATAAATTTTGGGGTAACAAACAAAACATGAAAATAATATTTCATATAACAAATTGATGTTACTTCACATAACAGACAGAAGCTGTGGAAATCAAGAATGTAAAGTACAATCACATACATGGAACATCAATCAAGAAACCTTTTGTCCAACTCCTATGCAGCAATTCAGTCCCATGCAGAGATATTTTCATGAACGATATAAACATCCGCGACGAAGAAGAAGAAAAGAAATATCATAAATCTTCTCGTCATGATCATCTTTCTGCTGAATGCATCAATGTAAGAGGAGAATCTAATGGTGTGATGAAGCCTAAACTGCCCTGTTTAGCTTCCAAAAATTATTAATTGACTTCTCTAGAACACTTCTTGTTTTATTCTGTTAATTGTTTTGATTAGAACAACTGGTTTTTATGTTCTTTCTTTAGATTTTTTTCCGAGAAATTTTTTTTTTTTTTTGCAACAAGTTTAACTAAAAAAATAACTTGGTATATGCGTTTCGGTTCAATTATTTTTAAGATTTGGAAAAATAGAGTGTTGGTTATTTTGAGGATTTGGAAAAATTTAGAGTGTTGGTTATTTACAATTATAAATGGGTTTATGGAAAATTTCGAAATTTGTATATTAAATATTTTTACCAAAGAAGAAAAAGGACATGAATTATTACTGACAAGACTTTGAAGTCAAATTGGTTAAAATCTATCCATCAAAATTTAAAAGTCAACATAATAGGAAAAGAGAAAACCAAAGCAGTAAAGAGTAAAGACTCAAGTGGTAATCAATGTTCGAGCCACCATTGACCAGCTTGTTCAGAAGGTTCCACCACGGAGACGGAGAACAAGGTGAAGAGTTGACTCTTTCTGAATGTTGTAGTCCGCTAATGTCCGACCATCCTCGAGCTGTTTTCCGGCAAAGATTAGCTTCTGTTCGTCCGGAGGGATCCCCTCCTTGTCTTGAATCTTTGTCTTCACATTGTCAATTGTATCAGAGCTTTCGAGCTCAAGAGTGATGGTTTTACCTGTCAAAGTCTTGACATATATCTGCATCCCACCACAGAGTCTCAGCACGAGGTGAAGGGTTGACTCCTTCTGGATGTTGTAGTCTGCAAGAGTGCGACCATCCTCGAGCTGTTTACCAGCGAAGATGAGTCTCTGTTGGTCTGGTGGGATCCCTTCCTTGTCTTGAATCTTTGCCTTGACGTTGTCAATGGTGTCTGAGTTCTCAACTTCCAAAGTTATGGTTTTACCAGTGAGAGTTTTCACAAATATCTGCATTCCACCGCGTAAACGAAGGACAAGGTGGAGAGTAGATTCCTTCTGGATGTTGTAATCCGCAAGAGTACGGCCATCCTCGAGCTGTTTACCGGCAAAGATCAACCTCTGCTGGTCCGGAGGGATTCCTTCTTTGTCTTGAATCTTCGCCTTGACGTTGTCAATGGTGTCTGAACTTTCGACCTCAAGAGTTATGGTCTTGCCTGTAAGAGTCTTAACAAAGATCTGCATACCACCTCTCAACCTGAGAGTCAAGTGGAGGGTTGAGTCCTTCTGAATGTTGTAATTCGCCAAGGTACGACCATCCTCTAGCAGTTTACCGGAAAAGATGAGTCTTTGCTGGTCGAGAGGAATCCCTTCTTTGTCCTGGATCTTTGCCTTGACATTATTGATGGTGTCGGAGCTTACAACGTCAAGGGGTATGGTCTTTTCTGAAAGAGTCCTTGCGTAGATTTGCATCATCATCTGGAAACAAAAGCACAACTTCGTTAGCACACACACATTGCAAAAACTAGAGAACCACAATAACATCACAACAATAAATAGCCCATGAAAGCAACCTTCAAAGCAAAACCCACAAGAGAAAGCTAACTATTTCTACCAGAGATCAGAGAATCATCACTAACAAAGAATCACATAGTAAAGCAGAAAATAAATCTTCTCGCCAAGTTCCCTTAGATTAGGATTAATATTGGAAGAATAAACAATCACGAATAGAGGAACAAAGCATCACGAAAGCTCGAACCAGAAACCCTAATCTCAACACATAATCAAGCAGTCGCATAGATCTTAACAAGTCTTATCTAGAAACAGAGATTCTACTAACAATGAACATAGATCTCTGAAAACAGAGAACAACGAATAGAGATCAGACGCAAAACAAAAGAAATTGAAGAAACCTATATTCCTTGAGACTTGCTATTAGGGTTTGCGAGAGAGCAGGAATTGAATGCATTACAACGAGAGGAAAAGGTCTCCTTATATAGTCAGTCGTCTTTGGTTAAATTTCAAAAGGAAATCTAAAATAAATGGAAAATTTATTGAAGAAACCGACTCAACCAGAAGGTTCTAGGCTAAACCAACTTACAAAAGTGAACATAAAACCCGAACCGACATTTAAAAATCATAAACCAAACTAAATTTCCTTTTATGTAGTGAACAAATATAAACCGAATTTAGTTTAGTGCACTGAACCGATCCAAAAACTATGTACTAGTCAAATGTGTCATCACCTGTTCAGAGAATGAACAACTAGCTTCTGTGCTCTGCATTGCTACTTTCCCCGCAATGACGTTCGGTTTGGGTCCGTTTCAAGAACCAGCCTGAACATATAGTCCGTAAGTTGTAATGAAACAATGGTTATATGCTAAGATATGTAAGTAAAAGCTCAAAACAAAGCTCTGCAAATCTTTAACAAGCTTCAAAAATTGCATATAACAGTCGTGTAGGGATCAAATATTAGACTTGCGTACCCCTTATCAACAATTTCATCAAGGCACAGAAAGATGAGATCCTAGTTCTCAAGGGCTTCCATCTTTTCCACATTGTTGTCTCAACCATTAGTC
Source organism: Arabis hirsuta (assembly GCA_964056655.1). NCBI lineage: Eukaryota > Viridiplantae > Streptophyta > Magnoliopsida > Brassicales > Brassicaceae > Arabis > Arabis hirsuta. Next base: position 27,035,140 of record OZ053309.1, on the reverse strand, counting down.
GGTTGTTAAGTCGAGCAAATACCTCAGAAGAAGTGCAACGGAATCAAAAAAGCCTTTAAGAACAGAGAGATAAGATGAGCTCGTTTTTATTTTCACCTTGTGTGACGAGATTATATAATACTATTGTCCAACTGTGTGATCTCACTGCACATAATAACATTGAAACAAACAGTAATTGGTTTTTGAGGTCTTCGGAAAAACATATTCGTCAAAATTTAACTTGGCAGCATTAGTTTACCAGTCATCCAAGTATAATTGACAGCCACATGCTTTCCTTCAGAGTCTAGAAGAAGAATGTTCTTTACCAACGTACATGTAAGTTGGACAGTCAGTATCCAAGTTCTGGGAGAGAAGCGAAGCAGGGATTCCGAAAAAAAGATCTGTCATAAGTCCTACAAAGCTATATCAGCTAGTCAGCATCCATGACTTAACGAAAAGTGTCATCCATACTTATGCTAAGAACATTTTGCGACAAAGAAAACTAGAAATGGTGGCTTCACCAGATAGAATCCAGCATCTGATAATAGAAACAGGTAATCTACCCCAAAAAAAAGTGGCATTCCAGTCACTTTTCTGGCAAAATGACAACTATAACCAGAAATCTTGATACTTAGGATACGCGATAGAAAATAATGTGACATTCCGTGTATCGTATATATAATATAGGTAATCTTCAGGACAAAACAGCTACAAAAAGCCACCCATTTCAACCACAGATCACACACAGAAACAAAAATCGAGTGTGAAATGATGGAATGAACCTTTTGGAGCAGAACCTACTCTAGAGCTTTTTCTAATGTGAATCACCAGTAATCCCCACACGAACAGATTCCATCCCTAAATTGATGGAATCTTCTTGAATCCCTTATAGTTATCTCCCTCTTTACAATCTTCGATATTAGTTTTATTGCAGCGTGGCAATCCCTGCAGGCCCTCAAGTTCTTCATCACAACGATCGGACACCCTTCTGGTGTACTGATAAGAGCAAATGCAACAGCTAAACGTTCACTGTGGAACTTAAGCGACTCAATCTTCATTTGCTCTTCTATGTCTTGTGCTACCCAACTCGTGTCAGGCTTGTATCCTTCTCTTTCAATCTCAGCAGTCAATTCATTGATCTTTCTCAGGATCTCATCTCCTTTCGGGTGTGTCTTGTCATTCGATGAGAACACATGAATCTTGCGGTTCACTTCAACCCAGCTATAAGCCGGAACCTTCTTGATGCCACGTTCGCGCATCGCTTTCATTACATGACTAACACTCTCCCATTCCCCAGCCGCTGCATAGATATTAGACATGCTTTTATAAGCAGCAGCATCCCTTAGCTTCTCCATACCAAAGAGCTGCTTTGCTGCTCTCTCAGCAAGAACTTGATTCTTGTGAATCCGACATGCATTCAACACTGACGACCACATGATTTCATCTGGCTCGAAGGGCATTTCGCCCATCAGCTTCTCTGCTTCTGCAAATCTTCCGTTCCTAACAAGCAAATCTAGCATGCACGCATAGTGTTTTCTCTTTGGAGTTATCCCGTAGATCCGAGACATTGCCTGGAAATATTCTGTTCCTTGTTCAACAAATCCACAGTGACTACATGCAGTCAAGACGCCCAAGACGCTGACTGAATCTGGCTGGAGACCTGCGTGAATCATCTTTGTAAATGCACCAATGGCTGCTTCTCCATCTCCGTTATCAGCGTATGCTGAAATCAAAGCATTCCAAGAAACTGCATTTCTATCAGGCATCTCTTCGAATACTTGAACTGCATCTTTGATAGAGCCAGACTTGGCATACATATCAACCAGTCCACATCCCGAGAACACGTTTTCCGAGTTCCCTGATCTGATTATGAATGCATGGAGTTGTTTCCCCAGCAACAAAGAAGCGAAACTAGCGGAAGCTCTCAATACAGTAGCAAAAGTTGATTGGTCTGCTCGTAAATTTGCTCCTCGCATCTTGGTGAACAACTTAAGCCCAACTTCATGAAGGCCTTTCTGAACATAACCTGAGATCAAGGCAGTCCATGAAACAGTGCTCTGTTGTGATAACCTCTTGAATACCGACTCAGCTTCCTCAAACATTTCGCACTTTGCGTACATATCTACTAAAGAATTCCCAACATGAGGAATCGAATCAGCCGTTGCAACAATTGCCTGGCAGTGCACTTGTCGTCCGATCTGCAAGGATGACAAGTTAGCTGCGATGCTCAGCACTGTCGCAAAAGGGAGGTTTCTCCGATCGAACCCCATGCACTGCATTTCTCTGAATAATTTCAATGATTCCTCGTATTGCTCAGCCTGTGAGTAGCTTGAGATCACCACATTGTAAGAAACAAAATCCAACTCAGGCATAACATTAAAAAGTTTCCTAGTTTCGAGAACACGATCATGTTTGGAGTAGAAATCAAGAATTTGATTCCCAACAGCCACATCCCTGGAAAAGCCGGTAGTAACTGCCAGACCATGTAGTTGCTGACCAAGAACAAAATCATGTAACCCAACAACTGCCTTGAGAACCCCTGAAAAAGTGAAATCCGAAGGCTTGTGACCCGACTGCTGCATTTGGACAAAGAGATGAATCGCCTCCATGTACAAACCATCCTTCTCATACCCGGTAATAAGCGTGTTGAAAGTGACAGAGTCCTTCTCTTGAATCTGCTTAAACACCACACACGCCAAATCAAGTCTCCCTATCTCACAGTAAGACTTCACCAAAACATTGCAAACAGTGAGAAAAGGGTTCCTATCAAAGCCTAACTTCACTGCAAATGCATGAACTTGAGCCACCGCATTCTCGGGAACCTCGTCATTGCAGCCTGGTAAAAGCGTAGCAAAGGTTACATGATCAGGAAGAGTACAAGACCTGCACATCTCACGGAAAAGCCTGAAAGCTTCATGGAACTGGTTGTTCCCGGCGTACCAACCCATCATGATAGTCCAAGTCACAACAGTTCTATCAAGCATTGCGTCAAACAGCTCTCGAGCGCTGGAAAGATCACCAGACTTGACGTAACCGGAAATCATCGTATTAGTGGACACAGTGTTCTTCTGAGGCATTTCATCGAACACCTTGCGTGCAGCAAAAACTTGACCTTTCCGGACAAGTTCCTCGACGATAAAATTGGAACGACACGTATCTGTGTCGAACCCAGTTTTGATAATCCGAGCATCAACACGAAATCTCGCCGGTGCCGTTGCCGTCGCCGTTTGTCGGAGCTGGTGTAAAGTCGCAAGAGTTGTTGAGCCGACGCAATAACGTTTCATAAGCCCAATTTCAATGCAATATGAATTTTGTATTTGGCACTGTACTCGATGCTCCTGTACTTTACGGGATCATCATAAGAAGAAACACACGAATCTGAGAAAAGGTAGATTCAAAAGTTTACTGATTCAACTTGAAGAGCTTAGGATATTCAGACAGATGAAAGGAGGAAGAAGAGAGTGAAGAAATTGGTGAAGCTTCTCTGTTTTGTTTGGGTTCTGAGAAACGAACCAGAATTACTACTGAAATTTTTATTTTAAAAAATGAGTTCGGTTCGATTCGGTTTTTGGATCATTTTGGCTTGGTTTGGTCTAAGTAAACCGTCCAGTTTGTTGGATTACATAGATTGAAACAGGGATTCCTTGTTTTGACATGGGTCGATTTGATTAATAACAAAAAAAAAACATAATATAAAATCTAAACATTTGCTTAGAGAGAGAGAACGATAGAAATAGAAAAGAATGAAATTTGATTAGATTTTATGTTAATGTTTTTTTTTATGGTTATAAATGCCAATTGCCCTTTCGACAGTCGTAAAAGAAAAAAATGTTTCAAAACCTTGACATTCTTTTTACAATAGATAAAAAATTGAATTTCATAAATAAAACCTTGGTGAATAGTGATGGATAGGTGAGTTTGCAGTCGGAAGCGAAGAAAACAGCAAATTCAAGGTGAAAAGAAGTGTCCGATATTTCATTGTACTGGAATGGATTTCCCTAAATCTTTTTTCCAAATTCGCATGCGGCTGAATAAATTTTTTGTTAAACTGATATATTCATATCTTTACATTTTTTATTTATATAATTATATTTTATTATCTTTTATTCAACATCATTCTGCATCATTTAGGGACCTTTTAGTTCTAGTTTAGTTTAAGTTTGCATCTTAGGGTCTTAGATTAGTGTTTGTACATATTTCTCCACTTTTATCATTTTTCAAGTGGTATCAGTGGTGAATGAAAGTTATCTGGCTTATCAGAGCCTAGGGGATTTGAGTGAGTTGCTGAAGAGTGGAAACAAGGGAAGCTGCAAGGCTCTGGAGTGAACAGAGGAAGCAAAGGAGCAGAAATCGGTCATCAATCATCAGGGCTTACCGATAGGAAGCACCTGGAACAACGGAAAGATGGAGTCTCAATAAACCTATTGAAGTTTGCAACTTGGATCGTGAATCAGGAGGTCAGTGCCCCCAAACCAGTGCACAGATATCCCAGATTATCCCCTTGTTACGATGGAGCATCAAGACTCTCCGACCATTGGACCAGACGTGCCATATCGCCTGAAGAGTAAGCTGAATAAATTGATATCCCCTGATATCGACATAAACCGATGAAGAAGACCGATAACCTGCACCTAATGAGGATGTCGTGTCGCGACACGACAGCTGGATGGATCGCAGGATAGGCACCAGATATCAGTCACTTTCCTGATATGGAGTGACCGATCTTTAATACATTTTGTTGACTTTTTTGGGTCGACCGTTGACTTTAGCGGAGTGATCCATTTTCTTTGAGGGTCGACCCGGGTACTGTTATGAGGGGCTATAAATATGTTCTTAGCCTTTGAGGAAAACCTAAGTCTTGTTTTTCTTTCCTTTTATCGCTTTCAAGCTTTCCTTTTACATTTTAGTTGTAATTGATTCTTAGAGCATTGATACTTTGATGTTCTAAATTCTTTTCGTTATAAAATTTTAGTCTCTATCTTAAAGTTTCAGTCTTTGTGTGTGAATCGCTTTCATTTATGCATTTTACCATACTCACACCACCCGAGCTCGGTCATGGCTTGTTCCGTAGCCATGAGTGAGTAGTCTCCTTGTTGAGCTGCGGGTTGGTAGGTTTAGGGGCTTTAGAAAGTGGCTAACATTATTTCGGGTCATAAATGAAGTGTTCTCAAGCTTAGGTTGAGCTTAAAGCTCGGTCTTTGAATCATTTCTCGGATCGTGTTAATAGACGTACCCCTGGCCGAAAGGTGTTTGTGAGAATGCCTGAATGACCTTTTGCTTGGCTTTGAAATGACCAGACCCAAAAATTTAAAAAAATTTCCCTTCAGATTATGATCATCACCGATCATAATCCTCAACTGGGCCAACATAAGCGACACGAAAACAATTAAAAATTAACAATACAACCAAATCAATAAATCCCATACTTTATTAATTCCCTAAACCGTTCAATTCAATAAGAACAATATTCAATTCAATCAATTCCAGAATAATCCAATGACAACAGTTTCAGAATCTACTAGCAACCTAGTAATTCTAACGCTACAACCACTCAGACAAGACACTAGATCATCTCCTCTTCCCGGCCATGATTCCACGATCATATTTTCTCTTTACCTGCAACACATTTAAAGAGTTGCGTGAGTATTATCATAAAAAATTAAGCGACGCAGTCATCCCGTCTACAGGCTATTTATACACAAGCATAAACAATAGATACAATACCAGGATGAGCATACACAAGCATTCACGACACAATCAAACACGAACCAATCCAGGAACTCCGTATCGATCGACACAACCTCTAGGTGTCGATCGATACACAACCCATGTCGATCAACACAACCACTAGGTGTCGATCGTCATACAGCCCCGTGTCGATCGACACGACATCGCATAACCCAGAAACGAGCCTATCCTCTCATGGCTCGAATCCGTCGCGATTCATCGAGTCTCCTGCACAATTTTATTCACAGAACATACGAAATCCAACAAGCAATCGCATTCTACCCATTCCTTACACTTATGTAAGCCTACGGTCACGCACTCACTTCGATTTCGGATTGAAACGATGAAGAACGCAAAGAACAAGTGAAAAACACACGAACATCCTCTGATTTTGTCCCTCTCAGACCCGAAATCAACCCAGCAACGATCCCTTTTGCGTTCAAACAGCCTCAAAAGCAAACGTCCTCAAGAAATCTCCCAAAAATCACCCAAAACCCTTGATTTCTGATTTCTCTCTCAAAACCTCTGCTTCTCTTCTGAAAATCGGCCAAAAGAGACAAAACGCGTCTGTCCCAGCCTTATATACAAACCCTAGGATTCTCTAAACTGATCCGCCGAAACCGGATAATTGGAACCAAACCGATCGGTCCAATTCAAACTCGTGTCGATCGACACACCACACCCGTGTCGATCGACACAACACCCAAAGCCCGACTTCTCCTAAGTCACAAACACTCGTGTCGATCGACATACACACCTGTGTCGATCGACACCCACCAAAAATCCACTTTTTGGTTCACGGGCGTTACAGACTTAGTGACCCTCAATCATGAAAATGTTGTTGAGGTGCTAAGTGAACTTATTGGGGCTTGGCCGTTTATGGTTGGAGAGTACTTGTATCTAGCAGTGAAAGTTAGTTAGATATTTGTACTCAACAAAGTGATTAGTGCCACGAAAGTTAGTTAGACGTTCCCCTGCCCGAATGGTGTTTGTAGGAATGCTTGAACGACCTTTTGCTTGGCTTAGTGTCCCTCGATCATTAAAGTGTTGTTGAGGTGCTAAGTGAATTTATTGGGGCTTGACCGTTTATGCTTGGAGAGTACTTGTATCTAGCAGCGAAAGTTAGTTAGATACTTGTACTCAACAAAGTGATTAGTGCCACGAAAGTGGACGGGTTTGATTTCGTGCCCATGCTTGTAAACTGAACCTTCTTCTCAAAGCCCTTAACTTTATTAGCCATGATTTACTGCCCCTTTATCAATTGTCATCTCGATGCTCAATGCTTTCATCATCCTTGCGTTCACATCTATTTCTCACTTTGTTCAATTTACGTTTTAGTACAATCTCTGTTTAGTTGAGCTCACATACCAACCCCTTATCAGTTGTCATCTCGATGCTCAATGCTTAGTACAATCTCTGTTTACTAAATTGAACCTTCATCTCAAATCCCTTAACTTTATTAGCCATGATTTACTACCCCTTTATCAGTTGTCATCTCGATGTCAATGCTTTCATCATCCTTGCGTTCACATCTCTTTCTCACTCTGTTTATTTTACGTTTTAGTACAATCTCTGTTTAGTTTAGCTCACACAACCAACCCCTTTATCTATGCTTTAGCTTAACAAAATTTCTCCATGGTCTAGTACTCTAAGTCCTAGTCTTTCTTGTGTTCGAACCCTACGCTTGCTACAATTGAATCATGAGTTAGGTTGTTAGCTAGCTAGGTTTTATTTGGTAGGTTTGCATGCTAAACTGCTAGAAAACCACTCATCAGTAACGTATTGAAACTCATCAATGAAGACCATAACTTTTGCAGTTCAATGTTTTTGAAAGGAGCTACGAAGGCTGACGTTGTTTGTATGATCAAAGACGTGAAAGAGAAGAACGCAAAAGAGAAACAAAAGAAGTCTGTTAACACTATCAAAGTGGACAATGTAGTCGTTTTGGGGGAAAAACGTCATTGGTCCAATGGTCAAGAGTGGGATTAGATTCCAAGAAATGCACTTTCCGTAAATCCAATGAATAATTATTTGTTTCATAGTTAAAGAAACAAATAATAGCATTTGAGTTTTGAAGTTTCTAATTGTACGTTATGTTATATTTTTAATAGTATTATGACTTCTCAGTTGGTTTAAATTTAATTAGGAATAAAAAATCTTAACTGTTTTTATGTTAAGAGAGAATCTGTTTCGTTTTCCATTTTTATGTATTCCTTTTATAAACTTGACCATTAATTTTCATATTTTTCGAAAACGACACGGCAAGGTTCATGAATTAACCAACCATATAGAGATTTATAAACATTCTAACTGATTTTGTCATAGTGGAAACATCTCTTTTTGTTGATACATTGCACTATTCACATTTTGTACATGTTGAGCTATTAATTGGTTGTAATATTGATTATACTGACAAATTTTTTAGAACTAACAAATTTTGATAAGGTATTAAACAGCTAACGAGTGACAACAAATCTGTTGTCATAATTTTTGTTTTACCTTTTAAGTAATACTGAATCTTAAATTAGAAGGGCAAATAAGGTATTTGACATGTACTTCACTCGCTATAAAAAGAACTCAACACTACTACTACTACTCACTCACCTTATATTATTTAATCAACAAAACCTCCATGCCTAAGCCAAGCTTGCCGGTACCAACGTCATCGTTTCAAGTTTCCAATGGTGGTAACCAAAACGAAGAGAAGAAAGTTGATTACTTTTACTATGAATTAGAGTCTGGCTTCACCGCTCGACTACGTCAAGATATTGACCCTACCATGGACCCTGAAAAAGTCAAACGGTTTGGTGTTACATAATATTTCATTTTTAATCATCTTGCAAAATTCGATATAACTTTTATAACATTTCAAAACCATAAATTGAAATTCACCAGTCTCCATATGCAATTATGTATGTAGCATAATTTCAAACCGTATTTCGGCTCAAAGGTCAAGGTGGAAGAAGCGTCAATATATTGAATATCTAGAGAAAAAACTCAAGAACCTCGAAGTATATTTATAAATTTACTCTAATACTTTTATTTCATACATGTACTATATAATTCAATTCATATTTTCTCCATATCAATATACATAATTTCTTGATAAGTTATATATACATATGGAGGTGAATGCAAGGCATGCTCTATTCGAAATGCAGAATAAAATGACTGAATGTATTAACATTGAGTATAAGGAGCTTGAGGAGCGTGCCTCTGCAACAAGTCAAAGCTTAATTTCTGCTCAAGGTATATATATTTAACAATTAACTAATTAGCTATATATATTTTTAGAGTTGACATACTAATTATAATTATAATGCTTAATTAATAGCTGAGAATGAAGCACTTTTAACAAAGCTACGAGAAGCTGGAGATGAAATTGGCTCATTCGACGTGGATACCCTCATGCACCTCCTTCTCTAGATCCACCAAAATTTCGTAATCAGTTCTAAGTTTTCATTTTCTTTAATTTCAAATATTTCGGTTTACATAGTATTTGTACTAAATTGAAATCAAATCATCATGCAATAGTTTTGCATATGTTTTGGTTTCAGTTTGAATTAATATATTATCTTGCTTTTGATTTGTAATTTTTTTTAAACTGAGTTCAAATAAAACTAATTTGATCGAATTAATGATTACATTAAGTAGTTAAATTTATATTTAGTTTTTAGCTGGGTTACGGATTTGGATTCGGCTAATAACATAACAATAACACAAACACAAAGAGAAAAAGATATAGTTGTTTGACTGAATTTATATGAAATACAAAATATGTAAATGTATATATTAGGCTACAATAATTTTTCAAAGTAATATTTTTCTAACATCAAAACTCAAAAATGAATTTGTAGTCTTCTTTTCTTTCTTGGTAAATGTAGGAAAATGCCAATTCTGAATTTAGTATGCTAAAAGTGGCTCTCTCTAAAAACGTTTTTTATCTCTAAGAAAAAGAAAGCTCTCATCATTTTAGGTTCTAATTGGTGACCACTCGAATAATAATAGGAATGAAGAGGAAAAGAAATGGAAAAAAGTTGTATAGAACAAATTAAAAGGAATTGTTGTAGAGAGGAAATGAAACAAATCCCTTATATATTAATAGAGAAGTGATTAGCTTAGGTGTCCTCTTTAAAATCATTCTCCCATTTTTATTATGACATGGATTGATAAAATATGACATGACAATTTGACTCTTTAATTAAGTTCACTAATCATAATTACTTAGCCCTCTAAATCGACAACCCAAACACCAAATTACTTAGCACACTGAAGTTATAATAATTGTAATAATAAAATTATAGAAAATTTTGTTATAGAATATATATTATTTTTGGAAATAATAATAAAGAATTACCACATTTTGTAAAAAAGATTTTGATATTTTGTGAAAAAACAACCTTCTCAAATTTATAATAACAAATATAATTGTACTTTTAAAATGTTTTTTTAATATAAGACAATTTAAAAGTAATAAAAATATTTTTTAATTCGAAAGCAAATTTTTTTTCATATGTGTTTCATTTATAAAATTTATTATTATATATTTAATGTTTTAAAATATTAAATAATTTATTTGTATTATAAATTCTAGTTAATATATTTAGACAAGCCAAATTTAACATGATTTTTTTAACTTAATGTCTTAAATTATTATAATTTTGATTTTTGACATGTTTACATATATAAAATAGTTTAATGGTAAAACTAAATTTCTGAAATTCATATTATTAATAAAAACAATAGTATTGACCACTAAAATTAACAACAAAACAATCAACAACAATGTCTATAATAAAAATCAAAACAACTACATATTTCACATTTTTAAATATTAAAATTTAAAACAAAACTACATATCCGCGTGTACGCTGGAAAATCACCTAGTTCTCATTGTAAATGGTAACAAAAATTGAATAAATACTTAGTATCTACATAAAAATACATTCCTTTTTTTCCTTGTCAAATTAGATGGGAATACTTTTGTTCTATATTATCTAATAATATTAGGAATGAAAATGAATGACATTGAATCTTTATTACTTATAAATGGTAAAAAAAATATTAGGAATAAGTAGGAATGTTATGTTCCTCCCCATTCCTTACATTTCTAATGGTCACCATTTAGAGCTTTAGGCTTTCTCGATTACATTTAGTCTCTGGCCGGCGGTTGTTGACTTTTTTAGGTCAACCGTTGACTTTAGCGGAGTGATCCATTTTCTTTTCGGGTCGACTCAAGTACTGTTATGAGGGACTATAAATATGTTCTTAGCCCCTGAAAAAAACCAAAGTCTTGTTTTTCTTTCCGTTATTGCTTTCAAACTTTCCTTTTACGTTTTAGTTGTAATCGATCCTTAAAGCATTGATACTTTGATGTTCTAAATTCTTTTCTTTATAAAGTTTTAGTCTTTAGCTTAAAGTTTCAGTCTTTATGTGTGAATCGCTTTCATTTCTGCATTTTACCATACTCACACCATTCGAGCTCGGTCATGGCTTGTTCCGTAGCCATGAGTGAGTAGTCTCTTTGTTGAGCTGCGGGTTGGTAGATTTAGGGGCTTTAGAAAGTGGCTAACATCGTTTCGGGTCACAAATAAAGTGTTCTCAAGCTTAGGTTGAGCTTAAAGCTTGGTCCTTGAATCATTTCTTGGATCGTGTTGATAAGCGTTCCCCTGCCCGAAAGGTGTTTGTGGGATTGCATGAACGAACTTTTGCTTGGATTAATGACCCTCGATCATGAAAGTGTTGTTGAGGTGCTAAGTGAGCTTATTGGGGTTGACCGTTTATGCTTGGAGAGTACTTGTATCTAGCAGCAAAAGTTAGTTAGATCCTTGTACTCAACAAAGTGATTAGTGCCACGAAAGTGGACTGGTTTGATTTTGTGCCTCATGCTTGTAAACTGAACCTTCATCTCAAAGCCCTTAACTTTATTAGCCATGATTTACTGCCCCTTTATCAGTTGTCATCCCGATGCTCAATGCCTTCATCATCCTTGCATTCACATCTATTTCTCGCTCTATTCATTTTACGTTTTAGTACAATCTCTGTTTAGTTTAGCTCATACAACCAACCTCTTTATCTATGCTTTAGCTTAACGAAGTTTCTCCATGGTCTAGTACTCTAAGTCCTAGTCTTCCTTGTGTTCGAACCCTACGCTTGCTACAATTGAATCATAAGTTAGGTTGTTAGCTAGTTAGGTTTTATTTGGTAGGTTTGCATGCTAAACTGCTAGAAAACCACTCATCGGTAACGTATTGAAACTCATCAATGAGGACCATAAATTTTGCAGTTCAATGTTTTTGAAAGGAGCTACGAAGGCTGACGTTGTTCGTATGATCAAAGACGCAAAAGAGAAGAAAGCAAAAGAGAAACAAAAGAAATCTATTAACACTATCAAAATTGGTGGACAATGTAATCGTTTTGGGGGAAGAATGTCATTGGTCCAATGGTTCAAGAGTGGGATTAGATTCCAAGAAATGCACTTTATGTAAATCCAATGAATAATTATTTGTTTCATAGTTAAAGAAACAAATAATAGCATTTGCAGTTTTGGAGTTTTTAGTTGTACGTTATGTTACATTTTTAATAGTATTATGACTTTGCAGTTGGTTTAAACTTAATTAGGAATAAAAAATCTTAACTGTTTTATGTTAAGAGAGAATCAGTTTCGTTTTCCATTTTTATGTATTCCTTATATAAACTTGACCATTAATTTTCATATTTTTCGAAAACGACACGGCAAGGTTCATGAATTAACCAACCATATAGAGATTTATAAACATTCTAACTGATTTTGTCATAGTGGAAACATCTATTTTTGTTGCTACATTGCACTATTCACATTTTGTTCATGTTGAGCTATTAATTGGGAGTAATATTGATTATACTGACAAATTTTTTAGAACTAACAAATTTGATAAGGTATTAAACAGCTAGCGAGTGACAACAAATCTGTTGTCGTAATTTTTGTTTTACCTTTTAAGTAATACTGAATCTTAAATTAGAAGGGCAAATAAGGTATTTGACATGTACTTCACTCGCTATAAAAAGAACTCCACACTACTACTACTACTACTCACTCACGTTATATTATTTAATCAACAAAAGCTCCATGCCTAAGCCAAGCTTGCCGGTACCAACGTCATCGTTTCAAGTTTCCAATGGTGGTAACCAAAACGAAGAGAAGAAAGTTGATTACTTCTACTATGAATTAGAGCTTGGCTTCACCGCTCGACTACGTCAAGATATTGACCCTACCATGGACCCTGAGAAACTCAAACGGTTCGGTGTTACATAATATTTCATTTTTAATCATCTTGCAAAATTCGATATAACTTTATAACATTTCAAAACCATAAATTGAAATTCACCAGTTTCCATATGCAATTATGTATGTAGCATAATTTCAAACCGTATTTCGGCTCAAAGGTCAAGGTGGAAGAAGCGTCAATATATTGAATATCTAGAGAAGAAACTCAAGAACCTCAAAGTATATTTATAAATTTACTCTAATACTTTTATTTCATACATATACTATATAATTCAATTCATATTTTCTCCATATCAATATACATAATTTCTTGATAAGTTATATATACATATGGAGGTGAATGCAAGGCATGCCCTATTCGAAATGCAGAATGAAATGATTGAATGTCTTAACATTGAGTATAAGGAGCTTGAGGAGCGTGCCTCTACAACAAATCAACGCTTAATTTCTGCTCAAGGTACATATATTTAACAATTAACTAATTAGCTATATATATTTTTAGAGTTGACATACTAATTATAATTATAATGCTTAATTAATAGCTGAGAATGAAGCGCTTTTAGCGAAGCTACGAGAAGCTGGAGATGAAATTGGCTCATTCGACCTGGATACCCTCATGCACCTCCTTCTCTAGATCCACCAAAATTCTACTTTTCGTAATCAGTTCTAAGTTTTCTTTTTCTTTAGTTTCAAATATTTCGGTTTACATAATATTTGTTCTAAATTGAAATCAAATCATCATGCAATAGTTTTGCATGGTTTTTGTTTCAGTTTGAATTAATATATTATCTTGCTTTTGATTTGTACTTTTTTTTTAAACTGAGTTCAAATAAAACTAATTTGGTCGAATTAATGATTACATTAATTAGTTAAATTTATATTTAGTTTTTAGCTGGGTTCCGGGTTTGGATTTGGCTAATAACATAACAATAACACAAACACAAAGAAAAAAAGATATAGTTGTTTGACTGAATTTATATGAAATACAAAATATGTAAATGTATATATTAGGCTACAATAATTTCTCAAAGTAATATTTTTCTAACATCAAAACTCAAAAATGAATTTGTAGTCTTCTTTTCTTACTTGGTAAATGTAGGAAAATGCAATTCTGAATTTAGTATGTTAAAAGCGGCTCTCTCTAAAAACGTTTTTTATCTCTAAGAAAAAGAAAGCTCTCATCATTTTAGGTTCTAACTGGTGACCACTCAAATAATAATAGGAATGAAAAGGAAAAGAAATGGAAAAAGTTGTATAGAACAAATTAAAATGAATTATTGTAGAGAGGAAATGAAACAAATTGTCATTGTAAATGGTAAAAAATAATGAATAAATATTTCAAATAATAAAAAGAAAGTATCTACATAAAAATGCATTCCTTTTGTTTTTTGTCAAATTAGATGGGGAATACTTTTGTTCTATATTCTCTAATTGTATTAGGAATGAAAATAAATGACATTGAATCTTTATTACATATAAATGGTAAAAAAATATTAGGAATGAGTAGGAATTTTATGTTCCTCCCCATTCTTTACATTCCTAATGGTCACCATTTAGAGCCTTAGGCATTTTCGATTACATCTAGTCTCTAGTCGGCAATTGTGGGCTTCCATAGGTACGACGTCAGTCCTGCTTATATCTATGTAGTTTTGTTGTGTGTCTTATGTATATAGCCATTTTAATCTACGTTTTTCGTTAATTGGATCTTAACTTCTACAGAAATTCAGTTCGGTGATTCTAGTGAAGTTATATTCATCAATTTATGCTTCAATTTCTTTTTTTTTTAAGAGTAATGATGTCTTCATTCCTCCATAGGTAAGTATGGGTCTTTTCTAAAGGTAGTGGAGAGAAGTGTCCAACGGTGGGAGGTGAACGGAGACGAGGCTTATGGATGATGGAGGAAACAGATCTAGGTGGCATCGTTGGATCTATTATGTTTTAGGATTTCTACGGTGGTTTGTTATAGAGTTTGACGAATTTGAATGTGATGAAGCTGCAACGACAGTTTGGTTGAACAGTCGATCTACCGCACTTGTATAACACGTGTATAGCTCCACCTTATTTCTTTAGTGTGTAAATTACTATGAGTTTTGAGCTTATGTGTACAAACCATTTGTAGATTTCTGCTTATTGGGCTTTAATGGAAACATTGTCAACAATAACAAAAATGTTAAAAACAATTGTATATAGAGTTAAAAACGGCTATATAATGATTGACATGCATACACAACACACACACCTACGTCTTCTAACTCTCTTTATTTTCATCCATTAGGAACATATTCAAATACCACACGAAAATAATTAGAAACTTCTTCATTCGTATTCAAATGGATTCATCAGATAGTTGAGTCAAAATAAAACCCAAAAAAAAAATCATCTTAAGTATACTACAACATGTCGATAACCAATCTTGAAAGATGAAAAAACCCAAAATGTTCAAACAGAGAAAAGAGATAAAACATGCATTACTTTACTGTGCAAATTGCAATCAATTTGTATGTATTTATCTACACACTTTAGGTTGTTTTAGTAGATATGATCTTCAGCTCCGTCCACCACGCTAGAGATAGCCTCGGCAATGTTGTTTCCGACGTTATTCTGGTGATCTCTCTCAGCTTGTCCACCACTTCATTCATTTATGGACTCTATTTCAAACAGTCAAAAAGCACTTCTCTTAACTTCTTAAGGACATTCCCTTCCTCGATTCCTCGAAGCTTTTCAGTGTTAGATTCACAAAGTGCTTGGTTTTGTATAGTAGAGAATCCGAATTCTAGATCTTTCCGGTGATGATCTCGTGCAGAATCGCGCTAAAGTTCAAAACATCGTTGTTGGTCTCAATTGAAGTGGAGCTGAAGAAAGTAAAGTCAGCGACTTTGGCTGCATAATCTATTGTCAAGTAGATAGAAGAAGAGTTGAGGTTGGTGTGAGAGAACGGTTTAGGGTTGAGATTGTTCATATGTTCTACACAGTAAGTTATTCCCATTGCTACTCTTAGTCTCGTTCGTCAGTCCAAACAATACAGTTGGTTTAAAATAGGGAATTATGAAGCCGAGTCTATAGAAGAACTGGCATTGTCATTTACTAACCGTGCAGTTGCTCGGAGAGGGATCCGTTAGAAACGTACTCGAAAAACAAGATTCGGTTGAAAATACTCGAAGTTCAATAAAATTTAGCTCAACTTTTTTCGTATTTTTAGATATTTCGGATAATACTAAAACTACACCTACCAAAAAAAACGAAAGAAAAGAAACCCATTCAGATAATTTGGTCTATTTAGTCCTAATTCCAACTGTTTCAGAATCATTTAGACCAGTTTGGTTCGGTTCGTATATTTTGTCCAGGCCTATTCTCGAAAGACAATCCAATTCGAATTAAATCATTCAACATTAACATTTGGTTATTGTAATTATGTAACCCCCCACAAACGGCGTCGTATTGGCACTGATACGAGTTTTCCTAACTTCTTTCCGTATCGTTGAAAAAGCTCCAAATTTCTCATTTGCTTTCGCAAAAACCCCCAAATGGGTTCTATGTACAGAGCCTCTAAAACCCTAAAATCGTCAAGACAAGCATGTTCACTCCTGTTCAATTCACTCAAATCCAATCAACGAGATCCACTATGTATTGGCTTGTACCAAGCTTACGGTTTCAGCTCTGATTCAAGACAAAACCCCAGAGAAACCCTCATTGATTTGACCCAGTTTCCTTCCGAAAAGATCCGAAATTTCTCCATCATTGCTCATATTGATCATGGGAAATCGACTTTAGCCGATCGTCTCATGGAACTTACTGGTACCATCAAGAAAGGCCATGGTCAGCCTCAGTATCTCGACAAATTACAGGTATTGCAGTGTTTAGTGATTGCCTCAAGAAAGTTTCAATTTTTGAATCTGTTAATGATTGTTCATATTTTGCTCTGTGATGGGTATCTTAATGATTGTTCAATTAGGTTTAGTTTGAGTTTGATTGAGGTAATGTAATCTTTTGACCTTGCATTGTGATGTTTATTTGTTTTAGGTAGAGAGGGAGAGAGGAATAACTGTAAAAGCTCAAACGGCGACAATGTTCTATGAAAGCATTGTTAAGGATCAAGAACCGAGCGGGTTTCTTCTAAACCTAATTGATACACCAGGTCATGTTGATTTTAGCTATGAGGTTTCTAGATCTTTATCTGCTTGTCAAGGAGCTCTTTTGGTTGTTGATGCGGCTCAAGGTGTTCAGGCACAAACGGTGGCGAATTTTTACTTAGCATTTGAGTCTAACCTCACCATTGTACCTGTGATTAACAAGATTGATCAACCAACAGCTGATCCTGACCGTGTCAAAGCTCAATTAAAGTCGATGTTTGATCTCGATGCGGATGATGTCCTTCTTGTCTCTGCTAAAACCGGTTTGGGGCTTGAGCATGTCCTTCCTGCGGTTATAGAACGTATACCTCCTCCTCCTGGAATCAGTGACTCGCCTCTACGGATGCTTTTGTTTGATTCCTTTTTTAATGAGTACAAAGGTGTCATTTGCTATGTTTCTGTTGTTGATGGTATGCTGACTAAAGGGGATAAGGTCTCATTCGCTGCGTCGGGTCAATCTTATGAAGTGTTAGATGTCGGGATTATGCATCCTGAACTTACTTCTACAGGAATGCTTCTTACAGGACAAGTTGGTTATATAGTAACCGGCATGCGAACCACGAAAGAGGCACGTATTGGAGACACAATTTATAGAACAAAAACCACTGTGGAGCCTCTTCCAGGTAATCCTATAAAATCCTTTGTAATTTCTTCTTTCTAGCGGTCTTTTGAAAGAGAAGCAATGATTGAGAATCTTGATGAGCTTAGGAAGAGATAAATTCGTATTTCTCTCGTTTTGGAATTCTCCTCTGTAGTAATGTGTAATTGTAATGAGCTTGCTTAAATTGTTGTTTCAAGCTCGCTGACTTGGGTTTAAATCTAGGTTTCAAGCCAGTGAGGCACATGGTGTTCTCAGGCGTGTATCCTGCTGATGGATCTGATTTTGAAGCACTTAGTCATGCCATGGAGAAATTGACATGCAACGATGCAAGTGTCTCTGTGGCTAAGGAAACTAGCACAGCTCTGGGAATCGGATTCAGATGTGGTTTCCTCGGTCTGCTTCACATGGATGTATTTCATCAGCGGCTTGAACAAGAATACGGTACACAAGTGATCTCCACAATTCCTACTGTTCCTTACACGTTCGAATACTCAGACGGAAGCAAGTTGCAAGTGCAGAATCCAGCTGCCTTACCTTCAAACCCCAAATACCGAGTCACATCTTCTTGGGAACCAACGGTAATCGCTACAATTATCCTTCCGAGTGAGTACGTAGGAGCTGTTATCAACCTCTGCTCTGATCGAAGAGGTCAGCAACTAGAATACACATTTATGGACGAACAACGGGTTTTCTTGAAATACCAGTTACCGTTGAGGGAGATAGTCGTGGATTTCTACGATGAATTGAAAAGCATGACATCGGGTTATGCTTCTTTTGACTACGAGGATGCAGAGTACCAGAAATCTGATCTGGTGAAGCTCGATATCCTCTTGAACGGGCAAGCAGTTGATGCGTTAGCCACGATTGTTCACAGCCAGAAAGCATATCGTGTTGGCAAAGAACTAGTTGAGAAACTTAAGAACTACATAGAGAGACAAATGTTTGAAGTGATGATACAAGCTGCTATTGGTTCAAAGATCATTGCAAGAGACACAATATCGGCGATGAGAAAGAATGTTCTTGCGAAATGCTACGGAGGAGACATAACTCGGAAGAAGAAGCTTCTTGAGAAACAGAAAGAAGGGAAGAAACGAATGAAGCGAGTTGGTTCGGTTGATATACCACACGAGGCTTTTCAACAAATACTCAAAGTCTCTTAGGAGAACAGGACTTGAAGAAGATGGTAGTAATTGTTTTATGCAATTGGAGATTATTATTTTTTGGAAAATTATAAATTATATCTTTTTGTTTCCTTCGACTGTTTGTAGAGCCCGCTGAGTTTTGAGGTTCTCACAATTGAAAACGTTGAGAATTCTTTTTCAGTTTCTCATAAAGAAATAATCGTTGAGAATTGCTGATACCTGAATCATCCCCTGGTTATTAAAAAAAAAAAAAATTATACAAAGAAAAAGAAAGAAAAAGAAAGTTTGAAACTGATACATGACTTTAATTTGGACCAAAATGCTTGCTCCATTGAATTTGAAGAGCCTAAAGTCCTCCCTTTTTCTTTTTTTGCGGTTGGGGGGTCGTGTAATCCATTGTAAACTAATGGGGCTATTTCGTGAAGCGTGCAAAATCTAGTGGTCTTTATTGAAATACTTCTTTGGGCATAAAAAATAAAACAAATGGAGATGCGGGGTATCGATCCCCGTACCTCTCGCATGCTAAGCGAGCGCCATCTGAGCTACATCCCCTATTGACAACTATTACACACAATAGTAATTAATACTAGAAAATGTAAAAATAAATACCATGAAACAAGACGACTTTTACAAAAGGATCATGATGTTGACTACAACATTCCGACAAAGGTGTACTTGCTCGTTACATAAAAAATCTAGATTGTGTCCTTTTGTGACTTCTTTTATATACACAGAAATCCAGAAACACACAGAAAATAAATGAAAAAGAAAGGCGTTTTATTTTTATTTTTTTCCTTTGCTACATTATTTTGTTTTTGATTCATTCTTTGATGGTTGGTCCACTATACATCATAGCCATTACTGTCAAATCCTCTGGCTCCTCTTCCCTCTCCTTCAACCACGCATAACCTTCCTTCTCCTCTTCCGCTACATCGACTCCATCAACTGAAAAAACCCGGAAAAGAAACCAAATATCTTAATCCAATTTGCTACTAAAACTGAAAATAGAACTAATTAGGCCCCGACATTCGTTTTTCCGGTTCATTTTGGTATGAGTTTTTCAGGGTTACTACCATTCGGGTTTTATGTCCACCCACCGTTACTACTAAGATTGTAAAACATGAACAAAGTTTCGAAAATAGTACCTGAGAAACTGGAGAAGGGGTAATCGAAATAGTAAGTACAATGACGTCCTGCGGGATCAGAGTAAGGAGGACCAAGAACATCAAGAACCGCACAAGCGGTTTTCGCGGTGAAACAATGCATATTCCCTCCATCCGTGGGATAGAGTATAGACGTATCACAAGGCGCCGTAAATTCCGAATCTACTTTCACTTTCGCTAAACTAGTATCCGAACTCGGCTCTACATTTCACCCAAATTAACAGCAACAACATTAACTATTATCAAACAAACACCAATCCTAACACAACTACACATATATTCTGCTTATAATCAAACACTTACGAGGAGAATCAGAGACCCAATCATATGATTTGATGTGCATTGTACCAAACAAGAGCTTACTAAATACAGTCATCTCCGGGTGGTTGTGAAGTGGGATTACACCAGATGGTGGTAAACAGAATATCCCAATCTTGCAACACACAATACAAAATGTATGAATAATATTTGTATAAAACCAATTCAAGATAGAGGAAGTTTGAAACAGAGACTAGTACCGAGAATCTATGACATTTATAGATGTGAAGGTAAGTTACTAACGGAGATCGACCGGTCATCATTTTCGATCGAAAATACGGCATTTTAGGACTCACACCAACATCTTCAGGCTTGATTTCGTCTGAGAAGAACCATCAATGCAAGATTTAGCTAAAAACACAGAGTTTTATGTTCAAAGTTTCAAACTTTATAGGGTAAAGATCCGATAACCCGACCCGAATTCGAAATTGGAAACAAAATTTTCAAAGGATTATGAAGTTTTTACCGAGAACAGTTCGAAGCATGTTAATGTGTTGAGGAGAAGGGACGATTCCAGATTTGGCATTAGCGAAAACTTTCTTACAAGTATCGAACAGTTTCTGGACAGGACAGATGACAGTTTTCTTGTTCCGTCTTTGGATCTTCTTCTTACGTGAATTTGAACGATTCTCTGTAGAAGCAACGATCGGAATATTCCCATTTTGATTCGTTTTTGTTGGAAGATCCGAGAGATCTTTCCTTACTCTTCCCGACACAATTGTTGTACCTGTTCCCATTCAACTTGTCGGAATTAAAAACACAAACTTTTCGATTTGGTTCAATAGAATCAGGCAAATGGGTCGCTGAAGAAGAAGAGGAAAAACGATAAGAAACAGATTGGGTAATAACGAGGAAAGTACTAAAAGGGGAAGGATTCGATAAAAGTGCATTTGAGAAAGTAAATGGAAGAAGATATTCTGTGTGAGCTGAGTAATAGAAACCATGGGCCATTTTTTTTGCTGAGTTTTTTTTCTATGGGCGGGTTTTATTTCCAACGGCTGGTTTGTTTCACACTTAAACTCGGATTTTTATACTATTTATTTACACTTTTTTTTTTTTTGTTCTGGAAAAATCGCATTTTTAACCTTATTTACTAACACTTTAAACCCTCTTAGAATTAGACTCACTATAAACCTTTAAACCTAGAAAACTAATCCCTTAAATCCTCGACCTAGTTTCTTAGTTTGCTCCTACAAAAAAAGTGACGGAACTATTCAACTTCAGTTAAAAATGATGATGTAGCATTATTTATTTTAAAAAAATAAAATTAATAAAACATTATTTTCTCCATTTCATATTATTTATCATTCTACGCTTATTTTTTATTTATATATTTGTCATTTTGCAATTTCAATGCATATTTATAACTAATTTTTCTATTTTTATCTATTCTTTTAAATTTATTAATTACATATATCAAATAAAATATTATATTAATTAAAAATAAAATAGATTTTTAATATATTTTTTAATATATGTGATCAGTGGTTGATTAAAAATTCATTAATATTTCTATATTGGGAGATATGGAGTTCAAGTCTCAGGATAAAATATAATTGTTTTAAGGTGGTAAATCGATTTATTATTAAACTTGTAACAATTTAGAATGTAATAGAATAATAATAAAAATATAGTGATATAACAATTGTTCTTCCTCCTCGTTTCATCTTCGATCTTCAGTCTTTCCTCCTTCCTCCATCAATCTTGTCCAATTTAATCACTCTCTATAATCTTAATTTTATCTAAATCGGCAAGGTCAAGCTCTCCGCCGTATCCATCTCTCTCTCCGTCACACTATATCTAAGTTATTAAATCGTTCAAAATCCAAAAACACTCCAACATCTCTTATGGTCACAGATTTTTTTTCAATTACAATGTGTTGAAACATTCCAACATTTTAAAATCGTTCAAAATGCAATTCTTTTTCAATTTATTTCCTCAATTTTTTTAACAGTGATAACAAGTCCACATATCCGACTCTTCCTCCGCCGTATTGGAATGGATTGTAGATCTGACACTGGCACAGACGACCGGATTTTCTCCACCACAACGTCGAGCTCTTCGCGACATATAAACCAATTTTCTCCAACTCGCTTCTCCATCGGTTCATCAACAGACGACGATTCGTTCGAGAATCAGAGATTCAATGCTTTGAATCGAATATGTTGATGTCATTGAATGAACTTGTGTTTGGTAATTGATTCCAACAAAGAAGAAGAATAGGAGAAGAAGCAATTTTGGTTATGGGAGATGAAGAATAATTTTGATTCCAACAAACACGAGGGAGATGAAGAATTTTTTTTTTTTAATTAATTTTGTCAATTTTTGTTTTTAATTTAATAATAACAAGAAATATTAAGTTAAAAAATAAAAATAAAAAATAATCCATGTCATCATTTTTTATGTCGGAGTAAACTCGGAAGTTAGGTTGATGGTTTAAGGTGTTAGTTTTCTGGATTTGAAATTTTATAATAAGATTATAATTTCACTAGGATTTAAAGTGCTAATAAATCTTATTTTAAAGGTTAAAAATGTGATTTTCTCTTGTTTTTGGTCAGCATACTATTTATTTATTTTTCATTATTTTTATTAAAATATTTCTGTAATGAAATACTAGTAAAAAAAAAATTCTTATCAAAGGTTTTGTGTTTTTGTTGGGAAGAAAATAAAATTTCTTCTAGTATTTCTCTTTCTTACAATAATTACAGAAAAATTATTTTTCTTTTTTCCTCTACTAGTCAGATCCAAAGAGTCGGATAAAAAAAAATTTATTGTTTAATTTTTTTTTTCTTTTTGTTGTTTTAATGTTTAAAGTATTAAAATCAAACAAACAAATTTGCCATTTAATTTTTTTTTAAAACAAAAATTAAATCAAATTTTTTTAAATTTTTTTAGAAAATACAAAGATGGTAGAAAACTAGAAATAGAAAAAAAAAAATTGACTAAACTGACGGAAGACAAATCGAGAGACAAGATCTATAAAGAGGAAATAATACAAAACTAAAATTACAATGCAAAGGATTGAAATTTGAAATAGAATATAAATCAACAAGTTCAAAACGAGGAGCATCTCCAACGTATAACTCTGTTTTATTTAATTGGGTTGGCACCCGAGAAAAAATGAGGAGCCAACTATCCTGAAGCTTCTTTTATGTGAAACTAATGCATGTATGTTTTTTTTATATGAAACTGAAATAAGCTGGGGTTTGTTTTGCATTTTCCCCTCTAACAACATACATGAACTTAACTAATTAATATCCCTCTTTCTCACATAAAAGTTATCATTTCGCCATTTGGTTTTAATTAGACATCCAACTTAACCTTCGAAATTGATAAAGTAAGCGATAAGAAATTTTTATTAATTATATATATTGCAACTTTATTTTAGTTACATTACATATAGATAAATATCGCAGGCCCTTTCCTTCCTTGGTAATATTGTTACAATAACAATAAAAAAAACTAAAATAAAGATGAACTCATGGCTTCCTTCTTCTGTTGTGAAATAAATTCATAGAATCAAATCATATGTTTGTTATGTGCACGGTTCAATGATCTGAATCCATCCTTTCCGACGACTTTAATTTTCCCGGCTGCATTAAATTGAACTCCCGCGTTGACTCCGGCTAATTCTCTTCGAGAATTTGATCCGAAATAACCACCAAAGTATTGAGAAAATTTATCGTAAATGACTTCAAATCCTTTAATATCAGCACCACTATGAGAAAGGGAACTGGCTTTGGAATCATCAGCTTCGGTTAGTTTTCTTCCATGATTTTTACCTCCCATATAACCACCGTACTTGTCCGCAAAGGTCCTGAAAAACCGAGCGAAAGCATTTTTTACTCTATCATCTTCAAGTTTTCTTGCGTGGTGACCAACTATTTTCATCTTCTTCTCTTCAAGATCGTAGACTATATCCATGAAAACATCGAGATACATCCTGAACTCAACCACAACGTTACTGATTTTTGCCGATTCGCGAAAGCTTAGCTTAGCATTGGCCTTGAAATCATGTTTGGCTGAGATACTTATGATCGTTTTTTGAATCTGGAGAAACGTTTTTGTCAAACCACTACAGCTTTTCCTTAGCTTCCTTTTAGAAGTTTTGTTATCGACTTGACCGATAACACTAGCTTGCGCCGCAAGAATAGCTTTGTCCATTAAGATGTATTTGGCCTTGGCAATTCCCAAAACATCTACGATGGGATTCTCAAGCTTGTAGAGGCTCTCGAGGTACGCGACATAGCCTTTGCACATTGTGAACATTGCCTTAAACTCTGCGGTTTTCGGGGCAAACTTCTCTTTCCGGTTTAGGAAATGAGTGATTTTGGCAAAGGGTAAGGTCTCAAGTTCGTATACGGTTTTTGGCCATAAATGATGAACTTTCAGCGCGGGAGGGGCGTGGCCGGAAACGGAAAGGAACAATGAGCCGAGGCCGAGAGCAAAGGCTAAAGAGAACAACAGAGAGATCCTTGCCATGGTTGAATTTTTTATGGCAAGGGAAATGTTAGAAAAACAAACCTTAAAAGGGAAAAGTAAAATAGGAAGGAAGTGCGTTTTTGATTTGAGATCTTGGAATGGTATATATACTCTGTTCTTAATTCTTATAAGCTAATTATAGGACAAACAAATGGTTAATTGAAATCAGAGAAAAAAAGAAAGGACAGAGAGAGATTCATGGAACTCTGTTAATTTCTCTTTTTTAAGAATTTCAATGAATGAAAAACGAAAAATACGGGAATACGTTGTTATTTGTTTCTAACAAATCGGTTACCTAATTTTTTTTTTTTTTTTTTTGTAATCTAGGAAATAATCCTGACTTTTACCACCCTATTATCTCCCTAGGATGTGTGCAGCCGTCGAGTAGCCCATTCACCAGGGCCGAAAGAGTGGCACCACTTCGACTGGCCAAATAGGAGTGGTTAGATAATTTCACGTTTGATGGCAATTGAACCCTAACCTAAACCCACAAAACAATTCATTCCTCAGGTGCCTAAAATTTTTTGTTACCTATGTTTTTCTTTCTTTCTTTTTTGAAAATTTACCTATGTTTTTCAGTGTTAGAGTTTTAGTTTCTTTAAATTTCGGATTGACTTCTGTAAATAGAAAGTCGATGTCCGATTATTACCTAACGTAACATCTTCGTCGATGCATTTCTTTAATTTAATTATATATGCCATAATGCAAATGTAAGAATGAGATTACGTAGCTAGCATTTTGTAAGATAGTACGCCTCAAGGTCACCAATTTACATGTTCTATCCCCAATTTGAACGGATTTGTATTCAAGATCCCAAACTTCTTAGTAATGAAAAAAAAGTAAAACGTACATGCATGCTCAAGAATCAAAAAGTGGGAAATAACGAAAAATCGAAACTAACACAAAATCTTGAGAGATATCGAGATAATTTTTTGGAGTGGGGTTTTGGGACTTTTAAACCCTGTTCTACGAAGAGAGAAATAAAGATTCTCTCTATAAAAAAGGAGTTCGCCCTAGAGTCGCCGCCAACCTCATCCGCGTTTTGCCTATTCAGTGTCTGACATCGCCGGCGTTGGAAGATATTTGTTTCTTTATTAGTTATATGATCCATAAGTGTTCATCTCCTTTATTAGTTCAGAAGGAATCACGATTGAGTTTGAAGATATTTGTTTCTTTCTCATCTGCAACTATCTTTTTGAGTATTGTAAAAGTTGTCATTGGATAATCTACCTTGATGGTTGTAAACAATTGATATATGTACGTTTATCTATATAAATATACATATACTTCTTTTTAAGCAACTAAGAATATGGAAAGACTATGCTGGACATCTCCAATCTATCCTTATTTTTTTCTCTAAAATAAAACAGAAAATAGCAATCCTCTATTTCTCCAACTCATCTTTATTTTCAATAGCAATCCTCAATGTTTTGGGGGATGAGTTTGTCTCTAATAGGCTGAGCTTGGAGTTCCCGGATGGGGAGGATGGGGAGCCTGTTATCACAATTGGGAGTGAGGTGTTAGAGGCAATGAATGGATTGTGGAAAAGATGCATGATCGTGAAAGTGTTGGGTCGGAAGGTATCAATCGCAGTCCTTAGCCGACGCTTAAAGGAGATGTGGAGACCGAGTGGAGCAATGTATGTGATGGATCTCCCTCGAAACTTCTTTATGATTCGGTTTGAGTCTGATGAAGAATACATGGCGGCATTAACAGGAGGTCCGTGGAAGGTGTTTGGGAGTTACCTCATGGTACAAGCGTGGTCACCGGATTTTGATCCGGTTAGAGACGAAATTACGACAACACCGGTATGGATTCGATTGTCAAATATTCCGGTGAACTTTTACCATAAATCGATATTGATGGGGATTGCGAAAGGATTAGGGAAAACGATTAAGGTGGACTCAATGACGTCCAATTTGGAAAGAGCAAGGTTTGCTCGTGTGTGTGTGGAAGTGAATTTGAAGAAGCCACTTAAGGGCACAGTGTTGGTTAATGGGGAAAGGTATTACGTTTCATATGAAGGTCTAGATATGATTTGCTCAGGGTGCGGTTTATATGGCCACATGGTCCACTTGTGTCCAAAGTGGCTACCGAGAATGCAGTAGTTGCAAAGGTGAGGCCAATAAAGACTAACACAAGCCCGAGAGAATCGCAACAGGAGGAGGATGGTTTCGTTCAAGTCCGACGTGGAGGAAGACGGAATGAGGGGAACCGGATTAAACAGGTGATCGATGGTGGAGAAGAAAGAGGGAAGTCGGGAGTTATTGACCGTGAGTCTAAGGGAAAGAATCCGGCGGATATCTCAGTCTCGAATAGCTTCGGAAGATTAGGTGCAGATTTGGAAAGTATGGAGATACGCGAGCAAAATAAGGAGAATATACCGATGTCGAATATTCAATATCTGGTGAAGAGTGCTGCGAAAGAAACCGGTTTGGTATTTGGTGGAGGGTCGGTTGAACCGGGAAGTGTGGATGGTTCGAATGGGTATCAAGTACAGAGAAAGGGCCTATCTAAAAGCCAAGATAGGCTTAGGACCAAACCAATTCACAATCCAAGGCCCACGCGGGGATTGGTGTTTGGAGCAGCGGGAGGAGGCATAGAATTATCTTCTAACGGCAAACAATTAAGAGTTGAGGGAGAGAATGCGGGAAGATCTAACACTTGTCTTGTGAAGAGTTTGGCTCAATGCGGTGCGGAGAAGGAGTTAATGGAGTTGCCGAAGCTAGCAGAAATAGCGGCAATACCAGATTTGATGAGAGTGGAGATGACTGCGGAGGTGGTGGACGGCGGTAAAGGAGTTACCTCTGCGTAACAGGTTGCCCCGGTGGTTCTAATGGGATTATATATTAGATTGATGAATTGTTTGATGTGGAATTGCCGGGGGGCAAACAAACCCACTTTCAGAAGAGCTATTAGATACATCTTAAAGCGGTTTCCTACGGATGTGCTTGCCATTTTTGAGACCCACGCAGGGGAAGAGAAGGCCATTCGGATATGTCGGAGTCTCGGCTTTGAGCAGTCTTCTCGTGTGGATGCAATAGGCCAAAGTGGGGGATTGTTGCTATTATGGAGAGAAGGGATAGGGGATGTGGAGATTATTACTTCTTCGGCTCAGTTTATATATGCGAAAATTGTGCATGAAACTGAGGTGTTGAACTTGATTGTAGTGTATGCAGCCCCAACAGTTAGTCATCGAAGTGGGTTGTGGGGCGAATTAAAGAATGTGATGCAGAATATTACAGGTCCTCTTGTAATAGGTGGGGATTTTAATACGATAGTTCGCTTGGATGAGAGAACCGGTGGGAATGGACGTCTATCACCGGACTCGCTGGAGTTTGGAAACTGGATAAATGAGATGGCTTTAATTGATATGGGATTCAAAGGGAATCAATATACATGGAGACGAGGAAGAGCAGGGAGCGTCTTCATAGCAAAGCGATTAGATCGGGTTTTGTGTTGTGCGCAAGCGAGGTTGATATGGCAGGAAGCTCGGGTCACTCACCTTCCGGTGTTGGCATCAGACCATTCGCCTATATATATGCAGCTATCACCAAAGGGGGATGGGAATTTCGGTTTGAAGCCGCCTGGCTAAATCATACTGGTTTTAAAGACTTACTAGTCAATTCGTGGAATCCACTGGTGAGTACACCGATGGCGTTGAACAATTTAAGGACGGTTTTGCAACGGTGGAACAAAGAAGTATTTGGTGATATTCAAAGAAAGAAAGCAACTTTGTTAAAAGATGTGGCCGAAATACAAAGCTTAATAGAACTCAATCCATCAGACCATCTGTTTATTCAAGAAGAGAACTTGGTAAAAGAGCTTGAGACTGTTCTTGAACAAGAGGAAATGCTATGGTTTCAGAAGTCCAGAGAAAAATGGGTTGTTCATGGTGACAGGAATACAAAATTTTTTCACTTATCTACAGTCATACGGCGGCGGAAAAACTGTATAGAGGGACTGAAAAATGATGAGGGAGTTTGGATATCGGATAAAGCAGATCTAGAGAAGTTAGCCGCCACATAATTTGAACGATTATACTCCCTCCAGGACGTGGATCCAACGGTTGCGACTTTACCATGGGAAGATTTTGTGAGTTTATCGTAGCAAAAGAAGACGAGATTAAATCAACCCTTCGCAGAGGCAGATGTAGTGCACTCGGTTCGATCTATGGGGAGTTTTAAAGCTCCAGGACCTGACGGGTTTCAACCAGTGTTTTACCAGAAGAGTTGGGATGTGGTGGGAACATCGGTGACAAAATTTGTGTTGGATTTCTTTGCATCCGGGGAATTAACGAAGGGAGTTAATGACGCGCTTGTTGTCCTTATTGCAAAAGTTACCAAACCAGAAAGGATCACTCAATTTCGGCCTATTAGTTTGTGCAATGTAGTGTTCAAAACTATCACGAAGACTATGGTGGAGCGGTTAATGATTGTCATGCCGCAATTGATTGGTCCGGCTCAATCAAGCTTTATACCGGGGCGGTTGAGCACTGATAATATCGTAATAGTACAAGAAGCAATACATTCTATGCGGCGGAAAAAAGGAAGGAAAGGATGGATGTTACTCAAGCTTGACTTAGAGAAAGCTTACGATCGAATACGTTGGGATTTTTTAGAAGATACACTAAAGGTGGCTGGCTTCTCGGATAAGTGGATACGGTGGATAATGGTATGTGTTTCGGGGTCATCTATGAGTGTACTTTGGAATGGGGAGAAGACGACATCGTTTAAACCGATGAGAGGGCTACGACAAGGGGATCCCTTATCACCATACTTATTTGTGCTATGTATGGAGCGCCTTTGTCATCTTATAGACGCGGCCATTATGGATACAAAATGGAAACCAATTAGTCTCTCTAGAGGTGGACCGAAGCTCTCTCACATGTGTTTCACGGATGATTTGATATTATTTGCGGAAGCATCGGTCTCGCAAATCCGGGTTATAAGGGGTATCTTGGAAAGGTTTTGTATAGCATCGGGTCAAAAGGTGAGCTTAGAGAAGTCGAAGATATTCTTTTCACAAAATGTATCTCGTGATATGAGACGACTGATTAGTGAGGCGAGTGGGATGCAGTCAACCTATGATCTCGGAAAGTACTTGGGAATGCCTATTTTGCATAAGCGGATCAATAAAGAGACTTTTAGTTATATCTTAGAGCGAGTATCGTCAAGGCTGGCCGGGTGGAAGAGCCGTCTGCTTAGTCTTGCTGGTCATATCACATTAACAAAGGCGTGTCTAGCATCCATTCCAGTTCACTCAATGAGCACCATTATGCTACCAGTGACTATACTTGAGAAATTAGACAAAATATCAGGGAACTTTATCTGGGGAACTACAATGGAGAAACGAAGACAACATCTTGTGGCATGGGATCGTGTTTGTTTACCAAAGAAGGATGGAGGTTTGGGAATTCGAAAAGCAGGTGATATGAATAAAGCTCTAATTGCGAAAGTCGGGTGGAGATTGAGTCATGAGAAGGACAGCTTATGGGCAAGAGTAATAAGGAAAAAGTATCATGTTGGGGAAGTGGATGATCACTCGTGGGTTGTGGTTAAGGGTCATTGGTCATCTACTTGGCGAAGCGTTGGAGTTGGGATACGAGAGGTGGTTATGAAAGGGCATAGGTGGGTAATTGGAGATGGTAAAGCGGTCCGGTTTTGGACGGATAAGTGGATGTCGAATACACCACTTTCAGAGGTAGCTATAGGACAACTCCCAGGTGGTTTTGAAGACTTAACGGTTGCGGAGTTGTGGAGCGATGGGCGAGGTTGGGATTTTTCAAAAATTGCGTCGTATGTTTCGGAGAATAAGCGATTGGAAATCTCGGCCTATGTAGTGGATAATGTGACTGGTGCAGTGGACCATATGGCGTGGGGAGAGACAGTGGATGGGCGGTTTACGGTGAGATCCGCGCATGGGTTGTTGACACGGGATGAGTTACCAAAACAAAACATGGAAGAGTTCTATAAGCGAGTATGGAGGGTGCGAGTTCCGGAGAGGGTTCGTGTGTTTCTTTGGTTGGTGGTCCAACAATCAATCATGACAAATTATGAGAGATTCCGAAGACACTTATGTGACACAGACGTATGTCCGGTTTGCAATGAGGGAGTCGAAACTAGTATGCATGTTCTTCGAGACTGCCCGACCATGTATGGTATTTGGAACCGAATAGTTCCGGTTCGCCGACGAAGAGAGTTTTTCAAACAGGAAGTACTTGGGTGGGTTTATGGGAACCTTGGAGATGATACCGAGCATGATGATGTTCCATGGGCTACGCAGTTTGCTTTGTCTGTTTGGTGGAGATGGAAGTGGAGGTGTGGTAATGTATTTGGTGAGAACCGAGCTTGTAACGATAGAGTAAAATTCCTTAAGGAGCAGGCTACAGAGGTAGTGATGGCGAACTTAAGAAATGGAGACGGAATCGGGAAGGGAGAGGAGGTGGAGAGGCTGATATCATGGAGTGCTCCGACGGTGGGGGGGGCACAAAGTGAATACAGATGGGGCATCGCGTGGGAATCCAGGGAGGGCGACAGCCGGTGGTGTGATAAGGAATAGCGAAGGTGACTGGTGTGGTGGGTTTGCTTTAAATATCGGGAGGTGCACGGCTCCGATGGCGGAATTATGGGGGGTGTACTACGGGCTCTACATAGCCTGGGAGAGAAGACTTCCGTGTGTGGAGCTTGAACTGGATTCGGAGATTGTGGTTGGTTTTCTTACAACAGGGATCGGTGATTCTCATCCCCTGGCATTCCTGGTACGACTGTGCCATGGCTTTATATCGAAGGACTGGACTGTCCGTATCTCTCACGTGTATAGGGAAGCTAATCGTCTAGCGGATGGATTAGCGAACTATGCGTTTTCTTTAGATGCAGGGTTTCATGCTTTTAATATTGTACCTTTAGATGTTGCCTATATTTTGCAAGAGGATGTCTCTGGACCACCAATTGCAAGACGTATAGGCAGGTGATTGTTTTAAAGCTTTGAATAAAAATCATTCATCAAAAAAAATCTTTATTTTCAATTTTAAAATAGAGATTGCTATTTTTGCCTTTATATATAGAGGAAAAAGTATAGAAAATTCTAAAATAGATGACAAAATAGCATTTCTTCTATAATAAAGATATATTGGAGTGGAAATAGAAAAATGCTATTTTTACTCTATTTGAGAGTCAAATATAGAGAAATATATTGGAGATGGTATTAAAACAACTAACTTTTGGATTTCTATGCAATCAAGTATTATGCAACTAAGTTTTGTATTTGTACACAATGAACTTATATTTGGCTTATATTATCATGAATCTTGATCCGATATTTTGTCGGAAAAGATTATGGAAATTTCGTTATAAAAACGACTGCTACAAGATACCAATAAAATTTTACGATTATGTAAGTATTATAAAAATATCACTCATCAATTTTGGTCTCTTAGATTCATATACTGTATGTGTTGTTTTTTTTGTTTCTCTATCTATATATTGCAATGGATAAACCTTTATGATTTTTGTTTTCTTAAAGAAAATGAAATGGGGCATCAAAATTGAGAGGAGGGTCCAAAGTCCAAGCCATTTGCATGGTTGATGGCAAAGTAATAACAACTTGGCCAATCTCTATGTCTTGATCCATGTGTGTGCCCTTACTTGCATTTATTCTATAAATTATAATATGTGTTTATTAAACTTCATCTCATTATTCTAGATTCTTTTTTTGTTGACAACAAAACTATCATAAATCATTTTTTGCAATAAAAATTAATATTTTCTTTGTTATCTAAGTTTACTGTGCGTCAAATTATTTTAAATTGAGCTCATAAAGACTATTGTTACATTGATCTTTCGTCGTTTTGCAGTTGCAGAAAAACAGACTACCATCAACAAAGATGAAGTGAAATATAGGTGGAGAGGCTGGGGATACTTTTATGCCACCTCATGAGACCTACGTCGTCTAAAAGTTCGCAATAAGTACTTCCGCACATAAAATAAATAGATATGCAGATTGGGGATCAACTTATCGTGAAAGAGTCATAAAACTCTTTCGTTCACCATTTAAAAAACCACAATACGAGACCAAATTAACACATGCCGTAGCCCATTAACGAAATCCATCTTACACATAAGAGATTCTAAAAAAATTCATTAAGCTCAGTCGTATACCTTGCTAATTACTTTTTGTTTAATATATATAAGCAGTTTATTAGATATATTAAATTTTGTTAAGTTTATCAAAATTTCAACAATTTTTTTTTTTTAAAATTCCATTCGTGATGAGTCCGGTTTTGTGATTTTTTTGTTTAAATTTCATCTTATTCCGTTAACAAATGCACTACTTATTAGGCATTGTATAATAAATACTTATTAGGCATTGTATTCAATTAAAATATATAATTAACCATTACTCAAAAGTTATTGCTATAGATCAATAGATTTAATTCTATCTAGATTTCACTAAAAATTTAAAATATTAAGTATCTACGTATTTATTTTGAGCCAACGCCAAATCTATTTTAAAATATTTTAAAACTATTAAGTATCTGCATCTTTTAAAGAAATAAGAGTAGGACCAGACAACGAAGAAGAAGATGATAATAATCATGGAGATTACTTTGTGACTGCTTTTCTAAATTACTGCCCCCTCAACTTTCTTTCTCGTTCTAAATTTTCCCAGAAATTTCAATTTTCCATCGATTCATGATTCATCGTTTATAAATCACCCTAAATTTCCCACCTCTGTTTGATTCAGTTTCCATCGTTTTTATAAACTACCCAAATTTCCGACCTCTGTTTGATGTACAAATCGTCTCTGTTTTTTTCTTTCGGATTTGTCCAAATAAAAGATTGCAGAATCTCAACATCAACTTGTTACGATCTGTCGGTTTCTCAGGAAAATATAATATAAGAAAAGAAAAAAGCTCTGCTTTCTCTTTCCATCGTCTTTTTCTAGATCGCATTTCTTAAAAACTGTCGCTTTTTTTGTTTGTTTGTTTCACAAATCTCGCCAAGATTTATGACATCTCATCGAATTTAGCAAACCCTTTGTCTTCAAATCTAATCTCTACGTCAATCTCGGTCCAAAAATCAAACCTTTTTTCCTCTGTTTTCGATTTGATTTTGATTTAATGGGTTGTGCAACCTCTAAGCGTCGAAACCGTTGCCGGAATTGTCAAGGAGGATTATCTCCGGTAGTTGTACCTCGAAGCTATTCAATGCACGTTCATCATCCGGCGCAACATACCGGAGATAGCTATCACACGGTGGCTCTTACTTCCTCCACCATCGGATCTTTCGACTTATGTGATTCTTCTTTCAGGCATATTCACAAACACTTGGAAGACTCTACCCATAAGCGACTCTTCTCCGACGAAATGGGCGAGAAGAAGCTTGTCTCCGGTAATGGGTTTCAAGAGAAGGATCTCGACAAGGGGAACTTGCAGGCTAAGCTTATTGAAGCTAAGGTTTGGTCAAGTATGATGAACGAGAAAATCCCTAAGATTGTGCCTAAAACTCCGATCTTGACGCCTCCGGGAGAGCCAGAGACGATCAATACATGGGAATTAATGGAAGGTCTTGAAGATGTTATAAGTCCTTTACGATCACCTAATCATTTGAGAAGCTTCTCGTTTGATGTTGTTCGTGTCCAACCTTGTAATGATGATGATGATGATTGTGCTGCTCGGTTTGATCGTCCCAAATCAAGGTTTCATGAGCATAACAATGAGAATGTGAAGTCCAATAGTAGATTTGATGATTTGGATCCTCCTGAGATCGTTTCGATACTCAGGAAATCGATTCAAGAACTCCCACTTGATCATCCTTTTCGTATCCGGATTCCCGATATGAATACGAATCTGCAATTCGGGTCATCAGATGAAGAATCAAACTGTAAAAGTAAGTCTTTGAGAAGAGAAAAAGTGATACTTTACTTCACAAGTCTTAGAGGTATAAGGAAGACATACGAAGACAGTTGCAATGTCCGGATAATACTAAAAAGCTTAGGAATTCGGATCGATGAGCGCGATGTGTCGATGCATTCGGGTTTCAGAGATGAGCTGAAGAAGCTATTGAGGGATGAATTCAAAAATGGCGTTGGAATAACCCTACCTAGAGTTTTCTTGGGGAACAAGTATCTTGGCGGAGTCGATGAGATAAAGAAGTTGAATGAAAATGGGACACTCGAAAAGCTTATCGAAAGCTGCGAAAAGGTCGAAGATGGCTTAACGGGCTGTGGGATTGAATGTGAGGCTTGTGGAGATATTCGGTTTGTGCCATGTGAGACATGTTCAGGTAGCTGCAAAATTTACTATGAAGGCGAAGAAGAGGAAGAAGAAGAAACAGAGTATGGATTTCAAAGATGTCCAGATTGTAATGAGAATGGATTGATCAGATGTCCTGTTTGTTGTGAGTAAGTCTTTCAATATACAAAATCAATTTCCTTTTTTGGGTTATTAAAATTCCATTTTGTCGGAGAAGTTATGTTGTACAGTGAGATTCTGATTGATAGTGAAATGAGACTTAAGGTTAAAAATAAAATGTATAAAATTTTGATAAATATTGGGGATAGGGTGGTGTTGTAATACCAAAGCAAAGCCAAAACAGAAAAAAGTACTTCTTCCCTTTGATGAAATTGATGTTTTGTATTTCATATTAATTAAGAAAAAAGTTGAATAAGAAATATTTAAATTAGTTTTATTATTCAAGAGCATCCTTAATTTTTGGGGTTTGTCAAAAGCAACCTCATTTTTTAGCAACCTCTTAGCAAAGGAAACAAATTAAACTAAATCAAGCAAAATTTAAATGAAAAAAATGAGTAGAGTTTAGAAGATGTTTGAATATGATTAGTTTTTTTTATTATTATTATGTTACAAGAAAAAGGGTAAGTAGAGACTGTAGTAGGTGGAGAGGAGAAATCAGCTGATAAAATCTGACCTGAGAAAAAGGTATTTTGTGAATCAAACTAAACACTAGAAATTGAACAAAAGTCTACATCACTTTTCTCTTTAAGCATGTTCCATCAATTATCGTTTAACTAATTAATGTTAAGCGAAAAAAGCAATCAATCGAGTTGTTCAAACATCTATGGATCATTGTTTTAAAAGCTTACTGCTTAGTGCTTCCAGTTGATTTACCAAATAATCTATCGGAATGTCATAAGATAAACTCTAGATAACGTTAACGTTTCGAAGAATACTAATAGCTTAGTTTCTTCGTTTTATGCTTTCTTTCTTTCTCTTACGATATGATTAAAAGGTGGTATTTTAAATTTATAAAAACCTTTCGTTGTTGTCATAAACGCATTTCTTTATTGACTATACAAATACATTATTTGTATTTATAAACCAATAAAGTATTTAAGTGCCAACGTATGGAAAAACTTATTTTCCAAAAACGTGCATTTTTTGCTAGCTTATCGATTCGTTTATTCTTGCTTCGCAAATGGTGAACAAGAGCAAATTTAGGAAATGACTTTCGTAGTTCTGCCAACGCACTCAGTTCTGGTTGGAAACCCGACCAATCTTGCGAGGTAGCCACCATAAGAGAAAGCTTTTTAGAATCTGTTACAGATAATGAACAAAAGCATTTATTTCTTCTGAGGCTAGTAATAGCCCACAACAAACCATGGAGCTTCGTGTGCACATGCAAGAGCCTCCTGTGAGTTCCTTGAAATCCTAAGAGGTCTATGGTGTCGTCTTGGAGTTCCAATACCCATCTTACCCCACACGAGCTCTCCTCCCCTATCCAGGACCATCAATAAAGCATATCAAGGGAGTTTCATTCGCTTATAGGACGTCCTCAGGTGCCCAGTTAGGACTCTTTTTCAATCTGGCTATTGATGTAATTATGATGTAAGATGCCACTTGGCTAATAGGCTAGGCTGTGTAAATATTTTTTCTCATGCTTTTAAATTGTAAACATTTATTTATTTATAAATAGTCAATTTTTTATAAAATAATAATAATTTATGGTCAAGTAATTAAGGGATTTGATTTTTTTTTAACACATGATATTAGTTTGCACAATGAATGTTTGATTCTATGCTTTTCTCTATAATAACGGTATGCTTGTGTTTCACTGGTTTTCTTTAAGATAATATTATAATTCGTTCCTTTTACGTCGCAGAAAAGAAATTAAAATTTCATAGATCGACAAATAAAAACTCTAAATCTTATTAATATTCTATTTCATGGGACCCAATAATGAATATCTAAACCATAAGAAATGGTATGTGGCTAATAAGTGTAAGAAAGAAAATAATATTTGACATCTTTTCTCCAACAAATTCTTTTCTGAGCTTAATAATGCTAAGAAAGACTTCCTAACCTAAAACGTAAGGAAACTAAATTAAAAACATCATAGAATTAGTACTTTCTTTGAGAAGTTTAAAATGGTATCCAATCCTCGAACGCTTATATATTTATATACAGTTTAGTCAAGTCATAAATCACAAAAACTAAACTCTAAACTCTCATTATAGTCATCAACTTCTTTTTAGTAATGGTAGCCATGAATTCCATCGAACAACTTCCAATTTCTCGACTCATTTGCCCAACCCT
This sequence comes from Arabis hirsuta, assembly GCA_964056655.1. Classification (NCBI taxonomy): domain Eukaryota; kingdom Viridiplantae; phylum Streptophyta; class Magnoliopsida; order Brassicales; family Brassicaceae; genus Arabis; species Arabis hirsuta. Next base: position 26,997,778 of record OZ053309.1, on the reverse strand, counting down.
ACGAATCAAATATGAAAAACGAGATTCCTACAAGAAAATTGATGATTATTATCTCATAACTGATGATTCATATGACCTTTCATATGTCAAAGACGACAACTCTTCACATTCTCGCCACCAACTTTACCCATTGTTTTGGTGAAACAACAAAGAATATTCCGAGGATGAGTTCCGATGTGGTGATTATCAGTGTAAATTAATCGGTACAAAGAATGGATAAAGTTGGTGGCATGTAAGTTTTGCATTGCATGTAAGTTTTCTTACCACAAAGAATGTGTCGAGTCTCCACCTCTAATTAAATCTGTTTAACACCGCAAACACAATCTCCAACTTCTCATTTTTAATCTAATAATTAAATTTGATGAGGATATGATAATGTCTTGTTGTCATTGTGGATCAGATCTTCTACGTTTATTTTACCATTGCTCTCTTTGTAATTTTAGTATAAACCTCGTTTGTGCAAAAAAACCACCATTCATGACCTATTAGAAAAGGCATGAACATACTCTCACCTACTTTCCGAGAAAAACCAATTTGATATGTGATTTTTGTGGGTTAGTTGATGATAACAAGTCTCTCATCTATATATGTCTTCAATGTGATTTCGTTATCCATAAAATATGTATCTACTTACCATTCGTCATATAAATACCCCGCCATGAACACCATATCTCTTTTACATGTTCTTCTCCTTCTGCAAAATTGTCGTGTGGAGTTTGTCGTAAAAATGTTGACGAACATTGTGGGAAATACTCTTGCGTGAAACATTGCACTTATGTGGTGCATTCAAAGTGTGCAACTCGAAAAGATGTGTGGGATGGAAAAGAACTAGAGGACGAACCAGAAGAAGAATATGAATGTCTCAATTCATTTGAGGTGATAGGTGATGGAAGTATACAATATTTCAGCCATCCACATCACATGAGATTTGAAAATATGACCGACATGGCATATAATGAAAAAAAAAAGTGTCACGCATGTGTACTTCCTCTTTATGATGGTGGTGTTTACAAATGTATGGATTCAAAGTGTGATTTTGTACTCCATGAAGCATGTGCAAATCTTCCCCAGACGAAACTACATATGGCGTATCCATATCTACTTACTCTACAAATAAGTGATACCGCAAATTATTTCTCTTGTGATCTTTGTGGGCATTTCTCGTGTGGCTTCAAATATAAGAGTAGGGAACGTGGTGAATATCTGACCTTAGATGTGCGATCTGGTGAAATATATGAGCCATTTGACAATCAATGTCATATGCATCCTTTGTTCCTAACAACTGCAGAAATTTCTCAAAATGTTCAATCTGTAGACTGGAGTGGCCTTGAAATTTAAATTGTCTCGAATGTGACTTTGCTTCATGCTATCGTTGTGCCACATTACCATATAAAGTGAGATATGAGCATGACGAGCATTTCCTCGCCCTTTCTTATGAAGAGAATGCAAGTCTCAATTGGTGTAAGGTTTGTGAGAAAATAATAGATTCACCGAAGTGGCTTTATACATGTAAGGAATGTGGTGTTACACTCCATATTGATTGTTTTCGAGGACAACACGGATGTTATATGAAGCCTGCTCAAAATTATGTGCTAGAATATGGGAAGGTTAATATAGTTTCAAACTACGGTCTCACTCGTCCCATTTGCTATTATTGAGAAATACATTGCTAAGATAAAATAAGATACGAAACACATGATGGAAGAGTAATATGCTCTTACTGGCACCTGCAACTGCAAGATTATAGCTAATAGGAAAAATATTTAAAATCATGAACACAAGTAAAATTGGATGTTAATTTATTTTAAGCGTACACATTAAGGTAGTTGTTTAGTAGTTATTGCTACTTGTAATAAAGTGTAATAGTTGATATTCTCCATGTATAAAGAAACAATAGGTTTTAACTAACTTTAAACGCGAAGAATTATACAACATTTCATCCATCTACATCACATGAGATATGAAAATGCGACGGACATGCCATGCATACTTCCCTGGACGAAACAACAAAGGGCCTATCCCTATCCACTTACTCTACAAATATGTGATACCGCAAATTATTTATTTGTGATCTTTGTGACAATTATATTTCTCAAAGACTTTAGGGAACTGAGATTTTCTAGGTTAAATCACAAAGACAAAGACTTCGAGGATGATTTTATTGTTGTTAAGAAAGCTTTTGCGTACACGTGTTTTTTTATTGAATTTTTGGATCCCTTTCACAGAGACATACATTGATATATATACTAGTTTAAGTCGACTAGGTCAATTCCAACAAGTTAAAGGAAAGTTTCCTAATTCTTTGGGATTGCCATTTAGCTAAAGTCGTCTTAGGCATAATTCTTGGAGAGAAAGAAAACTTCCTAAGTTTTTGGCGTATACAAAGTCGGTTCTGCTTCATGGGCCTTCATCTTGGAATCACCTGAAAATGGGCTCGTTGCTTCGACCCATTTGCTTAAGCTGATATGACTCATCACTTCGACTCAGTCTTCCTTCGGGTTCGACCTACTTTAGATACTGGAGTTTAGCCAAACCGAACTCGATATAGTTTTAAGTTGTCGAACCCATTTTACCTCTCTGACTTCGTCACTTCATCACCTTGTCACTTCAGCATAACAAGTTTTTATCCGTTGGTACTCGGCTTCATCGTCAAAATGTCAAATCGTGGGTTCGCTTATTATGTTCGGCACACTACCTATCTTGATCCACCTTGTAGCGAGTTAGGTCCAACTTTCCTTTCTTGGGTTCACCGTATATTTGGACTCCATTTCGCCTCTTATCCAGATTTCACTTTGTCGTTTATCCAGACTTCACTTTGTCGAACCGATCTGGAGCTTTGTGGTCTCGGCTCGTCCTTTGTTAAGTTCGGGTTCGGCCATATTTTTTATACGGGCTCGGTCTTCCACGTCGCCCAAACTTGGTTTTGTACATTAGTTTGACCCGCCAAACCCATCTTGTCATGGCTCGATTTGCTGACTTCGTCAGTTTGGCCCTAAAAATCTCTTTTAGGTGAGCTTGGATTTGCTGAACTCATTGCTTCGTAGTGAGCTCGTGCTCGCCAAACTCAAGACTTTGTTGTGAGTTTGGCTAGATACGTCTCCACGATAATTGGTATAACTACGTCTCCACGATAATTAGTGTAACTTTCTGACAATTGATCCAAATGACTTCAAGCTTTTTTTAGTGGAAGTTAACTCAATTATCTATCTCGTAACATCAGATGCAATTTTCAAAGAGAAGTTGTTCAAGTCCTTGTACTCCTTCCACAAGTTTGTCATTTCTTCGTAATATCCTACATGATATTACACCAGACCAAGAAGTGAAATGCTTTCTTTCATCTCTTTTTTTCTTTGAGAGCTTTTTAATAATTTTTACATCTCTTCGCAGGGATTTAAGAAAATGTTCATCGTCAAAAAATATATAAATAAACACTGAGGAATAGTGAAATGTAAGTTAGCAATAGAACAACCCTCATAACTACTAAACTAAGAGCCGTAAAAAAAAAAAAAAATATATTGTTTCTTTGAAGTTTCAAATACATTGAATCTTTACCAAAACGACCGCTTGTCCAGCTCAGGAATGACTAGAGTTGCATACATGATGTGTGCAACAACTACTATATCCCTGCGAAGATAACAAATTTTATAAGATGTTTGGCTAATATGTTTGCCCAGTTATGTGCATTTGCTTGTCAAGTAGGAGTTGGGCTTGGTGCATGGGCCTCGAGACCCTACTGTCATTGTGAAGAGGCAACCAAAGGCAAGTCTTACTATCTCACGTTGAAATTTCTACCTTTTACACTTTATGTGAAACTGGAACCTATCGTTTTAGGATACAGAATTGAGTCCAACTAGACTCCAAATGTGATATACAAAGCATGATCTTCATTTACTGACTTTGGTTGATGGTAAAATATTGTACTAGAGGAAGATTGAAGTTTGGAGCATCTAGAGGAGCACGTGAACAAGACGAAGAAAGATTACGAGTATATGGCTTTTTAGTGTCTTGTTCTTTCATATGGTGAATGGATTGGTCAAACTTATACTACTTATGCTTATTTTCACGTTTCACTGGATTTTTTTTTTCATGGTAATGCCGGCGGATTCTACTATTTTAGGCGGTTTAAGCTTTTACAATAAAACATTATAAATATAATATTATAGATTAAATTTATACAAAAACATTTACTAGAAAAATAAAAAATATTAAATCGTATAGAATTCATATCAAACAACATATGATCGTTTATAACTATGTATATGGAGTTAATACCTATAGATTCAATTTTACGTAGTTAAAAATTGGAAAAATATACTAAAATAGAAAAAAATTAAAGAATAATTGATTAACGATTTTATAGGACTGCTATTAAACGCTTAAGATCACTTAAAACCGTTTAATTCCGTTTAATAACAAAAAAATATACTTTTAACGACTATAAGGTAATCTCAACGGCTAAGCATTAAGACGACGCCCTAATGACCACCTAGACCGTTTTTTAGAACATTGATTATACCTATAAGGATTATGGCAAATGAAAAAGTTACAACAAATTTGAAGGTCAAAACCTATAAACAATGTTTGCCACGGACTCACAGGAGCTACCTGCAATGGTACTAGATCCAGACAGTTGGCCACGGTTCAGAACAGAGTTGGAGGATTTCAAGACACTTCGAGCGTGGTTCCCTGACTTTACTCTCCAGTATTGCCTCAGGGAACGCAACGAAAAGGCTGACATACTTGCCCGCTCCGCTCGAACTAGAAACCAAGTTTTCTCGTATGTGAACACGTCTACCCCACATTGGTTCCCATATACGAATGTGTTTGGTTGATCTAGGAGTATAGTGTTTTGTGACAAAAAAAAAAAAACCTATAAGGCTAAGGTTTGAGAATCAGAGATACAATCTGATAAGAAGAAGAAGATAGAATTATAAAAGTGAACATGTGACTTGATAAAATTGTATTTCATAACATTTGGGCTTAACAAAAACTTGAACCTTGGCCCAATGAAATTGTTTTTGTTTTTATCTAATATATTATGCACAATTGTAAAATCCGATAGATGCATTTTTAATAATGTTTTTGCAATATGTTTTATTTTCTATAAATATTTTTATCTAAAATTCGGATTTCATTAATTGGTAAGGTTTTTTCTAACAATATTCATTTAATAAATTTAATTGGTAAAATTTTAATGGATATTTAGAATTTTATTTGGTAATGAGTATATTATATTCTGTTTGACAATGAGAATAACTAATTAAAAAAAAAATGAAAAATATATTGGAGAAAAATTGTAGTAGTAACATATCATAAAAAATGAAGATAATGAACTTCAATGTTTCTCTGTTAAATTTTTTTTTGGAAAGTTATAAAAACGGATAAAATACTTCATGTAAATATATTGGGATATTGTATTTTGAAAAATCAAAGTTAAATTTTTTTTGTAACTTTGTTCTACGTCTTGCAGAATTTGCGTTATAATCTACGTTGCTTCTACGAATCCGAAAAAAATATTTATTCTGCATTTTGTTTTATTTCTACCAAATGTAGAATTTGAGTTCTACTACATGCTTTGTGTTCTCCTATTTGGCAGAATACTCATTCTACGATTTGCTCTAACAACTACCAAATGTAGAATACACTTGCTACCATTATCCCTACCTTCTACCGCTACTAGAATAGAAAATCTAACATATTTGCTATATTCTACAAGACGTAGCATATGTTTTCTGCGAAGTTAGTTTTGAAAATTCTCTAAATCTAGGATTTACAAAAACAAAATTTAGCGAATATTCTAGTTGCAAGTAATGAAATTTATAAGAAATTTTATTCCTTTTCTTCTTCTTAGTTATCTTCTCTTTTGGTTTTCATGTAACTTTTTCCTTCTTCATTACTTCTTTCTTTGAATCTCCTTACCCTTATCGGTTAACCATTATGCATGTTTATGTAACCTGTGGTGAATGGATATCAAGTGCCAATAAGGGGTGGAGATTTGTTGTTGATGAAGAAAGACGAGGTAAATTACTTGATTTGGAATCTATTACTACTCTTGAAGAGCTTAAGATTATGGTTGTAGAAGACTACGAAATTGAACATGGCGTTGTTAATATCCAGTGCAGTTTTACCACCTGAAACATGAAGAGCTGTTGGTAGGCGAACAAAACAAAGATACGAAAGAGTTGTTGAAGATAAGACACGATTGTCACAAAGATCACAACGGCCTATGAGGCATAAGTGCAATAGGTATGGTATTAAAGATCACAATAGAGCAACATATGATTTAGCAATATAGAGATGATTACTTTTCTTTTGTTTTCTTTCAGTGTTTAAATTTGTTGGACCTAATATTTTTCTATCTACATGTTTTTACATTCCTTTCTGAAAAAATTCTAAAAAAACCTGTAAGTAATCTTTGTATCACGTAAAAAACAGACATAGTTGACTCGTTTAGTGGAACCAAAGACGAGGTAAATTACTTGATTTGGAATCTACTACTACTCTTGAAGAGCTTAAGACTATGGTTGTAGAGGACTACGGAATTGAACATGGCATTGTTAATATCCAGTGCAGTTTTACCACCTGAAACATGAAGAGTTGTTGGTAGGCGAAGAAAACAAAGATACGAAATAGTTGTTGAAGATAAGATACGATCGTCACAAGGATCACAACGCCCTATAAAATGCAGTAGGCATGGTATTGAAGGTCACAATAGAGCAACATGTGATTTAGCAATATAGAGATGATTACTTTTCTTTTGTTTTCTTTCAGTGTTTAAATTTGTTGGACCTAATATTAATCTATCTATCCTTTCTGAAAAAATTCCAAAAAAACCCGTAAGTAATTCTAAAAAATAAACATAGTTGACTCGTCTAGTGGAACCAAAGCAAATATATTGAAAGACAACAACATAGATTGAAAATATTTTACGAGACATGGGAAAACTCGTGTGCAAGTCAGCCCGATCAGGCTAGGTGATTGTCGGATCGGGCCAGTATGCAAAATGGAACATGAAAAAATAGAGATCCCAGCCCGATCTGGAAATCAACATGCTCGATGGGGCCACAGTGAGGTAAGTGTATCGGGTTGATTTGTTGTTTGTTGAGGAAGCTGAAATCGACTCGGGAGTGGAGGGAGTAGACGATCAGGCTGAGGCTCAAGCTGTGGAGCTTCGCCTGCGTCAGTATCTATACATGTGTTGTTTGCTGAATGGTGAAGTGGCTCAAGTGTGTTGCACGCCGCCGAGCACGGTGTGATTGTTGACAAAGAAGCTCGGGTGCAGGTAGGAACTCCAAATTCTCGTGAGAAGTGAGATCATTTAGTAATAATCCTACACAATGGCCAACAACAATAATCATATCTCAAAACTCATATCCAATTCGGCGATGACCCAAGTTTAATAAAAAATTCCAAATTTTTACATAAACCCTAAGGTAAAATCAAAATTCACCAACTTAATGAATACAAGTTGTCAATTTACCACAAATCGATGAATGAAAGTTCACGCCAGATCTTGAATATTTCTCAAAATCGTCGGACTATAAATTGGATTTTCGAGTGACGTACCTTAGCCGAATAAGAAGGACGATGGTATGAATGGAAAGATGATACGATCATGGACGAGCATGCTTTGGACGAGGAAGCTTCGATCATACCCAAAGGTCCAGTTACGCGGTCCAAGACAAGGATGCTTGCCAGAGCTGTTCAGGAGATACTTAAAGCCGTTTAAATCAAGGAAGAAGATCAGCTTATGTACAACGCCGTTACCTCAATTTCGACTACGATATTTTCTTGAGGTTGGACGTTAAGTATAAGTTGTTGTACTCTTTTTCCTGTACTCGGTTTTGTCCCAATGGATTTTCCGAGTAGAGGTTTTAACGAGGCAACACTTATACTTACCCTTTACGATCCAACATCATGAAACATATCAAGAATAATTTGCATGGAATTTGCATGCTAAGGAGATTCATGAACGTGGAAGGCCAAGAGGGTGTTCACACCATGCATTATTATTAGTCAAGATTCAATGGTCTTAGTCTTATGAATTAAATTAGTTTTGTTATTTTCCATGCATCTATTTAGGACTTTTTATCTTCATTTTCTCACTATATAAACCATGTAAAATCCTTGAGAATAATCATTCACTTTTTTATCAATCTTTTCTAAAAGAAGTTTCTCTCTTTTTCTTTTGTGAACTTTCGATCTCTTGGTGGTTAGCCAACGAAATCAAACCGATCATAGGGTGGTTAGCTCTTTGATCACAACCGATCACTAGGTGGTTAGCCTTGCGATCTTGTTGACTTCAAGGTGGTTAGCCGAAGAGTCTTTCGATCCCTAGGTGGTTAGCCTTCGGATTAGGTTTACCGAGAGCCGATCATCACTCTCGACGAAGCCATTCCCCTTCACGCCTTGTTTATTTAAGGATCTATTCGTTCCAATACCTACAAGAGTGTGCGTTCCTTTCGGAGATCGTATCAAAAGAGCACGAATTTTTGAATGGGATAGAGTCTAAAACCAGCAACATCTGTCAAGATTCTAGAGAGTTATGGAGTTTTGAATTTCAAACCTCAAAATCCCATGTAATGGAGTTTTGAGAGTAAAAAGAAAAAAAGGGAAGGGGTTTCTCCTTCAAATCGTTGATTTGTCTTAGTTAAAATGATTTTTTAAATTAACAGCAAAATATTTATTTAACAAAATTTAAGGGTAAAAATGGATTTGTCTTTAATTAAATTTTAATAGGATAAAACTATGTTGGCAAAAGTGTATTGGGACATTAGATGGGCCAATTTGTTCTAATTTGGCAAATTTTCCATTTTTAATTGATTGTACAGTGATTTCATTGTTGTTTTTAAACTATAATAAGATAAAAAGAGTACAACCAGGCAAACTCTTTGTCAAATAGTTTGGTGTCATTTTATAGTTATCGGTCATGACGCATTCCAATATTATTTACATATTTTCTTAACATAGTGGTATGAATTTTTTCTTTAAAATCTCTTAATTTACGAGATGTTTACATGGATTTTCAATTGATTGAATCGTGTTTTCGATATTGTTTCTAAACAAACATTGCATTCTCTAATGTTTAAATAAATTATACATGTCATTTTTTAACAAACCATATCTCATAGTATCAATTATATACCAGTTTTTTAGTATATTGACACTACTATAGAATGAGAGTTTTTTTCATTAACAAAACTTTACTTCAAGGGTTTTTTCATTAAGTTTTTAGTTGAAAGGTTTTTTCATTAAATTTTTTTAGTTAAGGGGTTCTAGCATTAGTAATTTAGTTGAGGGGTTTAAAATGGATCAAACAATAGTTGAGGGGTTTTTTCATTAAAAACCCTATAAAAAATCATCTGTAGATATTGAAAAAATTATTATACAGAATCCAAAACTCGTTTATATACATAAATTCTTCAATTATTTTGTATAAAAGTATGTTACATCCGTGAAATAATTGAAAATAATAATTTTAATATATATAAATTAAATCTTATAGGTTTAGGTTGGTTTTTTTTTTTTTTGAGAAAAAAGTTTAGGGTAGTTATAAGAGGAATAATATAGTTTTTAAAATACAAATTTGGATTTAATTAATTGGTCAAAAAATAAATCAAGATTTTAAGAGTATATATTTTTCCGAAATAGATATACGTTTTGTTTAATTTTATTGATAAGAATTAATATTACAATCTTTGAATAATTATTTTAGACAAGTTTATAAATATTCTAATGTGTTTGGTAATTGGAATTAGTGTATCCAAGTTAGTATTAAATATTTTTAGAAAATGTCTGGACATTAATATAAAAACATTTAATTTTAAGTTAATTTTATTAATTAAAAAGTAAAAAAATTGTGGATTTAACACCTAATAAAATTTGTTTCAAAATGCTTCTCATTTAATATACGAAGGATACCTTTCTACATATTAAATGTTGGTAATTTCTTATCACAATTTTCCTGTCCTTGACTGACACAATCGAGTTCAGCCATCACAATCTCTGTTTTTTTTAAGGGAGAAAAAAAGAAAGATTCTACTCCATCAAAAATTTACATCTCACCAATTTATTTTAATAATGTCCATACTCATGCAGTTCTGCTACACATATATATATGTCGGAGACTTTTTTGACTCCGGAATTAAATGTGACTACCCGACCAAATTCGAATATGATTAAATTAAAGATGAAACTCGTCTCATACAATTAATAATAAAGGCACTGATTATAATAAGGACGATAAGGTTACAAATATATAAAATTTTAGAGCTCATTAAATAATAGATTACATGAGTAGGCTTCTAATAACGGCTGCTTCAGGGCTATCTTCATCAACGGATTCGAGAAGCTGAGACAAACGCTCGCTGAGATTATCAACTTCTCTGTTCAAGTTTCTTATGTAGTTGCATGTCTCTTGCAGCACTTTCGATGCTGATACCTTCAACAACAACAAAAAGTCATATTACCATCAACAACAAAAAAAATTGTAATATGTATATAACCAGGATAGATCATGGATGGAAGTATAAACTAATTCCTTAAACCTATAGAAAACCAAGTACTTTTGTCACTTAAAACGTCTACAGCAGTCTAAAGAAACCATATCGATTTTTTGGTAAAAAATGGAACTCGTTAAGTCATCCATTAGAACAAACAACTAGACCACATGCATATTTTTTGTTCATATATATTTGTACGGACGCATGCATGTTTATGCGAATGCAGATGCATGCATGTTTATGCGTATGCAGATGCATGCAAGGTCATGATGGTTTAAATGGAAAATAGATGTCAATTTGTCTGCCCAAAAAATATATGTAATTTTGTTTGTATATGGAAGAAAAAGGTTGTGAATGTTGTCATGTTCCTTGATATCCGGAGTCAAAAAGTTCCGACTTCTTTTTTGATTTTATGTCATCTCTTCTTTTAACAAAATGTTTTCCTTTCGGATAAAATAGGTTTACATGAAGGATAATGTTAAATGGAACATTATGTGTGATACCTTATCAGAACGACGTCGTTGGCCAATCTCCGGCAAAATCTGTCGGAGCTTAGTTACAAGGTCAATCATTTGATCATCGGAGATCCTTGAAGCACTTGAAGATTGTCTTGATCTCCCGTTAGACATGTTCTGCAATGTGGCAAGAAAACGACCCTAACTAAGTTGCGTGCTTCTTCTCTCTTACTTTTTCTCTCTCTCTCTCTCTCTCTCTCTCTCTCTCTCTCTTCACTTGTTGAGGAATAGTCTAGGAAATGTAGAAATGAGATAAGCTATGTGGCAAGTAAGTGTGTAGCTTTTAAGTTATGATAAAAAACGGAAAGCAAGAAGAAAATAGGAGAGGAGAATATTGTAAGAAGTGTTTTGGGGTTTTGAATACTCTAGGTTTGGGCATACGGATATTCGGATCGGGTCCTATCAGGTACAGATTCTGTCGGATCTATAAATTTTATACCCATACAGGTACCTGTAAAGTTTCGAGTCGGATACAGGTTCAGGTCTTACGGGTACATGTTCGGATCGGATCACAATTAATTGTACTCATAAATACCCAAAACATTCGGATACAGGTTCGGGTACAGGTTTTTTTAGGTTCAATTATACTTAAAACTGTTGTTCTTCTTTGAAATCTACAAAAAAAACCTATAAAATGAAAAATATTTGAAGCAAAAATAATACAAAACATTTGAAATGCCAAATCTAAAATTCAAACTCGTTAAAAATGTGACAAAGGGTACCTAAGCCTCGGCATACATGTTTTCGGGTCGGGTTCGGGTCGGATCCTATCGGATACAGATTCTGTCGGATCTAAAAATTTTATACTCATACAGGTACTTGTAAAGTTTTGAGTCGGCTACAGATTCGAAGTTTTTAGGTCAGATACAGATTCGGGTATTCGGGTTCGGTTTTTATACCCAAACCTAGAATACACTTGAAATGTAAACAAAAAAATTGAGAATGTGATAAGAGAGATTTAAAGAGGTAAAGGACCACAAGAGAGAGACGGAGAGCAATAAACCTCGACAATGATGTCACGGGGGAAGAAAGCGATTGGTATTATATGAATGCACCACAAATTTTCGATATCGATTTTTTAAATCATATATTTCCGAACATTATTTGTTAGATATATATTTCATTAAGTCGAGACTATAACCGATCATAATACCAAGAGAGTGTCGGAGTCATGTTTTTCATTGCGATTTCAATTGCTTGTATAATGGCAAGTATATAGATCCAACTATATATATTACATATTCCGAAGATTTTTTTTTCTTGTCACAAACTACTTAAAGTAGCAGTTAGCAGTTACAATCCAACAAAAACATAAACTCTTCACCAATGAATCCGTTTCTTAAATGTTCGAATTTGAAACAGAATGGATATATAAGATAGAATGTTAAAACCAAATGTTTTCATCAATATTAATCCGTTTCTCAAATGTTTTCATATATAATAATCGAAAACTCAATGTAAAGGCAGACAACCTCACAAGACAAGCTCTTAGCTTGAGGTGTGTAACTTCGGGATGATATGAATAAATGAAATCTATTTTTTTATTTAAAAAAATGAATGTTAAAACCAAAATGTAATAATCGGAAGCTCATTTGATTAGGCTTCCAAAGATTAGTTTGGATTTGATAAATATTCCTTAAGTTGTATTTATAAAAAAGGTTGAGACTAGAACAAATTAGTTTGGTTAATGATAAAAGAGAGAAACATAAATTAAATAAATGGTAGTTTGCCTAATTAGTACTCTCTCTGTATCATATTACTTGATGTTTAAGGATGTTAAATACAAATTTAGAAACCACATTAATATTATTATTTTTTGTGCATTTTCAAATTAAACAATCGTTTCTTGTTTAAATAAAATTAGTTCAACCAATAACAAAAAATACTGCAGAATTCAAATGGTAACAAAAAATAAAAAGTATTAAATTTTTACCTTGAAAAATGAAAACATCAATTAACTTGATACAAAAAGTTATCTAAAACATCAAGTATTATGATATGGAGGGAGTAATTACATAAATAACAATATTGTGATATGTGATGTGTAATTTAACTATTACGGGATGTGAATTTTTATGTAGACGTCTAATTTATGTGAACTCACAGTTAAACTAATTCTTAATATATAATATTTGATAAAAAAAAACAAATAAATAATAGGTTGTCAACAATATTTGATAAATTAGACGCTCACAAAAAAAAATGTTATGGAAAAAATTAACTTATCCCATAAAAAATAAATGAAAGATAACTAAAATTGTTCAAGATAAATTCAATAATGTATTAAAAAAACAAATTAAATGGTATATATATATCCAGCAGTTAAGTTATATCAAAAACTCCTATAGATATATGCTTTACATAATTCACACTGAGATAGTAAATTCCTACACTATTATATAGTATTAATTTCCCTATATAGGAGAAATAAATAAGTGGGTACTAATAAAAGGATGTAATATGCAAAATGTCTTGAATAATTTGGTGAGACTTGAATAGTTAAATGGAGGAAACTAAGAGTTCCCATAGATGGGTTGATGAAGGTCAATGGGATTTAAGATAAGTGTTTCATGTTGATCTAACATTGTGGCCCGTCATCTGCAATATCACAAAAAGGCAAATACCATGTGATGACATGACTTTTCGTTTCATCTTATTTTATTTTATTTAGAATTCGTATTGGCCTCACTAATTAATCTCAGTCTCTAGAAAATTTTACTAAATACTAGAAGTTACCAAATTTTTATTCACAAGTTGTATTTCTGTACAGTTTATCTATTTATCTACATATCGATCAAAAGAAGGAAATTGGAAATAATTTTTTTTTTGTAGTTTGTCCAATGATAACCGGTAAACTGAACTTTATATTAACTGAAATCCTATTATACTTTTAATTTTGTGAATTGAAATTTATTTTTTTCAAAAGAAAATTCTTAAATTTGAAAAAAAAAAAGATGGGTTAGGATTGACCAAGAAAGTTTTTTCTTATTTTACGGAATTCTAAACTACAAAAAATTGACTTTCTAAATTTCGTAAAACATAAAAAAAAAGAAAATGATATGTATCCTAACATTTGTAGAGCTTAGAGTAAAAGGTAGACAACTTATTCTTACTTTTATAGTAGAACATAGAATAATTACCTATCCAAACTTTGATAGAACTTATAACTAATCTGAATTCTAGACATCATAGAACATAGATGAATTCTAAACTTCATAAAACATGTAGAGTGTATAGAATATGTAATCTAAACTTCCTAGAACATAGTGAATAGACATTTTAAACTAAGTAGAACGAATTCCATCGATCCCAAATGTCAACAAACATCAATCGATCCTTTGTCATCATGACTTCTTCCTTTTTCACGTGTAAAAAGAAGGTCAAAAGAAGATCTCTTGGATGGCATGGAGAACACTTTGTAAATCAAATAACAATGGTTTCAAAGATCTTATGGAATTTAATCAATCCCTTCTGGCGAAGCAAGCTTAGCGTGTGTTGCATGATCTCAACTCCATGTAGGCACAAATTTACTAAGCTAGATATTTCTCTAGAGGCGATTTTGCTGAGTTGCGGTGTTGGGTCACGCCCATTTTATACGTGGAAAAGTTTGATCCATGGGAGTGATTTACTTTAAATGGTTTAATGAGAGTTATTGGAAATGGACAAGAACAATCCCCGAGATTAAATTATGTTTGGTTGTTCTGTAGCAAGACAAATATTTGCATAGGGCAATATCCCAAATCCACTTGCTGGCTACTCAGTGAAATAGTAGAAGAGAACCTACGTTTTGTGCTTGATGTAATGAAGAATAAATTATGGCATGTAGATATAAGAGGTCCATACGTTGGGTGTATGGAAGAATCGTAATGCCTTAACCATTGCTGGAAGAATATAAGTCGTCACAACAGGTGGTAAAAAAAACTCAAGAGGAAGCTAAGCTCTGGCTAAAGGTAAATGGGAATCCAATTATCACTCAATATACTAATATTTGGCATATAGATATAAAAGGATCCTTTTCTTGGATCATTCGTCTTTGGGTTATTGCCTCTTCATTTAGATTGTTTTGTTTCTCGGAACCCTAGTATCGCTATTAGTTTCGAGTTGTGCTCTCGTTTGAGATATGCTTTTTAAAATAACAAACCTTCTCGATTGGTTTGTTAGTTGTTTAACTTTTTCCTGTATTTTAGTTCCGAGGCTATAAGCTCTTTTTGTTTGAGCTTCGCTCTCATTTTTGGGCTACGCTCACCGTGTTCAGACTTGTCGATCGCTCCTTTGTAATCTTTTATTCGATGAATGGTATAAATCAAAATCTTTAGATGAAAAAAAAAAACTACTATTTGGCCACTTATATCAAATTAAAGTTTGGTTTTGAGGGGATTAAAATGCATGTCACATTAATATATTATTTTAAGAATTCAGATTGATGTGGTCCATTATGGGCTGAGTATTAATTAAAAGAAAAAAGTCTCATAACATCAGACTATGACACGTGTCACACCCATGTCTCGTGCTACATGCTGCCCTCGGGTCCATCAAATCAAACTTTTAGATATCTTGTTCTCCAATAACATTATCAATAAAGATCCGACAAGTATGTAACACTCAAAAATATAATTATCTCTGTGAACATATTGTTCTGATTATTTTTGGGAAATGAATATAAAATTTAAGATCTCTTATTATCTCCCCTATATTATGATGCATTAATTTATTACAGCAGTATTTGCAAATAGTCTTTCAATGAAATGTTTAGTTAAAACTTCGAAATTAAAAATTGAAGTAAATAAAATCTAGGATGATTGTACGCCGTGTTACGGTATTAACACTATCATAGTCTCGGTTCATAAAGATGTAAGATTTTCGATTTCAAATTTCTAAGTTATTAACAAAAATCAAATAAAATTTTTTACAATCAACAAATTTTTGAAATTGAAAATATATTTTTACGTCTGGATGATATAAATTGTATTTTTTGTACCAAAATTCGTGAGTTTATTATTAATGCTTTTCAATTAATAAATAAAAATAATTATTTTTTCACTTTTGTTTCACCAACATACATTATAGGAATTCAAATGTAGATGGAATACCACTCAATAGCACAAATACAAATCATTAGACTATATATTATTATCATACATCCAATTTGTTCATATAGCCAAAATTTTCATTTAGTCTAACCTATATCATCTTAAAAAGATTTGCACTGATAATTATAGAGAGAATGATATGTGTACCATACAAGGTTCAAATCTTATTTGGCACGGAAAATTATTTTTTAAATTTCAAAGACTGTTTTCGGATACCGAAGAAATTATGAGATAAAGGTTCAGAACTCCCACGGTTTGTAAAAATAAAATAAAAAACTATAAGTACACTTTATATCTTTCTATGATTTATCTACCACATATATATTAAACCAAAAAAATAATATTATTTTCGTAAATAATAGACATACTTTTTACATAAATAATGCACATAATTGAAGAGAGCTTTATAATTTTTTATATATGTTAAATGTAAAACATAAGTGTGTTGGTGTGTATGTGTGTGTGTTTTATACTAATAAATATACAAGATTATTAAAGAAGTGACCATTATAATAAATTGCAAAGGAAGATTTTACATGTTAGTCCATGTGGGTTCGGGCACTAAATGTTTGGTCTCATAGGCTCCACGATGTTTTTGTGTCTACTTTTCCGCAATTAATTCACATCTTTATAACATGTTGTAAAAAGGGTAATTTGTTATAGAAATGAACAACTAATTAGATGAGTAATTTGTTAACACATGAAAATTGCTTTTGGAAAAATATGAGAATTTATTTTTCAATGAATAGCGAAAACACTATAGTACGAAAATATGCAATAATGGCACCAATAATAATATCGCAGTGAAATAAACCATTGAAAGAGTCGTCAAAAGACTCAAAACAGCATCTTCTATTCTATGTTCTATGATTTGAATTATTTCACTTATGCATACATATTTGTGAGAATAACAAAGTCTCAAATGCCAAACAAAAAAACAAAGTCTCAAATGCATTGCGAATTAATTACAGTAAAATCAAGTTTTTCTTAAGTTTTGTTATAAGTATAATATGAAAGGCGGAATATAATTTTTTTTTATCCCAACTTTTAATAATATAAATTAAGAAATGTTAAGAGTTGGAAGAGCCTCTTTGGCGAGCGAATCCGCCATTACATTACTCAAACGTGGAACATGAGCATATGTAGAATGTGTCCATCATGAGCATGGAGCAGGAAATGCCGTCTCTCATGGATCTAATAGGGTCGGAGTGAATTATCCGTGGTAGAATCGTTTTTGTAATAATTATCATAATTTACAATAAAAAATAATAAATCCAGACATTCAAAAAAAAAATATATAGTAAATATGCTGTTATTTTCTTTACTTATATAATTTTTCATTTTGTACAATTTATATATATATATATATATATATATATATATATATATATATTGAAAAATACCAATACCGTCAAAGATTAAAGATTTTCATGTTTTTGTGATATTATATAATTCTATTGATAAAATATGTATGCGTGTTAGTATTTTTTGTGCATGCTTGTACATATATTATATGTTTAAATTGAATTTCTTTTAATCATTCTATTTTTCTTTTTCCTGGATTTAGTTATAATTTTTTGTTTTATCATTTGTTTTTTTTAATTGATTTTTTTCTCTCTATTTTTTGTTACTTTTACAACTTATATCCAGTGTTCTAAAATACGTTATATGCTAGTCGGACGGTGGATCACCGTATAGCGTATAAACGTATACGTGGACGTTTATGCGGGGTATATACGGTGGATATTTTTTACATATATATATATAAATATACAAATATAATATGTTTACATAGGTAACAGAAAAAGTATTATCATGAATTCGATAAAAAAAAACTTAAATAATTAACAATAACATAATAGTTTTAATTCAAATAGTAAAATAACATAGTTGAGAAATTGTTTTACGTAACAAAAAATATAACTATATTTATTATATTTTTGGAAAAAGGTCAAAAACATAGTTTTATTTAAAAAATTTGGAAAATGTACGTGTCGAAACTGTATATTCGATCATTTAGTTATTGTATATAAAAATAAATTTTTTTATTTAAAAACACGTATAGCATAAATATGGTACGACAAGCCACTGTATAACGCCTAGACGCTGTATATGCGGGCGCATGGACCGTATTTTAGAACACTGCTTATATCCTCTTTATTTTTTATCTTTTTTATCTTGTTTTCTTAATTAGAGGTTCTGACTATTAGAGCAGCTCCATCCTCAACACTCTGCAAGAATTTCTTTACAAATATAATATCATTATATTAAATTTAGTTTATTTTATAATTAAATTTTAATCTATAAAATAAATCAGAACAAATGAGGTGGTGACAAATGGTCATGAATCTCTTAATAGAGTTTCTTAAGTCTCTGCTTTAAGAAACTTGATTATCTTTCTTTTCACTTTTTATCAATATTTATTACTATTTTATTATAAAAAACCTATAAAAAATTATGCAATGGAGCTGCTCTTACAATTTTTTTTTTACTATTTAGTAGTTACTTTAACAGCTATTTTGTTAGTTTTCCACTTTTAATTTAATTTTTTTTAAACTAAATTTTAACAATGTCATCAACTAATCAAAATTAAATACATGTCATGTTGGATATCTAACCGAACCAAACTAACCAAACCAAATCAAACCAAAATTTTTGGTTTTCGGTTAGGGTTCGGTTATCTCGCCCTAACCGATCAGCATCTATTAAAAATTGGTTTGGTTTTTGGTTAGATCGGTTGGGTTATTGGTTAACTGATCAATTTTTTGGTTTTTAAAAAGAAATAGAAAGCGAACCGAACCGAACTACCCGAATATACCCGAACTATCCGATTTTACCCGATTTTGAATAACATATTAAAACTTTCGGGTAATTTCTGTTATAAAACAAAATACGCTAACTAACCGATATCCAAAGCGAACCGAATCGAAATTTGTTTTGGTTATTTTCGGTAGAATTATTGCTATCCGAACTATCCGAACCAAATTATCCGAAGTCACGGGACTAGTAGAAACCTTTGAAATGATCAGACCAAGGAACGAAAAAAACACCTAACCGATTTACGCCAAAGTTGAACCAATAAAGAGACACGAGATGGAGCCGGAAAGACACCCAAACAACCTTCGGCAAACACGATTTTTTCGGCTATTTAGAAAAGAGGAAGTAAAGTAATATATTTAATATTGGGACGACGATCTGGATTTTTCACCGGTATACTTTTCCAAATTGGCACCAACTTTCAGTAATAAAGAAGACGTAACAGATTATGGTCCATGCACACCAATATACATATAAATGGTCCCCTTTCAACGATTCGCACTAATTATTACATAATGATTTAAACAATGTGAACCTCAATAGCAAAAAGCTTCAATAACTACACTTATTCATTATATCAGTCACAGACCTTGGATCGATCCTTATTTAAACATTTTTATTTCTATAATTGCAAATTTCATCTCATCTCCGGGTGTTTTCCCAAGTACCTCTTTATTCCGGAATATGGATTTCCTATTTTCGCGAGCGAACGAGATCGATTTATCCGATCTCAAAGGGATTCTTTCCTATGGATCCTCTGGTATATCTGGAAGGCCAAAAATGATAAGGTGTTTAACGGAAAAATAATATCTCCACAGTATACTCTCGAGACAGCGACCTTCGAGACAGAGAGTTGGAGTATTGTTAATCAAAGAGAAGAGGAAGAAGAAGCAGAAGATCTACGTCAACAAGGTGACCCATATGATTTATCTCCTCGGGACTCTCAAATTTCGACATGCCAGATCGATGCATCTTGGATTGATCATGGTCCGGTCAGTGGATTAGGGTGGTGTCTAAGAGACTACACGAGACTCCTTACTTTCGGCATGAGAGGATGTAGACGAAGCATCTCGGCACTTCATGCTGAGTTCGATTGGCTGCTTTGGACGATGGAGTGCCTAAGCGAGAGGAGACTATACTCAGTAAGGATTGAAACGGATTGTGCAATCCTGATTTCCATGACTACGCATCCACTAGATTGGTCAGCTTTCAGTGTGGAACTTGACTGGTTCACCATGCTAAGACAATCTTTTGTATCTTTTAATTTAGTGTATATTCCATGGAATAGTAATGTCCGGACCGATTCCCTTGCAAATGGAGCTCGAGCACGAAACTATGTATTCTCCCATGTAAGTCAGACATTTCCATTTAGAGCTGCCAGTTAGGAACTACCCAAATCGGTCACATTTGATACCGGACAAAATATTCATTACTATCTTGTAAGAAAATGACAATGGTTGAAGAACACAATAGTCCACTACCAAAAAAACATTATTGCAAAAAAGCATTAACATATCAACTAAAGGGCATCACAAAACCAACACACTTCACTTCTTCCACTAATTACGACTACTACATCTCACAAAAAAAGTCACAAGCAGAGCAAAAGATTATTTAACTAAAAGCATCTTGGTAGGTTTGTTGAAAAAACAGAGCAGGAAGAACGAAAACAAAGTATGAAACGGTTTCTCTTTGAATAGAAAACAAACACACTCTTTATTAGATATCAAACATAAGTTTTACAAACACAAGACATTGTCTTAATATAGTTTACGAACCGACACAACTGAAACATTACAAATTAAAGAGTTGTAACTCTTTAATGATGACTCTTAATAATATAACTAAGTTGGACAAACACGACTCTTAATTTAAAAAACTAAAACATTACGAAACTTAATTATCTACAACACTCCTTAATTGAGTTTCGGTTTCACTCCAAGTTTCATCCTTAATTCTTCCAACCTCGATAAGTTTACAGCCTTTGTAAGAAGGTCTGCAAGTTGAAACTCTCCTTGGCAATACTTAAGTTGAATGAGCTTCTTGTTTTCTTCTTCACGAACAAAATGATATTTGATCTCAATGTGCTTCGTTCTTCGATATTGAACATGATTCTTTCAAATTGCAATTGCTAACTTATTATCACATAAAATTGGAACTCCATGCTGCGACTTGAATCCAATCTCTTCTAGTAACTGTTGTAACCAAATAACTTGATTTGTGGTTGCGCATACTGCGATATACTCCGCTTCGGCAGTTGATTGTGCCACCGTTTGCTGTTTACTTGATTGCCAACAGAAGACTGCTGATCCTAGTGTGAACACATATCCAGAAATGCTTCTTTTGTCTTCGTTTGAACCTCCCCAATCACTGTCCGAATAACCTAATATTTATGGGTTTTCAACACTTGCAAATTCAACTACAAAATTAAAAGTACCTTTAATATATCGCAAGACCCTCTTTGCTTCTTTGTAATGCTTCATAAGTGGTGCAACCATGTATCATGAAAGATATGAGCTTGCAAACATTAAATCTGGTCTTGATGCACATAAATATAACAAGCCACCAACAATACTTCGATATTTTGTTGGTTCTCCATACTCTTCTTCATCCTCATTTTTCTTGCTGTGTGGTACAAGTGGAGTACTCACGCTCTTGCATTCTTTCAGTCCAAACTTCTCTATGAGTTTGCATGCATATCTTTTTTGGGACAGAAAAATTCCATGATTGTCTTGAACTATCTCCATTCCAAGAAAGTAGTTTAATATCCCCAAGTATGTCATCTCAAACTCCATCTTCATGTCTTCTTTGAATCTTTCAATGAGTTGAGAGTTGTTACCGGTGATGATGATATCGTCTACGTATAGACTCACAACCAACATGTTATCTTCTTTGTTCATCACATATAGAGCCGCATCATTCATACTTCTTTTGAATCTATGTTGGAGAAAGTATGAATCGATCCTTTCGTACCAAGCCCGAGGTGCTTGCTTTAAACCGTACAATGCTTTCCGCAGCCTTAGAAATTTTTCTTCTCCTACTTTGACTATGAATCCGGTTGGTTGAGAAACATAGATCTCCTCCTCAAGTTCTCCATTGAGAAATGCTGACTTCACGTCCATTTGATAGAGATTCCATTTCTTTTGTGCGGCCAAAGCTAGTATGGTTCTAATAGTATCATGCCTTCAAACTTGTGCAAATGTTTTAAGGTAATCAACACCATACTCTTGAGAGAAACCCCTTGCGACTAACCTTGCTTTATACTTGGTTGGATTCCCATTAGCGTCAGTATTTATGCGATATATCCATTTGACTCCAATGATGTTATTCTTCTCGGGTTTGTCTACAAGTGACCACGTTTGATTCTTCTCTATCATCTTTATTTCCTCAACTATTGCAACTCGCCATTCTTCTATCTCACAGGCTTCGTCATATGAGTGTGGTTCTTCTGATGCACGAAAGCATGCTTCAAGTATTTGAGCTATTTCTTCAAACTCCACTCTTGGTGCTAATTGCAAAATCTCACTCATAGACTTGTATTTCCTTGGTGGCTCTAAAGTATCTCCCTCTTCTTCATTACTACCACCATCGTTTAGTTCGAAATGAATGGGTCTAGCGATTTCTTGGTCTTGCTCCGTTTGAGACTCTTTGTTTTCAATTTGTAAGTCAAATTTCTTTTTGACTTCTTCCTTTCTCTCCCAATCCCATATCTTTCCTTCTTCAAAGACTACATCTCTTGATATCTCCATTTTCTCATCTTCTAGAATGAGTACTCGATATCCTTTAGTTTGATCTTCATAACCAATGAAGATTCTCCTCTTTGCTTTCTCTTCTAATTTCCTTCTCTTCTTATCAGGAATATGCACAAAGCATATGCTTCCAAAAATCTTCAAGTGTTCGACAGTTGGTTTGTATCCACTCCACTTCTCTATCGGTGTCATTTCGTCATCAATGGATCTTGTAGGGAGTCAATTTTGTAAATATGATGACGTATGAATAGCTTCTGCCCATAGTTTGTATGGAAGTCCTTGATCATTGTACGTGCCATCTCCATTAATGAACGATTTTTACGCTCAACAACGCCATTTTGTTGAGAAAAATAAGGCACCGTAACTTGTCTTTCGATTCCACATTCTTGATAGAATTTATTAAATTCACTTGATGTGAATTCACCATCACCATCCGATCGTAGTGTCTTGATCTTACAACCCGCTTGATTTTTCACTAATGCCTTGAACTTCTTGAACATTAAGAAGACTTCCGATTTGATCTTGAGAAAGTATACCCATCACATAGTGTGTAGTCATCTACGAATAACAGGAAGTACCTATTTCCATTTAATGAAGGCGTTTGCATAGGTCCACAAACATCGGTGTGCATTAACTCAAGTTTCTCTTTCGTCTTGGTTTGAGATTCCTTTGGAAACGAAACTCTTGTTTGTTTTCCAATTTTGCACGCTCCACATACTTCTTTCTTCACTTGAATCTTTGGTAGTCCATCTACCATCTCCTTTTGTTGCATTTGTTCCTTTCTTGAACTATTTGGATGATCGAGTCTTCTATGCCATAATTCCATTGCTTGTTCTTCACGGCTAGTCATTGCACTTTCTTGTGGTGAGTCCCATACGATTGGAAAGCTCTTGTTCTTCATCAGTACCTTCATAATTTTCTTTCCCATAGGATCCAAAATTATGCATTGCTTGTTTTCGAATAGAACACGATATCCACTCGATACAATTTTCGGAACACTTAGAAGATTCTTCTCCAATCCCGGAACCAAGAATACATCCTTTATGACTTTTTTGCCTCTACTTGTTGAAACAGTGATATCTCCTTTTCCAGTAGTCATAACGATTTCTCCATTTCCCACTTTGATGGGAACTCTAATCACTTTATCAAGTCTTGTGAAGTATTTTCCGTCTCTTGCCATGTGATTTGTGCAGTCACTGTCAATCAACCATACATCCTCTTTGGTGGTTGTTGTTGTTCCTTCACTAGCACTAAAAAGCATATGAATTTCATCTTCTTCATCTTCAAGACCCATGTGTGCTCTTTCATATCTCCTTGAAGGACATTCTCTTGATAGATGCCCAATCTTGCCACAGTTGTAGGATTCCTTATTATTTTTCAAATTTTTGCTGTAATCTCTCTTTGATTTACTCCAGCAATTTTCTTCTGTGTGGTTTTCCTTTTTGCAGAAACTACACCATTTCTTGCCTTTGTTGTCACGCCACTTGCTTTCTCCTTGATTAGGTCGGACAACAGCTTTTCTCTCTCGATCTCGTGACAATACATTAAACGCTTCTTCGTTTATGCTTTCACTCCGAGATGACACACGTCTCTCATGTGCCTTTAGAGTTCCAATTAACTTTGTCACTGGCAACGAAGTCAGATCCTTCGTTTGCTCTATCACAGCCACAATGCTGTCAAATCTCTCAGGAAGAGAAATCAGAATTTTCTGGACAATTTGATAGTCCGTCTTCTCTTCTCCATGTACCCTTAATTGATTCCCCAAATCAATCAGCTTGTGTGTGAAAAACTTGATGTTATCACCTTCGTTCATTTTCAGGTTTTCATACTCCCTTCTCAACGATTGTAAATTGATCAAACGTACTTGTGGAGATCCTTGAAATTCTGACTCCAATGCATCCCACGCAATTTTAGAGGAAGTTGTTGGTGCTATACGCGGAAATACTTGGTCTGAAACTGCCGTTTGTAGCAGTTGCAGAGCCATTAAATCCTTTAGGTATGCTTCGTCATATCGAGTCTTTTGTCGCACGGTTTCAGGACTATGATCTCCTTGTGTGGGTGGATCTGGAACTCCTTCTTCAACAATTTCCCACAACTTCTTTGTCTTCAGAATCGTCTTCAATTTGATCTTCCAGAAATCGTAATTTTCTCCATCAAATATTGGAATTATTTGATGAGATGTTGTCTCCATCACCTCTCTCTTTGCTTGAACTTTTTGTAGGTTTTGTTATGCATCACCTTTCTCTTTGCTTGAACTTTTTGCAGGTTTTGTTATGCTTCTCTTTGTGCTTTTCACTAGCTCTTGAATCAATAAAACTCTGATACCATGTTGAAAAAACAGAATAGGAAGAACGAAAGCAAGTATGAAATGGTTTCTCTTTGAATAGAAAACAAACACTCTTTATTAGATATCAAACATAAATTTTACAAACACAAGACATTGTCTTAATATAATATAGTTTAAGAACAACTCTTTAATGATGACTCTTAATAATATAACTAAGTTAGGACAGACGACTCTTAATTTAAAAAAACTAAAACATTACGAAACTTTATTATATTCAACAAGGCTTAGGTAGTAGTGTTTTATCTTATAAAGGATTTTAGGGTTCTAGGGTTTTGGTACTTCACTCTTCATCATCCTCATCTCCATCACCACCAGAAGCTTTCTTGGCTCCCGCTTTCAGGTTCCTTCTCTTCACTCTTCCAGGTCGACCACCACCCAATGGGCTGGTTAGAGAAAAGTCTATGTGCTTCTGCGACTCTACTCTCACCATGAACGATGGAATGTTCACCAGTTGCCTCCCAACTCTAAACACAATCAGAAACCATTAGGTCAATAATCAGTCTCTGTAACAACACCAATACTCATCAACATTTGAGTTTGTTTAGAACTGTCAATTGTGAGAAGTTAAAAGGATCCACCCAAGACGAGCAAGAGAAAACCGAAATGAGTTCAATTGGAGCAGCTAACTATATGTGGTTCCCAAGATCATACCCGTTTCAAAAGATCGGGTGATAAATTGGAAAGATCCACCATTTCTAGCCGATTCAAAGGCATAACTTTGCAGGCAAATCAAAGTTGCTAAGACTCCACACATTTAAGTTCATTTAGTGCAGTGAATTGTGACAAATCGGAAGGATCCAAGCCGAACGAAAGGCATGATTTTATAAGCGTTGGCACATTAAAATGTTGTTCTCAAGATTATACTAAATCACAAGGAACAAATTTTAGCATGTAAACGAAATTCTGATTACCTGATGTGCCTTTGTCGGATAAGGACACGAGCGTGGTGAATGGACTTGGCCATACCAGACTTGAAAACAATAGTTTGGAGACGGCGTTCAAGGAAATTCTCAACAGTCAAAGCCAAAACGTAATCGAGCTTGTTCTGGCTTTCATCGAGAAGACCATACCGATTCATCCTCCTAAGAAGAGCTTCACCATTAAAGATCCTACGAGGGTTCTTCTCATCAAGAGTCAGAAGTTCTCTGGCAGCATTACGGATTCTGCTAAGTGAGTATTGAACTCTCCATAGCTCTCTCTTGCAACGAAGACCGTATTCTCCAACAAGCTTTAGCTCAGCATCAAGACGCTCCTTCTCGTAAGGTCGTCTTGGCTTTTTGAATGTCTTCCCATCTGACAAAACAATCAAACTCAACCATTAACAATCAAATCTTCACTGCTTCACATTCAAACAAACAGCCCCAAGATAACGAAACAGAGTACCAAAAAAAACCCATTTTTATCAAACAGATTATGATCAAACGAAGTTTTGCATGTATCGATAGCTATAAAATCGAAATCAAATAATACCCAGATGATCAAAATCAGGCCTTTAAAAGAGAAACCTTTAGTGAATCAAATTATGACAAGTAACAGAGTCCATGGATCTAAATTCAGCTATTTTTGAAAAAAAAGTTAAAAAAGGCAAAATTTTCGATTTCATAGAGCTTACAGTTGCGGTAGAATCTGACTTGCACCATGGTTGCCACCAAACGAAGAAGAGTCGATCACGAGGATGATGGAGAAGAGCGGTTTTATATTACAGCTATGTAAACCCTAAAGTGGCTTTATTGTTCGATGAGTCATTTTTTATTTGGGCTTTTTTACGTTTGGGTTGGCCCATTGGGTTTCTTCATTGATTCTTATTAAAGTAAAATCTCTAAAAAATTAATAATATTGGATATTAATTATTAATAAATTAATAATTAGAAATATCCATTTTAATTAATAGTTTTATTAACAATCAAACGAAGTTATATTAAATTTTTTAATTAAATCTATTTTTAGTAATAATATGCATTAAATTGAGATTATGATTTATGCTTTTATTTAATATCATAATATACTATCCATATAAAAATAATACATGTTATTAAGTACAAAAATTAGAAGAAATCATGGTCATTATTCTTAATGTTGATGATAAAGTCAAAAATCATAATCTATTATACATTTGAAAAGAGTTATGTGTAAAAAATCAATTATGATGCTATAATTTTTCATAAAAGTTTTTTATATAATAAGTAGGATAAAAAATCTGTAAACCCATATTTTAGTACATTGGCATAGTTATACTTATATATGCATATCATACATGATTATTAATTTATAATATTATTAGGATTATATTTTACATATGATTTTCAAATTAATTATTATCTTATTCTCTTATCGAATTTTGTTAATTTTTACATTGGTCCGACTCGAGACCGAAAATATTTATTAATTTGTAGAAGTTTTACTGTACTAACTGTATTTTTTAGAAGAAAAAAAAAATTAAATAAGTTTGCAAAAAAAATTTGATGTCAAAACAGAACAACTTTATTACTATTAATCTTTGTATGTTATCCCTATGACTTTATAACTAAAACACCTTACAGTTTGTAGAGATTTGCATCTCTTGTCAAAGAATTCATTTGATTTGCAATCTAATCAAAACCATTGTTTGTGTTTTTTTCTTTTTTCGCCGGTCAAAAAAATATTATTAATTTTAAACCAATGTTTCTAATTCTAGGTAAATTAGCCAGTGAATCAACTTCACTTACTAGACGTCTAGGTACATACAACAAAAAACAAAAAAAGTTTATGAAATGATGCAAATGTCTTGAACGGATGTAGCTATGCTTGATATTAGCCGTGGATGTTGTTACCAAGAGTGGACAATTATGGGAACAACATCTATTGGGTGGTCCACCAAGCGTGGACAATTATGGGAACAACATCTACGGGGTGGCCCAATAATTGAGTGGCTCTAATACCATATAAAATTTGGATTTTTCATGGTTTTCCAACTTAAAATCAATTGGCTATGAATAGATTAATCCTAACCTTGTATATATAATTTAAATATTTCCCCAACTTCCAGGTGGAACAATATCACTTAGCATATGTTAGTCTTTTCATCTCTTTTATTACCTGAGTAAAGCATATGGCCTACTGCATATGAAGAGGAAGAAGTAGGTTCTCATGGAGGCTTTAGCATGAAGGATTTTCTGGTCAGTGTTACTATACAATAACCAAGCCACACTTACTATTTTCTCTGAATTTTTCAGGAGGCATCAACAAAACAACTATATGCACGATCTTTCTTAGTGTATCATCAGTTGAGGAATGGGAGTGAGGATGGCCTATAACTGTAACGACCGCGAACCAATTTCTATGGATTTTGGTCGTACGTCAATCGACGCAGGTGGTGTGCGTCGATCGACGCATGTCGGATTGAACCAGACCGGTTCGATTTCAATGGTCCGGTTTGGCGAGTCGGTTTAGGGACCCCAGGGTTGAATATAAAAGGCATATCAGACGGGTTGGCCAAGTTTTTCAGCAGAAATCAGAGAGGTTTTGGGTGTTTGGGAGATTTCTATTGGTTCTTGATCCTTTGGAGGCTGGGATTCGTGATTGTGAGGATCTAGGAGGTGTGAGGGCTGTGTTCTGCGTTTTGGAAGTGAGGATTTTTGGATTTGGAGACGGTGTTCTTCGTGTTCTTCACGTTCTTCGTGATTTCCTCATCCTATTCATTCCAGAATCGAGGTGAGTGCGTGACCGTAGGTTTATCTGGGTAAAAGGCTGATAGAATGCGTTCCTGTGATGTTTCTGTGTGGATTTCATGTTGATTGCATGCAAGGATTGATGCAATTCGATCCAGAATCGATCCATGAGAGGATAGGTTTGATCATGGTATATGTGATGTTGCGTCGATCGACACACAAGACAGTGCATCGATCGACACCAGGGTTGCGTGTCGATCGACACACTGGCTGATGCATCGATCGACACCTAGTGGTTGGGTCGATCGACACCGGTCTATGCATCGATCGACACATGGTTGTTGTGTCGATCGACGCATGTCTGTTCGAGGCAGACTTGGGTGTTTGTTCGTGCTTTGCGTGTTGTGTGTTCATCCTGGTATTTTTATGCCTGTGTGTATAACCTGTAGACGGGATGACCGTCTCACTGAGTATTTATGATAATACTCACGCATCTTTTTTTGCCATGTGATGCAGGTAAAGACAAAGTGTGATCGTAGAATCATGGTCGGGAAGAGGAGATGATCTAGTGTCTCGGGTGCGTGGCCATTGTGTTAGAATTGCTAGGGTGTTAGTAATTATGGAACTTGTTATTGATGTTGGTTGAATTTGGTTTTATTGGTTATTGTTATTGGAATTGATTAAAGTTTTAGTAAAGTATGGGATTTGCTAAATGTCGTATTTTTTTAACTGTTAAATTATTTTCCGCATTGCTTGTGATGACCCGTTGAGGATTATTATTTGTGATAAAAATATTCCGAAGGGAATTTTTTTTTAAATTTACGGGTTTAGTTGTTTCATTTTAGTATCAGAGTACTTATGGTTCTAGGGCGGGTGAATGATTGATTGATTATGTGAGTTAGTCGATTGATTATTGTGTGGGTTTGGAGTCCTAGATTATCCTCTCCGAGTCTTCAATAAGATTCCACGGTATGTGTGTTTGACTTTCTGTTTTTCTAGTACTTAGTTTCTGTTGGGTAGTGCAGAGTGATGGCTAGAGTGGCTAGAGGCAGAGGTCGTGGGGGCCGTGGAGGTCGAGGTGGTCGTGGTGGGCGTGGATGCGGGCGGGGACTCGTGGAGGAGTCTGATGCCGCGAGTGTGGCCTAGGAGACCACGCAGGAGCAGGTGGCTGACTCGCATGCATTTCAAGAGGGGTCTGTGGGTGTGGCCGCTACGAGTACCAGCGTGAGGGCTGGAGGGGCTGGTGTGGGTCCCAGTGTAGCTGGTGGTGCGGTTGGCCCAGGTGGGGGTGCTGCCGCAGGGGTTGCCCAGGATCGAGATGATCGCCTGGTGGGTTTGCTGCAGATGATTTTGGAGCGCTTTCCAGGTGGGGTGCCAGCTCTGGGTTGGACTCTGTCGGGAGTGGCTGCTGTTCAGCCAGGTGTGGCTGGTGGTCAGCCGGGAGTGGCTGGGGTGCAGCCGGCTGTGGCGGTTGCGGAGGAGCTCCCATCCTACCTTAGGATGATGGAGCATATGCAGAGGATTGGCACCGGTTCTCGGGAGGTGCCAAACCCGAGGAGGCCGATGAGTGGCGGCTGAGACTGGAGCGTAACTTTTGCTCTATTAGATATCTAGAGGGACACTGGGTTGATCTGGCTGTGCATTACTTGGAGGGTGATGCGCATCTCTGGTGGAGAGGTGTGGAGGCCAGGAGAGCGCAGGCCAAGATGGCTTGAAGGGATTTATTGGCTGAGTTTAATGCCAAGTATTTCTCGCAGGAGGCGGTGGATCGGTTGGAGCTGAGATTTCTGGAGTTGGCTCAGGGAGATCGGTTAGTGAGGGAGTTCGACGCGGAGTTCAATCGACTTCTGGTGCTTGCTGGTAGAGGCATGAAGGGCGAGTAGGCCTAGGTGAAGAGGTTCCTGCGGGACTTCGATCCGATTCGAGGGCTCGTTGTAGAGTGAGCAGGTTCGCCACGAGGGCAGAGCTAGTGGAGATGGCTGCTGCGATTGAGGAGAACCTCAAGGAGCAGGCTGTGGAGGTTAGTCCACCGGTTCAGCAGCAGATGAGGTCGTAGCAGCAGGTGGGTCCGAGCAGGGGATGCAATTCTGCGCATGAACAGAAGAGGAAGTAGGAGAGCACTTCAGAGGCCAGTCAGGGTGGTTCGGGTTGCTTCAGGTGTGGGAGCATGGATCATCGGGTGGCGAGCTGTCCGATAAGGACTGGGGCTCGGGATACGCGGGTTGAGGCCTAGGATACGCGGGTGTGCTTTCACTACAGAGAGTTAGGGCATATCAAGCCCAAGTGCCTGAGGTTGTAGAAAATGGCAGTGGTGGTAGTGCAGCCGTTGGCTCAGATTGCAGCGGCGCCGCGGGTTTTCACTTCAACGGAGGTGGGTGGTTCTAGCGCCAGACCGATTACAGGTAATTTCTGGACTTGACTTGTTTAATTCTTTTCGTGTTGAATTTTAGTCTGTTTGGGAATTGTGAGTCTATGCTAGAGTGTTAGGGTTCTTAAGCACATGGATTTGTACATAGATCTTAGTAGTGGGCGGATGTGTTCACACGTGTTATTTGATTATGGAGCTACGAATAGCTTCATTACTCCGGAGTGTGCGGAGGGTAGCGGTATCCGGAGCGATTCCGGTGAGCAGTCAGGAGTAGTTAGGGTTTCTGTTAGCAGGTCGTTAGCTACTTTTGGGCGGGCTCGAGGTGTGGATGTTCTAGTGGCGGGAGAGTTGATGCCAGCAGATCTGATCATTAGTCTGGTGGAGTTGTATGATGTCATTCTTGGGAAGGATTAGGTGGATCGGTATAGGGTCCATCTGGATTGTCATCGAGGACGGGTTGTGTTCGAGCGAGAGGCGGGGAGGTTAGTTTATCAGGGTGTGAGGCCGACTTCCGGGAGTTTCATGATTTCGGCCATTCAGACTGAACAGAGGCTGAGCAGTTTATTGAGAAGGGCTACAAGGCGTATTTGGCGACGATAGTGATGCCTGAGACTGTTGGAGAGGTTGCAGTTGGGGATATTCGGGTTGTCCAGGACTTCCAGGATGTTTTCCAGTCATTGCAGTGATTACCGCCGTCGAGGTCGGATCCATTTACGATTGAGTTGGAGCCTGAGACGACTCCCATATCCAAAGCACCTTACCGTATAGCTCCAACTGAGATGGTAGAGCTGAAGAAGCAGCTGGACAATTTGTTGGGTAAGGGATTTATCTGGCCTAGTGTTTCACCGTGGGGAGCGCCGGTGTTGTTCGTGAAGAAGAAAGATGGGAATCAACCTAGTCACTGTAAAGAACATGTATCCTCTGTAATGGATTGATAAGTTATTGGATCAGTTGCGAGGGGCTACTTAGTTCTCCAAGATTGACTTGGCTTCGGGATACCATGAGATACTGATTGATGAGGCAGATGTTCGGAAGACTGCTTTCAGGACCAGGTATGGGCATTACGAGTTCGTGGTGATTCCTTTTGGGTTGACGAATGCGTTAGTAGCATTCATGAGGTTGATGAATGGGGTGTTCCAGGAGTATCTAGACGTGTGTGTGATCATCTTCATTGATGATATCTTGGTGTATTCGAGGAGCCTTGAGGAGCATGAGGTTTACTTAAGAGTGGTTCTGGAGAAGCTGCGGGAACAGAAGCTATACGCGAAGTTGAGTAAGTGCAGTTTCTGGCAGCGAGAGATGAGTTTTCTTGCCCATGTGGTGTCTGCAGAGGGAGTTTCTGTGGATCCGGCTAAGATAGAGGCTATCAGAGGATGGCCTGGACCGAGGAATGCCACTGAGATCCGGAGTTTTTTGGGTTGGCGGGTTATTATCGGAGGTTCGTTAAGGGGTTTGCGAGTATGACGCAGTCGATGACGAAGTTGACGGGGAAGGATGTCCTTTTTCTTTGGTATTCAGTTTGTGAGGAGAGTTTTGGGAAGCTGACGAGTACACATGTGTTGGCGTTACCCGAGCCAGGTGATCCTTACATGGTGTATATAGACGCTTCAGGAGTTGGTCTGGGTTGTGTGCTCATACAGCAGGGGAAGGTTATTGCATATGCTTTGAGGCAGTTGAGGAAGCATGAGTTGGTGTTGGCTGCGGTGATTTTCGCTCTAAAGATTTGGAGTTGGCTGCGGTGATTTTCGCTCTAAAGATTTGGAGTTGGCTGCGATGATTTTCGCTCTAAAGATTTAGAGCTCTTATCTTTATGGCGGGAAGGTGCAGGTGTTTACACACCATAAGAGTCTGAAGTATTTTTTCACTCAGCCGGAGCTGAACCAGAGATAGAAATGCTGGATGGAGTTGGTAGCGGATTATGATCTGGAGATTAGGTACCATTCGGATCAGGCTAATCTGGTTGTAGATGCGTTGAGTCGGAAGAGGGTTGCTTCAGATCAGGAGCGAGATATGGAGGCTTTGGTGAGCGAGATTGATACGTTGAGATTATGTTTTATCTCACAGGAGCCGTTGGGGTTAGAGGCAGTTAACCAGGCATATTTGCTGAGCAGGATTCGAGTAGCTCAGGAGAGGGATCAGGGGCTGATTGATGCTTCTAAGTTGGCAGGTTCAGAGTATTTGGTCTCGGTGAATGGGACGATACTGGTGAATGGGCGGGTTTGTGTACCTAAGGATGAGTATCTAAGGCAGGAGATCCTAAGCGAGGCTTATTCGAGTATGTTATCGATTCATCCGGGAGCGACCAAAATGTATCCTGATCTAAAGCGGTATTATCAGTGGGTCGGGATTAAGAGGGATGTCGCTAACTGGGTTGCAGCGTGCAATATATACCAGTTAGTGAAGGCTGAGTATCAGGTTCTGAGTGGTATGTTGCAGAGTTTGCCTATTCCGGAGTGGAAGTGGGACATGATTACCATGGATTTTCTGACGGGGTTGCCAATGTCGCGGACCTATGATGCGATTTGAGTGATTGTGGATCGTCTGACCAAGTCAGCACATTTTCTTGCCATCAAGAAGACCGATGGAGCGGCGGTATTGGCTAGGAAGTATGTGTGGGAGATTGTGAGGCTGCACAGGATGCCAGCGAGTATTGTGTTAGATAGGGATCTGAGGTTTACTTCAGAGTTCTGGAGGGCGTTCCAGGCTGAGATGGGCACTAAGGTGCATATGAGCATGGCGTATCATCCTCAGACGGATGGGCAGTCTGAGCGGTCGATTCAGACATTAGAGGATATGTTGAGAATGTGTGTGCTGGATTATGGTGGTCATTGGGCGGATCATCTGAACCTGGTGGAGTTTGCGTATAACAATAGCTACCAAGCGAGTATTGGGATGGCTCCATATGAGGCTCTGTATGGGAGGTCATGCCGTACACCAATATGATGGACCCAATTGGAGGAGAGGAGCATGTTTGGTGCGGATTTTGTTCAGGAGACGACGGAGAAGATCCGTGTCTTGAGGCTGAATGATATATCATGGTTTTTACCCATTTTCGACCATGATATAAGTCCTTTTCCTAGAGTCTTTTTGGTATTTTTCGAGTCTTTTTGAGTCTTTATAGGTTGACGGACGATTGAACCTTAATGGGAGCTTTTGGAGCATCGAGGAAAGGAGAGCCGAAGTGATCAAGTCGGAGTTGAGTTCTTAAGACTGTGTCGATCGATACGACCATGTGTGTCGATCGATACACACGTCTAACACGAGAAGATTACAAGTTTTGAGGAAATTCTATTTTTGCCCAAAAGGCACAGAAGTTTACAGAAAACCCAATCCGAATTTTAGACTTTATATATAGTTTTTTCTTAGGCTTTTAGGTTTTTATCGAGTTTTTAATTGAGACTTGAGAGAGAAGAGATTTGCAGAGCTTGTAGGAGATTTCAGACTTCCAGACTTCATCGTTTTCGTATCTCTGTATCACTTACTCTATCTCTTTTATGCAATTTATTTTCATTCATAATATTTACTGCATCTATGTCTGAGTAGTTTGCTTGTTAGGTTTAGGGTAATTCAAAGGTTTGATGAGAAATTGATAGGATTGAGACTCTGTTAGGATTTATCTTTTTGTTCTTCATCTAGATTGATTTAACTCTGATTTGAGGATTGATCAACTGAAATTGGATATCCTATGCTGGTTTAATAGATGCGAAAGTATTATTAACAACCGGACATAATCTTAGATGAGCAAAATTATTTATTCACAAAAAAATTTGGCTTAGTAATTTTGTGAACAATTGAACCTGAACTTAATACTTGTCTTTATTCACTAAATTTGCAAAGAAATTTGGAATTTAGGGATTTAGTCATAGATAATCTCTGCAACAAAAGTTGATTGGTTTTATATTCGTGTTTGAGTTCTAGAACCGCGCTTGACAAATCCTAAGTGTTTTTATCCTCGTGTCGATCGACACGGACATCTGTGTCGATCGACACAGACGTATTTCGATTCTTTCCTACGAATTACCCATAGACTAACCTTTTGTCCAATTGATTACTAGAACCTTTATCATCATTCACTTTTGTTTACGTTTGCTGTTTATTTTACATTCATCACTATTTACTAAGCATAATTTTAACTCTTTAATCGGTTGTGTGTTTAGATTTCCTATGCATTCGATCCATATGTACTACTACAATCTCTTAATTTCAGAGAGTAGCTCAGGGAAAATTTGATCATATCAAATTTTGGGGCCGTTGCTGGGGAATCGATTTCACCAATCGATTTTTGATACTATAATTTTGTCTAAATTTTTAATTTTTGTTTTGTTACTTACTTTTTCTTTTCTCTTTGTCTTGTGTGTTTCAGGTTTATGCCTAATCGCGTTACCAGAAGCAACCAGAACGAAGAGCTAGTTGATCTCAACCTTGAGATTGGAAAGTTAGAACAAGCCAACCGAGCAGCGAGAAAGTCAGCCAAAATGAATCCGTTAGTTCTTATCAGAGGTGATGATGAGTTTCTTCAGATTGCTGAGGGTCACAGACGTAATGCTCAGGGTCAGAGGCTGGATGAGAATGGAGTTGTGATTATGGAGGAGCCTGGGCGATATGCTATGCAGCGCCAAGAATCAGCTGGGCGTGGACGCACTCTGGGAGAGTACAATAGACTAGACGAGTTCTATGCCAATAGAGCAGCGATTCGTCCTCATGTGTTCCAGAGGAGCGATTTTGAGTTGAAGCCTGCTTTTTTCTCACTTGTGGCTCAGCATCCATTCCATGGTCTTTCCTCTAAGCACCCCATGGATCACATTGAGAGGTTCGAGGACTTGGCATCTAGCATCAAGGCTAATGGAGTATCTAGCGATTACCTCTATCGCAAGCTTTTCCCCTACTCTATTAGTGAAGAAGCAGCCTACTGGTTGAAGCAGCTGGAGCCGGGCTCACTGACTACTTGGGAGGACACCAAGAATGCTTTCCTCAACAACTTCTTTGATGAGACGAGATCCGAGGATCTGAGGACCAAGATCTCTACTTTCAAGCAAGGACCGACTGAGGCATTCAAGGCTTCATGGGGGAGATTCAAGTCCTACCAGAGAGATTGTCCTCACCATGGGTTCAATGATGTTCAGTTGTTGGGTATCTTCTTTAGAGGTATTGATTGGAGGTATCAGATGGCTCTGGATTCTGCTAGCAATGGGAACTTCAACACTAGATATCCACAGGATGCGCTGATTCTTATTGATAACTTGGCTTCTAGCAATAGTACCAAGAACGCAGACTTTGAGAGGAAGAAGCTTGGTGGGAACATGGATGGAAGCCAAATTGCTGAGGTTAAGGCTAAGCTGGATTCTGTGCATAATCTTTTAGTGGGAAAAAAGACTGTTCGGTTTGCTCAAGAGGTAGAGACTTTCATTCCAGAGGAAGAATAGGATGAAAAAGATTGCAACTACGTTGGTGGAGCTGGTTTTCAGGGTCAGAGGTATGGTAATCAACAAGGGTATCAGAAAACGACTATCAGAAGCCTTTCCAGAGCAATTACACTAGGAACTACAGTTTTTCTTCTTCTTATCAGACACCACCTGTTCAGTCATCAGAGAGTAGCGAGATGAAATCTATACTAGAGCAGCTCTTGGAAGGTCAACAGAAGATGACTGTGAGCTTCAATGGGAAAATGGATGCCATGTACCAAGATCTGAATAAGAAGTTCGAAGCTTTGAACGCCCATGTCAAGAAGCTGGATATTCAAGTTGCTCAAACCGCGGAGTCAATTAAGAGGCAAGAAGGTTTTTTTCCGAGTAAAACTGACACGAACCCGAGACTACACGTCAATGCTATCACTTTGGGGAGTGAAGAGGAGGTTGAACAAGATGAGTTTTGCGCTCCAGGCCCCGTATTGATCGACACGGAAGGCTTGTGTCGATCGACACAGGTCAAAAATCACAAAACTGGAGTTTACGCAATCGGTGATTTTTCTCCCAGGATCGACACGAGGTCGACATAGGCATATCGATCGTCATAGCCCCTCTGTGTCAATCGACACAGGTCTCAGACGAGTCCAAACACTTCGAAACCTTCAGTTCAAGCAGAGGAGAGGGTCTACAAGCCCAAGATTCTATATCCACGGGCTATTAGTGTCAAAACACCAGAGGAAAAAGGGAGACATGCTCAACCACCACTGAGGAAGTTGCAAAAGATACCGAATCCAGGGATGTTCATTGTTCCTTCCTCAATCAAAAGTATGGAATTCAAGAATTCTCTTTGTGACACTAGAGCTAATGTGAATGTCATGTCTCAGTGTGTTGCAAGGAAGCTGGGGATTAAGGATCTTCAACCTTCGAAGATGTCTCTCGAGCTGGCTGACTTTTCTTCAACATTTTTGAAAGGGTTCATTCCTGACTTGATGCTTCAAGTAGGAGATTATCTGGTTCCAGTGGATTTTCACATCATGGGGACGAAGAAGGACAGCGAGAAACCATTGATTCTTGGGTCATCATTCTTTGCTATTGTAGGTGCGATTGTGGATTTTCCCAATCAGAGAATCTCTTTCTCTAAGATCAACAAGGATGTCTTCTACCCAGCAGTTCGGTTCAAGGAGAATTCTTGTATGACCGTTACAAATGGAGGAAAGCGGAGTTCAGGCCTTGAAGATAACACGAAGAAGATCCCATGTGCCCCACTTTTGACTTCACCCTCCGTGAGATCTGATGGAGACTTGACCGCCTGCAAGGTGAAGCGCAAAAAGACTTCCAAACCTTTCTCCAAGTTCAGAATCATAATTCCCTTAGTGTTGAGGGCAAAAGGAGAGGTAGTTGTTCAAGAGATGCTGCAAACCACCATGAAGCTTTTCCCTGGTATTGTTCCTTGGATGTCTGGAGCTGAAGAGCGATCAAATGCAAGGTTATCAATGGATGAGGGAGACAGAAGACCCCTCAAAGATCCACCAAAAGCCTGAGTCCTGACACAGTCAAGCTAACGACTGAAAACAAACGCTGAATGGGAGGCAACCCACTGGTAAGTCTATTTATTTTCGTTTATTTTCCCTTTGTTTACTAACCTTTTGATTTTGATTTTAAGTGTTTCAAAAAAAAAAACAACGAGACGAGGAAACAATAGTGTGTCGATCGACACACCCTGCAACATGTAAGTTCTCGTTCTTTTCAATTAGTGTTTTCTTTTTCTTTTCTGTTCTCTCACCAACTCTAGGCTAAATAACACTGGAGACAATGTTGTTTAAGTCTGGGGGAGGTATTTACTAATATTGTGTTTGTTTTTGAGAGTGAGTCCTAACTTGATTTATTGAGTCAAAATAGTTGATATGATCAAATTTACCCTGAGCTACTCTCTCAAATTAAGAGATCGTAGTAATACTTAGGGATCGAATCCACAGGGAATCCAAACACATAATCGATTGTGAATTCAAATTATGGTAAGTAAATAAGTATGAATGTAATGTAAAAATAGCAAGCAATGTAAACAGTGAATGGTTATCAAGTTCTAGTAATCAATTAAACAAGGAGTTAGGCTATGGGTAATTCGCAGGAATGATTCGAAATACGATCGTGTCGATCGACACAAGGGTCTGTGTCGATTGACACAGGGATAAAAGACGTTAGGATTTTATTAAGCATGATTCTAGAACTCAAACACGAATGTAAAACCAATCAACTTTCGTTGCAGAGATTATCTATGACTAAATCCCTAAATTCCAAATTTCTTTGCAAATTCAGTGAATAAAGACAAGCATTAAGTTCAGGTTCAATTGTTCACAAAATTACTAAGCCAAATTTCTTTGCGAATAGATAATTTTGCTTATCTAAAATTATGTCTGGTTGTTAATAATACTTTCGCATCTAACCTAGGATATCCAATTTCAGTTGATCAATCCTAAAATCAGAGTTAAATCAATCTAGATGAAGAACATAAAGATAAATCCTAACAGGTTTTCAATCCTATCAATTTCTCATCAAACCATTAAATCAACCTAAACCTAACAAGCAAACTACTCAGACATAGATGCAGTAAACATTATGAATGAATAAAATTGCATAAAAGATAGAGTTAGAGATACAAAGGTTCGAAATCTGAAGGTGTGGAAGTCCCGAAATCTCTCCTAAAGCTCTCCTCTCTCAAGTCTCAATTAAAAACTGGATATCTCTTCTAAAAGCCTAAGGAAAAACTATATATAAAAAGTCTAAAATTCGGATTAGGCCTTTTGTAAACTTCTGGGCTTTTTGGGCAAAAACAGAATTTCCTCCAAACTTGTGATCTTTTCGTGTTAGACGGGCATGTCGATCGACACACAAGGTTGTGTCGATCGACACAGACTTGTAAACTCGACTTTGACTTGATCACTTCGTCTATTCTTTCCTCCATGCTCCAAAATGCTCCAAAAGCTTCCATTAAGCTCCAATAGTCCTTTACCCTGCTAAGACTCAAAAAGACTCAAAAAATACCAAAAATACTCTGTAAAAAGGACTTATATCATGGTTGAAAACGGGTAAAAACCATGATATATCAATAGTCAGTTGGAAACAATGATCCTTCTTTTGGTTTAGTGGATTGTCTCTTTCAGTTGTGTGACCATTTTTCCAGATCAATTTCAAAGGCAGACTAATGGGAAATCATAAGGCTGACCAGTTAAGTAGAGACATCTGTTACTTCCAGCATAATCCGCCGGGTTTGAGCTAATTATTTGCTGTCTCATCGGTGATTGGTGTTCATAGAGCTTGACTCCTCATTTATACCTGACAAGTGCAATCTCTGTTGAAAAGAATGGTACTCCTCTCTTTCATTCAAAAAAATATATATATATATATATATATATGATTGGGGTGATATGATAGTTCTTGAGTATAAGATGAGGAAATAAAATTCCAGTGAGTCAGTACTCAAGAAATGATCATCCGGAGCTCAAAAGCAGCAGTCTGAGTTCCTTAGAACGGATGTAGAGGACGAGCGATCTCACGACCCTGTCTCCTCACAAGGAACAACAGTAGTGAAAGCACTGCTTTTGGGTCTCAGCAGTCTAAAAAAAACGAGTAAGGAATCAAATAAGTCTGGGGAAGAGAAAAAGTACCAAAGGTTGTATGGTTCACTAGTCATGGTATAGTATGGAAATGAGTCTAGAAGGTTCTTGGCATTGAGATCTGGGACGAGACGCATCAATGAGGACTACCGGGTTATGTTGAGAAGTCGTGGATGAATTTGGGAGGCTGCGAATGTCTATGGAGAAGTACATGGTGGTATGGTTTTGAGTTGGTTTTGCATTGTGTGGATTACTTGTTGAAAAGGTCGGTCTGGTACTCCAAGGGAAGGTAAGTTTCTGCGTTTTCAAACCTCTTTCACATTTTTAGTGTATGTTTTGGTTGAGGGCAAGCAAATGCTAAGTCTGGGGGAGTTGATATATCATGGTTTTTACCCATTTTCGACCATGAAATAAATCCTTTTTCTAGAGTCTTTTTGGTATTTTTTGAGTTTTTTTGAGTCTTTATAGGTTGACGGACAATTGGAGCTTAATGAGAGCTTTTGGAGCATCGAGGAAAGGAAAGCTGAAGTGATCAAGTCGGAGTCGAGTTTTCAAGGTTGTGTCGATCGACACGACCATGTGTGTCGATCGACACACATGTCTAACACGAGAAGATTACAAGTTTTGAGGAAATTCCATTTTTGCCCAAAAAGCCCAGAATTTTTACAGAAAGTCCAATCCGAATTTTAGACTTTATATATAGTTTTTCCCTAGGTTTTTAAGTTTTTATCGAGTTTTCAATTGAGACTTGAGAGATAAGAGATTTGCAGAGCTTGTAGGAGATTTCAGACTTCCAGACTTCATCGTTTTCGAATCTGTGTATCACTTACTCTATCTCTTTTATGCAATTTATTTCATTCGTAATGTTTACTGCATCTATGTCTGAGTAGTTTACTTGTTAGGTTTAGGGTAATTCAAAGGTTTGATGAGAAATTGATAGGATTGAGACTCTGTTAGGATTTATCTTTTTGTTCTTCATCTAGATTGATTTAACTCTGATTTGAGGATTGATCAACTGAAATTGGATATCCTAGGTTGGTTTAATAGATGCGAAAGTATTATTAACAACCGGACACAATCTTAGATGAGAAAAATTATTTATTCACAAAGAAATTTGGCTTAGTAATTTTGTGAACAATTGAACCTGAACTTAATACTTGTCTTTATTCACTAAATTTGCAAAGAAATTTGGAATTTAGGGATTTAGTCATATATAATCTCTGCAACAAAAGTTCATTGGTTTTATATTCGTGTTTGAGTTCTAGAACCGCGCTTAACAAATCCTAACTGTTTTTATCCTCGTGTCGATCGACACGGACATCTGTGTCGATCGACACAGACGTATTTCGATTCTTTCCTGCTAATTACCCATAGCCTAACCTTTTGTCCAATTGATTATGAGAACCCTTATCATCATTCACTTTGTTTAGGTTTGCTGTTTATTTTACATTCATCACTATTTA
This sequence comes from Arabis hirsuta, assembly GCA_964056655.1. NCBI lineage: Eukaryota > Viridiplantae > Streptophyta > Magnoliopsida > Brassicales > Brassicaceae > Arabis > Arabis hirsuta. The sequence continues at coordinate 26,956,261 of OZ053309.1, read as the reverse complement.
CTTAGCATAATTTGAACTCTTTAATCGATTGTGTGTTTAGATTCCCTGTGGATTCGATCTTTAAGTACTACTACAATCTCTTAATTTGAGAGAGTAGCTCAGGGCAAATTTGAGCATATCATTGAACATGAGAGAGGCTTAGGATCGGCAGAAGAGTTATGCCGATAAGAGACGGAAAGAGCTGGAGTTTGAGTTGGGAGATCTGGTGTATCTCAAGGCAGCGATGTTGAGGGGTCCTAACAGATCTATTTCAGAGAATAAGCTAAGTCTGAGGTTTATGGGTCTGTTCAAGATTGTGGAACGGGTGGGACTAGTAGCTTATCGGTTGGAGTTATCTTAGAGTATGAAGGCTTTTCATAAGGTCTTCCATGTTTCGATGCTGCGAAAGTGTCTACATGAGTCTGAAGAGGTGTTGGCTAGGATTCCGGAGGATCTTCAGCCAAACATGACGTTGGTGGAGAGGTTTGTGAGGATTCAAGAGAGGAGAGTCAAGGTGTTGCGCCGAAAGAGGATACCATTGGTGAGAGTCGTGTGGGACTGTGACGGTATTGAAGAGGAGACTTGGGAACCAGAAGTGAGGATGAAGGCAATGTACTCGAAGTGGTTCGAGAAGCAAGCAGTGGCTTAAGTGTCTTTTTCTGGTTTTCAGAGTCTATATAGCATGTTGCTATGAGTTTGATGTATTTTTCGTTTTGTGTTGTAACGATTATACATTGTTGAGATTTAATAAGATGGGTTTTCTTATTAAATGTGTTTATAAGTGGTGATTCTTATGGTATAACTTGTGGAGTCATGGGTTGTGATGACTGGTAGGTCATGTGTTGTGATGACTGGGGGAATCATGGGTTGTGATGACTGGTAGGTCAGGTGTTTTGATGGTTGGTGGGTCATGTTGAGGTCTAGCGATAGAAGTTCTATAGGAGTTAGAGCTTTTCTACGGCTAGGAAGCTAGAAATAGAAGTTCTAAGTGAGTAGGACTGTCTATTTTCTAGTGAGGCTAGGAATGGAGTTCTATGTGAGTTAGAGCTGTCCATGTCCTAGGAGGAGTATTTGGGGATGGAGGTTCCATGTGAGTTGGGACTTGGCTATTCCCTAGATGGCACTAGGAAATAGAGGTTTATGTGAGTTAGAACTTGTGTATTTCCTAGGGGGTGTTGGAAATAGAAGTCTTGTATGAGTTAAGAATGTTTTTTCCAAGAACTCTGATGGGAACACCCTGGTGATTGGGTTGTTCTTGATGGCCTGGTGATTGGCCATGAGGTGACATTCCGGGATAGAGGATGTCAGGATAGGGGGTGACATTCCGAGAAGTGATTTTGGTTGAAAGGTGCTTATGATGCATGTTACAGAGTGATTCCTCCAGGGGATAGTGGGTCTCCTGGATATACTTAAGGGGACAGTGAGGTTTTCTCCAGGGGATAGTGGGTTCCCTGCATATACTTTGAGGGACAGGGATCTTTCCAGAGGATGTGTGATTCCTCTGCAGCCGATAGTTTGACGGACTGTGTGTCCCGAGAGTGGGAGGGGCTGGATCATACCGAGAACTGGATGAACGACGGTCCTAAAGGTGGGAGGGGTATGATATACATCGAGAGCTCGAAGGGTGACGACCCTGAGAGTGTGAGTGGTGTATATAGATATGAGTATGAGCAATAGTGTATGTAGTGTGATTGTAAGTATCAGACTGGATGAGCTTCAGGGATCGGGAGTGGATCTCAGGTGGTGTTGACCGGGTTTGGTCAGGATTGCAGCCGTGGTGAGACGGTGCAATGTAACTATTTAAGACTAGTTGAGTTCTGGGATCGGGGATTGATCTCAGGTAGTGCTGGACGGGTTAGGCCAGAGGGCTGATATCAGGTGTGTGGGCCGTAGGATGACGGTGATTGTGATTGAGATCGGGAGGTGATCTCAGGTGGTGATGGCCGGGTGGGTCAGGAGTGTTTATAGGGATGTGTAAGTGGGCGTCTAGGGTTTTTACTTGCGTTCGGAATCTCGGGTCAGACGACCCTGGTAAACATATGTAGCGGCGTTGGTTGTGCATGTTCTTGTTTGATTGTTGCGCGATCAATCTGGCAGCCCTAATCTAGATCAGGGTGTGTTGCATTGTTGATGTTTCCGAGAGAATCTGGTCGAGTTTCGGGCGAGAGTGTCAACCTTAGGGAGACCGTGTCGCATGATTCGAGGTCAAATCCGTGTTAGTGGAGGAGAATTGTAACGGCCGCGAACCAATTTCTGTGGATTTTGGTCGTGCGTCAATCGACGTAGGTGGTGTGCATCGATCGACGCAGGTCAGATTAAACCAGACCGGTTCGATTTTAATTGTTTGGTTTGGCGAATCGGTTTAGGGAACCCTAGGGTTGAATATAAAAGGCAGAATCAGACGGGTTGGCCGAGTTTTTCAGCATAAATCGGAGAAATCATAGAGGTTTTGGGTGTTTGGGAGATTTCTGTTGGTTCTTGATCCTTTGGAGGTTGGGATTCGTGATTGTGAGGATCCAGGAGGTGTGAGGGCTGTGTTCTGCGTTTGGGAGTGAGGATTTCTAGATTTGGAGACGGTGTTCTTCGTGTTCTTCACGTCCTTCATGATTTCCTCATCTTTTTCATTCCAGAATCGAGGTGAGTGCGTGACCGTAGGTTTATCTGGGTAAAAGGTTGATAGAATGCGTTCATGTGATGTTTTTGTGTGGATTTCGTGTTGATTGCTTGCAGGGATTGATGCAATTCGATCCAGGATCAATCCATGAGGGATAGGTTCGATCCTGGCATATGTGATATTGCGTCGATCGACACACGAGACAGTGCATCGATCGACACCGGGGTTGCGTGTTGATCGACACACTGGTTGATGCATCGATCGACATCTAGTGGTTGTGTCGATAACGCCGTAGATGTCGATCGATGCCGGTCTATGCATCGATCAACACATGGTTGTTGTGTCGATCGACGCATGTGTGTTCGATGCACACTTATGTGCTTGTTCGTGCTTTGCGTGTTGTGTGTTCATGCTGGTATTTTTATTAATTCTTATGCCTGTGTGTATAACCTGTAGACGGGATGACCGTCTTACTGAGTATTTATGATAATACTCACGCATCTCTTTTTGCCATGTGATGCAGACAAAGACAAAGTGTGATCGTGGAATCATGGCCGGGAAGAGGAGATGATCTAGTGTCTCGGTTGCGTGGTCATTGTGTTAGAATTGCTAGGGTGTTAGTAATTATGGAACTTGTTATTGATGTTGGTTGAATTTGGTTTTATTGGTTATTTTTATTGGAATTGATTAAAGTTTTAGTAAAGTATGGGATTTGCTAAATGTCGTATTGTTTTAACTATTGAATTGTTTTCCGCATTGCTTGTGATGACCCGTTGAGGATTATTATTTGTGATAATAATAATCCGAAGGAATTTTTTTTAAAAATTTACGGGTTGGGTTGTTTCAATAACAATCAAACCATTGGTGGTGTATGTTTCGATTTTCAATAATTTAACTTTACTCTTTTTAATTACATATGAAATTTTTTGTTTCACACACAATCTCACAAAAATAAATACATTTTCTCATTTTTTATATAGTTTCTCTTGTAGTTTCCTATTTTTCCTCCTTTCTTTAATTCTCCTTCTTTCTTCTTTTTCAAATATTACTATGACCGGATAAGATGGCATAGATTATCTTCAATTCATATCAGTCAGTAATTGTTCATCTCCAATATTAACATCTTAAGCTCAAATTATTTTTAAGATGAGGAGAATGATAAAGACACCGTAAGCAGCAAGTAAGATGAAGAGGAGGCATTGCACGTACGGTTGGACCAATTACAAGAGCACGATCTAAAAAGATGATGAATTTAATGGGCTTATTAAGGAGATTTTGGGTAAATAGAGCATTCACAAGTCCATTGGGGATGATAAATATCAATTCCAATCCATTCTAAATCAATTATAAAGTCAAAGACCAACAATAAATGCCTATTATTTATGGTCTAAAAGAGTGACAAAAATCAGAGATCAAAAGTCATTTGAAGCTCAAGAGTTGCATTCTCATTCAACTATCTATATTATTCAGCTCTGATTTATTTTCATTATGTTTTATAGATAATTTATTACTTTCTCGAAAATTTATTATCTAGCTTTTTCAAATTTTTTTTTCTTTTATATAGATGTTGTCACCTTTAGAGAAAGATAAACAAATTTTTAACTTTTGATTACTCGGTGTGTAATATCCATAGTGATCAACCTGCATATCAAAAACATTTCCATCACTATTTGTGGCGCCTTCGGGCTAAAGATCATAGAAGCATTTTTAATAAAGTGTTGGGTTTTAGGTTTCATATGCCTAAAGTTTGTGTTTTGCGGATTCTACAATTCGAGGTTTCCACCGTCTTGTATCATATGAATATTGGGTCTAAGTTTCAATATACCTTAGGTTTGTGTTACATGAATTTTGCGAAGTCAAAGGTTATCCCTTTTCACCATAAAGAAATCATTCTCGAGTCGGTTCTGCATAAGAATGTATATAAAATGGCATCCAATCATTAGACCGAGATATTAGTAAAGGCTTTGAACTATGTCGTTGCTTAACTTTCATTCTTATTAGGTGAATACCCGCGCATACGCATGGATTATTTTTATAACTATATAATTTTTTATTCATAAATTTAATGGAGGTTTGGTTTGATAATCTAATAATTTTATGTAATTTGAAAAGTAACCTATGTTTTAAAGTATTTGAAAACTAACCTTCTTAAAGTTTTAAGACAACATAACTTTTCATCAAATTTGAGAATTTATAAATAAAAAGTATATTTTAAAATAAATTGGATAAATATTTGACCAATATTACTTTAAATGACTCTCAAATTAGCACAATTGTATTGTTGTTTCAAGTGACTGGAACAGATTCAAATATAGTATAAACGGAAAATCGTTTTCCAATCGAATCTCTAAAAATTTTTAGAGCAATCTATAACAGTTTATACCTCAAGTTGAAATAGTAATGTACAAAAAATTTCATCAATAAACATTACATCAGTTGGCCATAGAAGAAATATGATACATTTGTTAAAATCACCATTGTCTCATTGAGTTTCACCATCACTTTAACTATATGTTGTTTAATGTTTCACATTTTATGACATTTTCATTATTCTACAATTTCCTCTTATTCTACGATCAACTAAATCAAATGAACTAAACATTATATAACTTGAACACAAACCATAAATTTTATCCATTCTTAATCTTTTTACATATGTGATTTTTTTTATGTGCAATTTATATATATATATATTTTTAATTGATCACGTTAAACTATATCCTTTTTATTTTGTAAATTTTTGTATAATAAAAGTAATTACCCAATGATAACAAAATTTGATTTAAAAAATATTTTATATATTCGATTTATTTGAAATATTTTTGATAATATCCGTTGCAAAAAGTTAGTTTTCAAACTTTTGGAAACATAAGTTAGTTTTTAAAATACATAAAATTTTTGTAATATTTTTACAAATTTCCTCTAAATTTAACATATGATGTTCTATTATTTGGTTTATACTATATTTTCTTTCTTTTTAGATACTGTTGTATAGTTTTATGTATAGATAAATTATTGACATAAACTTAGTTAAGAAGTTATAACATTCATGATCCCCCAAAAAAAAAACTCTCAATCTTGGGTACGGGTCCAAGTTTGAAAGGGTGTGTTCTTCAAGCTTTACAATAATAATCAGCTTGAGGCACAATGTTTACGAGTTCCAACTACTCACAAATGGTTCCTATTATATCATTTATTTCGAAGACATGCTTCTCCATATATTCGAAAACAAAGAATCAATTATTTTGGCCGACCAACTCTGTCAACTTCACTTTGGTTATGAGAATTGCATTCTAAAATTCTACAAATAATCAATTCAAAGTAGTGTAATTTGCTCTCTACACTATCATAATGCAATTTAGCCTTTGAAAACATTTTCTCCTGAAATAAACCAAGCTTGAACCTGAAAGTTCTCCAATCATGTCCTCTCTTTCCCCGTATAACAAGCATAGTTCTACCCCCATTTCTTCATGTCTTCTACACCAGTTCAATTAGCTAAGCAACTCAGAGCAACAACTCCTGGAGCAAAGGCCGTTGCTTGCTATCGCCTTAGCATTATTATTTGACTTTGAAGTAGACGTTGAATTTGGGCAATGTTAAGATTTTTAAGAATTTGCAATTAGTCTTAGGACTCCAGACTTCTCCAAGATTTTGAACTTTAGTCTTATTCGAAAAAGTTTTCTAGAAGAGGAATATAATAATTCTATGGGCCTGATATCATGAACACAAGGAACAAGTTATTCGGACGATTTGCTAAAGTGAATAACTTATGAGTTATGATTATTCTTCTCCACCTGCCCAAAATAATATATAACAAACAGCATAACAGGTAGAGACTTACTCTCTTTAGGCTTCTTGTTGTCCTTCTTAGTAATTGACCAGGGTAAGATGAGGTAGCGTTTTGAAATGGAGGTGCTTTGATTTGAGTAACATGAACCGAAGGTGAAGCGGTTGGTGCATATGAAACATTCTCTTCCTTCGTGGCTTGCAAGTAACGTATGGACACATGCGCACTACGATTTGTAGTAAATCAACAAGTCCACGAGGAACCAACCCTGAAATGATTTTTGTTCGTATTAGACTGAGAAACTGTAAAGGCTTCTACTTCAAAACATAGCATCAGTTTAACAGGCTCGAGAAGAAAGAGTACCTCTTTGGCCATGGTAGAAGTTTTCTTTGAGAAGTTGAAAATCACATAGTAAAACACCGAGAAATTGAGAGACATACAAAGGAGAAATTGCAAAAGATGGAGGGTAAAATAATTGCTACAGCAAAAATTGCAGAGACCATTGCTAACTTTGCATTGCCGCCAAGAGACTCTTGCAATAAAAACAGAACCCAATAAATTTAAGACAGATTTCTTTTTCCTCTGAACACACCCAATAAATGAATCGAGCTCAAATGTAAATGCTTTACAAGACATAACGTAAAAAAGAATGAAGAAGCAATTGATGAAACTTAGCAGACGATGTCTTTATCCTTCTATACAAAGCTCGACTCAAATGTCGGTAAAAGAAACCCTTCCATCTGCAACCAAAGATTAACTTTAACATAAAGATTAAGACAACAAAGAACCAAAATGTGAGAAAACTGATATGCATATCATAACCGATCAGATGAAATGTCACCTACTCTGTTTCCTCTTCTTCTTCTTCTCTATGCTTGTCCAGTTGCAGACACGTTTGTAGATCTTCTTTGGTCTCTTGTTTTCTTTTTCCAGCAGCAAAGACTTCCGTCACGACTTCTACACCGGAAAAAGCTGAGAAATTAAAAATTGACCTGGTCAATCGCTTGATTCGATGCTAGTGCAACAGTAAACAAATATGTTAATAAATATACCTATCGAGGAACTAAGGCTGTGCTTATTTTATCAAAGAACCATGAAATCCGTCCTAGAAACCTATATAGAACATGGTGTTATTTTTTTTTTTTTTTGAATTGAAAAGAACATGGTGTTTTTAACTAAGCTTCTAATCCTAAATTTCAAAATCTTCTTACTAAACATGTTTACCAGATAGATTCCATCGATTCATTAAGTCAATATATTGTCATTTTTAATCTGTAGCATTTTCCAATCAAACAAATAGCAATCGAAACCACAACTAAAAAAAGTGAATGCGTACCATAAAATCAGAATTCCACTTTGAAGTTATCTACACTAAAAAGTGAAGAACTTTGAGGGTAATTTTTAGGCAGCCTAGCCAAATGAAACACAAAGTTTTAAGAAAACATGATTTTTGTTTGGAATTTCCTGCAGAGAAAAGAAAACCACAGAGATGACGTGCACTATAGATACTTAAAACCCATAAAAAGTAAGAGGCAAGTGAAATCTACAAACCCAAATCATCTTTTCTTTTTCTTGATATTATTAGTAAGGTGTTTTACTTTGAATCTTCAAAGTTTAAAAGAGTTAACACGTGGATATCAAATTGATTGCCTAGAAAAAACTACATGCGGAAATAATGTAATTCACTGAATCAAATTTTTATAAGAACTTTTTTCTCAATATCAAACCTTAATACCAAAAATAACCTAATATAACCCCCTAACCTTTAATGAAGTAGGAAAAGACCAAAAACCCGTAAGCCTTTAATTAAAAGAAAAACGAAAAAAAAAATGAATCAATCAAAACTGAGGACAAAAAATAAATCTGAAAAAAGGACAATCAAAAATCAAGATCAAATTTGTTTTTTTTTCCTTCCAGCGCCTTCTTCTTTTGGGTTTCACCATTGAAACTTGAATAAAATCAAAATTCTGAAGCGTTGGACAATATTTTAGCAAAATCGAAGTTTCGGTGTGTTGGACTGTGATGTAGAACCAATTTTCGTTGTTATATGCATGTTGGGTAGGTAATTTAGGGATTTCAATTGAATTTCAGAAATTATTCTTTTGGAATGCATATTAGGTTGGTATCCTTGTTTTATGGGTTGATTACGACATTGCAATGGTAATAAACAGAATAAAGTGGTTGAATAAGATCATAGTGAATCGTAGATTTCATAATCGAATTCACAAAATTTGCAATAAAGAACAATTGGGTAATACTGGTAATACTAAGATAAAGAGAATACTTGGAACAACTAGTATAACGGATAAAAGTGAATATGTGATCATGTATTTTTTTTCAAGAGACAATCTGTATACCTTGTCAACAATAAATAGTAGTTTACTAGACCCGGAAAACTAATATTTATGGATGAATATTAGTTGTACTTTACTACTCAAATAATTAAAAAATCAAATAATAAGTATATAATTAAATTAAAAAAATAAATAATTAATTAAATTTACTTTGCAAATTAATCGTCAAAACATAAGATCAATTATCTTATTTATCTAAAATACAATGTACCTAATATAAAACGATATCTTGAATATCATATATCGAATCTCTCATCAATCACTTAGGACAACCTTACACTTTTAAGAATAGTTTGTTAATGTCATATACCTTATGAAGCAAAATTTGAGAAAAATGTGTTTTTGCAAATATGATGGTATGAAATCATAGAAAATGTGTTACAAATTTCAAAAATGAACCGGACAACTAAAAATTTATTTTTCATAACATAGTATAACTGCGTAAATAGGTAAAACATCAAAAGATCAACTATGTGTTATATTTGTAACACTGAAATACTTGGGAAAACTATGTGTTACATAACGACGCACATGTTTTAAAACGTGGCACATAACGACGCACATGTCTTATTTACGTGGCTTACTTTGATTGGGTGTGTCCCAAGTTTGAGGTTTTCTTTTTTATTTAAATTATTTTTCCCCAAAGTTAAATAGTTCTAGTTGTACATATGTTCTCAGTTGTACCCAACAGTTCTAGTTGTACATATGATATGTTCTTAGTTGTACCTGATAATTCTAGTTCAATTTTTAGATTCATGGAATTTTGATTACGGTGTCTTTCCGTTTTCCTTCTACAATGACATGAAATCAAATTGAAGAAGCGAGAGAACGATTCAAATTGGATAATGTAATGGAAATTAGATCACCACCAGAGGTGGAGACGACAATCCTGATCCCCTTTTTTATGCCAATCATGAACAAGTTTAGAATTTAACTCGACAGTTTCCATGGAATAAAACTTTTATAAGTAGGTGGAATCTTTTATGGTGATGCCCCGCTCTCTGGTAATGTTGCTAGAAATCGACGAAGAGATCATTGACAACCTAGTGTATGACCACAATACTTTATCAATTCAAGTCCAACCAGAATAGAAGACCATCCAAAGGATTATCGAGCTTGTTTAGCTAACAAAGCGTCGTTAAAAGATTCAAGGTCTTGAAATCCAAGGACTCCTGGTTGCTTATGTAGCTAGCTGTAACCTTTTCCAACCGACCCATGGATCATACCTTTTGTGTCTTGATTATTTCCCGACCAAAACCGAGAGATCAAACTCGTAATATCAGAAATGACCACCGATGAAAGTTTAAAACATGACATCGAATAAATAGGCATAGCTAGCAAGTGCAACTTTATCTGCGTAATAGCGCATTGAATTCTAATATAATCTTTAATTTGTTACACTTAATTTACATAGAAGCAACAACAAAGACCACTGGAAACTAAAGTTAAGACAACTGAAAAATCCCCAAGTACAACAAAAAAATCAAGAAAATCCATACAACTTTTGCTTAACAATATAACTAATTAACCATTAATACTTCTCTACTTTCTTGGGTTTCTCCTTGCACACCAAAATTTTCTTCTTTCCTCCTGAAAAACAACAACACAAAACTTTAGCAAAATCCACAATTCCAAAGATTCTCAAAACACTAAATCTTGAAATTACTTACTTATTAGCTAACTTGATTAGTGAAGCTGGTCTTTCATATCCTCTTTCTTCCTTCTTTTGACCCTTCAATATCTCTTCTTTTGATTCCATCTTCCACGAAGCTTTAGTCAAAGATTCACCTAACAACTCTGCAATATTTGTAGCCATTGCTTCAACCTTCTCCACAAATGGAAAATTCTTCTCTTCAAACTGGTTAGACAACCAAAGATACATGGACAAAACTTGGTGTCTACTCTCTAAATCCAACAGCTCGGTATCGTTCTTAGCAGAACCTTTTGGCATCCCCATCGCGACATTAACCGGCATATCATGGCTATAAGTTGAAGCAAATCGATATAAATGGTACATTGCTTTCGGATTCCTGACATTCACCGGTGCAAAACAGAAGTTAAACCGGTCTTCTAGAGACAATCCTTCTACTTTCTCCAACATATTTGCTACTTTCTTCACATGATCATGACGACACAAGAAGTAAGAACCGTCGAGTCTGCAATGTTTTCCAAAATGATCTAAGAGTTTCGAAAAGGTCATATTGGGAACTTGTGCAGCGAAGAGCTCAATCTGTTCAAAGAAAGGGAAAAGCCCAACTTTTTTAACTTCATCAAACGGTTGTTGCAAACACTCGATTAAATAGCTTAGATCTTCTAAGTGTAATGTCGTTGTGAGTCCATCTGGATAACGGCTTCCTCTCCTTCCAGCTCTCCCGGCAATCTGTTTCACCTGCGAAGCCGCCACTGGAACAATCTTATCGCCGTTATACTTGTTCAAACTGTAAAACACAACCCGTCTTATGTTAAGATTCAATCCCATTCCAACAGCATCACTAGCAACCAAAACATCGTATTCATTTTCTTGATCGTTAAACAGATTCGCTTGCTGTCTCCTCGTCTCAGGAGGCAATGCACCATAAATAACACAGCAACGATGCTTTGTATGTTTCTCGATAGCCATTTTGACTTCAAATATCTCTCTTCTAGAGAACGCAACAATACAATCACCCGACTTAACGTTTTTAAGTTCCCCTAATAAGGTTTTAGCCTCCACAACTAACGGTTTGAACCTCTCATAATGCTCTTCAACTAACTCATCCCCTGTATCAGCACACATCTTACGCACAATCTCCAAAACACTTGGGTCTCCACACAAATGAATCTCATCGGCTTTTAATCCAAGCAAAGCTTTTGTCCAAGCGTGACCTCTACTAGGATCTGCCATCATTTGTATTTCATCGATCACAGCCACTTCATATAACTCATCTGTAGACACCATTTCGACCGTACAAGAAACATGGTTTGAGAACGGAACATGTTTCTTCTCTTGTCCAGTCAAAAGACTACAATAAATCCCTAACGCGTTTACTTTATCAAAAACTTCCATGGCTAATAACCTAAGCGGGCTGCAATACAATCCGTTCTTCGCTTCCATAAACCGCTGCAAAGCATTGTAAGTTTTACCACTGTTGGTCGGTCCACAATGGTAAACGATTTTACGCTTCATAGCTCGAGCAAAAGGAAACCAAGTCGCAGGTTTCGTGAGGTCTGCAGATTCAACAACACTCTTAAAACGCTTGATCTCATCTGGAAACTCTTCGATACAGAACTCAACAAACACAGGGAACAGAAACTTAACAGCTTCATCTGTCGGTCCAACGCTAACAAGATCCTGAACAACCTCGACTTTACATTTCTCCAAGAAAAAGTCCCGGAATTTGCTAACAGCAGTTGGGAAAAACGATTTCCCGATATAAATCGCAAGAGCCTGATTTGCTCCCCAACCCGACTGTGCAAAATACCCGAAAATCTCACGTATTGTATCCCATTCACTACGCTGAAGCTTACAACGCACTTCGCTTTCCCTAAGTTCACTATATAGTTCCAAAGGATCATGATACCGATCGTTTAAAGCACGAGCAGCTTCGCTACTCTCTACAACATTATCCGTCTCAGTAACCGCTAAATCCTTTATCAAACTCTCATCTACATCACCAAGTTCGTTAACCACACCTTCCTCATCATAATCCTCTTCACTCTCAAAACCAAGACTTTCTCCTTCTTCTTCACAATCATCATTTTCACCATTATTATCCACAGTAGACGAAAAGCCTCTAACTTTACCAAACCCAATACACCCAAATCTGTAATCATTCAACGGAAGCTGAACCCGAACACGATTCAACGTGGGCACATCGAATTCGGGATTGACAAGAGATCTACAATCAGAATCTCTAAAAGAATGTAAATTTCGGGTTGATAAGAGAAACCTAACTCTCGAAGTATATGCTCTACGCAAAACTCCAGCTACGCCTCTAGCCATAGTCACGAACTCGAATCAGAATCGAAATTGACGATTTTGCAGTAAAGTTTTTTACCTTTGTTTCAGAAAAAAGTCGCCTCCTTTTTCGTATTGCTTCAAATGGGTTTCAATTAGAGGAAGAATAAAAATAGTAAACGAGGTTGAAGCTAGTTCCTTTAAGCATACCAGAGAGAGAGGGAGAGAGAGAGATGCGGAAATTGGTGATGGTGGGCGTTTAAAGCGAGACAAGAAAAACCCTACAACAACATTTCTGTGTCTGCCTTGTAGCGAATTCTATTTGACCATTATTTGGATTTTGTTTCTTTTATCAACCATATATATATATATATATATATATATATATATTTTTTGTTTTTAATGCCAGCCATTATAACCAAAACTATTGTATACTCCATCAGTCTCTAAATGTTTGATATTTTTTAAAAAAATTGTTTTAAAATAATTATTTTTTATGTAGTTTTTATGAAACAATAATGATGCATTATTAACTTCAAAACATACATATTAATTGATTTTATTAAATTACTATTAGTTTAAAATTATAGAAACTAGATTTATACCCGCACTACGTATCGAGAACTATTTTAATAATATTTTTATATTAACTCAGTGTTAAATTTGTATATATGAAAATATTGTAGATTAATCTACTATTGCACAGAAGCATGACCAGAGCTCCGATTCCCCATTCGGAATCGGAAGCGGAATCGAAAACGGCCGGAATCGCGATTCTCAAAAACAGGATTTGTAAGCGTAGGAGAAACATACGATTCTGGTTTGGAAGCGCTGAAACCGAAAAACTGGAACCGTTTTTTTTTTGTTAATTCACTTGTCAAATGACTTGAATCCGAGTGAGGGTAGATTATATCTGTGACTTGAATTAGAGTGAAAGTAGATTAAATCTAAGTATATTCCATGGAGATATGTGTGTTTTGAGGTGAATCGTAAAATACCGGAGCTTACGGTGGTTCAAGCGAAACCAACGAAGAAGAAGAGCAATTAGGTTACACGTGGCTTTTACTTTTTTTTTAAATTAAAAATTGAAAATTTAGTGTTTAATTTATATTTAAAGAAATGAGATATATGACATAATCAACATAATGTGGGAATATATGATATGCTCTACATATCTCCTTCGCCAGAAGCTTGTAGAAACAGCCAGTTGCAATGACTTTTCCGGCGTCTGGCTTTTTGCCGACGTCCGGATTTTAGCTTTGTAAATAGTTTTTTCCAGTTTAGTTTGTAGGAGATCCCGATTTTCTCGGGTTGTTTTATCCAGATTTTTCCGCATCAATCTCCGACCTGTTCGGCTACGGTATTCCGGCTTGACCGGATTGTTTAATGTTTTGTTTGTTTGGTTCTGATCTTAATCCGATCTAGTTGATTGATCCGTTTTTCTCTTTAATTTCTCATCGATTTCTCCTTTCGTTCGAGGAGTAATATCTTCGTCACTCTTTCTATCAGCTCAAGACGCAGGAGCTATGATGGATCTAAGACTACATCATTATTGGGTGTAGCGGTGATGGAGCTTCCCTGCGTGGGTCTATATCGGTGAGATTTTGGAGGTGTTCCTAAGGTCTGATTCGGTTAATTTCAATACTCTAGTGGATCGGATTGGAGGTCGGCAAAAGGTTAGAGCTCCTTCACTGTTGTTTTACATATTGGCGGCGGCTGATGCTCGGCAGTGATCGGCAAAGCATGCCAGAGTGCTTCAAGACATTTATTTTTTGTGGCTTGTAATTTGCCGGTTAGGCTTTCCTTTTGTGGGTCTGTAATTGGCCCTTTGGACTTTTAATGAAATCAGTTTAGTCGACAAAAAAAAAAATATATATATATATATATGATATGCTCTACATATATATGGCGTATTTCTCGTATGGTCTACGACTCTACATAATGATGGGTTTACATGTGTTTATACATATCTTAATTTATTTAATAATTTAAAATATGATATTTGGAATTATTTAGGACTATACAATTATATATATATATATATATATTTATTATATATAAATATATAAACACTTTCAACGCGTACCTGCTTTCTAAATTTTTCAAAAAAATCGCTTCCGCGTTTCCAAACACTTCGCTTCTAATATTCGCTTCTGATTCCATGCAATATAGCTATTTATGTTATCATTATAAAAATAGCTATTATGAGATTTTAGAGTTTGACTTTTGATCATCCTCTATATATTATAAAAAAAAATTGGAAAACAATTTGATGATGTGTTACTTTCACATTTTTTTATTCTTTTTATTTTTTTCTTATTTAATTTTTTTTACCTATTATCATACACATTTATTTTCAAATATTATTTATTTTAAATATTGTAATTCCACTTGCAAAACACATTTGGCAATTTTTAAATTTGTCAACAACAATTATTTTAAAAATTATAATATTATATCTTATCATTAAATATGAGAAATTGAATTTTCTAAGATTTATGAAATTGGTAAATATTTTTTTTAATGCCAGCGTAATATATTATTTTGGGAATTAGTTAAACATTAAAATTTGAAATTGATATATATATATATATATATATATATATATATATATACATATATATAATTCAAAATATGGAAAATCAAATGGCTGCATGATAAAAATGACTTAATCAATTAACAAAATTGAATAAAATAAATTAACAAAGTAATAATTTTTAATAATTTTTGATTAATTCAATTATTTTAGTACGGTTTTGTATAGATTTTGGTAATTTAGTATAATGTTTTATGTATCCATTTAGATTACTATATATATCGGTTGAAGTTCGAATCGTTCAATTTTGATTTGTTCGATTTATATAGTTTGTCTATCTCTTGGTGAACTTCTATACAAAAACAATTGCAAATTTGGATAAACTCAAAAATCTTGAACTTATTTTAATAATTTTGGCCACAATTAACCTAAAAACTCTACAATAACTATAATTAATTGTTTTAACTAAAGCTATACTACTAATATTTATTTTAAATATTTCACTCAGCATACCGTAGAAAAAAAAACATAAATCATAATTTTTATCCTAAATAATTTTTGTTTTGAAAAAGCTAAAACTTTAAACTTTTGCCAAGCATCAATAAAAAGCTAAATAATTTCTCTTGTTTGAGCATTAATAAAATTTCTTAAATGTAATTAAATATTATCAACTAAAACTATTTACCAGCTTTTCAACAAAATATTAATGAGTTAAAATATATATTATTTCTTTCAATACATTATTTTTATTTCATTTGTATTTGTTGTTGTATCTGTGAAATTTTGTAATTTTGCTACATAGGAAGATTTAGGTTAGTAATTAAGTTTTGTTTTTTTTTGTTTATTAATCAAATTATTCTTATATTTTTTTCTGTTTACTTTCACTTTATATTTTTTTTTTCTTTGTAACTTTTCTTGGAAACTAAAAATTTTCTTCATTTCCGACTAAACATTTTTTTCCTTTTCTAAATAAAAGAAACCATTCATTTAGTTTACATGTTTTTTTAATTGTGTGCCTATTAGCATATGTATAAAATGATTATCTCAAAATATATGTTAAATTTATATTTTTTTTAATGGGAGTTTTTCTAAACGCAGACATTTGGGGTTTTCAATTCGTTTAATTCATACGAAACAAAGGTTTTTTTAATTAGCAATTAAATTGTTAATATTTTTAAGACTAAAACGATTGGGCTTGGGCTTAGGATTACTTATAATAATTATTAAGTGATATGTATTAACCAAATATTTTTATTGGTCTTATGTGTCAAATTCTTCTAACACAAATTGGCTGAGGTGTCAACACACGGAGGTGTCAACACATGGAGAGGCAAACTGTGTTTTAATTGTATTGATTGTTTAACACAAAAAATAATATATATATAAATATATATATATATATATATAATTAAACATTAATACGTGTGAAAATTCTAGAAAATCAATCATTTAGAAGCATAGAGACTAAAGAGTACTATATTATTCTTCCCGTTTCCTTCTCTATCTTAGCTCTTTAAATTGGATCATATTCTCACGGGTTAATTGGCCCTATAATCTAAATTAAAATTATGAATTGAACAACTAATCAATTATGTAACACAATCATAATGACTACATTTAGATTAATTGGTTAGTTGTTCAATCAATAATTTTTTTTGGTTGTAGGGCAAATTAACCCTATTCTCACATGGTGTTAAAAAATAAATTGCTCTCTCGATTTTTCGCGATTGTGACAATTCCCATATTATTTCCAAATTTGCTTACTTTGTGTGATTTTAGGTTAAGGAAAAAAAGTGGTTCTTCCGCATAATCCGGTAATTAATCTTCTCCACACTTTGGTTCAATTCTTTTCTTTGGTTCTCGTTTCGTTTCCATGTTGTTCAGCGATTGAGTCTAATAATAATGAGATTGTTGTTGAAATAACCTCAAATTTGAGGTCAATTGCAAATGTAACCCCTCTTTCTCTTTCCTCAAAATTTGAAATAACCAACCATAAAATTCAACTTATTCACGGAAATGCCATTATATTTGAATTAATTTTTTTTTTTTAAATCAGACATTCTAAACTATAAAATAAACAACCAGATATATTAACTTATTTACGAAAATGCCATTATCATCAATATTTCCAACCACCATGAACAACCAAAATGAAACTCTAAATGCTTCCCCAACTAATTAGGAAAGGATAACAGCTTCATTTGTGAGCTCATAACTTCTTCCTTACCCATTTCCTCTCCAATTTCATCTAAAAAACTAACTAAATTTGGTTTTCAAAATTCTTTCTCTCATAATCTATCGATTTTTAATGGTTCTTTCATAAATGACGGCTGGGCTTCTTTGTTAACAGTCATATTAGAAGTTTCAGGTGCTTGAAAGAGCTGAAAACCAAGCTCTACGTATGAAAAAGAACAAAAAACCGTGTTTTCCGATTTTGTAGACTGCACCAGAAGTCTACTAGTCAACCAAAGGTTAGATTTGCAATTGGCCTTTTTAAAAAATATTCAAAGTAAACTGCTCGTGAAGTCTACCTGTTTTCCTTTGATAAAAAAAAACACTCGTAGACTTCACGAGCAGTCTACTTGAAAATGAGTTAGTTTTGTATTTGACGAAAACTTTGGCTTTAAAGAGTAGACTTCTCCATAGACTTCTCCAGTAGACTTCTCCAGTAGACTGCAAATAGAGTCTACTGCAAGGTTATTTCTGGCATTGACCACATTGTTGACTTTTTGTGTAGACTGCATCAGAAGTCTGTTATGTACGGACGGGTTAGTTTTGCGTTTGACCAAAATCTCAGACATTGACCAAGAAAAACATTTATCAGTAGACTTCTTATGCAGTCTACTACTTATTAAATAAATCAGTAGACTTCTTAAATAAATCAGTAGAATTCTTAAATTAGTAGTAGACTGCATGAGAAGTCTGCCGATACATGTTTGGTCAAACACAAAACTAACCTTTTTTAGAGTAGACCTCCGGAGAAGTCTACTCAAGAAGTCAACAATATGGTCAACTGCAAGAGAAGTCTACCAGTAGACTGCAATAGAAGTCTACTAAATAAAGTCAAACTTTAGTCAATTGCAGAAATAACCTTTTTATTCAGTAGACTTCTCTAAGAAGTCTATTTGAAAAAGTCAAATTCTAGTCAAATTCTGGTCAAATGTAAAAGTAACCTAATAGACTGCTGCTGAAGGCTACTAGCGTTTGTCGTAATTGCAAAAATAACCCATTACGTAGACTTTTCGATGAAGTCTACTGGTAGACTTCTCTAACTTCATAGAGAAGTCTACTGATTTAATTTTCTTATAATTGCATTTAAAACTTATTTATAATGAATTTTTTAGATTTTTTTTCTCCCACATGTGTGTTATATAATGTGTTTCCTTCTGTGTTAATTTGACATATTTAGGTTCAATATTTATTGTATAAATCAAATTTCTTGTTTGAGTAGTACCTACATGTTGTTCGTAGACTTCTCTGTGAAGTCTACTAGTAGTCACTTAGTAGACTTCACAGAGTACTGAAGTCTACAGCAGATGTTCGAGACCTAATATGTTTTCTATTGTTTTTTTTTTTTACAGAGAATGGTTCATTTAGTTGTTGTCTATGGAGAATGGGCTATTCAAGATAAGGCGTGGCAATTTGTGGTTGATAATCCAAAAGGAGGAAGACTGTTCTTTTTGAGTGATGATTGCACCCATTGTGATCTTCTTGAGATGGCCAAAGATGAATATAAGCTGGAATCAGACTTGGTGGAGATCACTTATTCACTACCGGAATCAATGTTGCAACATATGGCACCGGATACTCCTCCAATGCATGTCACAAATGATAGACAAGTTAAGAATTTGATTGAGCTAAGTAAAACGCATGTTATACGTCTTTGTGTCTCGAGTCGGTTGGAGAAGGATGATGATGTCAACAATGATTGTGATGGAATTTTGGCCAGTGGTGGTGAAGAATATACAGACATAGATGCTGAGGAATGCGAGGAAGGAGATGGTGACCACTATGGGGATGATACGGGAAATGATGTCAATGAAGAAGATCATGGTAGTGAATATGGTGATGGGCAAGACGTTGAAGATGGTGATGGGCAAGACGAGGATATAAAAATTGATGGTGTTGGTATCAATGAAGATTACAGTGCATACGGGAAAGTCAAAGATGAGGATGAAGATGATATCTCATTTGATGGTGTTGGTGGGAGTGAGCGTTGTTTTGGCGAAGGATTAGGATCAAAAACGACATGGTTTGATGCTATACTTGTCGGAAAGAGTTTTGGTAGCAAGGATGAGCTGCTTAGAGAGTTGCGATTGACGGCCGTGATGTCAAGATTTGCATTCAAAACATACAAGTCTACTAAGACTCTGTTAGTCGCTATGTGTCGTGTTAAAGGATGCAAGTGGAAAGTCAGAGCTGCCGTGACGAATGAACCAAACCGTTTTTGGGTGACAAAGTATATTAAAAAGCATACATGTTCACTACCGGACAGAGTCGCTCACAGGAAACGCTCTACTCCAAAGTATATTGGTAGGTTATTTATCGAGCGCGTCAGAATAATTGATGGAGTTACGCCAAAGCATATACAAGATTCAATGAAGGTGATGTTTGGTATGAATCTGGATTATTCCACTTCATACAGATCATTGTTATATGCCCAAGAAATGGTGAGGGGAACTGCTGAACATGGATATGAAAATCTCCCATCTTATTTACATATGATCAAGAAAGCAAATCCGGGAACATTGACCGCTCTTGAGGTTGATGCTCACAATAGATTTAAATATCTATTTATATCGTTCGGAGCCTCCATAGCTGGTTTTCAGTATCTTAGACGAGTAATCGTGGTCGATAGGACTCATTTAAGTGGAAAGTATGAAGGTGTTTTGCTAGTGGCGGCCGCCCAAGATGGTAATTTTCAGATTTTCCCTTTGGCGTTTGGAATTGTAGATGCTGAGAATGATGCTTCATGACAATGATTTTTTACCAAATTGAGAGGTTGTATTTCTGATCAATACTCGTTGAGCATAGTTTCAGACAGGCACGCGTCCATTAAGAAGGCATGCGAGACGGTTTTCCCTTGGGCAACCCGAGGTATATGTTACTACCATCTTCAGTGTAACATTGTCACAAAATTTAGGGGAAAACAGCTCATGTACTTGGTCAAAGGCGCTGCGTATGCGTATACGCTTGATGAGTATGACCGATACATGGATTTGATACGAAGTGTGAAGCCAGAAATTGCAACATACTTGGAGGAAGCGGATCCAAAGCTATGGTCACGAGTTCAGTTTGAGGGAGATAGATATAACATAAAGACAAGCAACATTGTTGAATCTATCAATGCCGCACTTAAGGTAGCTCGAGGATTTCCCATAACATTTCTTTTGGAATTTATCCGTGAGAAGCTAGGAAGGTGGTTTCGTATAAGGCAAGAAGATGCTCTACGTCTAACAACACGCCATACTCAGGCAGTTGAATATTTGTTGGCGGTTTGTGATGATTACGCGTCTCGGATGAAAGTGGGACGCATTAATAATCTTCAGTTTCATGTGAAGGGAGGAGCACGTGACTGTATTGTTGATTTGGGCCAAAACAAATGTACATGTGGTGTCTTCAACATCGAAAAGATACCTTGCTCGCATGCTATTGCCGCTTTGGTAGAGAGTAAACAAGATGTCGGTACCAGTGTTTGCCCGACTTATGGAAGGGATTCTTTGTACTGGGCCTATGTGGAAAGCATTTTCCCGATAAACCCAGTTGGTGAATATATAGCATCAACCCCATGTCTGCCTCCTGACGTGAAGACGCGTCCGGGTCGGAAGAAGAAATCAAGGTGGCAAACTTGGTTAGAAATCGCAAGGATGAAAGGTACTAAACAACGGAAGATTCATGCTCAATACAATTGTTCAAAGTGCAACCAACCGGGGCATACGAAGCCGAATTGTGGTACTTAGCTGTTTTCAGTAGTACTTACATGTTGTTAGTAGACTTCTCCATGAAGTCGACTGGTAGACTTCTCTAACAAGTCTACCAGTAGACTTCATAGAGAAGTCTACTGATTTAATTTTCTTATGGTAGCATTTCAAACATATTTATAATGAATTTTTTAGTTTTCTTTTCTCCCAAATGTGTGTTAAATAATTGTTTGCCTCCTGTATGATTTTGACATATTTAGGTTCAATATTTATTGTATAAATCAAATTTCCTGTTTTCAGTAGTACTTACATGTTGTTAGTAGACTTCATAGAGAAGTCTACTGATTTAATTTTCTTATGGTAGCATTTCAAACTTATTTATAATGAATTTTTTAGTTTTTATTTCTCCCAAATGTGTGTTATATAATTGTTTGCCTCCTGTATGATTTTGATATATTTAGGTTCAATATTTATTGTATAAATCAAATTTTCTGTTTTTAGTAGTACTTACATGTTGTCAGTAGACTTCTCCATGAAGTCGACTGGTAGACTTCTCTAAACAAGTCTACTAGTAGACTTCAAGAGATGTCTACTGATTTAATTTTCTTATGGTAGCATTTCAAACTTATTTATAAAAATATTCCATTATGAGAAGTACCAAATAACGTCAATACAGGTGAAAACAAACTCCATAATGATATTTTTAACAGATAAATACAATGAAATCCTATTTAGTAGACTTTGGTGTGGATTTGCGTGAATTGTTTTGCATGAGACGAATAGCATTCCTGATCACTGGATCAATGTCTTCTTCGTCTTCCTCGATGCGTATTAAGTAGCCAAGGTGAGCGAGAGATCGTCTGTACTCTAGTTCAGTGATCTCCTCCACATCAACATCCGTAGCACTTCCTTGATTGTCATTTTCTTGTTCTTGTCTCCCAAATGGTTGTTGTGGCTGTTGTGGCGGCTGTCGGACTGTTGGGTTGGCTCTCAATGCGGGGAGGGCGAGTAGGATTTTCCTTGCTGCCATTGCCTTGCTGCCATTGATAAAGTGCAAGTCAAATAACAAATAAAAAACAACAAATAACAAATCTACAAATTAAGTTTCAAACCTGTTTATTCTAGCAGACTAAAGAGTAAGAGGTTTTTAGAGACACGAGAAAGATAGCGAGGAGACGAAAGAGATATATACAGCAGACGCGGAGGGATACGAAGAGGTAAAAAAGGAAGATTTTGTCCGTATATTGTTTATAACCATTAGATTGTTTCTAATCAACGGCCTATGTAAAGAATTAGGTGATCCTCACCTTCATTAATTAGCCAATGAAATAAGTTTGTTACAAGAGAAGTCTACTAGGTAATACATGAGAAGTCTACTACAGAGAAGTCCGCTAGTAGACTTCTCTGTAGTAGACTTCTCCTGTATTACCTAGCAGACTTCTCTGTCAAATAAGTTTGTTACAAGAGAAGTCTACTAGGTAATACAGGAGACTTCTCTGTCAAATATACTAGCAGACTTCTGTGGGAAATAAAAACTTCAATCTTCAAACAGGAGATATTGTAGCAGACTTCTCATACAAAACTTAAAAACTTCAATCTTTTACAGAGAGGGAAAAAAAGTAGAGAGAGAAAGCTTGAGTAAGAAGTCGAATTGGTGTTCCTGTTTGCTACGGTAAGGCATCGGCTCTGGGTATTCTCGGATTTGGTGGTTGATTTGGACTCTGATGAGATGATTCGTCTTCATCTCCAGTTTTCGGTGTCTCCTCTTCGAACCGAGCTCTGTTCCTTTGAGTGAGAAAGTTCTGGTAGTACCTGCACAACGAGAAACAAACATGTTGACTAAGAGTTACTAAGAGTTTACCTGTTACGACAATACAGCAGAGATGTTGACTAAGAGTTTACCTGAAAATTCTCTCGACAACTGCCTCATACAACAAAAAGTTCTCTCCGTTTTGTGAATTTTTTTGGGCATAGTTGTCGATGGTCCTGTCGATTGGTCATCTCGCAACAGAGAAACAGATTTCAGATTAGTGCTGCACAATTTTAGATTGGTGTTTGAATCGACATATATGCAGTTAGAAGTATGTGGGTTTGTAACAATGATCTATACGCTCCTCAAGAGAAACAGGGTTGGTTCATGGAACTTACAAGAGATTTCCTCCCATTATCGTGTAGTCAGCGATCTCCTGAGGGGCTTCAGTGGTTGTAGTTAGTTCATACAGAAAGGGAAAGAGAAAAGGAGTCAGACAGTGAGTTAGAAGTCAGAAAGGGAACATCTTGGACAGAGGAAGTCGAAGATACTTACATGGATCTGAGGAGAAGTCAATGCTATATCCAACCCTCTCGCGTCTAGGGAACCGAATTTCAGATGTAGCAGAGGAAGAATCCGGTTGCAGATTTGGAGATCGATACAGAGAGGCCATGATAGGTGATTGATTGAGATTTTAAGTTTTTGTTTCGCAAAAGAGGAGAAAGTGAGGAGCTTCGTTGGTTCGGAACCTAGGGTTTTCAGATAAAGGAATTGTTGACGGTTTTTTTTGTTTAGATAAATGTAAATAGAGAAACCGTGATATTTGATTAAATCTAGTAGAGAAGTCTACCGGAGAAGTCTACAAGAGAAATCTACAAGGGAAGCGTACACGAGAAGATTCATGTCCAGAAGCAGATGTCTACCAGAGAAGTCTACTAGAGAAGTCTCCCGGAGAAGTCTACAAGAGATGCTTACACGAGAACATTCACGTACAGCAGCAGATGTCTACTAGAGAAGTCTACCGGAGAAGTCTACTAGAGAAGCGTACACGAGAACATTAATGTACAGAAGCAGATGTCTACCGGCGAAGTCTACAAGAGAAGTCTACAAGATTCTGATCAATACAGAAACAAATGTCTACTATTTAAGTCTACAAGAGAAGTTTTTAGAGAGAAGTTAATAACATATCAAATTACGTTAATGTACATTAGTTTGCTACGGCGAGGTATCGGCTCTGTCTTTCTTCGGATTTGGTGGTTGATTTGGACTCCGGCGAGATGATTCGCCTTCATCTCCAGTTTTCGGCGTCTCTTCTTCGAACCGAGCTCTGTTCCTTTGAGCGAGAAAGTTCTGGTAGTACCTGCACAACGAGAAATGTTCAAAATACAAGGAAAATGTCACTCACAGTATTAATTTCACCAGGTTGAAAATAACGAAAATTTGACTTGTAAAGAATTCGACATTTCATAGATGCTAGATACAAATAATGACAGAATTCGACATTCAATACAATACACATGTTGACTAAGAGTTTACCTGAAAACTCTTTCGAGAATTGCCTTATACATCACAAAGCGAGATCCGTTTCCTGTCATCTTTCGGGCATAGTTGTCGATGTCCTTGTCGAGATTGGTGATTGAATCGACATGTACGCAGATAGAAGTATGTAGGTTTTTAATGGCGAGAAACAGTGTTGGTTCATGGAACTTACAAGATATTTCCTCCCATTATCGTGTAGTCAGCGATCTCCTGAGGGGCTTTAGTGGTTGTTGTTGGTTCGTACAGAAAGGGAAAGAGAAAAGGGGTCAGACACTGAGAAGTAAGTCAGAACCATGAAGATCTTGAACATGGGAAGTCGAAGAGACTTACATGGATCTACCTCGCAGTTAATGGTATATCCAACCCTCTCGCGTCTAGGGAACCGCGTTTCAGAGGTAGCAGAGGAAGAATCCGGTTGCAGATTTGGGGATCGATACGGAGAGGCCATGATAGGTGATTGATTGAGATTTTAAGTTTTTGTTTTGCAAACGAGGAGAAAGTGAGGAACCTAGGGTTTTCAGATAAAGGAATTGTAGACGGTTTTTTTGGTTCAGATAAAGGAGAGAGGAACCGTGATATTTGGTTTTATCTACTATAGAAGTCTACCGGAGAAGTCTGTCTACAAGAGAAGTCTACAAGAGAACATTAATGTTTAGAGAAGCAGATGTCTACAAGAGAAGTCTACCGGAGAAGTCTATGAGAGAAGTCTGTCTACAAGAGAAGTCTATGAGAGAAGTCTACAAGAGAAGCGTACAAGAGAAGATTTATGTACAGAAGCAGATGTCTACAAGAGAAGTCTACTGGAGAAGTCTACCGGAGAAGTCTGTCTGCAAGAGAAGTCTACTTGAGAACATTAATGTTTAGAGAAGCAGATGTCTACAAGAGAAGTCTAGTAGAGAAGTCTGTCTACAAGAGAAGTCTACCGGAGAAGTCTACGAGAGAAGTCTGTCTACAAGAGAAGTCTACGAGAGAAGTCTACAAGAAAAGTCTACGAGAGAAGTCTGTCTACAAGAGAAGTCTACGAGAGATGTCTACAAGAGAAGTCTACCGGAGAAGTCTACGAGAGAAGTCTACAAGAGAAGCGTACACGAGAAAATTTATGTACAGAAGCAGATGTCTACAAGAGAAGTCTACTAGAGAAGTCTGTCTACAAGAGAAGTCTACCGGAGAAGTCTACGAGAGAAAATTCATGTACAGAAACAAATATCTACTATTTAAGTATATAAGAGAAGTTGTTAGAGAGAAGTTAATAACATATCAAATTACGTTAATGTACATTAGTTTGTACATATCACATCCCGCCATAGTAGCAAAAAAATAAGGATGAGTTTTTCTCACAACTACAATATATAGGCAAGATATCTACAATATTGAAATTGTGAGGTCCTATATTAGTCATAAACATCCAATCCAGTATATGTATTTTCGTCTGACCCACGAAATTTAGTCTCGGCGAATATCTCAGCCGCAAGCTTCTCCCTAATACGCTTTATCTTCGCATCAGACAATACAGTCAAACTAAATGGAATGCCGTGAGCATGGCATTCAATGTACTTCAGACAATACACTCCACAATCCCCAACTTTCTTGTTTTGTGGTACTTTGGATGCTGGCCACCTTTCATGCGTGAATTTGGTGATTGGCCACTTGGGTCTATCTTCTACTGAACATGCTGTATGCATTAGATAAGGTACCATAATGGCAATGGGCTCGACCAAGTCTTTGAGTTGCGCGAGCGTTGTATGGTTTACTATAGAGTCCCACACCACAATGTGTCTCTGTGGGAGTGATATCCACAAAGCCACCCAATGGTCTTCTTTGACATTTAAAGGTAAATAAATGTCTTCCACTTCAGTCCCCCACGTCTTCTGTACTTTTGCATACTGGGGGAGTTGACCTGCATAGTAATCCCACGCCCCACCTGGTAGCGTTTTTCCTCTCCCGTCAGGATTGGTTGCCTAGAGTAGAGTCGAGGATGCAAATTTTATCACTCCTAAACCACTCTGGATGTTCATTGTACCGTTTCCTCAGCATATTCAACGTAGCATCCAGGTGTTGCGACAAAACAACCAAAAGAATCAAGGTTAAACATCAAAAACTTCATAGAGAAGTCTACTGGAGAAGTCTACAAGAGAAGTCTACTGGAGAAGTCTACTAGAGAAGTCTACTAGAGAAGTCTCTGAAGAAGACTTCCTAGAGAAGTCAACTGGAGAAATCTGTCTACAAGAGAAGTCTACTTGAGAAGAGAAGTCTACTGAAGAAGTCTACTGGAGAAGTCTGTCTACAAGAGAAATCTACTGGAGAGAAGAGAAGAGAAGGCTTACCGTGTCTCTTAGCCATTGTTGTGGCGTTCGAAGAGTCCAAAACCACTCTACATTAGTGAACGGAATGATCTCTTCGCCATAATCCCTGTTTAGCAAGGAAATTTCAGCAATTGATAAACTTAAACAATGAGTTAAGGTCTTTTTTATACTTACGGCTGTTGCTTCAGCCACACATCAAGTCTCCTCGTCATTTGTTCATCAATGGTAGCAAAAGGATCACATCCTTTTCCTACCTTTGAATTAACAAGTTTGTTTTCGTAAGGTGACTTATTTGCCATGGCCGGCTTCTTCAGCCTATCACTCCTTGCTCGTCTCAAAACCGCCTGCTTTTTCTCCTCTTGTTTAGATTTCGTAATCTCAGCATAATTCGCAGGTAGATTCTGAGGAGACAGAATGATAAGGCTCTTATCCGCACAAGTGACACTCGCACTCTGACCATCATCCTTAAGTGTTTTCTTGGCTGCCTTCTTCTCCTCTTGTTTAGCTTTCTGAAGCGGTAAATTCGGTTGTGGTTTTTGAGGAGTTGGTATCATAACTCTCGGATCCGTACCAGTGACACTCGCACTCTGGCCATCTTGAAGGATTTCCTTGTTAAACATTTTACTCTGCAAGTAGAGGATCAAAGTCGAATCATATACCAAATAAAATATATCATCCAAACAAGAAAGGGAAGAAATGTTAAAATGTCAAAAGAGATTACAGAATCTAAACAAGATTACGCACTGACCCCAATATCAGGAACAGTCTTGTTCTCATCAGCAGCCGGTTCATTGGAGACCCCCACATGAAGAGCTAGGGCAATTTGGTTGGATTTGGTTTGCTCTTCCTTTCCAGTCTTCACAGCCTCTTCTTTTCCCTCTTTCACAGCCTCAATGCGTTCCAAGCGTTCCTCAATATTGTTGACTTTATCACCAAGGAGTTTGATATTGTTTTCACAGCGTTTAAAACCAGCATCAACCTTCTCTGACAAGTCCTTAAAATGCATGTCAAAGTGTGCTTGTATGCTCTGTACCAATGAAGGTAGTTCCGCCGTGTAACCAGACTCAAATTCTTCTCGACTCCTCTTCTCCGGTAAGCTAACAAGGCTAAGGCTCATGCTGCTTTCATTTTTCACACCAGGCTTCACCCTTGACTTCACACCCTGCTTTCTTGTATCATTAGCGGAATCAATCACACCCGTCACTTGCCAGTGATCATGGGTCCATCTCCAGCCTAGTTCAGAAATAGCTAAGATTATGTTAACTATCTTCTGGTCGTAAACATCATCATCCCACCTTGGGAACATATCTTCGTACTCATCCTTCATCACACAGCTTAGGACATTCACCTACAAAATAGACATATAAGACGTAGACCGATTAACCAGAGAAGTCTACTGGATAAGAGAAGTCTAGTAGAGAAGTCTACTGGAGAAGTCTACTGGAGACTTCTCCAGTTGAAGTCTACAATAGAAGTCTACTGGAGAAGAAAAGTATAGTAGAGAAGTCTACTGGAGAAGTCTACAATAGAAGTCTACTAGAGACTTCTCCAGTAGAAGTCTACAATAGAAGTCTACTGGAGAAGAGAAGTATAGTAGAGAAGTCTACTGGAGAAGGAGAAGTCTACGAAGAGAATGAGAAGTCTACAAAGACCTATTTGTACATGTATCTCTTGCCTCTGGATCCCTTGAAAGCTAGTAGAGGTGGAGTAGGTTTATGTGGAAAAGGACCACCATATTAGGCTGCATAATCCGGTAGAGAATAGTACACCCATATTTGGAGAACATGTACGAAGCCTTCCAGTGTATACGATAACTTTGCCAAGTCTTTCTCTTTCACTGACTTGATGAGTAACTTCAATGCAACCCTACCCCATGGGTAGTTCTGGAAGGCAGTGATATCCATCACAAGCCTAGCAAGGTTAACATTGATGGGTGTTGTCTCCTTTTTAGCTTCAATGTAACCGGCGTATATGCATAGATATCCCAACCTGATGCGGTCCAACCGTGTCCACTCTGCACATAAACCACAAGCTTCTATTAACTCGTTCACAGTTGCACCCTTGTCCAGATCAACTCCCATAAGGGTCCAAAATTGCCGCGTTTCTTCAGTGACCTCTACATCTGGGTTATCCAAGTTCGGAACGTCGTGGCAATTCAGACTGGTAATCTCCTCAAACTCAAGCAATGAAAACCTCAACGGCTTGTTACCAATCAGACTCCATATCTCATGGGGTTTCTTGCACTCTAGCTGAGCAGTTAGTATATAATGAACCATCTTCGATGCCCAGCCAAACTCGAGAGCATGGATTCGTAGCACCACACCTAATGGAGAGAATAAAAGCTCTTCCCACTCATCTTTCCTTAAGACGTTGCGTAGAGATTCAAACAATTTTGTATTTCCAGCATAGTAGTGTATGCTTTTACCCGCTTCAAGCTCATCTCCTTTGGAATAAAGCCTTGACGGAAAACTTCTTGCATCCATATCCATCATCGCATCCATATCCATTGTATTTCGATGAAGTTAAACCGAATTCGTACTTTCCGGCGGCGGCAGATCGGCAAAGAAGACTGAAAAAAGAAAGTCAAAGCTCGAATCAGATAGAGAAATAGCGAGTAAGAGATAGTAAAATCAAAAAGAGTTGAGAGAATGAAAAGAAGGCATGAAGTGTCCGACGGTGATGATGGAGACGGAAGGTGGTAGATCTCTTGTTTGGAGACGAAAGGTTGTAACTTTAGGTTGTAAATTTAGGTTGTAAATTAACCGCATTTTTGTGGTTTTATAGGTAGGGTAAATACATTGGTTAAGTTCGGTTAATTTGGATGGGTAAAAAAATTGGTTCAATTTGGTTCAGCTTAACTACACGATTTGATGAATGTTTAAGAAATTCAAATTTTTAAAATGTTTTTAAAAAAATTCAAATTTGCCTCTTCATGTTTAGTAGACTTCTAAATGCGATTTAAATCTACTGGAGAAGTCTACTGCAGAAGTCTACTGGAGAAATCCACTAGAGGAGTCTACGGGAAAGTCTACTGAAGAAGTCTACTGGAGAGTCTACTGCAGAAGTCTACTAGAGAAGTCTACTAGAGAAGTCTACTGTATCCAAAACCAAACATCGTATAAGAAAATAAAAGCACAGAAACATAGTGAAGACCTTCGATTTGGAAACCTTTGATTACTAAACATACTGAGAGATACAAACAAAAACACATCCTCTCACAAACCTACTGGGCTTCGATGATGCAAACAAATACACATCCTCTAAATTAAGTCTACTTCACATAAATCGATTATTTTCAATGATTATTCGAAACCCTATACCAAAACTTTCAAAACGTATAATATATTCACTCAAAAGTTAACACTTTTATGCAAATTTGACATTTTAAATATAAAAATGATAAACCCTAACTTTAACCCTAAGTGTAAAAACATGTTTGCAACCATAATGTACCTTATTTGGTAACCCTTTGTTTAGTATAGTATGTATTTCATTCATAACATAATTTGTCTAAGTATGTTTAATTTTGTGAAATTTTATTTTTCACACATCACAATTGTTTATAGTCGGGTCATCAATCAAAATTTTTTATCAAAATATTTTTTGTTAATTTATAAATTTAAATTTAAAATATAATTATATAGTAGACTGCTGTAGTAGTCTACTAAACCACAAAAATAGTCTTCATAACCTAATTTGTCTAAGTAGGTTTAAATATGTTTAATTTTGTGAAATTTTATTTTTCATACTTCACAATTATTTATAGTAAGGTTATCAATCAAAATTTTTTATCAAAATATTTTTTGTTAATTTATAAATTTAATTTTAATATATAATTATATAGTAGACTCCATGAGAAGTCTACTAAACCCCCTCCAGTAGACTTCTCATGGAGTCTACGAGTTGATTTCGTAACAGTAGTCTACTAGTAGACTTCTACATTACTTAGTAGACTTCCCTAGGTTAAAACAGTCATTATGCCTCCGTTTTATTGTTTGATCATAAAGGACGTAGTTGTAATTTCACTACCCCTTTGGGTTATTTTTCTCAAACATAGGATATATGAGTTACATTTGTATTTTAAATCAATTTTAGGATCATTTTTTGTAACCACAGCAATAATAATTGAGTGATTTTTCTCTGTTTGTAGATGGCAATTACTCTTCAAGAACAAGCGTGAGTTTGATTTGATTTTTCACCGTTTCATTGTATTCGATTATATGCATGCATGCGTGTGATTATGTGCTTGAAAGTCAAATTCTTTTTTAATTAGTATAGCCTTTATTCTTCGATTGTGTTGGAGATAAACTTGAAGAGACCAAGTTATACTAATCTTGTTTGAATTATGTTTTAGATAAGTGTGGTTCCTAATAAGTTTAGGAAATATTATCTCTATATAAGAAGATGGCGAGGTGTGCCATGAACTTATGAGTTTTGAGAGATTATTTGTGAGAGCTTAAGTTTTGAGAGATTTTCTTAAGCTAATAAAGTGTGTTTGATAATCTTTGAGATTCATATTCTATACGTTGAGCTTTTAATTGGTATCAGAGCTTAAAAGAGGCAGATAGAGATATGGGTGATATTACAACTGTAAGCGTGAAACCGAAGGAATGAACATCGTCGATATCGATAGGTTGTCCAATGTTAAGCACGGCAAATTACACTGTTTGGGCTATCCGTATGACGATCCTTCTCAAGGTACACAAAGTATGGGAAAACGTGGAGATAGAAACTACCGAGAGTGATAAGAACGACATGGCCATAGCTCTTATCTTCCAATCCATTCCCGAAGCACTTATTCTACAGGTTGGAGAGCTGGAGACAGCACAAAAGATTTGGGATGCGATAAAAGCATGTCATCTAGGAGCAGACAGAGTCAGAGAAGCTCGATTACAAACCCTAAAAGCAGAGTTTGATCGCTTAAAGATGAAAGAAACCGAATCAATCGATGAATTCGTCGGCAAGCTATCCGAAATTGCCTCCAAATCTGCGTCTTTAGGGGAAAATATCGACGAATCAAAGCTAGTAAAGAAGTTTCTTTCAAGTCTACCTAGGAAGAAATATATACATATAGTGGCGTCGCTGGAACAAGTTCTTGATCTCAATATAACAACCTTTGAAGATATTATCGGACGCTTAAAGGCATATGAAGAACGGATAAGTGAAGATGAGACAAACGGCCAAGAAGAACAAAACAAGTTAATGTATAATAGCTCGGAGAACCAGACCTACCAGTCAAACCGAGATTATAATGGACGAGGAGGACGTGGAGGAAGGTTTTATGGTAGAGGTCGTGGACGTGGGAGATACTACCGTGAGTTTGATATGTCGAAGATCACATGCTTCAGGTGTGATAAGAATGGACACTTCGCATCATCATGTCCAGATAGATTGCTAAAACTCCAGGTAGCCTATGAAAACAAATCCGACAAAGCTGAAGAAACGCAAGAGACATATAGGTTACTAATGCATGAAGTTGTTTACCTTAATGAGAAGAATGTGAAGCCAAAATATTTTGAAGCCAGTTCCGACAGTGAGAGGATTTGGTACTTAGACAACGGGGCAAGCAACCATATGACCGGAAAGCGTAAATATTTCAAGACGATTAATGAATCAATAACAGGGAAAGTACGTTTCAGTGATGATTCAAGAATTGACATTAAAAGTAAAGGTTCAATATTGTTTATAAACCAAGATGGATCAAAGAAACTACTAGCCGATGTCTACTATATTTCGGATCTTAAGAGCAATATCATAAATCTTGGACAAGCAACCGAATCTGGTTGTGAGGTCAGAATGATAGAGGAACATCTCACTCTACATGACAAAGAAGGGAAACTCATTGTGAAAGCTAAAAGATCAGTCAACCGTCTCTACAAAGTACTCATGGATATAGTCGATGATAAGTGTTTTCAAGCGACCACTCAATCTGAGTCAAGTACATGGCATGCGCGCCTAGGACATATTGGAGCAGGTTCGATGAAGACAATGATAAAAGATCAACTGTTGCTAGGTCTACCAAAGCTTAGTATCGAAAAAGAAACTTGCGCCTCATGCTTGCTTGGCAAGCAAGCAAGACGCCCATTCCCTTCTTCTTCGGTATATCGAGCTGAGAATGCACTAGAGCTGATACATGGGGACTTATGCGGACCAATTACACCTCCCACAGCTGGAAACAATAGGTACATATTTGTTTTTATTGATGATTATTCCCGATATATGTGGTCAATATTGTTAAAGGAGAAAAGTGAAGCATTCGACAAGTTCAAAACATTCAAGACTATGGTGGAAGCAGAGACTAAGACAAGAATCAAAACCTTAAGAATTGACAGAGGAGGTGAATTCACATCAAACGAGTTCAAATCCTACTGCGAGTCTTCGGGGATTAACCGACATCTAACAGCTCCATATTCACCCCAACAAAATGGTGTAGTAGAGCGTCGAAACCGAACCCTATTGGAGATGACAAGAAGTATTCTCAAGCATATGAATGTACCAAATTACCTATGGGGGGAAGGAATTAGACACTCCACGTATTTAATTAACAGAGTTGGAACTAAAGTGCTTGAATCCTCAATGCCGTATGAAGCTCTCAAGGGACGAAAACCAAACATTGGGCATCTTAAGGTTTTCAGGTGCATTGGATATGCTAAGACTGATACACCACACTTGAGTAAACTGGATGACAGAACCAGAGCACTTGTACACTTAGGTACGGAACCAGGGTCCAAGGCATATCGGTTATTTGACCCATTGAACCGGAAACTTGTGGTAAGTAGAGATGTCGTCTTTGATGAAACCAAAGGTTGAAACTGGAGTAGTTCAACAAGAGAAACCACTGATGAGTCGGGAAGGTTCAAAATTTTGTTTGGAGAATACGGAAACAATGGCATAAGGGAAGATGAGAATATGGAGAATGATCACGATAATGGAGCAGTCACGGAAGATGAAGAAGACGAACAAGATGAACAAGACTCGACACCATTTCTTGAGTCAAATACAGAGCAAACGCAACCGGAAGCTAGGAGATCAACTCGCATCAGCAAGAAACCTAGCTACCTTGATGATTACGTCTACCTAGCAGAGATCGAAGGAGAAAGGCTATTACTGTTATTAAACAAAGAACCATACAAGTTCGCAGATGCAATAGAAGAAAAGGTGTGGAAAGATGCATGCGACGATGAGATATCATCGATCATTAAGAATAAAACATGGGAACTAGTAGATATTCCTCCAGGAGCCAAGGCGATCGGCTTGAAGTGGATATTCAAAATCAAACGGAACTCAGACGGCACTATCAACAAACATAAATCGTGGTTGGTAGCAAAAGGATACATCCAACGTCATGGAATAGATTATGAAGAAGTATTTGCACCAGTGGCACGAATAGAGACCGTACGGTTCATTATCGCTTTGGCAGCTTCAAACGGTTGGCTAGTTCATCACCTTGACGTAAAAACTGCATTCTTATATGGAGAGTTGAAAGAGAACGTGTATGTAAGCCAGTCGGAGGGGTATGAAGTGAAAGGTAGCGAAGAAAAGGTATATAAACTCAAGAAAGCACTTTACGGCTTGAAGCAAGCTCCGAGAGCGTGGAATGAGAAGCTCAACAAAACTCTTGGAGATCTAAAGTTCGTTAAGTGCACAAAAGAGCCATCTTTATATCGAATGAGGAAGGATGGGGATCTACTTCTTGTAGCAGTGTATGTTGATGATTTGCTCATAACCAGTTCAAAGGTGGAGTTGATCGAGGAATTCAAGAATGATATGTCAACAAAATTCGAGATGACCGATCTAGGTTTGTTAACGTATTATCTTGGCATTGAGGTATTGCAATATGATGGTGGGATCTCTATAAGGCAGGAGAGTTATGCAAAGAAGATTCTGGAAGAGACAAGCATGATTGAATGCAATGCAACGCAAATTCCGATGGATGCTGGCTTAAAGTTGTCGAAGGCTCAAGAAGAACGAGGTGTAGAAGAGAAGGACTTTCGGCGAGTTATAGGCTGTTTACGCTATTTGTTGCACACCCGACCTGATATAGCATATTCAGTTGGAGTGCTAAGCCGATATATGCATGAACCGAAAGAGTCACACTACGCAGCGCTAAAGCAGATACTACGGTATGTTAAGGAACTTTCTCATACGGGTTGGATTTCAAGAGATCAGGAGACTCGACATTGATAAGGTACAGTGACAGTAGTCACAATGTTGATATCGACGATGGGAGAAGCACCACGGGTCACATGTTCTACCTAAAAGATTGCCTCATCACATGGTGTTCTCAGAAGCAAGAAACCGTCGCACTATCATCCTGTGAAGCCGAGTTTATGGCAGCTACTGAGGCAGCTAAGTAAGCAATTTGGTTACAAGAATTATTTGCTGAAGTGGTGGAAAAGCCGTGTAAAAAGGTTGTGATTCGTATAGACAACAAATCTGCGATTGCATTGACTAAGAATCCTGTCTTTCATAGCCGTAGTAAGCACATCCACAAAAGATACCATTTCATCCGGGAGTGCATCGACAACGATCAGGTCGAAGTGGAGCACGTTGCAGGAAGGTTTCAAAAGACCGATGTTTTAACCAAAGCTCTGGGAAGAATAAAGTTTAAGGAGATGAGAGAACTAGTTGGAGTGAAAACTTTGCTAAGTGATGATTTCAAGTTTAAGAGGGTGAATGTTGGAGATAAACTTGAAGATAACTTAGAGACCAAGTTATACTAATCTTGTTTGAATTGTGTTTTAGATAAGTGTGGTTCCTAATGAGTTTAGGAAATATTATCTCTATATAAGAAGATGGTGAGGTGTGCCATGAACTTATGAGTTTTGAGAGATTATTTGTGAGAGCTTAAGTTTTGAGAGATTTTCTTAAGCTAATAAAGTGTGTTTGATAATCTTTGAGATTCATATTCTATACGTTGAGCTTTTAGATTGAAGCTTTTAAGGGTTTATATCCCAAATTCTGATTTTTGAAAAATTGATTAATATTCGTCTGTTGAACTAAAATTTTCGTGATTTGGGTGTCTATTATTGTTGTTGTTTAGGGAGTTGCTTTTTTTTTTTTTGTTCCAAGGTATATTTTGTTTCACTTTGAAATTATAAGTTGTTCTAGAAGAGTAGTAAAAGAACAAGTTAGGAGTTGTTTGATTACGCGTTCTGATTTAAGGTTCTTCTTTTTCTTTTTTTTTGGGTGAAATTCACATCTAGTGGTGTACCAAAAAAAAAAAAAAAATTCACATCTAGTGTGGGTTCTGGTTTTGAGAAACACTAATTCAAGATAATTAATATGAATTATGCAAAGTTGGGTCAAGAATGTAGGGTATTCTTCATTAGTTTCTATGTGTTTTATGTGTGGCTATTGGGATTTCACGTCATAGTCTCACTCGGTTAGTTCGAGTTCATGCTTGTTGAGATTATAGGTTATTATTGTAACGCTAGTATGTATAATAGGGGTTTTGAAATCCTTGATTTTCCTTGTCTTTAGAATTGGAGTTGAAGGAGGAGCTGCTGAAACTTACCTCAACTTAACACACGCCGATGCAAAGCGCTATCTGAAAGAAGTCAAGAGAGCGTTTGCAAACAAAGTAGGAAAGTATGCGACATTCCGTGAGCTGTTGGTAGATTTCAAGAATGGCAGGTTGAGGATACATACCTTAAAACTAAAGAAACTTCAATGTAATCGATGCAATTGACTCAACTCTTTGGACTATGCTTTTCTTGCAGGATCAACGTACATGCTTTGCTTTTGAGGGTCAAAGAGATGCTTCAAGGACATAACAAGTTGATAGCTGGTTTCAACAATTTCGTGCCAGAAAATCATAAACTGAAAATCGATGAGGATGATGACGATCTACCACCCGGTGAGGCATTTTCTGAGGACAAACTAAACAAATGACGAGTCAGATTATGTGGTGGTTTAACTTAGAAAAGATGTAACAAGACCTCAAGGCATATAACACATTTTTTTTCTTTCTAATTAGGATTTTAATTTTCTGATTTGGAAAACTGTTTAGTATGTATTTACACGTTTTATTATATATAGGGATGAGTATTAATTAGTTATGTTTTCTGCTATTTTAATAAAAAGTTTTGGAAGTAAAAATAAAAAATGTTGGTAGCTCCGTCACTATTGTCATGTACCAATATTTCCAACCTGTACATGTGGGTGAGAAATGTAGATATGAGAACGATATCGTTGGTTATGGTGAATGGAGGTTAGATTTTCTTACTTAACCACTCCAACAATATAATGTTGCACACCAATGATGTAGCTCCTTTGAATTTTTTGTTGCATTCAATGTAGGAGATGTGGCATAGTAAAAAGGTGTGAGGGGTGTGTTGTGTCTGAATCGGATGCTAAATTTAGAATATGGATTGGTCGTGGCTTTTGTGGAGCCATTACTGCTGCAGTCTTGAATTCGGCATACTGTGTGTTAAAAGTATGAGAAGGTGAAGGGATATGTGAAGTATATGAAGTAAATTAGGTTGGAGTAAGTGTTGTAACGACAATTTAGTCGTCCTTTGAGGTTTCCGTTATCGCTGATCTGGGAATCGGAGGAGGCAAAGTTGTGTTTACGGTTAGTACTATGTTACTCTCCCGCGTATACGCGGATTAATTTATTTATAATTTTGTTTTTAATTTTACATTTTGAAAATGTGATAAATATGTATTTGTTTTGATTTTTATTATTGATATTGTTTTTGATTTTTTACTTGTTAATTGTTTATTCAACAATGTTTTTTTTGTTAATAATATAAATTTTCAAAATTTTGGTTTTACTATTTTATTATTTCATGATTTTATTATTTTATATATGTAATTGTTGTAAATTAATATGCATAATAATTTAATATATTGGGATACATAATCTAATATGAAATTTGAGACCCCTTCCATCAATTTTGTAAAATGTTGTAAACTTTACGGATCGTAACAGATCATGACTTTGGTACACGTAAACTAAATATATTACAAGATTTTGCTACCCAAGATTTTGTTAATCTAATTTTAATCTGCTGTATATTTTATTGATCCGATTTTTTTGAAGATAAATATAATTATCTGATTTAATTTTTTATGGTATAATTGAATTAAACTTAAAAATTGCCAAAAAATAAAATAAGATCGAATATTGATATGATAAAGCCAAAGAACATTATTTGATGAAAGTAACAATGACTAAATAAACCAACAAAGTTTAGGGATACATAATAATCTTCTTTTCCGTGAGATCAAGTTTTTGATAATAACGTCTTAACTTCATGAATGGAGCTGTCATTCTCATCATCCTTTTGAACTAATACATTAACATAATCTTGTCCTTTATTAATGTATTTGAAAAGGTACTTGATAGAACGAATTTGGTTGCACCACTCTAAATCACCAGATTTGAACATTCTCTTTTTAGAAATTGTGTGGGTTGTTGATCACTAAAATGATATTCTCTATATATTAAAAAGAAGGCAAAACAAAAAAAATTATAAAGAAAAGCGTTTGATCTCACGAACAAAAAATTATTTTTTACTTTTTATGGAAATTTTCGTGTATAAGTAAAATTAGTTTCATTGTGAATATCATACTCATCTCTCAAAACTATTTTTAAGAAAATCAGATTATCGGCCGATTGAATTGATATTAATTTTTTGTTGGTCGTGATATATCAATATATAGTGAAGATTATTGGCTAGGTTTGATTGTATTTGTGAAATTGGGTTAATTGAATTGTGGCCGATTTTATTATTAAGTTTGGGCTAATTTTAATTAGGGATTAATGGATTAAATGAAAGAGAATACTATGTTATATTTTTGACAATGTCATGTCACATTAAAATTAGAAAAATGATTTTGGTGAAGATACATAAGTTTATTTTAAAAATTACTTTCCAATTAATATATAAAGGATGTTATATGGAATTAAGATCACAGTGGAAAAGAAAGAAAGCGAGAAGATGATACGATGTATGTGGTTTTGGGCCTTTGGTTTGGGTAAGTTTATGTTTTTGTAATTGGGTTTCTTCTATAGGTTTCAATTGTACGTGAAGTTTTTAATGAAATTGAGAATTAGAGGATGACATGACCGTTACTTGTATTTTTTTTTTTTTGTCATCTGGAAAATTTTATTAAACAAAGAGGGATACAAGATTGATTACATAATTAAAACATTCAAACACCAAAGCGTTGAGAACCACCAAACAGAAGAAATACGCAAATCCAATACACTCCTCCGATTGCTTCTTCAACGATACTTGACCCAATATTGTCAGAAGAAATACGCAAATCCAATACACTCCTCCGATTGCTTCTTCAACGATACTTGACCCAATATTGTTAAGGGAAAGCTGTCGAAAAGTATCGCAACGTAAAGAATTAATCGTAAAACGAAGTGTAAAAACCCTGAGCAGTTGGACAAGAAGGACCTGCCACGTAAACATCTTCATCATCACCAACGCCATATATTCCACCATAACCAGAGTCGAAGAGGACTCAATTCAAAATAACCAAATCACACAATCAAGCAAAGATTGGAGAGCTCAAAAGCACCAACGAGTAAAGAAAAGTGTAGAAGGAAGTTAATCCAAGCCTCCAAGCCTCCGCGGATCTCGCGAGGAAAAGTCCAGCGAAACCACCAGTCTAAAAGGCCGCCGCATTACTCATCACGAGCTACTACCACAAGCCCGGACCACAAACTTAACTGCAC
Source organism: Arabis hirsuta (assembly GCA_964056655.1). NCBI lineage: Eukaryota > Viridiplantae > Streptophyta > Magnoliopsida > Brassicales > Brassicaceae > Arabis > Arabis hirsuta. The sequence continues at coordinate 26,916,844 of OZ053309.1, read as the reverse complement.
TCGCCACACTAAAACCTCATACCAATAAAACAAAACTAAACTGCCTCTGCCATCACACGAACTTCACACGCCCAAACAACACCCAACCCACAAACATCACCGCCTCATGGACCAAAACCCTGGAACATCAGCTGACCTAGGCTTGACACAAGTCGATCAACACCATCAACAACCCAAAACCAAGAGACTAATACAATGAATCGAAATCTATCCCATCAGAAGGACTCGGACCCATAACCAAAATCACTTGGATTCAAAAATTTATGATAGAAAATCAGAGGAAGAGCCGCAATCTAACCAACATAAAGAAATCAAACCAGCAAACCGCAATATTTGTTCATACCGAAGACCTCCAACGGCGAGCTCCGGTCAAGACGGAATTCAGGAATCTCGACACGACGACCAGAGACCAAAGGGCCCAACGCTTCACGGCGTGCTCTAACCTCCGTCAGTGGCACTGAAAACCTCCGGTCCAAACACTGATCCAAACTCCGATGGCTAGCTCAGACCACCTCCACCCGACCCATCAAAACTCGACACGAACGGGGAAAAGAAAACCCTATACACAAACAAAGCAAGAAAAAAGACAGAAGGGACCGGATCCAGTGCTAATCGGAGCCACCGGCAACCGGTCCAGGCGAAATCAAAGATCGAGGGTCAAGAAATTTTTCTAGTGATCGCAGTTTTGATCGCAATAATTGAGAGGATATTTCTGCCAAAAAAAAAAATCTCCCCCAAATCTTAATATAATCGAAATGACCGTTACTTGTATCTCTATTGGTGGATTATATTCTTGATTAGTTTTGCCTACGTGGAGACTTAAAAGCCTAGAAAACGTCCCCTTTTATATAAAGGAGAGAGGATGACATTACCGTAATCTGTATCTCTATTGGTGGATTATATTCCTGATTATTTTTGCCTACATGGAGGCTCCTAATGACCTAGAAAACGACGGTTATCTATATCTCTATCAGTGGATTATATCCCTGATTTTTTTTTGCCTAGAAAACATCACCTTTTATATAAAGGAGATTTGCTTACTTAATGTGATTTGAGGTTAAAGAAAAAAAGTTGTTCTTCCGCATATTCTGAATAAGGTGATTAATATTCTGCACAATTTGGTTGAATTATTTTATTTGGTTATATTGTTATCCTGTTGTTCAGTGATCGAGTCTAATACTAATTCAGAGAATTTTCTCTGCTTGTAGATGGCACGTACTCCTCATATAAAAGCGTAAGTTTTATTTGATTTCTCACCGTTTCCTTGTATTCTAGTATTTGATTATATGCATGCATGTGATTATGTCCTTGAAAGTCGAATATCCTTTTTGAATTAGTATACCCTTAATTCTTCGATCGATTGATACTTGTGTTGAACTAAAATATCCGTGATTTGGCTTATCGGGAGGTGCTTCTTTTTTGGTTATGTGTATGTAGTCCAAGGCATACTTTGTTTCTCTTTGAAATTATAAGTTGTTGTAGAAGAATAGGAAAATATCAAATTAAGAGTTATTTGATTAGATGTTGTGATATTCACATCTAGTGTGTGAGTTCTGGTTTTGAGAAACAATAATCCAAGATTCTATATGAATTATGCAAAATTGGGTTTCAAGAATGTAGGGTAAACCTTATTTAGTTAATTTCTGTATGGCAGATTCGGATTTCATGTAATCGTCTCTCTCTCTCACTCGCATGTTGTAATGCTAGTATGTATAATAGGGGTTTTGATTTTCCTCGTCTTTAGAATTGGAGTCAGAGTCAGAGGAACTGCTGAAACTTACCTCAATTTGACACAAGAGGATGCAAAGCGCTATCTGCAACAAGTCCAGAGAGCTTTTGCAAACAAAGTAGGAAAGTATGCGACATTTCGTGAGCTGTTTATAGATTTCAAGAATGGCAGGTTTTTGAGGATACATACCCTTCTTTTTTTTGTTTTTGGTCACAGAGGATACATACCTTGACTTGAATATAATTTGATGTAATTGACTGGTCTCTTTGGACTCTGCTTTTCTTGCAGGATTGGCGTACATGCTTTGCTTTTGAGGGTTACAGAGTTGCTTCAAGGACATAACAATTTGATAGCTGGTTTCAACAATTTCTTGCCAGAAAATCATAAACTGAAAATCGATGAGGACCACCCGATGAGGACAAACTAAACAAGACAGATGAGTCAGATTCCGTGGTGGTACTTAACTTAGAGAAGATGGAACAAGACCTCAAGGCATGTAATACATAATTGATTAGGAGTTTTTTTTATTTTCTGATTTAGAATGAATTAACTGTTTAGTATTATTTCCTTTTCCTATGGTATTTGGTAATACGTTTCCATCGGGAAATGAAATGGAAGAGAAGAGAAGTAACAAGGCCTCTAATATCACGTAGTATGCCTGTAACAGAGGGGCTCTGTTCCAAACTGTTGTGGCAAAGGGGCAAGAATACAAGATGTTTGAGTTGAGAGACCAAATATTACCATACAAATTGAAATCATGATTTTGCAGAGAAGGAGCTCTCTGTTTTAGCGTTTTAGAACCAGATTTCGTGGTGAACTTTTCAGGTAACCGTACCAATGTTGGAACCATTTTTTGAGTCAATTAGGGCATGTGTTTTTGGCAATTGGTTTGGTTTAAATGGGTTCTAAAATGTGAATATGAAATGAGTGTTTTTGGACTTTAAGAGCAACAAAACATAAAAAGAGTTTAATGTGTGCACACTTAAAATGTCCCAGGGGAAACATTTTGGTGGTGTATAAATAAGGGCATGCATGAGTAGTGTTCAAAACATTAAGAACATTCATGCACCATAGAGAAAATTAGGGAAATCCCACACGCGCGCCGAGCCGAGCTGGGCCGTGGGCTCACATAATACAATGATGTTTTGGGAGTGAAAATAAGTTTTATTACAAAAAAAAAAAAAAACTGATTTCAGAATGATTTGATAAAATCAAAGATGCTCTCCGGAATTTCAGACACGCGTCCCTTACCGACACCCGACATAGTTTCCGGATTTTTGGGCGGCATGCGCTGCTTTCCGTTTTCCGGATTTTCGGGCAGCACGCGTTGCTTTATGCTTTTCGGATTTTCGGGCACGCGTGGACTGAGGGTCCTCAGCTTCCTCTATAAATACTGAGCAGCTCTCTCTCTCAAAAAGATCATCTGATATCAATCTCAGAACGAAAAGTAAACACAACAATCTCCTTCTTTACTTTCAGTAAGTCTTTATTCGAGAGTATCGTAGATTTTTTAGTTCGGTAGAATCGTGATTCGAGTGTTGCGAATACGATTGTTAGTGGTTATATCCTGGGATCCTAGAATCTGTAAATCCTGTCACATTACGGGTGATTCAAAGGGTTAAGGAAAGAGATTCGTCTCGCCTCCACAGTCATCTCTTCCCTTAACGTTTCTCTTATCGTAGTTTTATCGCCAAGGTCGTACTGTTCCAAACTTTGGTTCTACAACCAAAGCGTCTATAGGCTTTCGAGAACTTGGATAAATTTGACGTATTGTATATCTAAACGCAAGATTTATAAAGTTCCAATCTTTTTTGAAAAAAAAAAAAAAAAAGAGAATTTGAAATATCAAATACGAGGGGTACTTACGGTATTTCAAGCATCTCCTTCTTCCTCTGCTACAAAAAAAGAGACAGAGATTTTAATGTTATCCAGGTTTTGTGAGATCGAAGAGTATCCAGAAATTTAGTGGCAAAGATGCAGGTAATTGCGTCCTGCTCTTTGAAACCTAATCCGATCAATCCACATGAGAATGACTGTGTCGGTCGAAGACAGCTTCTTTCCTCCGCCTGTTCCAGAATCTCCCGAACCGATGTCGTTTCAGACCGACCAGTTTCTTCAGTAAAGTAAGCACTTTAGCTTCTTACACAGCCCAATTCACTCAAATTTCTGTATTTTGGCTATGAAAAGTTGTTACTTTTGAAATTTGATGTTCATGTAGCTTTTGGTTGTTTATATTTTGTTTAGGATTGGTCGAGACTGGAAGTCGAACTTGCATGAGTTAGCTATGAGTAGTGTCCCTTCGACATCAAGGCGAATCTTGTTGACAAGTATAATCATGAATTTGTGCTATAATCCTTCAAGGTATTTATCAGGTCTGCACCTTGTTCAGCTATTTTGTTTTTCTTCTAAAATCTTTGTTTTCAACACTTTGATGGATCAAATTCTGTATAGGAAGCTTAGTTGTCACTGTCACTATCAGAGTATCGTAGTTCGTAGCTTCTGATGATCCAAAACTCTTATTAGAAATAGCAGGGTTAGATTTCAGAATTATCAAAAGGAAACTACATTTTTTCGTATCAAGGTATACATACGACTGTTGGATTTGGTGCTCTAGTAGCCTTTTCATAACACTTTCAGTTCTTCGGCTTACAATAAGATGGTTTTCGTCGAATCATAGTGATATAATTTGATTACTGAGTATGCACTTTTGATGAACTACAGCCCTAGCACTTGGCGATCCAGCTGTTGCGACAGTTGAAGATGTTAGTCCACCTGTTTTCCCTGCTGGGCCCCTTTTCCCTACCGAGGTTAGTTTCTTTAACGAGGATAAATTGGTGATCAACGTTTTATGTTTTCATGCATATACGAAGCTCCTATCTTCCTTACGTTTCAGGGAAGAATTGTGCAACTGTTTGAGAATAATACTTATTCCGTTGTCAACATATTTGATGTGACATTGCGGCCTCAGCTCAAAATGACGGGTGTGGTTGAGGTAATGTTTCTTGATACTAAATAAAATATCTCGTCTATGTTATTATTGATCTTTTGACTAACAGTTGCTCTCAAAATTCAATTGTAGATTCCCGAAGGAAATGGCTCTGGAGTAGTTTGGAATGGACAAGGATACATTGTGACCAATTATCACGGTAAGATGATCTGAATAAACCTTGATTGAGTGCACAAGTGGTTGAGACTGAGGCTGAATAAAATATAAATTTATTTGTATCTTCTGCTGAATAGTTATTGGAAATGCCCTTTCAAGAAATCCAAGCCCCGGGGATGTAGTTGGTCGGGTGAATATTCTGGCATCTGATGGGTAAGTTTTGATGAAGGTTGAAAGTTACTTAAGCTGTATGAAGTCTCTCTACTTATTCTCGCGTCTGCTCGTTTGTGCAAATTTTGAAGGGTACAAAAGAATTTTGAAGGGAAACTTGTCGGTGCTGATCGTGCTAAGGATCTTGCTGTCTTGAAGGTATATGTTTTGGTTATAATTTTGATGGAATTTAAAAGAGAGCATCTGCTTATATAGATGTATAAAAAAATCAGGTAGAAGCCCCCGAAACTCTCCTGAAACCAATTAAAGTTGGGCAATCAAATTCTCTAAAAGTTGGACAGCAATGTTTAGCAATTGGAAACCCGTTTGGTTTTGACCATACCCTTACTGTCGGTGTCATCAGCGGTCTTAACCGTGATATTTTTAGTCAAACCGGAGTTACAATTGGGGGTGGGATTCAAACCGATGCAGCCATTAACCCCGGAAATAGGTACGTCTGTAGAATCATACAGAAATGGATTATGTAAATACATTTCTTGTGTGTGTTTTAATGAATGAATTTTTCTGTATTAAATATAACCAGTGGAGGTCCTCTCCTTGATTCAAAAGGGAACTTAATTGGAATCAACACAGCCATATTCACCCAGACAGGTGATTTTTAGTGACTACAAAAATTATACAACAAGAACTCTTTTTAAATCTCAGTTTTGGCTTCAACAGGAACATCTGCGGGTGTCGGATTTGCAATCCCGTCATCAACTGTATTGAAGATTGTTCCTCAACTAATCCAATTTAGCAAAGTAAGCACACACAAAATCCACTATACTGTTTTTCTGAATCCATCCACATTTAGACTTTCTCGATGTTGTTATTGAATCAAATTCCAGGTCCTTCGAGCTGGTATTAACGTAGAATTAGCCCCAGATTCAGTAGCTAATCAACTCAATGTTCGTAATGGAGCTCTTATCCTTCAGGTATCTAAACAACTTCATACTATAAAACCTCGAAACCGTTGTTTATTTTTATGACCTTATTGATTACGAATGTAGGTACCGGAAAATAGTCTTGCGGAAAAAATAGGATTACGTCCGACATCGCGGGGTTTTGCTGGTAATATAATACTTGGAGATGTCATCACTGCAGTGGATGACAAACCCGTAAGCTCGATGAACCTCTTACATAAAAACAAAAAAAAATGATACTCCAATTTCTGTTTTTTTTTGTATGTGATTGTCATTTTTTGTTATGTTTTTGAAAAGAAGAACCTCTTTTGTTTTGCGCAGATATAACTCCACGATTTAACTAAATTCTGAATCTTTTTCAGGTGAAGAACAAAGCAGAGTTGATGAAGATATTGGATGAGTATAATGTGGGTGATAAGGTAAAACTGAAGATCAAGAGAGGAATTGATGATCTAGAGTTACAAATCTCATTGGAAGAGAAAAGTTTATAACAATTTGCAACATTTGATCTATCCCTTTCAAATCTCTTTGCCTCTTCTTTCTATGTTTGAGAATAGCCAAGTCACCATTGCTTCTCATTCTCTAAACATGTATGTCAATGAATTTTTTTTTTTACTAAATTATTTGTTTTCATTCAAAAATTTAAACTAAAAATATCATTCAAAAAGAATACTTAAAATACTATTAAACAAATTTTACTTTAAAAAAAATCAGAACCTTGAAAAAAATTCTAAAAATACCATAAACAAATTTCTTAAAAAAAACACAAGTTTTATTGTCATTTATAAAATTGTTCATCTCTATTCTAGATTATAATACTTTTATTGAACTGAGAGAGTTAGTCATTGTTTACAAGAGCAGCTACAATTTTTGGATAGCTATGAAATAGATATCATTGAAAATTACATGATTTTTTTTTTTTTGGTTTCGCATGAATTTGTTTCACAACAATTTATCATGTTGAGGCATGTGAAATCATATATCATAAGAGGAAAAGGATGTGGTGTTAAGTAGAGTAACCTCTCGATTACAAACACATGGATCAAGTGCTTCTTCTGCGTGGTTATGAATCGCCTACTCACCCTACGAAAAGAATTGAGAGAGAGAAATTTTTTTTTGAGGGAGATAAAGCATTCTTTCGAGAGAGTATGTGTTAATCCGAGTGAGATTAAGCATTAGAGCAGAGTTCTATACGACTACGAATGGTTTTTTGTACGGTTAGAGATCTTTGTCCTTATATTTTGTCTTTTCAAAGACAAAACTATTTTTTTTTCAAAACCCAAATTTTTAGTCAAGAAGTCATTTGACGAAAATAAGGTTCCTAAGATGCTAAACTTACATATGACAATCAATTTTGCCACCAAGATTTTATTGGAGTATATACATATATATACTAGCTGATGCGCGATAAACAGCCTACCATTTCTTGGTTTATAGTTTACAATTCAAGTTATTTCTAAATGTGATAGAGGAATCGAAAGAACCATGAATTGGAGTTTCAGTGAAGTTTAACTAATCCATTTGAATCTTTTGATATGTTGAGTTACTATTCAATTTAAAATAGGAGACTTGACTCTCAATATCGGCAAAGAAGAAGAAAAATGTTGTCCTAGTTGTTAGGAAATATACGCTTCAAATTTGCGGAAAAGACCAGAATTTTTTTTGTTTTCTTTTTTTCTCTTTTGTTCACTCCTTCTCTTGTTCTCTCTTGCTTTGTTTTTGGGATGCTTTTCTTTTCTTCTTACGATATGTATTTATAGGAGATGCTTTGGGTTTGGTGAACAACATTGGGTTTGGTGAGCAACAATTGTTAACAATAAAAGAGCCACTCTTTTTGACTTCACAATTAAACTCTATCCGGATTTACCTTCTTCCGGGGAGTGCAGATTATTAAACTTCTTAATCTTATATAAGATTTTCTTTTATGAATATTATATCTATATGGCGTTGGACAATGCTTTCTTTTAATTTTCACTTTTTGTTTGATCAACATGCTAGAATTCAACGAATAAAATATTTACAACAAGTTGGCCGACTAAAAGTTCGATATGAAGTTTATGATACCTAAAGATCAGAGAGCAAGGGGAGAACATGAGAGAATCAATGTACGTATATATCTTGAAAATAATAGAAGTTAGCTTTTGGAGTTAGCTTTCTAATACAAGTTATTTAACGTCATTTTATTGATGACATATTAGACTAGTTCAAAGCTGATGCAAACCCAAAAATGATCCAATACCGTGGTGACGGAGATCCAAATTCTTTAGTTGAGTTTTTGTATTAATTTTTGTTTTAATTTAACTAATAATCCTTTAAAAATATTAAGGTTTTTAGTAGTTAATTTCATAATTAACATTTCACACATTTCGCTAAAATTTGACCTATTTCTTTAATGCTCTTTTATTTTTTTTTATAAATTCACAATAAAAATATTATATCCTAAGACCAAAATTAGTTTTGCAAGTGAAACAAAATGTTTATAAAATCAAATTTTATTGTTTATCGGTAATTGTTTGACCGAGAATGGTGGTGGAAATAAGATTGATAATGATGATAATGACTGTGACAACCAGAAAGGAGTCAACAACAATCAAAGGATTAAGATTCAATAATTGGTGGCGGATGAGCAAGCTGATCCGGAGTAGAATGAGGAGGATATGTGTAATACCCGGCTCATTGGACCCGAAAACCCATGCCCGAGAGTTAGAAATTTCATATCTTTCATTACTCAAATTTTTTTTAATACATTATATTGAAAGATGCAACATAAAAGGTATAAAACCACTACGCATTGGAAAAATCTTTTTTGTTACTTGTTGTTTTCTCTTATTTTGCCACCATGTAGTTAACCTGACTCGATCACCTATCCTGCAAGTATGGTAAGAGGTGAGTACAAATGCTCACTAAGACGTCATCCCCGTCTCACAATATATCTAACCCTAATTAAAGTATCGTTGACTACCACAACCCTCACATGATCGATCCAGCAATCTTGTGACAACAATTCTTTCAAAATAACTAAATTGAGCCCTCATCATTCATTCAAAAACTAAGCAAGCCCACCAGCTACTTCCTAGTGCCAACCACACACAATTCTTGATATCTTAACTTTAAAATAAAATAAACGACTTGAAAAGTCGAAAAAAATACTAATAGTTCAACTGAAATTATAAAAAAAAATTCTTCAAAATCTCAAAAATTTTTTGGAAAATAAAGCACACAAACACATATAAATGACTACAAAACTAAAATAATGAATTAAATTTTAAAAGTTGCTAGTATTATTATTTGACCAATCTAAAATTTGGGTTTTATTTGAGGTTGTAGAGTTATCTAAACACCAATCCAAATAATCCAAACTAAATTAATATTTATTATTCTATCTAAATGAGTTTTTGTATAAATCCAAATCCAAACAAATTCGGATTTTTTTTTTTTTTTGGATTGGACTTGGTTGGGTTTGGATGACCAAATTGGCCACCCTTGTGACACGATGAGAGCGAAATAAAACTCTAGCGAAATTAAGAGTAAGAAAAGGAGCAACACGAGATCAAGGTGCGAAACTGGTTAGGTTCATGTTATTGAAGAAGATAACGACATGATTATACCCTCCAATTTTAGGATACGATGAATTTAGCTAACACATAAACAATGAATGGATTGGGTATGAGATTCACAGCCTCATTCTACATGTTAGAACGTAAATCCGATCTATTGACTTAAATGAGTTTAAAATAAAATCTCAACGAGATTTTAGAATTTTGGGAGGATGTAGCTTCACCATTTTTTAGAACACGAGTGTTTCTCGTATATATCTTCTTACAAATGCAAACACTTTTGTGTTTTTTTGAGATTTTTTTATTGTTATAATTTGATGCAAGGAGAATTCATACGTTTCTCCAGAAACTTCAAACTTTTTTTGTTCTTATAGTATTAGGGTTTATTTATGATGTAGGTTATGGTAATGACTTCTCCAACGGGTAAAGGAAGTAATGACAAACACATACAATCGGTATGTTAGATCTCACACTTTTCTTAATATGTATAAATGTTTTAATAACTTTGTTTCCCTAAAATATAGAATTTTATGTAGCAATGGACATTTGTAGATTTGAAAATTTTCCTAGATGACGAAGAAGAAAAAAATAAGAATAGAAATTGAAAAGAAGAAAACGAGTATTTTCAACCTCTCTAGATCTTGATGATTTTATTTGACCGGTAGATGGAGAGAAGAACATTACTAATTTATGGTATTTGAGATAAAATAGATTGTGAGGATGCTAAGAAAAGTAAAATTGCTGCTAAAGAAGCCGTTCATTTTTTATGTGGTTCTCTTTATGTTTGATGATAACTCTTGCTCTCCACCTTTGTCATCCATTATATAGTTTCTCAATATTACATTAAATCTTTTTATTTTTATCTCTCATGGTTGTTAATCGAAATCGTTTGTAAATAATACACAAAAATTGAATATAATTGTAGTACAAAGAAAATCAATAGTCTCTCTTGGCCTTTAAAAGATTTTAATAATTTAAAACATTTCAGACTAGACACCTGTTTTAAAGCAAACTAGAAACATTTAATAATTTAAACCTTTTTAGACTCAATATATGTTTTTAAAATTGTTTTTTATGTACATATTTTAGTTATGTTAAGATATTTTAGCATATCAATATTCTATTATATGAAAGTTAATCTGACTATTTTTTTCATTATAATATAGCTTTCTAGAGTCACTGTCAAGATAGATGTTCCAGACTGCAAGTCCTAGAAAGAGACCCTAAGACCGTTGGTAAGTCTCTTGTACATTTCATTGGTGTTTTTCGATTTTATTTGTTTTTTTATTCTCTAATATTAACCATTATTGTCCAGTGATTTGTCTTTGTCTTATACAGTTATACTCCTCGGGGAAAACATGCCAAACAGGTTAATGATTATGTGTTGCTGCAGTACTACAACTATTGTTGTGTAAGAAAAGGTTTCTATAAATGTCTATTCATTCGGTACACTACTACGATGGAATTCGCGCGCCAAATTATTTGGGTCTTTATTACGTTTGGTTCCATCTAGAGTTTGATACATTTCCGAATGCACAATTTCATGCAAACCACTAGGAAAGACTGGACTGCTAAGTTAAACGACAAGTTGTGGGCTTACCAAACTGCCTACAAAACACCGTTTCGGACAACGCCTTAGCCAATGACAATTGAAGTTAAGGCGACTTGTGAACAAATTGATCATTTACGTTTAATGTTCATCATTCTTTGTAACCTCAAACGACAATTTAGGATGTTAGATTGATTGTTGAAGTAGTTGATGCTACGACAGTGGATCATCTTAAATCTATGGTTGAGTTCTAGATTGGTTTTAAATTGATAACCTGAATAATTTCTTGGTTCTAATGTTCTAATCCCGGAGATACATTCCCTTGATCTAACGCTTTTTTCTTAAATTGTTTACATCGAATTTACTTAGTTTTGCTTGATAAATCGTGACAACTTAAACCACTTTGAATCGCTTAGCTGATCTTGTATCCCATATGATTAGAGTATATTGCTGGTCCCTTTGAATAAACCTACCTATTCTACATTGAATTAGTGATTTCTAGGTTTCATCTTATAAAACCCGATAAAAGGACTTTCATCACCGGCCCACACCGCCTACCAGTACCACGACCGGTATTACCTTGTCCCGCGACTCCAACTCCACCAACCACCATCTCGTGCTATGAACCGCCTTGGACTCGAGCCACAACTCGACCATCCTTGCCATGCCTAGCCACCCGACACCTAGATTGGTCTTGGCCAAACCACGTCCCCATCAACCGCCACACCATTGGAGCCATGAGCCATGGACCACCGAACCACCACTTCAAACCACCGAGCCGACCACCTAACCGTTTGGTCAAAAGAGGTTAATTTTTCCTTTTTCACTCTTTTAATTATTTTCCAACCATTTTTTACACATAATATTTAAAAACCAATTTATTTTTGCATATTCATGATTATTTAACTAAATTATTTGAGTCTTGAAATTTTGCATTAGAAATTAAAATATTGGTTAGATTTAAATGGTTTTAAACATGCTTTTCACATCTTGACATATTCATTAATTTCACTTAGTTTGATAGTTTTTAACAATTTGGATTCATTATTTTGATTTATTTTTGTTTAATATCTATTTTTCATTCCATTGGACTTGGAATTCAATACAATTGTATTAAGGACTTTGATCCATGGTGAATTTAACGAGTGATTTCAAGTGTTTTTGCAAGGAGATGTTGCTCTTAAACTGGATTTTCAAGAGATCCATTGTGGACGCACAATTCAATCGTCTTAAGCATTATCCATCATTCAAAGGAGATGTGATAGAAAAAGAAGACATTGGAATTACAAAGCATAGTTTCGATTCATACGGGATACCCAAATGCTAAAAAACAAAGAAGATCTAAGATTGATAGCGACAACCTAAGATTTTTGCCGAAAATATCTAAGCTCACCGGTACTATCATTCTATTCTCTATCTTTTTGATTCTTTTTTCAAATAAATTTTCATCATTACTCCCTTAATTTGATTTAATTTTACACCAGGGACGGTGTAAGTTAAGTCTTGGAGGATTGTTGTTACTAACACGTTTTTTAGTGTTTGGTTTTTATATTTTCAAAAGAATTTTTCAAAATTTTGTTTTAAAAAAAAATGTTTTCATAAAAATTATAAGATAGGAATTATGACATTTTACTAGGATTGACATTTTGATTTCGAAGACTATGTAACCATTATTGTAGGATTTGATCATGAAAATCGATTCAAAAACTTCATTATGGAGTTTCCGTCCAGAAAATTTCTACTTGCATTTATTTTGATGGATATGATTTTGACTCTCTATTTGGACTACTAATATGATTTTTGATCCCTTCTTATTAAGAATAGATCAAGGAAACGAATCACACATTCATTACATCTTATCCTCTTTTACCACTCTTTGTTGTCATGAATGGCCAACTCATCTTTAGTTGGTACCCTACCTAAAAACCTTTTACCTTCTTTCAGACCTCATGCATTCTCTTTTAGTTTCATACTTGCAGATATGTGCAAAAACATCAGAGAAAAAAGGATCGATGCAATTTTTCAATCACTTGAGATGCGACGATTTGGTAGAGAATGGAGGAGTACAAAGAACAAATTACAAAGAGCTTGGCCATGCCTTGGATGCTTAAAATATGGTAACAATTCGTGCCTATACTTGACAAGAGATACTGTTTCCCCTTTTTTTAAAAAAAAGAAAAAGAAAAAAAAAAGAAATCTAAGGGAAAGGAAAACAGTTGTCTAAGAGTCTTATGGCCAAAAGATACCCAAGGAATGTCATGATACAAAAGAAGAGACGAGTAGAAGAGATTTCAAGTGATTCTTGGAGAAAAATCTAAGTCTGGGGGAGAAAGACGTGAAGAAGTGTTTGAGAAACTATGGACATCAAAAGGTCCATTCTCTCTTCCGATTTTGCATAATATCTCGCACCCGAATTATATGGTAATCGTAAACACTTTTAACCTTACCACTAAAATCAGCCTTTCCCAATACCTAGCCCGTCTTTCTTGAAGTCTAAGAGAGTAGAAAGAGTCAATTGATTTGAAGTTGAAATTTTTTCAGGGACAGAGATTTAGAGTATGGACATGTTGCGAATTCATGATTGAAGAAGATGACAACGTCTATGAACTAATCTTGTTTCATGTGGATTACAAGTTTAGAATTTGATGCAACGATCCAAAGGATATGTGAGTTCCTCCGAATTTCAAACCTCTTCTTAATTCTTGATGATTGTTTGCTTGAGGACAAGCAAAAGATAAGTCTGGGGGAGTTGATATACTCTATATTTTACCACTTTTACTATCTATTTTACTATGGTTTTTATATATATCAATAAAGTTTTTCAACCAAAAGAGGTAGTTTTCTCATATATGTAGATTTTAAGGTCTTAACAGGTTTTATCATTAAAATAATGTAAAATGGAGCAAAAGTACTGTTATCTATGATGTAGCTACTCATCAAAGTCAAAGGAACCAAGACAAGTCAGTTTATCTTGAAGATAATGCACATTCTCAAACTGGACATAACATATACGCCAGAAGTTCGCTGATGAACGGAGCATCCAGTCAATTGGGAATTTAATGAAACCTGGTATGGCTATAGCCCTTTGAGTTAGATTTCTTATGGAGTTGGAATTTCATCAATTGGAGCTGTAATTTGGAAGAAACACTCGAAACACTGAAGACATGTCAAAATGCCTTCGAAGTGAAGTAAGTGCACAAGGAAGCCAAGCACCGGGCTGCCCATGGCCCGATTTTCCAGACCTTTGCTGACCTACTAGAAGTGCCATAGAAGCCTCTAACTTAGCAGCCCATGGCCCATTATTGTGATCGGTATTTGACTAAAAAAATGTTTTTGCACGAAGAAGACCTAGCCGACTTAAGCCTCCTTAAACCCCTATATATACTTGATTTTAGCCTCTTTAGAAACTTAAGTAGCCAGACATAACAGCCTAAATCAATACCTAAACATGTATTTCATTTTTCTCTAGAATTAAGAAAGTGAATAGAAATCAAATCAAAGCTAATACTCTAAGTCGTACTACCCTTAAAGGCCTCTAGAATCAAATATGCATTAAGAAATACTTAATCTCTTAGAGTTTTATTCTAGAATTGATTCTTCATATTTATTTATACTCAAAGCACGAATTGGCTTAGCTACCCAAGGACTGATCTTAGCTTGATATACTCTCCAAAAGCTTGTTATACCTTCGGACCTAGTATTCGATGAGCTAGGCATCTTAACAATTCGATAGGTTAGTTAAGGAGTCTAGTGAACAATCAATCTTGAGCATAAAGTATGTTTTCACCTTGTAATAACCTGCGATAGTTAAGTCTATTAGGGTGCAAAACGTAGAAGGTTAGTTACGTCATGACACAGAGATAACCTTACCTCAGTGATATGAGTTCTAGAACAACTAGTATTAAAATCCTAAATCGATTGCTTGTGTTTTGCAGATGTTTTGTGAATTGCTTGAAATCTAATCTTAATTGATATCTATCCTTTTACTTATTTGTTTTGTTATTTGCTTCCATTAAGAACCCCAAAAACTAAATAATATGTTTCCTTAGCTTAATTTGAATCATATAGGTTTGTAGTGCATTAATCACTTAGTCCTCAGTGGATCGACCCCTAAGTACTACAATTATATTCACTGTGCACTTGCAGTTTCCTAGGGTTATAAATTTAAAACCTACTTGCATACAAACCCTCACATCGAAGTTTTATGCACATCAAGAACCTTAATCATAATCACTTGCTTTGTTTTGATATTTTTTTTCATTCATACATATTTACTTAGCCTAATTTGAATTCATAAATAATTGTGTGATTTGATTCCCTGTGGATTCGATCCCTAAATACTAATAAGATCTTTTAATTTGAGAGAGTAGCTCAGGGTAAATTTGAGCGTATCAATATGTCCCATATTTTACCACTTTTACTATCTATTTTACTATATTTTCTATATGTTTTAATAAAGTTTTTCAACCAAAAAGATAGATTTCTCGTATATATATAGATTTTAAGGTCTTAACATGTTTTATCATCAAAAGGATGCAAAAAGGAGCAAAAGGATGTTATCTATGATACAGCTACTTATTCATGTCAAAGAAACCAAGCCAAGTCATTATATCCTGAAGATAAAGCATAATCTCAAGTTGGACAGAATGCATATGCTAGAAGTTCACTAATTAACGGAGGATAAAATGAACTTGAAATCTAATGAAACTTGGTGGAAAGATAGCCCTTTGAGTCATCTAGCCAATGGAGTTGGAATTACATCAATTGAAGCTGTACTTTGGAAGAGACATTGGAAACACTGAAGATATGTCAAGCTGCCTTAGAAGTGAAGCTAATTGCTGCACTGAACCAAACACCGGGGCCCCTCTTGGGCCAATGATCCAGGCCATTGCTGACATTATAGAAGCCTCAAGGAAGACCTTAACACCGTTCACGCAAACCGACCGTTGCTTGGACTGGTGGTTGAGCAGTTTCGACCGAAAAGACATTTTTGCCCTAAACTAAACCCTAGCGACTTAGGACCTCTTCAATCCCTATATATATACTTGCTTTTAGTCTCTCTAGGAAGATAAGCAGCCAGCCAAAACAGCCTAAATCATTACCTAAACATGTATTTCGTTCTTCTCTTGTTCTTAATGCAGATTTGATTCTAAAAGTTTTTAATGGTAGTTCGACTTTGCCCTATTGCAAAGAGATGAGATCCAATCTCTTACGCTTGATAAGATCAACAATTTATACTATGTCTATGTGCTTTACTCTTGCTGTTACGTGTTGCAAAATATTTTAGAGTATTAGCTTTGATTTGATTTTGAGCACTTTCTAAATTCTATGTTATCGCATATTTAATCGTTTAGAGTTTTATTCTAGAATTGATTCTTCATCTTTATTTATGCTTAATGCATTAAATGATTTAGCTACCCAAGGACTGATCTTAGGTTGATATACTCTCCAAAAGCTTGTTATATCTCCGGACCTAGTATTTGATGAGCTAGGCGTCTTAACAATTCAATAGGTTAGTTAAGGAGTTTAGTGAACAATCAAATCTTAAACATAACGTGTGTTTTCACCTTATAATAACTTGCGATAGTTGAGTCTATTAGGTTAGAAGACATAGAGGTTAGTTGCATCACGACAGTGGGATAATCTTACATTAGTGGATTGAATTCTAGAACAACTAGTATTAAAATCCTAAATCGATTGCTTGTATCTTGTATATGTTTTGTGAATTTCTTGATATCTTATTGTAATTGATCATCTGTCCTTTTATTTTATTGCTTTGTTATTGGTTTCCATAAAATCCAAAACCAAATAATATGTTTATTTAGCTTAATTTGCATCATATAGATTTGTAGCGCATCATCACTTAGTCCTCAGTGGTTCGACCCCTAAGTACTACAATTGTAAATGCTATACACTTGCAGTTTCCTAGGATTATAAATTTAAAGCTTGCATATGCATCTAAACTCTGCACACATCAAGTTTTTGGCGCCGTTGCCGGGGTCTTTTGTTTGATTGCCTACAAATTTTTTTATAAAGATTAAATCTATGTTATTTTTCCTTTTTCTAATTTTATCTTTGTGTGTTTCAAAGATTTGTCAATGGAGCATCACAATCCTAAGAGAATAGCGAGCCCTTACCCTCGTGAAAAAATTGAGGATTACATCCCTATGCCTCATGAATTCCATCAACCACCTTGGGAAGCTTTGGAGGAGACCAAAGTTACTCATCAAAAAGCATTCTCTACGATACTTGTTCTTACAGAAGGATAAAAGCAACATACTCAAACAATCAAGGATGTTGAATTCTCTTTGGCGGGACGTTCTAATGATCTTATTGGAAAGACAACCTCACTAAAAGGAGAAGCAATTGGTACCTCTAACCGTATGAAGAAACGGTGCAAGTTTGCCTTCGATTAGAAACAATAGAAAAAGAATCTACACCTAAAGCTAATTGCTACACTCTTACTACCCTTAAAGAGGACGAGTCCATCTCTAATCAAGACGAAGGAGAAGTCTCAAGACCGTTGAAAAAGGCGAATACGAGCCAAGGAAAACTCACAGCGAGAATTTCACTGAAACCTCCCTCAAAAGGAGCTAAATTTACCGAGAGGGCACGTTTTCTTGTGAAAGAAATTCCTCAAGAGATGTCCTTTCAAGAAGCATGGTGAGAACCACCATCGTTGAGAAAGTGTTTCTCACAAAACAAAGAAGAAGATTTCATGATTGAGGAGCTATTTGATCGAGCTAGGAATCCTCAAAAGTACTTTAAGATTCTTTGCAAGAACCTCGATCCAGGTCCTTTCACCATCTCTTGCTCAATTCTTGGTTTTAACTTTGACGATGCACTTTGTGATTTGGATGTCGAAATCAACGTACTTTTGGAATCTCTTATGAGAATGATGAAGATCACCAAATTTCGGCCATCACAAATAAAAATTGCACTCGCCAATGGTGCATCTACGCTTTCATTGGGCGAAATCTTCAATTGCCCCTTGAAAATTGGGGATTGCATTGTTCCGGTAGACTTTGAAGTGGCGACTATGAACGACTGTTCAACACCTTTCATCCTTGGAAGACCTTTCTGGGCAACCGCTGGAGCTATCATGGACTATCCTTTAAGATGGATATCCTTCACTTACATAGACACTTGTGTCTATCACTATGACGCAACGCTGGGTTTTTGAGCAAAACAAACTCGATACATTATTTGGAGAAAAGAGAAGTGTCAATCAATGAACCAAACCAATTCGATGAAGATAGAGAACACAACTTAAGGATTCCTCATTCACATGCTAAGGGAAACTTTAAGCCTTTAGAAGACCATTCCCAATCCTAAAAACCCCAAGGAGTCGAGCTATAAGACTTTAAACAAGCGTTTTATGGGAGGCAACCCATATTTATGTTTTTGATTTTATTCATTTGTTTATTCTATGTTTTTGGATTTGATTTTACTTTCAAACATTGTTATTCATTATTTTATGGGTTAATTAGCTTAATATTAGTTTTGGGGTAGATAATTAGGTAACTACCATGTGCATAATGAAATTTAGGTATCTAGAAGAGAGAAGAAAAAACTGGACTAATATGCCCCTACGAAATTTGACAAAGAAAAATGGTAAAAAAAAATCATATCAAATATTTATTATCGATCATTTAAAATTCCTAAAACTAGTAAAGATCTGGTATGCATTATAGTAGTCAACTATACAGATATATTCTAGTAGTCAACTATACTGGTATATATTATATATAGTAGTCAACTATACTGGTATATACAAGACTCATTAGATCTGGTATATATTATAGTATATATAAACATAGTAGTCAACTATATTAGATTATAGTAATCGACTATACTGGTATATATTATATGTAGTTCAATAGTTCTTAGTGTTAAGTGTTAATGCATGTGAGGTTTCCATGCGTTAATAACACATTTCTTTATGTAAAAATATAGTTAACTACATAAGCCTTATAGCTAACTATCCATGTGTTAAGTATAGTTAACTATTGCTGGGTATTGTATAGATATAGTTAAATATGTAGGTCTTATAGCTAACTATCCCTGTGGTAAGTATAGTTGACTATTACTGGGTATTGTGTAGATATAGTTAACTACGTAGATCTTATAGCTAACTATCCCTGTGTTAAATGCATATGGAGAAAACCAGTAGAGATCGAGGCCGAGAAGCAGGTAATGAAGAAATTGAGCCGACGAAGAAACCCTAAACCAGTAGAGATCGATGAAGCATGTAATGAAAAAATTGAATATAAGAAAAGAGAAGAAGAAGAAGATGATGATGATGAGTAGAAGAGAAGAAAAAAAAATGAATAAGAAAAAGATAAAGAAGAAGAAGATGATCCATCGTTTATAAACCAGTAGAGATCCACCGCTTGTTGACGATGTCGTCGATTAAAGAAGAAGAAGAAGAAGAAGAAGAACTGGTCGTGGTCGACTGGCTGAGAGGAGAAAAGAAAAAGAAGAGGAAGAAGAAGATGTAGAAACGATGGAAAAAAAGAACAATGAAAGATTTATAAACGATGGAATAAGAAGAAGAATGGAAGAAGAAGAAGAAGAACAACAAGAAGAAAGAAGAACAAGCGTTAAAAAAAAAGGAAGCGTTGAAAGAAAAAGAGACTATCAATTAGGGTTTTCTATTTTGTGTTTTTATTTCTATTTTATTTTTAAACATAAAAACTAAACAATATATTAAGGATAAAGTAGTCATTCTAGGTCTGGTCAATGTTAGTTACCTAATTATAATTTAGGGTATGTTAGATGTTTAATTATTGGTGTAAAGAGTAATATATATGCTAATTACCCTTATTTTATCTATCTATGAATTTTTCATGCTTTTACAAAAATTTATAAAAATACAAAAAATGTGTTTTGAAGAAGAACAATGAAAAGAAGATAGAACATGATCTGTTTGGTTCAAGGAACAAACATAGTACCATATCAGCCCAGAATGTTTTCAAATTTGTCGAGGCAATATTAGACAATCTTACGAAGCCACAGGAAAAAAATCAGAACATAATTTGCTATTACGGTTTGCAAGTTATGACCAATTGAACAAGACCGATAAAGAAGGTTACGAAGCCACACTTTCAAGCTTTTCCACAGACCACGCCACGATGAACCATGCAATGATATACATACCATTGGAAAGATCGTGTTCTTAAGAATCCATAGCATCTTTCGGATTTCAAATCCGATGTGTGTAGACAAAGAAAAAGTTCGATAAAAATGGCATGGACCAATCCCTCAACACTGGCCGAACACGTCGACCGCTGTACGTGACCGGCTCTTTGTCCCACATACGGTGTCTCGGCATCGGGTCGTCTCACCAGTCGAAAATTGTGACTGGAGTTGGAGCAAAAATTCTGCAACCTAACTGCAACCCTACCGCACCTAAAACCATAAACATATAAAATTAAATTTTTATAAAATATATATTAAAAATTTTAAATATAAAAAGCGTCAATCATACTATCTATAACACGTGACCGGCTCTTTGTCCCACATACCGTGTCTCGGCATCGGGTCGTCTCACCAGTCGAAAATTGTGACTGGAGTTGGAGCAAAAATTCTGCAACCTCACTGCAACCCTACCGCACCTTAGCGCATCCTCACCGCAATAAGACCTCGCGCGTCCAATCTACTGGACGGTTCCACCGACCGATACTTGGTCCGGTGTTCATCCCGATTGTGCCCGCATACCGTATCCTTCTCATCCTTGTGTCACACGTCTGCGTCTTATGTCCCACGTCCTTACCGCATCCCGTGCCTTAAGTGTCCTCGAACACCGGTCGACCACGTCGACCGATGCCACAGTCTGGTGTTTCCTCCCCCTATGCGCTCCGCGTCCCACATCCTTAACAATGGTCACGACACTGGTCGGATATTGCAATGGGTGCTCGACCGTTAGTGCTCCGCGTCTTGCAACCTTATGTTCCCCGAAGTTCCCACCATCGGTCGAGTCCCCCATCCGATACTTCGACCGATGTTACCACGTCCATGTCCCGCGTCCTTCTTCCCTTGTGCCATGACTCCACCATCCGCACCACGTCTTGTGTCGCATCTCGTCTACGACCCGAACTACACCTCGATCCATCCTAACACCGCGACTAAGCTACCCGACACCACAGACAGGTATTGGCCACACCGCGTCTCCATCACCGACCACACCCTTCTGAAGCTACGTCAGAACCAAACTAGCGACCGGTCTGAGCCGAATAGATCCATGGACCACCGACCAAACCGAGTCGATTCGAACCACCATTCGAACCACCAAGCCGACCACTTAACCGTTTGGTAAAATAAGGTTAAATTTTCCTTTTTCACTATTTTAATTATTTTAAAACTATTTTTCACATATAATTTTTAAGAACCAATTTATTTTTACATATTCATGAATTATTTTTTCTAAAAATTAAGGGACAATTACAAATCTGCCATTATTTATTAGCAAAAAGACAAAACTATCTCTTTCTTTTTCTTTTTTCTCTTTCTTCTTCCTTTTTTCTTTTTTCTTTTTTCTTTTTCTCTTTCTCTTTCCTCTTTCCCTACGAGATTTGATTTTTTCTCCTCTCTTTCTGTCTTTCTCTCCCTCTCCATAACAAAAACATAATCTATTTCTCTTTCTTTTTCAAGCTCTTGTTAATGGAAAAATAGTGGTAATGGTGTTGAAGAAGAAAACAAACATATCTAGATTTAAATATCTCTCCCTCTCTGTCTCTCTCATATAGATCTAGATTCGGATTTCGTAATATTTTTTTTTTCAAATCTGGGTTTGTTTAATTTGTGTTGTAGATCGGAGTTTTATATTCGATTTTGATTAACAAATCCAAGATTTTTGTTAGATTTGTTTTTGATTTTTTTTTTTGGGTCTGAAAAGGGGTTACCCCCTAAATTTATTGATAGTTTTAAAGTGAATTACATTCGGATTTCGCGTGAATAAAGAGTTCCACGAGAATCCTCACACAGGAGCGGCCTTACAATATCCAGTACAGTTGAAAAGATATGTAATCCTAGCGATAAATCGAATGCATAGTTAGCTAACCCGTCAGCTAGACGGTTAGCTTCCCTATACCTGTGGAAAATACGGACTATCCAGTCCCTTGATATGAAGCCATGGCGCAGACGTACCAGGAATGACAGCGGATTCGAGTCACTAATCCCTGTCTTTAGAAAATTAACTACCACCTCTGAATCCACCTCTAACTCAACATGTGTAACTCGACGTTCCCAGGCTATCCAAAGGCCATAATACACTCCCCAGAGTTCACCTAGAGCAGCCGAACATATTCCAATATTGATTGCAAAACCAACACACCACAAGCCTCCCTCATCCCTTAAGACCCCACCCGCAGCTGCCAAACCCATGGTCCCTCTTGAGGCCCCATCCGTATTCATCTTAAACCAGCCTTCATTCGGTGTTTGCCATGCTATTTGCCTCACTCGTATACTTCGCGGCTGCCTTACCTGGTCAGGCGAGTGTGCATGAGCTAGGGTGACCTCCTGATGTGATCCTGACCGGCAGCCGCGAGGTTTGGGATGCAATGGAGCTATCACGAGGATCGGTCATGATGACTAAGGCAAAGGAGCTCACGAAGACGACTCAAAGGAGGCTCGAGGAGGCACAAAACGGAGGATCGGCCGAGGCGAACCGGATCGTGATACTTATGCAAGCCAAGGAGGAAAAAGATCAAGGGAATGTCTAAGTGACAAGCGCCTTGTCTTGTACTCTTTTTCCCATGTTCGGTTTTGTCCCAATGGGTTTTCCGAACATGGTTTTTAACGAGGCAAGACTTGGTCGCTTACATCATTCACTTAGCCCTTCTATTGGATCTTACGTGGGCTTTTCTTAATGGACTCAAGCCTTCTTATCACCAAGCCTAAGCCCAATTCAAGCCCACCACGTTTTGATAAGAAGATTGAGTCAAAATGCATCATTTTCTATGTCTTTTGCATGTTCTTCATTAATTAGTCAAACTTATTAATTAAGCTTTGTTATTTCCTAGGAAGGTTGCATGTAACCTTTCTTAGGACTATATATATGTGCTCTTCCCCTTCAATAATATTCATCCAAGTTTTTAAGAAAATCAAAGTCTCCTCTCTAACTTGCGATCAAAATCTCGGTTTGAAATAGCCGAGCATTCTTTCTTCGAAAGAATCCTCTTTCTTCTTGGTGCGTAATATCCAAGTTGATCGAGCCCCTACCCTTCACCGAGTCTCTCATTGCTCGTGTGATTGTATTGACGTCCATCTCTATCTCTTCCTCTTTCCGTTTCCGCATCAATTCACCCCGAACCCTACCGCACATCCTACCGCGTTCGGTCTAGCTCCGATCAAAGTCCCGATCCGCAATTGGGATCGTATCACCTCCTTTGATAATTCCTTTACAAACTTCACCCTATCCCTACACTTGCCATTCACACCAAACACATTTCCAAATCGCCATTTCCAACCCCACCAAATTGTAATTGCAAACAAAGCAGACCAATTCGTACCATCATCGACATGATTGTCTCTAAGGTTATCATACACCCATTCAATCAATGATGCGGCAAAGAATGCCCGCCTCTTCCCTTACACACGTAACAGATTCCGGAGTCGCATAAGTGTCTCCTACGTCTTTCAACATTTGTCATGAGTGCTTGGCTAACTCCAAGCCAGAGAAAGACCCGAACTCGCTCTGGCACCATAACCTTCCAAACTCGTTGACCACTAACAAGTGCTCGTAATCGTAGACAAATATCGTCGGATAGAAGATTATTGATCTTGTCAAAAGCCTAGTCCAAACCATTCAACTTGTAACTGCCCCGTCATAATCTAGCAAAGTGGTCGCCCCGTTAACCACCAATCACTCCAAAACCTTATCCGCCGGCCGTCGCCAATAATCCAACTCATTCCCGGAAACACCACATCTCTTAACCCAACATCCACGCTTCTCATTGTCGAAGACCAGTTTGATTTCACCTCCACCTTGTGCTTATCATGAACATCATGAATTCTGTATTTACCGCGCAAAACTCTTGCCTATAAGCTGAACTGATCATTGAGTAGTCTCCACCTCAATTTAGCAATCAACGCTTTATTCATCTCTGCCGCTGAACGTATGCCTAAACCACCTTCACTCTTTGGCTTACAAACTCTTTTCCAACTCAGAAGATGCTGTTTTCTTTGACCTGTACTACCCCCCCACCCAGGAAAAAGCGTGATAATCAATCAAGTTCTAAGATAGTTGCTTTCGATAAATTATGGTACACATAGAATGTACAAGAATGGAGGAGATGACTGATTTCATTAGTGTCAAACGACCAGCCATGCTCAACCACCGACCCTTCCACCCTGCCAAGCACAAAGAAACTCGCTCCAAGATGTTGCTAAACGTATCCTTATTTATACGTTTCTGTAATACCGGCATACCAAGATATTTTCCCAAGTATCTTGAAGCTTTAATGCCACTCGCATCACTAATCATTTTCTCCATGTCTCTACTTACATTACTTGAGAAGAAAATTTTTGATTTCTCCAAACTCACTTTTTGTCCCGAAGCAACGCAAAAACTTTCCAAGACTTTTCTAATTATCCTTATTTGAGCTACCGAAGCCTCCGCAAATAGAATCAAATCATCTGCAAAGCAAACATGGGAAAGTTTTGGTCCCCCTCATGACAGAGTTATTGGCCGCCATTCTCCAATAGCAATGGAGCTGTCAACAAGATGACACAAGCGTTCAAGACAAAGAACAAACAAATATGGCGATAAGGGGTTACCTTGTCGCAGTCCGCGCTTGGGGTAAATGGCTCAGATTTTTCCCCATTCCACAACAAGTGCATTGCCGATCCTGTAACACATTCCATGATCCATTGAACCCATCTTACGGGTAGGTTAGCTACTTTGAGCATATCTTCCAGAAAATCCCAACGTATGCGACAATATGCTTTCTTCAAGTCCAATTTCAATAACATCCAACCCTTCCTTCCCTTTTTACGTCTCATAGAGTGGACCGCCTCCTGTACCACTACTATGTTATATGTGCTTAGTCTTCCCAGAATGAAACTAGCTTGAGCCGGACCAATTAGTTTCGGCATTAAACCTTTCAATCTCAAGACTATAGCCTTCGTAATAGTTTTAAACAACAAATTGCAGAGACTAATCGGTCGAAACTGAGCCATGTTCTCTTGTTTTCCCACTTTCGGAATTAGCACTACCAACGCATCGTTGAGTCCATCGGGCAAGCTACCTGTGTCAAAGAAACCAAGGACGAACTTCTGCACCGAATCCCCGACAATATCCCAGCACTTGTGATAAAAGATCGGTTGAAAACCATCCGGACCCGGTGCTTTGAATCCCCACATACTTTTCACCGCATTCTCCACCTCCGAAATGGAAAAAGGTTGACATAACCGTGTGATCTCTTCCTGTGATAAAGCTGTGAAACCCTCCGGAGGCAACTTTGGCACAACAATATCCACATCCTCCATTGAATATAACCTTGTGTAATATCCAATGGCTAAATTCACTAGATCCCTCTGGTTTGAAAGCCATCTCCCTTCCTCGTCTCGTAGGAGTTCAACATGATTACGCCGTCTCCAAATGATGGTGGAGATATGGAAATATTGTGTGTTCTTGTCTCCCAGCGCAATGTATTTCTCCCGCGACTTTTGGAACCATAATAACTCCTATTGTTCCATTACTGCATCCCATTCTTTAACCAATAACTCTTCCTTGTTTAGCAAGTTTGTCGTATGATTCAAATCCAGCAAGTCTTGGACCCATTTAATTTCATGTAATAACTTTGCTTTGCGTTTTTGAACATGGCCGATGACCTCTCTGTTCCAAACTTTCAGCTTCTCTCGCAACCCATGCAACGCTTGTGGAGTAGACAAGCCGACATCCCAAGAGTTTTTCATCAAGTCTTTAAAACTCTCATGTTGTAACCATGCCGCTTCAAATCTAAACGGTCTCCAGCTCGGGTCTCCAATCTCTCTCGGAGATAGTTGGAGAAACAGAGGAGTGTGATCCGAAGCAAGAAATGGTAGATGAGAAATCGTAGCCTCTTGCCACTGTAATCTTGCGTTTGCATTGCAGAAAACCTGATCCAGTCTTTTTGCAATGTATGTGTCAGCTCTACGTCCTCTACGCCAAGTGAATTTGGGTCCATTAAACCCCATATCAAGAAGAGAAGACTCATTTACCCAAGCTCTGAACTGCAACAAATCCTGCGACAAACTACCGTTTTCTCCGGTACGTTCATCCAATCTAATAATAGTGTTAAAGTCTCCACCCACTATTAAAGGTCCATCAATCTCCTGAATAACATCTCCAAGTTTCGCCCAAATACCCCTTCTACGACTTGGGGATGGTGCAGCGTAAACAACCACCACGTGGATCATATCCATACCTCCCCCGACCTTTGCGTATATGAACTGATCCGACGACTCCACAATCGTAACCTCTCCAACACTAGCTCTCCACAAAATCCAAATTCCGCTACTCTGCCCCACAGCATCAATCCGGAAAGAATTCTCGAAACCCAAGCTTTGACAAATTATTCCCGCTTTGTCCCCGCAAGAATGAGTTTCGAATAACGCAAGTAAATCCGTACTATATTTTTTGAGCATATAGTGTATTGATCTTCTGAAATTGGGTTTATTAGCCCCCCGGCAATTCCAAAATAAACAATTCATCATGACAATATTCGCAATTCTCCGACAAATTACCGGGGCTAGCCGTTACAATATCATAGGATTGGTTTCTCCGTCTTGAGAAACCAAACTCCTCGTCTTCTCCTTCATAGCAATCAAATTTGTCTCCTTCCTTCCCTCCTCCCTTTCTTTCTGTTTAAGTACCAAAGGACTAAAACTCTCATCCTTGGATAAATTTTCAGAGATGAATAACCCTCCACGTCTGCCTTCACTTCCACGCTCTACGGGCAAACGTTTGCCGGAAGCTGCGAAATCAACCTTCTCCTGAGATGGTCCGAAAACAAGTCCCCTCGTTCGTTTTTGCAAATTTAATTTTGCTTTGGACCCACAGCTTCTCGTAGACTGCAGCACCACACCCTTCCCATGTGTTGTCCCACTATGTTCTCCTTTTTCTCTTTTCTGTGCCCCTATAACAGAGACTTTCTTTTTTACTTTATTATCTCTCTGTAAGTTTGGTATTATAGACAGAGTAATCGATTTTCCAATAATTGCCTCACTGCAGGTAGCTACTCCACTCACACCTTGAATAGGTATCTCCTCCTCCACTCCATCAAACCGATTAGAGACACCCAAGTCCACTTTTTCCTTTATTCCTTTTGTCTCACCTAGCTTCTTGCCACTTCCTTTTCTGGCCCTACCCGCCGTAAAGACCATGTGGTTATTCACTTTTTCCGCCAACCTTCCTGATCTTCTCACAACCGTGAATCTATCATCCTTCTCCGGTACAGTTTCACCGGAGTTCTTCTCCACATTAATCGGATTTTCATTTGGTTGTCGATCCATCCCACCCTTCGTACAAGCATGAACCAAATGTCCATACATACCGCATCTTGAGCATATCTTTGATAGACCTTCATAAAAAACAGAGTACCTCTCTTTGTTTATCAACAAAGTCCACTTCAAAGGCTTTGCTGGATTGATCTCCACACAGATTATGGCGAAACGTGCTCTCTCAAAGTTCAACGTAGTTCCATCCACTTTTACCGGTTTTCCCAATCCACGAGCAATTCCGAGCAGAATGGACTTGTGATAAAGGTTCACAGGTAAGTTTGATACACGAATCCAAACTGGGGTTGTTGCAATATCATCCCGAAGCGGGTCAAAGAGAGGGGTCCAAGCTTGAACATTAAGGTAGCTCCCAAAACGCACCATGAAGAACTGCCGAGGAAGATCCAACACATACATAGACCCCGAAAGCCTCCACATCTCCCTGAGTTTCTTGGTCCGAGCCGAGATGAAAACATGCCGACCCAACACCTTGACAATCATTGTCTGTTTCCATAACCCATTCATAGCTTCAATCACTTCACTGCCAATTGTGATCTCCGGTTCACCATCATCACCATGGGGAAACTCTACTTTCAAATGTGCAGCAACAAAAGCGTTATCCAAGACCTCCTCTTATTATGAAATTTTTAAATAATTTATAAGAGTAATGTATATGTTTTGAAAACTGAATAGTTAAAATAATAATTTATAAGGTTTTTAAATTGTTTATAATTTTTTTTAAGGTTTATAAGGGTTTTTAAAAAATTTATAAAGTTTTTTAAAGGTTTATAAGGATTTTTTACAAAGTTTATAAGTGTTTTTAAAAGGTTTATATTTTTTTTTAAAGTTTATAATGATTTTTACAAAATTTATAAGTGTTTTTACAAGGTTTATAAAATTTTTAAAAGGTTTTGTAAGACAGTTTGAAAACTTTATATACTGTTTAAACACTTTATAAACGGTTTAGAAAAAACTATCTACAGATATTTTAGAAAAATTCAATTTCAGATCTTTTTTTTTCTTCTCTTCCTCCATCTTCTTTTTCTTCTCAATTCACAAAATTCAATCTCAGATCTTAAGTTTTTTTTTGTAAAATTTAAATTTATGTTTTTAATCTAGTTTTGAGTGAAAGATATGAGATTTAGTTTTAAAAGAAGGGAAACAAGATCTGAGAAAAAAGTTTTGAGATCTGGAAAAAAAATTGAGATCTACTAAAATATAATGGACAAAAAAAAAGAAATCTGGAAAAAAAAACTGAAAAAGTCAAATTAAATGAGTCAAATGACAATATAGAAATATTGAAAAAGAGTGATATGCTTGCAATGATTTTCAAATAGTGGCATAATTGAAAATTGTCATTGAACAAGTGGCATATTTTAAAAAATTTCAATTATCTATTCTTAATTAAATTATTTATTAAAAATATTATTTGATTAATAAATTTTTGGATTAGAAATTTTAATATATTGGTTAAATTAAATTGGTTTTTAAACAAATCTCTCTCCTGCCGACAGCAACAGGACGAAGAAGAAGACGCAGCGGACCTTCACCTCCTCCACCGATCTCCCTTACCGGTGGGCGGTGGCTCTCACCTCCACTGGGAAAGGGAGCCTCTCTTCTTTGCTTTTCATTTCTCCTCTTTTCGTTTCACTCTCACGAGTTGCCGGTCTCGTGGTTCCATGATGTACTAGGCTTTCTCCTCCTCGAGTCTGTGTTTGGCGGCGTGGAGATCAATTCTCGATGTAGCGGCGTGTGGTTTGTGGGCCAGAATTGCCTTCTCCTATGTCCTCCGATTTGGGTTGGTGGAAGTGTGATTTCGGTTTTAAGAAGTCTGGTCGGCCAGGATTCATAGGTCTGGTCTTTCTGTTCGTGTGGTTTATTAGGTCTAGTATTTTTCATGGAGGAGGAGCTGGGTTTCTCGGCTGGTTCTGGGAATTAGGGTCTATGGTGTTTGGAACGGATGCGATTCAAGTCCTTTAGGTTGAATTTGGGACCGGTTTTATGTTCTTGCTTGAGGGAGTCGTGTATCGGTGTCAGATCTGGGTGTTCTCAGTTTTTGTTCGGCTGCGATATCGGTTTCAAAGGTGTAGGATTGGTTGGAGATTCGGGTAAAGGATGGTCTCGGATATTGGCTTTTGTTTGTTCACGTAGATTTTGGTTCTGGTTTCCAGGGTTTCGGGATTACTTTGTCTATTTCCACTCGTCGTATGGTTCTTTGGCTCGGGTTGATATATAGCAGCGGGTTGACGTTTGTAATTTTGTCTTTAATTGGTGTTAGTGGAGTTCAATTGGAAACGACCTCACCCAAAAATTTAAAAACTTTTTCCTCCAGATTATTATCATCACAGATAATAATCTTCAATGGGCCAGCACAAGCAATGCAGAATCAATAAACAACCAACGCGGAATCAATAAACAACCAACAGTTACCCCAATTCAATAACCAATTCAATAATCTCAAACTTATTAAATTACTAAACCGTTCAAATAGCAATATCCATTCTAGAATTCACTAGTATCTTAGCAATTCTACACAATACAACCACAAAAATGAGACTCTAGATCATCTCTTCTTCCTGGCCATGATTCCACGATCATATTTTCTCTTTACCTGCAACACATGGCAAAAAGAGTTGCGTGAGTCTTATCACAAATACTCAGCGACGCGGTCATCCCGTTTATAGGCTATGTAGACATAAGCACAAGCAATAGATACAATACCAAGATGATCACTCAACAAGCATACGTGAAACCAGTCACACGAACAAGTACAGAAGCACTGTGTCGATCGACACAACCTCTACGACAGACTGCATTGTGTCGATCGACACACCACCATGGTGTCGATCGACATGATGCCTCGTGTCGATCGACACATCATCCTAGTGTCAATCGACACGACGTCGCATAATCCAGAAATGAGCCTATCCTCTCGTGGTTCGAATCCGTCGCGATTCATCGAGTCTCTTGCACAATTTCATTCACAAAACACACGAAATCCACCAAGCAAATGCATCTTATCCATTCCTTATACTTATATTAACTTACGGTCACTCATTCACCTCGAAAAAGATTGAAAAGACGAAGAACGATGAAGAACGTGAGGAACAAACACGAAAAGCCTCTTTATTCTACCTTCACAGACCCAAAATCAGCCTAGCAACAGTCTTTCCTCGTTCCCAATAGGCTCACACGTAAGTCTCCTCAAGAATCTCCCCAAAACACTCAAGAAAACACCAATTCTCTGTTTTCTCTCAACTCTTCTGATTTTCGGCAAAAAAATAGACAAAACGCGTCTGATCCTTTAAATACCCGAACCTTAGGGTTTCCCTAAACCAGTCCACTGAACCGGACAATTAAACCGATCATGTCGGTCCAATTCCACTCATGTCGATCGACACACACCACCTATGACGATCGACACACCACCAAGAATCCGACTTCTCCCAAGTCAAAACACCCGTGTCGATCGACATACACATGTTTCGGTCGACATACACATGTGTCGGTCGACACACACACCCAAAATCCACTTTTTGATTCACGGGCGTTTCAATTCTCCCCCACTAACACGGATTCGTCCTCGAATCCCCCGACACCATCACACTACGGTCTCAACCACCTAACCCGAACCCGGCCAGTACCCTTCGAGATCACACTCGACTCACACAACCCGTCCTACTAAGGCTAACACTCCCGCCCAAAATCCGACCAGATTCACCCAGAAACATCAACGATGCACGCCCCATAGTCCGGATTAGGGCTGCCCGATTGACCGTCTAACAATCAGACAAGGACATGTACAATCAATCGTTGACCCGACACTGGACCAAATGTTCGTACAACAATCAAACAAGAACATGTACGATCAACGACGTTACATATGCTACCAGGATTGTCCGAACCAAAATTCCAGACTCAAGTAAAACCTTAGACTCGACATCCACATCCACTCTCCTGACCCTCGGTCTGCACCACTCGAGATCCCACCTTATACCCGAGCTCTACTAGGCTCATACTAGCCACATTGCACTGTCTCACCACGGCTGCAATCCTGACCCCACCCGGTCAGCACCACCTGAGATCCACTCCTGATCCCCGAAGTTCCTCCAGTCTCATACTCACGACCACGCTCAGACGCTACTGCTCATAACTCATACTCACAACTTATATACATATACACTACACCTACTCGCAGGATCGTCACCCCTTGAGTTACGTACGCATGGACCCACCCGTCCCCTGGAGAGAACCACCATCCCTCAAAGTATATGTAGGGAACCCACCATCCCCTAGAGAGAACCACCAACTCTCGAGTATGCAGAAAACCCACCCGTTCCCTGGAGCAATACTCTGAAACACGCATCATAAGCACCTGTCAACCAGAATTGCTCTGTGGCCCACCATGACCTTCCCTAACCCGGAATATCATCACCTCTATGACCCCCACTAGGCCACTCAAAACAGCCCAACCACCATGGGTGTTTTCCACAAAATCCATGGAAAAGACGATTCTAACTCACATAAAACCTCTTTTCTCGACTCTCCCTAGGAATAGACAGATCCTAACACGCATAGAACTTCCATTTCTAGCCACTCCTAGAACATGAACAAGCCCATTTCTAGCCAGTCATAGAACATGAACTAGTTCTAAGCCGCATAGAACTTCCATTCTCAGCCATCACATGACCCCACCAGTCATAAAGTATAAGAACTCACATCTTATAACACATCATCTTATTAAAACTCCAAAAGTATAATAGTTACAACGTAAACGAAAAATACATACAACTCATAGCCACATGCTAAAACAGACTCTGAAAACCAGAAAAGACACTCAAGCCACCGCTTACTTCTCGAACCACTTTGAGAACTTCGTCTTCATCAAAGCTTCCGGTTCCCAAGTCTCCTCCTCAATACCGTCACAGTCCCACATGACTCTCACCAACGGTATACTCTTATGACGCAACACCTTGATTCTCCTCTCGAGAATCATCACAGGTCTCGCCGCCAACGTCATGTTGGGCTGAAGATCCTCTGGAATTCTAGCCAACACCTCCTCAGACTCATGCAGACACTTCCGCAGCATCGACAACATGGAAGACCTTGTGAAAAGCTTTTATACTCTGAAGTAACTCCAAACGATAAGCTACCGGTCCGACCCGCTCCACCACTCTGAACGGACCCATAAACCTCAGACTTAGCTTATTCTCCGAAATGGATCTGTTAGGACCTCTCAACATCGCTGCCTTGAGATACACCAGATCTCCTAGCTCAAACTCCAGCTCTTTCCGTCTCTTGTCGGCATAACTCTTCTGTCGACCCTGAGCCTCTCTCATGTTCAGTTTCAAGACACGGATCTTCTCCGTCGTCTCCTGAACAAAGTCTACACCAAACATGCTTCTCTCTCCCACTTGAATCCAGCATAATGGTGTCCTACACGGCCTCCCATATAGAGCCTCATATGGAGCCATCCCAATACTCGCCTGATAGCTGTTGTTATATGCAAACTCTACCAGGTTGAGATGATCCGCCCAATGACCACCATAATCCAGCACACACATCCTCAACAGGTCCTCCAATGTCTGAATCGTCCTCTCCGACTGCCCATCTGTCTGAGGATGATACGCTATGCTCATATGCACCCTAGTGCCCATCTCAGCCTGAAACGCCCTCCAGAACTCTGAAGTAAACCTCGGATCCCTGTCTGACACAATACTCGCTGGCACCCCGTGCAGACTCACTATCTCCCGTACATACTTCTTAGCTAAAACTACTGCTCCATCGGTCTTCTTAATGGCAAGAAAATGTGCTGACTTGGTCAGACGATCCACAATAACCCAAATCGCATCATGCGTTCGTGACACTGGCAACCCCGTCACGAAGTCCATGGTAATCATATCCCACTTCCACTCCGGAATAGGCAAACTCTGCAACCTACCACTCGGACTGATGCTCAGCCTTCACCAGCTGACACACGTTGCACGCTGCAACCCAGCTAGCTACCTCCTTCTTCATCCCGACCCAGTGATAATACCGCTTCAGTTCACGATACATCTTGGTCGTTCCCAGATGAATCGATAACATGCTCGAATGAGCCTCCCTCAGGATCTCCTGCCGCAGATCCTCATCCTTGGTACACAAACCCGCCTGTTCACCAGTATCATCCCACTCGCTGAGACCACATACTCTGAACCGGCCGCCTTAGAAGCATCAATCAATCCCTGATCCTTCTCATGAGCAACACGAATTCTGCTCAACAAGTCTGCCTGGTTAGCTGCCTATAACCCCAACGGCTCTTGTGAAATCACACATAACCTCAACGTACTGATCTCGCTCACTAGAGCCTCCGTATCCCGATCCTGATCTGAAGCCACCCTCTTCCGACTCAACGCATCTGCAACCAGATTAGCCTTACCCGGATGGTACCCGATCTCCAGATCGTAGTCCGCACTAACTCCATCTAGCGTCTCTGTCTTTGGTTCAGCTCTGGCTGAGTAAAAAAGTACTTCAGACTCTTATGGTCTGTGAACACATGCACCTTACCACCGTACAGATAAGACCTCTAGATCTTAAGAGCAAAAATCACCGCAGCCAACTCCAAATCGTGGGTAGGGTAGTTACACTCATGCTTCCTCAACTGCTTCAAAGCATATGCAATCACCTTTCCCTGCTGCATCAGTACGCATCCCAGACCTACTCCCGAAGCGTCTGTATACACCACGTAAGGCTCACCCGGCTCGGGGAAAGCCAAAACAGGTGTACTTGTCAACATCTCCTTCAGCTTTCCAAAACTCTCCTCGCAAGCTGAAGACCACACAAAAGGAATATCCTTCCCTGTAAACTTCGTCATCGACTGCGCCATACTCGCAAACCCCTTGACGAACCTCCGGTAATAACCTGCCAACCCAAGAAAACTCCTGATCTCGGTGGCACTCCTCGGTCTAGGCCAGTCTCTGATAGCCTCTATCTTAGCCGGATCCACAGAAACTCTTCGTCCTCCTCCGAACTCCTCGAATACACCAGGATGTCATCGATAAAGATGATCACGAACACGTCAAGGTACTCCTGAAATACCCTGTTCATCAATCGCATGAACGTTGCTAGTGCATTCGTCAACCCAAACGGCATCACTACGAACTCATAATGACCGTATCTCATCCTGAAAGTCGTCTTCCGCACATCTGCCTCATCAATCGTAATCTGATGGTAACCCGATGACAAGTCAATCTTGGAGAACCAAGTAGCCCCTCGCAACTGATCCAATAACTCATCAATGAGCGGCAGAGGATACCTGTTCTTCACAGTGACCCGGTTAAGTCCCCGGTAATCGATGCACAACTGGAAACTCCCATCCTTCTTTTTTACGAACAATACTAGCGCTCCCCATGGTGAAACACTAGGCCGGATGAAACCCTTACCCAACAAATCATCCAGCTGCTTCTTCAGCTCTGCCATCTCTGCTGGAGCCATACGGTAAGGTGCCTTGGATACAGGAGTTGTACCAGGTTCCAGCTCAATCGTAAATGGATCCGACCGCGACGGTGCCAATCCCAACAACGACTGAAACACGTCCTAGAAATCCTGAACAACCCAAATATCCCCAACTGCAACCTCTCCAACAGTTTCTGGCATCACTATCATCACCAGATACGCCTCATAGCCCTTCTCAATCAACTGCTCGGCCTGTATCGCTGAAATCACAAGACTTCCGGAAGTTGGTCTCACACCCCGAAACACCAACCTCCCTGCCCTCACTCAAACACCACACGTCCTCGATGGCAATCCAGATGGACCCTGTACCGATCCAACCAATCCATATCCAGGATGACATCGTACAGCTCCACCGGACTAATGACTAGATCTGTTGGCATCAACTCGCCTGCCACCAGAACATCCACACCACGAGCCCGCCCGAAAGTAGCCAACATCCTGCCACTAGCAACCTTAACTACTCCCGGCTGCTCCCAGGAATCGCTCTGGATCCTGCTGCCCTCCGCACACTCCGGAGTAACGAAGCTATTCGTAGCTCCCGAATCAAATAACACGTGTGACTCACAACCACCCATAACGAAGGTCCCTATACAAATCTCATATGCTTTTAAACCCGACACTCTAGCGTAGACACACAATTCCAAACAGGCTAAAAAAAATCACCACAACAATTTAAAAAAAAAGACAAGTCTGAAATTATACCTGTGATCGGTCTGGTGCTAGAACCTCCCGCCTCAGCCGATGTAAAGACCCACGGCGTCTCTACGATCTGAGCCAACGGCAGGACTGCCAATAGCTGCACTGCCGCCACTGCCATCTGCTGCAGCTTAGGACACTTAGGCTTTATATGCCCCGGCTCCCTTCAGTGAAAGCACACCTGAGCTGCCCGACAGTCTGCCATCTTATGGCCCATACTACCACACCCGTAGCACCCTGAACCACCTGTCCACCCTGACTAGCCCCAAAAGTGCTCTCCCACTTCCTCTTCTGACCCTGCGCAGGCTTGCCGCCCCTGTTCGAACCCGACTGCTGCGACCTCCTCTGTTGTTGCTGCTGCTGTACTGGTGGACTAACCACCACAACCTGCTCCTTGAGATCCTCTTCAATCGCAGCAGCAATCTCCACTAACTCCGCCCTCGTGGCGAACCTGCTCGCCTTGCAGCGAGTCCTCAACTCAGCTCGAAGTCACCCGAGGAACCTCCTCACTTAGGTCTGCTCGCCCTCCATGCCTCTACCAGCATGTACCAGGAGTCGACTAATCTCGAAATCGAACTCCTTCACAGTCCGACCTCCCTGAGTCAGGTTCAGAAACCTCGACTCCATCCGGTCCATCGCCTCCTACGGGAAATACTTGGCATTGAACTCAGCCAAGAAATCCTCCCAAGCCATCTCGGCCTGCATCCGCCTGATCTCGACGCCTCTCCAACAGAGATGCGCAACACCATCCAGATAATGAACCGCTAGGTCCACCCGGTATCCCTCTGGACACCTGATAGAGCGAAAGTTCTGCTCCAACCTCCGCCGCCACTCATCAGCCTCCTCATGCTTGGCACTACCCGAGAAAAACCCGGTGCCAATCCTCTACATTTGCTCTATCATCCTCAGGTAGGACGGAAGCTCCTCTGCAACCGCCACACCCGGCTGTACACCAGCCACACCTGGCTGAACCCCAGCCACTCCCGGCTGACCATCAACCACTACTGGCTGAACTACCGGAGCCTGACCCGGAGCCGGCACCCCACCTGGTAACCGCTCCAAAATCATCTGCAGCAAACTCGCCAGACGATCATCTCGATCTTGGGCCGCACCTGCGGGAGCACCTCCACCTGGGCCTGCCGCACCAGCAACTACACCGGGACCCACACTAGCCCCATCAGCCTTCACACTGACACTCGTAGAAGCCTCACCCACAGACCCTTCCTGAAACGCCTGAGAGTCTGCCACCTACTCCTGCGTGGTCTCCTGGGCCACACTCGCGGCTACCGACTCACTCTCGAGCCCTCGCCCATGCCCACGACCACCTCGGCCTCCACGGCCCCCACGACTTCTGCCTCGGAAGAGATGATCTAGGACTCCATACCCGCACAACAATCAATCAATCAATTCACAATCAATCAATTGCACCCGCCCTAGAACCATAAGGGCTCTGATACCAAAATGAAACGACCCGACCCAAAAATTTAAAAAATTTTCCCTCCAGATTATTATCATCAAAGATAATAATCTTCAATGGACCAACACAAGTAATACGGCATCAATAAACAACCAATAGTTACCCCAATTCAATAATCTCATACTTATTAAATTACTAAACCGTTCAAACAGAAATATCCATTCCAAAATTCACGAGCATCCTAGCAATTCTACATATTACAACCACAAAAATGAGACTCTAGATCATCTCCTCTTCGTGGCCATGATTCCACGATCACATTTTCTCTTTACGTGCAACACATGGCAAAAAAAATTGCGTGAGTATTATCACAAATACTCAGCGACGCGGTCATCCCGTCTACAGGCTATGTAGACATAAGCACAAGCAATAAATACAATACCAGGATGATCACTCAACAAGCATACACGAAAACAGTCACCCGAACAAGTACAGAAGCACTGTGTTGATCGACATAACCTCTAGGTGTCGATCAACAGACTGCACTGTGTCGATCGACACACCACCATGGTGTCCATCGACATGATGTCTCGTGTCGATCGACACACCATCCTGGTGTCGATCGACACGACGTCGCAGAACCCAGAAACGAGCCTATCCTCTCGTGGCTCGAATCCGTCGCGATTCATCGAGTCTCCTGCACAATTTCATTTACAAAACACATGAAATCCACCAAGCAAACGCATCCTATCCATTCCTTATACTTATATTAACCTACGGTCACGCACTCACCTCGAAAAGGATTGAAAAGACGAAGAACGCAAAGAACAAACATGAACAACCTCTGATTCCGCCCTCACAGACCCGAAATCAGCCTAGCAACAGTCCTTCCTCGTTCCCAATAGTCTCACACATAATTCTCCTCAAGAATCTCCCCAAAACACTCAAGAACACACCAATTCTCTGTTTTCTCTCAACCCTTCTGATTTTCAGCCAAAAAGGAGACAAAACACGTCAGATCCTTTAAATACCCAAACTCTAGGGTTTCCCTAAACAGTCCGCTGAACCGGACAATTAAATCGATCATGTCGGTCCAATTCCACTCGTGTCGATCGATACACACCACCTATGTCGATCGACACACCACCAAGAATCCGACTTTTCACAAGTCAAAACACCCGTGTCGATCGACACACACCTGTGTCGGTCGACACACACACCCAAACTCCACTTTTTGATTCATGGGCGTTACACAATTCATGGGAAGGATTTCATTGGCTCTAATTGATATGTCCTTCTCGCCTTTGCTTTGTGTGTTTTTAGAGGCCACATCCTATTCTGGATACATGATCGATCATCTCTTCGTGGCGATGCATATCGATCGTACCTTGCGCTTGGTTAGTGCTAGCGAGTCTCTCAGATAACCATCAATGCACCTTTCTCATTAGGCAATGATGGTTTTGGATTGGCTCTTCGGTTTTATTTTGTTTATCTTGTGATTTTCTCTTTGTAATATTCCATCTGGTACTTGGTACTTTCAACCTTTGTATCTGGTTACTTGTCTTAATTGTTTAAGCGTTAAAAAAAAATGGTTTTAAATATGATTGATATACCCTATATTTTACCACTTTTTCTATCTATTTTAGTATGGTTTTTATATATATTAATAAAGCTTTTGAGCCAAAAGATGTAGTTTTCTCGTATATGTAGATTTTAAGGACTTAACAGGTTTTATCATTAAAAGGATGTAAAATAGAGCAAAAGGAGTATCATCTATGATGCAGCTACTCATCCAAGTCAAAGGAACCAAGCCAAGTCATTTTATCTTGAAGATAATGCACATTCTCAATCTGGACAAAACGTATATGCCAGAAGTTCACTGATGAACGGAGGATCAAATCAACTGGGAATGTAATGAAACTTGGTGTGGAGATAGCCCTTTGAGTTATCTTTCCAATGGAGTTATAATTTCATCAATTGAAGCTGTACTTTGGAAGATACACCCGAAACACTGAGGACATATCAATCTGCCTTCGAAGAAAAGTAGGTGCAAAATGAAGCCAAGTAACGGGCCGGCCCATGGGCCGATATCCAGACCTTTTCCGACCTTCTAGAATAGGCATGGAAGCTTCCAATACCGGTCACGCAGCCCAACCGTTATCTGGACCGAAATTGCCTCTGTTTTGACGGAAAAGACGTATTTGCCCGACGGAACCCTAGCCGACTTAAGCCTCCTTAAACCCCTATATATACTTGCTTTTAGCCTCTCTAGGAACTCAAGCAGCTGGCCTTAACAGCCTAAATCAATACCTAAACAATGTATTTCTTTTTCCTCTTGTTCTTAATGTTTATTTGATTCTAGAAGCCTTTAAGGGTAGTTCGACTTTGCCCTATTGCAAAGAGATGAGATCTAATCCCTTACGCTTTGTAGATCAAAAAATTATACTGTCTATGTGCTTTACTCTTGCTGCTACGTGTTGCAAAACATGTTAGAGTTATAGCTTTGATTTGATTTCTATTCATTCTCTTAATTCTATGTTTTTACGCATTTAATCGTTTAGGGATTTATTCTAGAATTGATTCTTCATCTTTATTTATACTTAAAGCATGAATTGGCTTAGCTACCCAAGGACTGATCTTAGGTTGATATACTTTCCAAAAGGTTGTTATATCTCCGGACCTAGTATTCGAAAACCTTAACAATTCGAAAGGTTAGTTAAGGAGTTTAGTGAACAATCAATATTGACCAATAATGCATGTTTTCACCTTATAATAACCTGCGATAGTTGAGTTTATTAGGGTGTAAAACGTAGATGGTTAGTTACTTGACGATAGTGGGATGACCTTACCTTAGTGATATGAGTTCTAGAACAACTAGTAATAAAATCCTAAATCAATTGCTTGTGTTTGCATATGTTTTATGAACTGTTTGATTTCTAATCTTAATTGATATATATCCCTTTACTTTTATTGCTTTGTTATTTGCTTCCATAAAACCCCAAAAACCAAATAATATTATCCCTTAGCTTAATCCGAATCATATAGATTTGTAGTGCATTCATCACTTAGTCCTCAGTGGAACGATCCCTAAGTACTACAATTGTCTTAACTGTGCACTTGCAGTTCCATAGGGTTATAAATTTAAAGACCTAATTGCATAAACCCTACATGAAAATTTTATGCACATCAATGAAATTCACAACTTGGCATATTAACTCATTGATTTCACTTAAATTAATGATTTTAAACAATTTGGATTGATTCATTGATTTCTTTTTGTTTCTTATCTATTTTTCTTCTTTCTCCTTGGACTTAGAACTCAATACAATTGTGTTGGGAACTTTGCTCCAAGATGAACTTAATAAGAATTTTAAGTGGTTTTGATATGTTTCTCTTTAATAGGATTTACAAGAGATTTCATTGTGG
This sequence comes from Arabis hirsuta, assembly GCA_964056655.1. Lineage (NCBI taxonomy): Eukaryota > Viridiplantae > Streptophyta > Magnoliopsida > Brassicales > Brassicaceae > Arabis > Arabis hirsuta. Next base: position 26,876,258 of record OZ053309.1, on the reverse strand, counting down.
ACGCACAATTCAACTCTCTTTCTCCTTATCCAACTATTCGAAGAAGATGTAACACCAAAAAGAAGCAACAAGGACTTCCATGCCTTATTCAACCATTGTTCGGACACAAATTAACTGTATTTTAATAAGAAACCAATTTTCCTAGCCGATTCTAAGATTTCATCATCTACGCTCGCAAATGGACCACACCGAGCATTTTTGTGGGATAATTTTCATTCTAATCGAGCAAATGGACTCAAAATTCACTAGCTGACCTAAAAAGTCATGTTTTCTGGTGAATTTTCAATATGGCTCGAGAAATTCTCATCAGAATTTACGATTGCTCGATACACACCTTCCGGCGAGCAAAATCCACCCCTACATGGACCATATGCTTAACCGTTCGAGCATTGGCGATGAAACATCACCACTAGCTTCACAATCCCCTCTGATTCAGTAGCCTTTCAATATGTTTTGAGGAAAATATCACAGATTTGAAGATACCCTCTATAGATCTTCTGGTGACCAAAAATCACTATCATGGTACGATTTTCATTCTATAAGAAACTAGCTGATTTGGAACCTTGAGGAGTCTTGTTTATCCAGACATGGAGAACATATTGGAGTGGTCAAATCAAATTTTGTCTGATCCCATCACAACCAATCCATATCCACCATTCAGGCAAATTATCCATAAACCGATACTTTCGTTCTATTCTCTGTCTTTTTCATTCTTTATTTTTCAAATCAATTTCCAGCATTACTTCCTTAATTTGATTTGGTTTTACACCAGGATGGTGTAAGTTAAGTTTGGGGAGGGGATTGTTGTTTACTAACACGTTTGTTCGTGTTTGGTTTTTATGTTTTAAAAGGATTTTTCAATATTTATTTTCAAAAAGAAAAAGAAAACCGTTTTACAAAAATAATAAGATAGAAATTGATGCATCCCTCAAAACCCTCACCGCACCAACCGCCTCACCGCAGACCGTTCCTACCATGCGGTCACCGCCCATGACCCGATCAGGCACGCAGACCTTACAAAACCACCTCAACAACGCGGTCATTCCACCAGTAGCTTATTTGGAGCTCCCTCAACCTTACCACTCGAGCCGCACAAGAGTTAAGAAGGACACATGTGCACTTCAAGGAGCCTACCGAACCAACCCGAAGGAGTTAAGCAAAAAGTCAATGTTTCCCAGAAACGTGACTCATCAGAGGTTCATTACCAACTGGAGTTGGGTCTATAGGAGTTCAGACCAAGCTGGGATCAAGTTTACAATCATGGTGATTCCAGACCACCTTGTTAGCGAAGCCAATGCAGACATACGTCCACTGTTCGACGTCTTCCAGATCAATCACGAAGAATCAGAGCATGAGGCCAATTTTACAACATTCTCAGCCCATCTAGAGCCTGCCTCGAAGTTGAATCAGCTCAATCGGAGTTCAGACGAAGGAGTTATGGATTTTCCAAAACAGGCGATACCGAACATAACCGGATTTGACATCTGCGCATTGATTAGAGGATTCCGAACAAACCAGGAGGATTCAAGCTACGAATCCACTTGTTCTGGAATCTTAGGCCAATGTAGAATCCCCGAGAATTGGATTCATCCCAAGAAGACATTTTTTTTAGAAGATATTAATTTTCTAAACCGGAAGATCCCCGACTTGCCTTATTTGGACATCTGCGCATTGATTAGAGGATTCCGACCAAACCAGGAAGATCCAAGCTACGAGTTCACTAGCTATGGAATCTTGGGCCAACTTAGAAGCTCAGAGAGTTGGATTCAGCCCAATACCACATTCGGTTTAGAAGATGTCAACTTGTGCACGTTCTCAAGTCTCTCTACAGCCTCCAGAATGTTCCAACGGCTCACTACTTCCTCCCCAAGCTGTCAAGATACAAGGAGCCTTTCACTTGCCTTATTTGGATGATTCTTTCATCAATTCTCTAACGGCTAGTTTTGCATTCAATTGTCACGATTTGTTTCTTGTTTTAGACCTTAGATAAGCTGTTGTACGAGCCTATATAAGCTCAGTTCATTGCTCATTGTAAAAAATCCTTCAACCTTGAATTAATCAATAGAAAAATTACGTTTTCTTTTTACAAAAGCTTGTCTTTTGTGTTCTTGTCATTTGAAGCCTTGGTGTAATTCCATTGTCTTGTATGGCTGCGTTCTAGGTTGTTTGTGAGATTCAAACAATCTGGTTCGTGTGTTGTTGTGCGATTCAAACAGCAAACCCCCTTCACTCGCTCAATCATCTCTCGGTCTGGATTGAAAGTGCCGTACGGCCAGCAATCGGATCCCATCTTCCCCAACGCTTCCATCCTCCATTACTATTGGATTAAAGTCAGGAGCCGTACGGCCAGACCTAATCCACCATCAACCACCCGTTAGCCCAGCCCCCGCGGCTGTTTTCACCTCAGATCTCGCGGCCACCGCAGTACGGCAAAACTGCCACAGTCATCGCGGCCACCGATCTGCGGCTGCCTCACTTCCGCTACCGAGGTTGCATCAGAAATTGTGGCACTTTTCTAGGATTGACATTTTGATTTTGAAGACTATGTAACCATTGTTGCAGGGTTTTTTCCATGACAATCGATTCAGAAACCTCATGATGGAGTTTCCGTTATAGAAAATTTCTACTTGCAACTGTTTTGGTGGATATGATTTTGACTCTCTATTTGGACTAATAACATGATTTTTGATTAATTCTTATTAAGGATATTAGATCAAGGAAATGAATTACACATTCATGATATCTTATCCTCTTTTACCATTCTTTGTTGTCATGAATGGCCAACTCATCTTTAGTTGGTACCCTACCTAAAACCTTTTACCTCTTTTCAGATCTCATGCATTCTCTTTTAGTTTTATACTTGCATAAATGTGCAAAAACGTAGGAGAGAAATAGGATCGATGCAATTTTCCAATCACTAAGAGATGCGATGATTTGATAAAGAATGGTGGAGTACAAAGAATAAATTTCAAAGAGTTTGGCCGTTCTTTGGATGCTTAAAAATGGTAACATTTCGTGCTTATACTTGACTCATATCAAATACATACCAGGTTGGGTCTGAGTGTTGATATCGGGTGGTGCTGGCCAGGTTGGGCCAGGGTTCTAGCCGTAGTGAGACGGTGTTGCCTGATTCGAGGTCAAATCCGTGTTAGTGGGGAGAGTTATAACGACCGCAAACCAATTTCTTGTGATTTTGGTCATGTATCGATTGATGCAAGGTGAAATTGTACAGGTTGGTTCGATTTAAGTCGTCGATTTGCAGACTGGTTAAGGAGGAAACCCGGGGCTTCCCTATATAAAGGGTTGTGGTTGCTTTTGAGAAGACATTTTCAGTTTCAGAGATTTCTAGAAAGTTCCAAAGAGTTTCTAGTAAGTTTTGAAAGAGGATTTGAGAGAAAAGAAGAATCATTGTTGATTTCTTCAGGTTCTTGATCTTAAAAGCTCGTGGTTGGGTTGTGCAGCTCTGGAAGTGGATAGATCTGTGCTCTTCGCGAGGGAGAAGAAATTTCAGATCTTGGGGGAGTTGTTCTTCGTGTTCTGCGTGTTTTCACATCCTTTTCCGTTCTAGATCTAAGATGACACTACAAGAAAACACGGTTTTAGTGTTGGCAAAATTCGATGCTAATTCAACGCTAACACGTCTTAGCGTCACTTTAGCGTTGAATTACATTTCGACGCTAAACCATCGATGCTAAATATTATTCGACGATAAAATACATTTGACACTAAATTAGCATCAACACATGTCCAATGCAACCATTCGACGCTAATATGACGCTAAATTAGCATCGAATTAGCATCTACACAGGTCCGATGCAATCATTCGACGGTTTATTAGCGTCAATTTAGCGTTGGATAACATCGTACGTCGATGCAAAATAGACGCTAAATTTCAAAAGTATTGCATCAATTTAGCTTCGTTCAGATTGAATTTTTTTTTCAAAAATAAAATTATTCTAAAATTAGTTTTATAAATTTTATATATATTCCAAAAATGCAAATTTAAATTGTTTAAAAACAATGAAATAAAATCGCAAATCTACTGATGTTGGGTCCTTAGGTTAATGGTATCTTCTCGAATCATATCTTCGGATTCTTCCTCGAACTGCGTTGGACCGGCAGGTGGAGAAATGGTGGAGGACGCGGCATGTTTTACAAAATAGTTGCTAAAGTCGGGTTATTCACTGCAATAATGTCAAAGAGACTGGTTGTAACGACCGTGAACCAAAAATTATAATTTTTGGTTATGCGTCGATCGACGCAAGGTTAAATCAAACCGGATCGGTTCGATTTAAGTGTCTATTTGCAGGCTGGTTAAGGGTTAAACCCTAGGTGTTGCGTCCCTCAAAACCCTCACGCACCCGCAGCCCCGCACCCGCAGCCATTCCTACCATGCGGTTAAGACCCGTGAGTCGATTTGGCAAGCGGACCGTTCAAGACAACATCAACGAGGCTGTAGAGGTTCTATTGGCCCAACATGAAGTTGACATCACGGCCCGGCCCAACCTGAAGGCTCCTTCAATAGGCACAGCCCAAGACCAAGACCGGACTGACCAAGACTACCAAGACAAAGGCCAAGACCAGATCGGGGCGTCTAGGGATCAAACCGACTGAGCCATAACTCGCGTATCTGACCAACAGAAACTTACCATATTCATCATCACCCGCTTAAAGGCCAATGCGATCTGCAATGGTCTGATTCAGTTAAGGTAAATATTTAATTTCTTTGATTTGATTTTAAAACTAACAGCTCTATTCTCTTTGTTTTGTCTTGCGATTTGTTTTATTTCCTTTAGTAGAGTAAGGCACTTGTTTGCCAAATCTTGTCATTTATTACTTAGAGTCGAACGTTGTAATTTGTTTCAAGTCCCCTCGAAGGGCAAAGCTGTTTGGACGTATATATAAGTCCCCTCTCACAGCCGTGTAAAGACATCCAATTTTGATAATAAAGCTTAACTTTTTCTTTAAGGTAAAATCCCTTGCAACTTAGAGATTCCGGGAATTTCTTGTTGTGTTTCGTCTGTATCGAGTTGTTTCCATCTGACTCGTGGTGATTTCAACCCACCCTTCGATCTCATTCGATCATTTACTATCCGGATTGAGAGTGCCGCACGACTAGCAACCGGATCCATACTTCACTTCATTTCGGCATCTCATTTCTACTGGATTAAAGTATAGTGTCGTATGGCCGGGCCTAATTCACCATCTGACCACATAACCTCTGTTCCTACAATTGACTCACCTCAGATCACACGGTCACCGTTCTGCGGCTATTCTGCCACAGTCACCGCGGTTACTGATCTCCGGCTGCCTCATCTTGCTACCAAGGCTGCATCATCTGGTATCAGAGCTTCAAAAGCTCATATCAGGTTTTATCAATACAATCTCTTTGTTTCATTTCGTTTGCCATTTAAAAAGAAAAATCTATCGTTTGCATTTTTTTGTTTTAAATCGTATCATTTCATTAAATAAAAAAAATTAAGAAAATATAACTTGATTTGTATCATTTCAAACTCAAACGGTCACTTCCATAATCATACAACCGCATATCGCACTTTCCATATTTGATCATCTATTACGCCCTTGGCCCCTACTACAAGCACGGAGGATTCCGCTTCAAAGGCTAGCGGCTGTGTATCCCTCAGAGTTCAATGTGTGAACTGATCCTAGGCGAACCAAACAGAGGCGACCTTATGGGACACTTCGGGATGAACAAGACCCAGATCATCCTTGAGGAGCATTTCTACTAGCCGCATCAGAAGAGAGACGTGGAACGATCCTTCAACAAGTGCACGACCTACCTTAGTGCCAAATCCAGGTCACATCCTCACGGTCTCTATCAACCTTTACATATCCTTGATATGCCATGAATCGACTTGTCTATGGATTTTGTTGTAGGGCTACTGCAGATCAGTCATAAGGACACGATCGTGGTGGCAGACCGGTTTAGTAAGATAGCATACTTTATCCCATGGAACAAGATGAACAACATCACCCAAATAGCCAACATGTTCTTCAAAGAAGTGGTGAGACTACATGGGTCGCCCTGCACCATCGTGTCAGACCCAACCCGAAATTCCTCGGACACTTTTGGAGGACCTTGTGGAGAAAGTTTGGAACCAAACTTCTCTTCTCCACCTCCTGTAACCCACATACTGACGACAATTGGTTAGATTGCCTCTCCTCAGTGGAATTTGCTTATAACCGTGTTAAACACTCTACTACTAACCTATATCCGTTCGAGATTGTGTATGGTTTTAAGCCGCAAACTCTTTTAGACTTGGCGCCTATACCGCTATTATCTAATGACCAGATCAACCAGAACAGAGTAGCCAAGGCCAAGATGTTTAAGAATTTATATCAGAAGGCCAAGGAAAATATGAAGAAATGGAATCCAAGGACAAAAAAGCATTCCGACCAGAATTGGAAGGAACTCAACCCCAAGCCGAGAGACTATGTATGGATTCATATGCAAGAGCACCGGTTCCCAAACATGAAAAAAACAAGCTATCACCCTGTTGGGTCGGATTTCACCCGCTCAACGTTGAAGTCCAAAACTATGCATGCGCAGTGCATGGATGCAGAGTCACACTAACATGTAGGATATCATGTGACTCCCCTAAGTCACTTCCTAACAAGAGGATAAAGCAGCTCTCCTTTCCTAAGTCTTCTCCATCCGAGAAGGGAGCCTTCTGAGACATCTCTACCCGTAACAGTGCCAGAGAAGTCACAACGCCACTTAGCACCAGAGATGTCTCAATGCCAGCGATGTCGCGCTGCCAGCGATGTCGTCTTGCTACCCTTGAAGTTATCTCTACCAGGGAAGTCATCTTTGCCAAACGAGGACATCCGCGAAGTCATCTCTGCTCGCGAAGTCATCTCTGCTAGCAAAGTCATCTCTGCCAATGAAGTCATCTCTGCTAGCGATGTCATCGCTGCCCGCGAAGCCATCTCTGCCCACGAAGTCATCTCTGCCAGTGATGTCATTGCTGCCCACGACGACGTTGGCTACGGAAGATATGCCAGAATGACGACAAAGGCCAGAAGGTTCCCTACGTCAAAAAGCCCAGTCTAGTCACAACCCACTTCGACATGGCCGACATAAAAAAAGGTATCCGACGTCTCTTGAAAAAGCTTAGCCGACATAGGGGCTATATATATTAATGAAAGGTACCTTGTAAAACTCAGATAGAACTTTGTTCACAAAATTGGATACAGCAATAACATACATCTCTTTGATCATCATTCTCTTGCGTAGCTTAACCCAGAAATCTCTGTTTCCTCTCGAAACCCTTACAAATCTAATTGTGCTAAGCTTGGCTCCCACACACCCTGAGGCATTGGACTGTACCAAGTCATCTAGAAGATCAATGACAATGCCTACGAGCTGGACCTCCAAAATGAGTTCAATATCTCATCAACATTCAATGTGTGTGCGTTAGGAAGCAGATAAAACAGTTCTGAGGTCAGAGCCTTCTCAAGGGTAGGGGATGCTGCATCCCTCGAAACCCTCACTGCACCTGCAATTGCAACCGCACTCGCACCCGCAATCATTCCTACTATGCGGTCAAGACCCGTGACTCGGTCTGGCAAGCGAACCCTTCAAGACAACATCAATGAGGCTGTAGAGGTTCTACTGGCCCAACAGGAAGCTGACTTCAAGGCCCGGCCCAACCAGAAGGCTCCTTCAACATTCACGGCCCAAGACCAAGACCGGACCGACCAGACTATCAAGACAAAGGCCAAGACCACCAAGACTAATGCCAATACCAGACCGGGGCGTCTAAGGATCAAATCGACTGAACCATAACTCGCGTATCTGACCAACAAATACTTACCATATTCAACATCACCCGCTTAAAGGCCAATGCGATCTGCAACGGTCTGATCCAGTTAAGGTAAATTTTTAATTTCTTTGATTTGATTTTAAAACTAATAGCTCTATTCTCTTTGTTTTGTCTTGCGATTTATTTTATTTCCTTTAGTAGAGTAAGGTACTTGTTCACCAAATCTTGTCATTTATTACTTAGAGTTGAACGTTGTATTTGTTTTAAGTCCCCTCGAAGGGAAAAACTGTTTGGACGTATATATAAGTCCCCTCCCACAGCCATGTAAAGACACCCAATTTTGATAATACCGGATTAAAGTCTAGTGTCGTACGGCCAGGCCTAATCCACCATCTGACCACGTAACCTTTGTTCCTGCAGTTAACTCACCTCAGATCACACGGTTACCGCTCTATGCCTATTCTGCTATAGTCATCGCGGCTACCGATCTACGGCTACCTCATCTTGCTACCAAGGCTGCATCATCTGGTATCAAAGCTTCAAAAGCTCCTATCAGGTTTTATCAATCATATCTCTTTGTTTCATTTCATTTGTCACTTAAAAAAAACATAAAAATCCATCGTTTGCGTATTTTTTGTTTCGAATCGTATCATTTCATTAAATAAAAAAAATAAAAAAATATCATTTGATTCGTATCATTTCAAACTCAAACGGTCATTCCATAATCCAACAACCCCATATCTTACTTTCCATGTTTGATCATTTCCGCATTCATTACCCGCATTCATCAAATATTTCCTTAATCAGACCCGCATATTGTTACTGTTTTTTATCTCGAAGAACTTTTATACGTTTCTTCGACTTTTGCTGGTACTTTACCAGCCCGTAATGGGACATACAGCCGAACCTACCCTGGCCCAGCTTATGGCCGCAATCCAAGAACTCACCAACCGGATTGCCTAGATGGAGAACCAGAAGACCCGTGACACCGAGATTATGACCGGTGAGAGCAACACCGACCCGGCCAACAGACCACATGTCGAGCCCCAACCCGACGGTCCCAACGGTCATTATAATCACCACAGACCGTATCATAACGGCCACCATAATGGTGACCACCACGGACAGGACCACGAATAAGCCGGACTACACCAGAACCACATCGGCCCGAACAACAGCCGGAACAACGGCCCACGACGAGGCCTGAACCGAGAAGAGGACCTGCCATGGCACGGTGGAAAAGACTTGAAGCACTTGTTCGCCAAATCTTGTCATTTATTACTTAGAGTCTAATGTTGTAGTTTGTTTCAAGTCCATTTGAAGGGCAAAGCTGTTTGGACATATATATAAGTCCCCTCTCACAGCCGTGTAAAGACACCCAATTTTGATAATAAAGCTTAAATTTTTCTTTAAAGAAAAACCCCTTGTAACTTAAAGATTCTGAGAATTTCTTGTTGTTTTTCATCTGTATCGAGTTGTTTCCATCCGACTTATGACGACCCAACCCGTCAAAAATAAAAAAAATTCGACCCGAATCACTATTATCACAAATAGTGGTCCTCAACGGTCCAATATAACAACAATGCGAAAACAACAAGCGATTAACAATAAAACAAGAATATCATTTAATAATCTCATACTTATTAATTACTACATAATATTCAGTCATTTAAACAACAGTAAAACATTGTTCTAGAATCGTTAACACCCTAGCAATTCTAACATAAATACCACGAAATACGAGATACTAGATCATCCCCTCATCCCAACCATGATTCTATGATCACACCTTCTCTTTATCTGCATTACATAGTTATAAGAGATGCGTGAGCATTATCACAAATACTCAGTGAGACGGTCATCCCATCAATAGGCTATATATAGATAGGCATAAGCAATGATACAAAACCAGGATGAACAATCAACAAGAAAACATCATGTTCACGTAAAAACAGATTGTGTCGATCGACACACCACCCCAGTATCAATCAACACCCCTGCCGACACTCATGTCGATCGACACACAGATCTCTGTCGATCAACACACACACCCGGAAACTCGCACAAGCGATTTCCTGCATAACCATCCAACAAAAAACAAGAAAATCGACCCCAAAAAACACACAATCACATTTTAACACTTCTTATACCTTGATAACATTTTAACAACATACAACACACAATCGATTTCATGCCTATGGTCACGCACTCACCTCGATTTAGAAGGAGAAACGGATGAAAAAGGACTCAAGAACACCAAGAACACCAAGAACACAACTGCCACGAAGAACAAGATACACGCAACAAACAGATGCTCCAAAACTGAAACGGACATCTACTCTGAAAACTAGACAAAACGAGCTACACAACAATCTGTAGAACGTCCGCTAATTCTCAACGGTTCGACGGGAATCCTCCTTCGAAGTTGACTGCTCGGAGAACAAAACTGCATAGACCACCCAACTTTAAATGATCATAACTCACTAAATAACCGACCGATTGACAAACAGATTTATCCTTCATCAAGATCAATGATAGGAGAACTTACCCAAAATTTTTCACTCCGATCCGTCATGATCTTGCCCTCGGTTTGTCTCCTCCAAAACTTGAACAGAAGCTGCTTCCAACCCAAGAATACTTCACTGACTCTCAACTCTTCCTCTCTCAAACCTCTCAAAACTCTGAGCAACCTCTCTCTAGAACTACTACCAACACTCCTCTTCCTTTTATAGGCAAAACTCTGGTTTTTTCGTAACCAAAACTGGCCAAAACCGCATAAAATCGAACCATTGGATTGTCTGCCGACAGTCATGTCGATCGACACACGCCCAATTTCCTGATAAATTGGTTTTTGGTTGTTACAATTCTCTCCCACTAACACGGATTCGTCCTCGAATTACGTGAAACCGCCATCCCATGGTCAAAACAACTGCCATCAGCCCTTCGGCCCAACTCTGCCAGCAGCCCTTCGGCCCTTCTCTGCCAGCTCTGCCATTATCCTAACCCCGTTTTACTAAGGTTGACAATCTCGTCCGAAACCCGACCAGATTCTCTTGGAAAACATCAACAATGTAACGCTCACTGATCCGGATCAAGGCTGTCCGATTGATCGCACAACATTCAAACAAGAACATGCATGTCCAACCGTAGACCCCGAATTTGGATCAGTTGATCGTGCAAGAATCAAACAAGAACATGCACAACCAAAGAGGCTACATATGTTTACCAAGGTCGTCTAAACCGAGGTTCCAAACATGAGTAAAACCCCTAGATCAGACATTTTAAAAACTTATTAACACTCCTGACCTATCTGGCCAGCACCACCTAAGATCTTACCCCAATCCCTGAAGCTTATCCAGTCTCGTATATACAATCACACTACAAATACTATTGCTCAATATCATATCTCTATACACCACTCATACTCGCAGGATTGTCACCCTTTGAGCTTTCGATGTATATCATACCAGCTCTAGGTATGTTCCAGCCCCTCCCACTCTTGGGACACACAGTTCGTCAAGCTATCGGCTGCAGAGAAAATCACACATCCTCTGAAGAGATCTCTGTCCCTCAAAGTATATGCAGGGGAATCACCATCCCTTGGAGCAGTCACTCTGTAATGCGCATCATAAGTATCCAACAACTGAATTACTTCTTGTGGTTCCATCATGATATTCTCTAACCCGAAATATCACCTCATGACCAATCCCTCGGTCATCCGAAAAAAACCTAACACCTTGGTGTTTCCCTCAGAGTCCCTGGAAAAGACAGTCCTAACTCAAATAAGACTTATGTTCCAGACTCCTCCTAGAACATGGACAAGCTCTAACTCACATAGAACTTCCATTTCTAGCCGCTCTCCCATGACCTCCCCAATCATCACACAGACGACCCCAGTCATACCATTAGAACATCCGTCTTATTACCATAATAATAAGGAAAACCCATCTTATTAAATCTCAACAATGTATATCATTTCAACCCAACGCAAATATATATAACACATAGCACACGCTAATACAGACACTGGAAACCATAAAGACACTCAAACCTCCACTTGCTTCTCGAACCACTTCGAGAACTTTGCCTTCATCCTCGCCTCTGGTTCCCAAGTCTCCTCCTCAACACCGTCAAAGTCCCACATAACTCTCAGCAAAGGTATCCTCTCCCGACGCAGCACCTTGACTCTTTTCTCGAGAATCCTCACAGGTCTCGCCTCCAACGTCATGTTGGGCTGAAGATCCTCTGTAATCCTAGCCAACACCTCTTCAGACTCATGTAGACACTTCCGCAGCATCAATAAATGGAACACCTTATGAAAAGCTCTCATACTGTCAGGTAACTCCAACCGAAAAGCTACTGGTCCAACCCGCTCCACAACCCTGAATGGACCCATAAACCTCGGACTTAGCTTATTCTCAAAAATGGATCTGTTAGGACCTCTCAACATCACTGCCTTAAGATACACCAGATTTCCCAGCTCAAACTCCAGCTCTTTCCATCTCTTATCTGCATAACTCTTCTTCCGATCCTAAGCCTCTCTCATGTTCAGTCTCAAGACATGGATCTTCTCCATCGTCTCCTGAACAAAATCCGCACCAAACATGCTCCTCTCCCCCACTTGAGTCTAGCATAATAGTGTCTGACATAGCCTCCCATACAGAGATTCATATGGAGTCATCCCAATACTCACCTGGTGGCTATTGTTGTAAGCAAAATCAACCAGGTTCAGGTGATCCGCCCAATGACCACCATAATCCAGCACACACACACTCAACAAGTCCCCCAAAGTCTAAATCATGCTCTTAGACTGACTATCCGTCGGAGGATGATATGCTGTGCTCATATGCACCCTAGTGCCCATCTCTGCCTGAAATGCCCTCCAGAACTCTGAAGTAAACCTCGGATCCCTGTCTAACACAATACTCGCTGGCACCCCGTGCAGCCTCACTATCTCCCGCACATACTTCTTAGCCAAAACCGTCACTCCATCGGTCTTCTTGATGGCAAGAAAATATGCTGACTTGGTCAGACGATCCACAATTACCCAAATCGCATCAAAGGTCTGCGACACTGGCAAACCTGTCATGAAGTCCATGGTAATCATATCCCACTTCCACACCAGGATAGGCAAACTCTGCAACATACCACTTGACACCTGATGCTCAACCTTTACCAACTGACACACGTTGGACGCTGTAACCTAGTTAGCTACATCTCTCTTAATCCCGAACCAGTGATAATACCGCTTCAGATCACGATACATCTTACTTGCACCCAGATAAATCAACAACACACTCGCATGAGCCTCCCTCAGGATGTCCTGCCTCATATCCTCATCCTTGGGTACACAAACGCGCCCGTTCACCAGTATTATCCCATTTACCGAGACCACATACTCTGAACCTGCAACCCTAGAAGCATCAATCAAAACTATATCCCTCTCATGAGCTGCTCGAATCCGACTCAGCAAATCTGGGGTTAGCTGCCTCTAACCCCAAAAGCTCCTGAGAGATCACACACAATCTCAACGTACTAATCTCGCTCACCAGAGCCTCCATGTCATGCTCCTGAGCCGAAGCAACTCTCATCTAACTCAACACGGATTAGCCTTACCTGGATGGTACCCAATCTCCAGATCATAATCTGCTACCAACTCTATCCAGTGCCTCTGTCTCTGGTTTAACTCTGGCTGAGTGAATAAATACTTCAGACTCTTATGGTCTGTGAACACCTACACCTTCCCGCCATAAAGATAAGACCTCCAAATCTTTAAAGCAAAAATCACCACAGCCAAATCCAAGTCATAGGTAGGGTAGTTGCACTCATGCTTCCTCAACTACCTCGAAGCATATGTAATAACTTTTCCCTGCTCCATGATATTCTCAAATTTACCCTGAGCTACTCTCTCAAATTAAGAGATCGTAGTAGTACTTATGGATCGAATCCACAAAGAATCTAAACACACAATCGACTAATGAATTCAAATTATGCTAAGTAAATAGTTAAGAATGTAAAATAGAAAGCAAAAGTAAACAAGTAAATGATGATAAAGGTTCTTAAAATTCAATGAGACAAAAGAGTTAGGCTATGGGTAATTCGCAGGAATGAATCGAAATCAAGGATAAAAGATTGTCAGGATTTGATCAAGCGCAGTTCTAGAACTCAAACACGAATGTAAAACCAATCAACTTTCGTTGCAGAGATTATCTATGACTAAATCCCTAAATTCCAAAAATTTTTGCAAACTGAGTGAATAAAATCAAGTATTAAAGTTCAGGTTCGATTGTTCACAAAATTACTAAGCCAAATTTCTTTGGGAATAGATAATTTTGTTCATCTAAGATTATATCAGGTTGTTTATAATACTTTTTCATCTATTAAAGCAACCTAGGATTTCCAATTTCAGTTGATCAATCCTAAAATCAAAGTTAAAACAATCTAAACGAAGAACAAAAAGATAAGTCCTAACAGAGTTTTAAACCTAACAATTTTTCATCAAACCCTTGAATTCCCCAAAACCTAACAAGCAAACTACTCAGACATGGTGATTGAAACAAACATCATGAGATAAATAATTGCATGAAAGAGATAGAGTTAGAGATACAAAGGTTTGAAATCTTAAGGTCTGAAGTCTAGAAATCTCTCCCAAAAGCTCTCCAAATCTCCTCTATCAAGTCTCAATTAAAAACCAGATAAAAACACTCGGGAGTGTGACGATCAACACACTCCTGTGCGACACACGCCCAATTTCCCAATAAATTGGTTTGCTGTCGTTACACAACTTGTGGTGACTTCGACCCACCCTTCGATCTCATTCGATCATTTACTGTCCGGATTGAGAGTGTCGCACGGCCAGCAACCAGATCCATACTTCACTTTGTTTCCGCATATCATTTCTATCGGATTAAAGTCTAGTGACGTACGGCCGGACCTAATCCACCATCTGACCACATAACCTCTGTTCCCGTAGTTGACTCACCTTATATCACATGGCCACCACTCTGCGGCAATTCTGACACAGTCACCACGGCTAACGATCTGCGACTGCCTCATCTTGCTACCGAGGCTGCATCACTAGGGCTTCCCTATATAAAGGGGGTGGCTGCGTTTTTGATGGAGTTTTAGTTCTATAAAGTTCCAGAAAAGTTTCAAAGAGTTTCTAGAGAGTTTTGCGAGAGAAGATTCGTTCGTGAGGCTCTGGCAATTGTTCTTGGTGCTTATTCATCGTGTTGGGAGAGGATTTCAGATCCTTGGGGAGTGTTCTTCGTGTTCATCATGTTTTTTTTCCTTTTTCCTATTCATATCCAAGGTGAGTGCGTGACCATGGCTTATCTGGGTAAAGAAATTGATAGGATGCATTTGACTGCTGTTATTGGTAACCATGTGATGCAGGTAAAGACAAGGTATGATCGTGGAATCATGGCCGGGTAGAGGAGATGATCTAGTATCTCGATTGAGTGGCTTTGTTGTTAGAAGTGCTAGGGTGCTAGTGAATTCTGGGATTATTGATTTGGTTTATTGGATTGTTGTTGAATTGGATTACTCGTTATTGAATTGGAATTGGTTAATTTCAATACAATATGAGATTTATTGAATGGTATTGTTGTTTAATTGTTGTTTCGTTTTCGTGTGTTGTGATTTGATCTATTGAGGATTATTATTTATGATAATAATAATCCGAATTGGAATTTTTTTTTAATTTTTACGCGTTGGGTCGGGTGCAATTGATTGATTATGTGAGTTAGTCAATTGATTGTTCTCTCAGTTTGGAGTCCTAGATCATCTTTCCCCAGCATTCAATGAGATTCCACAGTATGTGTTTTTGTGACTTTCTGTTTTTCTAGTATTCTTAGTATTCTGCTGGGTAGTGCAGAGTGAGATAGCGAGAGGTACTAGAGGCAGAGGACCTGGGGCCATGGAGGCTAAGGTGGTTGTGGTGGGCGTGGGCGCGGGCGAGGACTTAAGAGTGAGTCAAATGCCGCGAGTGTGGCCCAGGAGACAACGCGAGAGCAGGTGGCTGACTCGTAGGCCTATCAACAGGGGTTCGTGGGTGGGGCCACAGTGATTGCCACTATGAGGACTGGTGGGATGGGTGCAGGTACCAGTGCAGCAGGGCCAGGTAGGGGTGCTGCTGCAGGTGGAGCCCATGATCGAGATAATCGTCTGGCGGGGTTGCTACAGATGATTCAGGAGCGGTTACCAGGTGGGGTGCCGACTCTCGGTCAGGCTGTGGGAGTGCAGCCAGGAGTCACTGGTGTTCAACAAGGTGTGGCTGGGGTTCAGCCAGGTGTGGCTGGTGTGCAGCCGAGAGTGGTTGGTGTTCAGCCAGGTGTGGCTGGGGTTCAGCTAGCTATGGCTGGTGTGCAACTGGGAGTGGCTGGTGTTCAGCTAGGTGTGGTTGGGGTGTAGCCGGGTATGGCTGGGGTGTAGCCAGTTATGGCTGGGGTGCAGCTGGGTATGGCTAGTGCTGCATCCATCAATACCCTCACTGCACCAACCACCCCACCGCAGACCATTCCTACCGTACAGTCACCGCCCATGGCCCAATCCGGCACACAGACCTTATAAGATACCATGTATGATGCAACCATCGTTCCAGTAGCTGAATTGGAGCTCCATCAACCTTACCACTCGAGCTGCACAGGAATGGATGAGGACACATGTTCACTTCGAGGAGCCTACCGAGCCAACCAGAAGGATTTAAACAATAAGTCAATGTTTCCCAGAAACGTGACTCATCAGAGGTTCATTATCAGCTAAAGTTGGTTCTATAGGAGTTCGGACCAAGCTGGGATTAAATTTACAATCATGGTGATTCCAGACCACCTTGCTAGTGAAGCTTATGTAGACATATGTCCACTGTCCGATTTCTTCTGGATCAATCAAAAAGAATCAGAGCATGAAGACAATTTTACAACATTTGAAGCTCATCTAGAGCTTTCCTAGAATTTGAATCAGCTCAATCGGAGTTCAAACGAAGGAGTTATGAATTTTCCAAATCAGGCGATATCGAACATAACCAGATTGGACATATGCGCAGCGACAAATCCAGGAGGAGTCAAGCTACGAATCCAATTGTTATGGAATCTTAGGCCAACATAAAAGCTCCAAGAATTAAATTCAGCCCAAGACCACATTTGGTTTGGGAGATATAAATTTTCTAAACCAGAAGATCCCCGACTTGCCTTATTTGGGACCTTGGAACATTAAACCTCAACGGTCACATTGCTATCAACTTGCACGCATTATGGAGTCTCTCTACATCATCTAGAAAGTTCCAACAGCTCACTACTTTCTTACCTAGCTGTCAAGATACAAGGAGCCTTCCACTTGCCTTATTTGGACGATTTGGTCATCAATTCTCCAACGGCTCACGATTTGCTTCTTGTTTTTTACATTAGATATGTGCTTTGTTGAGCCTATATAACCTCAATACATACCTCATTGTAAAGCAAACCCTTGATATTGAAATAGTAAATAAAACATTAAGTTTTTCTTTCACAAAAGTGTCTTTTGTGTTCTTGTCATTTCAAGCCTTGGTGAGATTCCATTGACTTGTATGACTGCGTTCCTAGGTTGTTTGTGAGATTCAAACAATCTGGTTTGTGTTGTGTCAGTACCGAGTTATCTCCATCCGACTCGTTGTGACCATCGATCGACCCTTCGACTCACTCGATCATACTCCGTCCGAATTGGAAGTGTCGTACAACGAGTAATCGGATCCACCGATCACTTCATTTCCGCATATCATTTCTACCTTATTAAATTCTAGTGCCGTACGACTGGGCCTAATCACCATCTGACCACCATAACCTCTGTTCTCGCAGTTGACTCACCACAGATCACATGGTCACCACTCTGTGGCTATTCTGCCACAGTCACCGCTGTAACGCCGGTGAACCAAATTATGTTAATTTTGGTCGTGCGTCGATCGACACAAGCTTTAATTAAACCGACGATTTTCGTTCAATTGTTGGTTTGACTGGTTTGGGTTAAGGAAACCCTAGGGATTCTGTATATAAGTCGAGCTGCATAGCAAGGCTGCGTCGTTTTTTTTTAAGAGGAAAAGGAGAGGATTTCGTAAGTTGGGAGAGAGAAGAAGAGATTGTTGCTTTGGAGACAGTTCTGGCCCGTTTTAGAAGAATGGAGGAACGGATAGACTAATCAGATCATTTTGGAGTGAAAATTTTAGGGTAAGTTCTCCACTCTCATATCTAGCTTCAGGAGAAATCGGTTTGTCATTCTATCCTTAAAGGCTTCTAGAATCAAATAAACATTAAGATTAAGAGAAAAATGAAATACATTGTTTAGATATTGATTTAGGATATTAAGGCCAGCTGCTTGAGTTCCTAGAAAGGCTAAAAGCAGGTATATATAGGGGTTTAAGGAGTCTTAAGTCGGCTAGGGTTCCTTCGGGCAAATACGTCTTTTTGGTCGAAACTAAGGCAATATCGGTCCAAATAATGGTCAGCTTGCGTGACCAGTGTAGAAACTTCCATGAATCTTCTAAAAGATTGGCAAAATTCTGGATCAACAGCCCATGGGCTGGCCCGGTGCTTGACTCCATTCTGCACTATCTTCACTTCGAAGGCAGTTTGACATATCCTCAGTGTCTCAGAGTATTTTTCAAAGTACAGCTTCAATTGATGAAATTCCAACTCCATTGGAAACCTAACTCAAAGCGCTATCGCCACACCAAGTTTTATTAAATTCCAAACTGATTTAATCCTCCGTTATTCAGCAAACTTCTGGCGTATGCGTTCTGTCCAGTTTGAGAATGTGCATTATCTTCAAGATAAAATGACTTGGCTTGGTTCCTTCGACTTGAATGAGTAGCTGCATCATAAATAACACTCCTATTGCTCCATTTTACATTCTTTTGATGATAAAACCTGTTAAGACCTTAAAATCTACATATACGAGAAAACTACCTCTTTTGTTCCAAAAGCTTTATTAATATACATAAAAACCATTTAAAATAGATAGTAAAAGTGGTAAAATATAGGGTAATCAAACGGTGAAACAATAAGGTTCACGAGACTTACCCAAAACCCAAATGATCCGCACGAGATATCACGCAACACCCGATAGGAAACTCGCACACGATCACCCAAACCCACGAGCACTCGACAGAAACTCGCAGACTCCGACAGACTCGCGAAACAACGGACTCGCGACACGACAGCTGGGCAAAAACTCTCAGAACTGGGCAGAATTCTCACGTGACAAACTCAAGGTCTTGGTGAAAATTGCCAAAAAAGTCACGTGAACAGTGACCAATAACGCACTTTTCTCTACCAATAATTTGCACTTCTCTCTCTCATACTTTTCTATTATCACCTACAGTTCCAGTTTCTAAGTTAGAAGAGGGGATAACTCAAGAAAACAAACGAGTAAGTTAAGAAACACGAGCTTACAGGAACTCTGTCAGGGTGTTTCTTTCTCAAAGTCGAGTAGCAGTTTCAATCCTTATCTCTAAAGAAAAGTAACAAAGATTTGATCACAACACAACATAAGATGAATAAGGCTTGGTTTATGGTTTATACTTATACTACTTAGAAGCAAGACCAATCATACGCAACAAATAAAGAATCTAAACCCTAGAAATTGTTTCTCAAGCAGACATTTGTATACACAAAATTGATTGTTCCAAAACAGAATCAAAGTTATAGATTGCAAGAATGTGAAAAGTTGAAGGGACTGAAGAACTAACCCAAAGAACTCCAACTCTTGAAGGAAAAGTTGTTCAACAGAGCGATTTTTCCATCAAATCCTTAGAGAGGGTAAAGGGTAAACAACAGAGCCTTAGAGAGATTTTTGCTCAAATTGTATAAGGAAGTTTAGTACTTCTTCACTCGTTAAACGAGATACTACCAAGGGGAGGTGGGTAGTAGGAGGTCAGACTAAAGAGATGGGGAATAACAGTACGATGGTTGCTGGTAAAAAAAAGAAAGGACATATACATTCCACCACAAGACTGGCCCAAAAGAGGTGAAGACAGAGTGGAAGATGGAAAAATTCATCTTATCGAAGTTCGAAACAGATATATCATGGTTTTTATCCGTTTTGACCATGATATAAGTCTTGTTTATAGAGTCTTTTTGGTATTTTTCGAGTCTTTTTGAGTCTTTGTAGATTAAAGGACGATAGAAGCTTAATGGAAGCTTTTGGAGCAGTTTGGAGCATCGAGAAAAGAAGAGCCAAAGTGATCAAGTCGGAGTCGAGTTTTATTACCCATGTCGATCGACATGGACCTGTGTGTCGATCGACACGAGTACTTCTGACTTGAAGATTGAAGCATTTCCTTTTCGGCCCACGAAGCCCATAAGCTTACAAGAAGCCCAATCCGAATTTTTAGACTTTATATAAAGTTTTTCCTTAGGTTTTTAGTTATCTTATCTTATTTTCTATGGAGACTTGAGAGAGGAGATTTGGCAGAGCTTTTGGGGAGACTTCAGACTTTCAGATTTCGAACCCTTCTGTATCTCTAACTCTATCTTTTTATGCAAATTATTTATTCATTGATTATGTTTACATCATCCATGTCTGAGTAGTCTGCTTGTTAGGTTTAGGGTAGTTCTAGGGTTTGATGAGAAGTTGAATGGATTGAAACCCTGTTAGGATTTATCTTTATGTTCTTCATCTAGATTGGTATAACTCTGATTTTAGGATTGATCAACTAAAATTAGATATCATAGGTTGTTTAATAGATGCTAAAGTATTATTGATAACCTGAAATAATCTTAGATGAGAAAAATTACCTATTCGCAAAGAAATTTGGCTTAGGAATTTTGTGAGCAATTAAACTTGAACTATAAAGCTTGATTTAATTCTCTAGGTTCGCAAAGAAATTTGGGATTTAGGAATCTAATCGTAGATAGTCTCTGCAACGAAAGTTGATTGATTTTACATTCGTGTTTATGTTCTAGAACGGTTCTTAATAAAATCCTACGGTTTAAATATATACGTGTCGATCGACACAAACCTGTGTGTCGATCGACACAATCGAATTTCAAATCATCCCTACGAATTACCAAAGGCCTAACCTTTTTCAAAATTGAATTCTAAAACCACTCAATCATTTGTTCGTTTGCTTGCTGTTTTTACCTCATTCACACATTTCACTTAGCAAAATTTGAACTCACAAATTGGTTGTGTTATTCGATTCCCTGTGGATTCGACCCCTAAGCACTACATCGATCTCTTAATTTGAGAGAGTAGCTCAGGGCAAATTTAAGCATATCAAATTTTGGCGCCGCTGCCGGGAGTCGATTTAACCAATCTATTTGTGATATTAGAATTTTGTCTAAGTTTTTATTTTTGTTTTATATACTTACTCGTTCTTTTCTTTTTGTCTTGTGTGTTTCAGGTTTATGCATCCTCGCTTTACCAGAAACAACCGAAACGAAGAGCTAGTTGATCTCAACCCAGAGATTGGAAAGCTAGAACGAGCAAACCGAGCAGCGACAAGGACAGCCAGAATGAATCCATTAGTTCTGATCAGGGGTGAAGATGGGTTCCTGCAGGACACTGAGGGTCGTAGACCCAATGCTCAAGGTCAGAGGTTGGATGAGAATGGGGCTGTGATTCTGGAGGAGCAGCATGTTGTACAGCGCCATGAGCCAGCTGGGCGTGGGCGCACTCTAGGAGAGTACAACAGGCCCGATGAGTTCTATGCCAACAGGGCAGCAATTCGTCCTCCGGCTTTCCAGAGGCACGATTGCGAGCTAAAGTCTGCGTATTTCTCTCTTGTGGCTTAGCACCCCTTCCACGGTTTGTCATCTAAGCACCCCATGGACCATATAGAGAGGTTCGAGGATCTAGCATCCAGCATCAAGGCCAATGGAGTCTCTAGCGACTACCTCTACTGCAAGCTATTCCCATACTCTCTTAGTGGAGAAGCAGCCTACTGGCTGAAGCAGTTGGAGCCTGGATCGCTGACTACTTGGGAGGACACCAAGAACGCCTTCCTCAATAATTTCTTCGATGAGGAGAGATCAGAGGATCTGAGGACTAAGATTTCCACCTTCAAGCAAGGTCCGACTGAAGCATTTAAGGCTTCCTGGGGGAGATTCAAGTCCTACCAGAGGGATTGTCCTCACCACGGGTTTAGTGATGTCCAGCTGTTGGGCATTTTCTTCAGAGGTATTGATTGGAGGTATCAGATGGCCCTAGACTCTGCTAGCAATGGGAACTTCAACACCAGATATCCGGAGAATGCTCTAATTCTAATTGATAACTTGGCTTCTAGCAATAGCACCAAGAATGCAGACTTCGAAAGGAAGAAGCTAGGTGGCAACGTGGATGGAAGTGAGATTGCTGAGGTGAAGGCTAAGCTGGATTCGGTACACAACCTTCTGGTGGGGAAGAAGACAGTTCAATTTGCTCAGGAGGTAGAGACCTTCATTCCAAACCCCGTGTCGATCGACACAGAAGGATTGTGTTGATCGACACAGGATGAAAAGGATTGCAACTACGTTGGTGGAGCTGGTTTTCAAGGTCAGAGGTTTGGGAATCAACAAGGGTTTCAGAAGAATGACTTTCAGAAGCCATTTCAGAGCAGCAACTACACTAGGAACTACGATTCGTCTTCTTATCAGACACCTCCTGCTCAGTCATCAGAGAGCAAGATGAAATCTATGCTAGAGCAGATCTTGGAGGGACAACAGAAGATGACAGTAAGCTTCAATGGGAAGATGGATGCCATGTACCAGGATCTGAATGGGAAGTTCGAAGCTTTGAACGCCCATGTCAAAAAGCTGGATATTCAAGTTGCTCAAACTGCGGAGTCAATCAAGAGGCAAGAAGGTTTTCTCCCAAGCAAGACTGACATAAACCCGAGACTTCACGTCAATGCTATCAGTTTGGGGAGTGAAGAGGAGGTTGAAGACGAAGAGATTTCCGTTCCAGACCCCGTGTCGATCGACACAGAAGACTTGTGTCGATCGACACAGGTCGAAAATTGCAACACTGGAGTCTGCGCAATCAGAGAGTTTTCTTCCAAGATCGACACGAGTTCGACACAGGCATGTCGATCGACACAGACCCTCCGTGTCGAACGACACGGGTCCCAGACGAGTCCAACCACTTCAAAACCTTCAGTCAAAGTAGAGGAAAGAGTCTACAAACCCAAGATCCCATAGCCACGAGCTGTTAGAGTCAAAACACCAGAGGAGAAAGGAGGACATGCTCAACCACAGCTGAGAAAGTTGCAGAAGATACCGAATCCAGGGATGTTCGTTGTTCTTTGTACGATCAAAGGTATGAAATTCAAAAATTCTCTTTGTGACACTGGAGCTAATGTGAATGTCATGTCTGAGTCTGTTGCAAGGAAGCTGGGGATTAAGGATTTGCAACCTTCGAAGATGTCTCTCGCACTCACTGACTTTACCTCAACAGTTTCGAAAGGGTTCATTCCTGACTTGATGCTTTAAGTAGGAGATTGTCTGGTTCCGGTGGATTTTCAGATTATGGAGACAAAGAATGACAGGGAGAGACAATTGATTTTTGGGTCATCATTCCTTGCCACTGTGGGTGCAATTGTGGATTTTCCCAATCAGAGAATCTCCTTCTCCAAGATCAACGAGAATGTCTTCTACCCCTCAGTTCGGTTTAAGGAGAACTCTTGCCTGACCATTACAAATGGAGGAGAGCCGAGTTCAGACCTTGGTGATATGAAGAAGGTCCCATGTGCTCCACCTTTGACTCCACCCTCTTTGAGCTCTAATGGAGACTTGGCTGCACCAAAAGTGAGACGAAAAGGGGGCTCTAAACCTTTCTCTAAGTTCAGAGTCATCCTTCCCTTAGAGCTAAGAGAGAGAGGAGATGCAGTTGTCCAAGAGATGCTGCAAAACACCATGAAGCTCTTTCCTGGAGTTGTTCCCTTCACCGATCCACCATTGTCCTGAGTCCTGACACAGTCAAGCTAATGACTGAAAACAAGCGCTTAGTGGGAGGCAACCCACTGGTAAGTATACTTATTTTTGTTTTATTTTTCTTTTGTTTACTAACTTTTGGTTTTGGTTTTAAGTGTTTAAGATAAAAAAAAAAAGACGACGACGAGAGGAGAAAGAACAGTGTGTCGATCGACACACATCACTCGTGTCGATCGACACACATCACTCGTGTCGATCGACACACATCACTCGTGTCGATCGACACACCCTTCAAAGGTAAGTTCCCTTTCGTTTTTCTTTGGTGTTTTTTTTTATTTTCTTTTCTTTCCAAACTCATGCTTCGATCACACTGGGGACAGTGTTGGTTAAGTCTGGGGGAGGGAAACTACTAACGTGTTTTTCTTTGTTTTGGTTTATTTTGAGTCAAAATTTTGTTTTTATTGAGTCAAAACAGTTGGAAACTATGACTTTTCTTTTGGCTAATTGGATTGTTCTTTCAGTTGTGTGACCATTTTTCAGGATCAATTTCAGAGAAGACTAATGGAAAATCCTAAGGCTGACCAGTTAACTGGAGACATCTGTTACTTCTAGCATAATCCGCCCCGGGTTCGAGCTAATTATGCGGTCTCCTCGGTGATTGATGTTCATAGGGCTTGACTCCTCATTCATACCTTACAAGTGTAATCTCTTTTAAAAGAAATGGTACTCCTCTCCCTTTTATAAAAAAAAAAAAAAATTGTATATTTTTGATCAGGGTGATATGACAGTTCTTAAGTATTAGACGAGGAAATAGATTCCAGTGAGTCAATACTTAAGAAATGATTACCTGGAACTCAAAAACAGCAGTCTGAGTCCCTTAGAACGAATGTAGAGGACAAGCGATCTCACGACCCTGTCTCCTCACAAGGAACAACAGTAGTAAAAGCACTGTTTTTGAGTTTCTGAATCGAATGAGTTTGGGGGAGAGAAAGAGTACCAAAGGTTGTATGGTTCACTAGTCATGGTATAGTATAGAAATAAGTCTATAAGGTTCTTGGCATCGAGATCTGGGACGAGACCCAGCAATGAGGACTAGTGGGTTATGTTGATAAGTCGTGGATGAATTTGGAAGGCTGCGAATGTCTATGGAGAAGTACATAGTGGTCTGAATCTAGATTGGTTTTGCATTATGTGGATTACTAGTTGAAAGGGTCGGTTCGGTACTCCAAGAGAAGGTAAGTTTTTGCGTTTTCAAACCTCTTTCACATTCTGAGTATATGTTTTGCTTGAGGGCAAGCAAATGCTAAGTCTGGGGGAGTTGATATATCATGGTTTTTACCCGTTTTGACCATGATATAAGTCTTGTTTATAGAGTCTTTTTGGTATTTTTCGAGTCTTTTTTAGTCTTTGTAGATTAAAGGACGATTGAAGCTTAATGGAAGCTTTTGGAGAATTTTGGAGCATCGAGAAAAGAAGAGCCAAAGTGATCAAGTCGGAGTCGAGTTTTATTACCCATGTCGATCGACATGGACCTGTGTGTCGATCGACACGAGTACTTCTGACTTGAAGATTGAAGCATTTCCTTTTCGGCCCACGAAGCCCATAAGCTTACAAGAAGCCCAATCCGAATTTTTAGACTTTATATAAAGTTTTTCCTTAGGTTTTTAGTTATCTTATCTTATTTTCTATGGAGACTTGAGAGAGGAGATTTGGCAGAGCTTTTGGGGAGACTTCAGACTTTCAGATTTCGAACCCTTCTGTATCTCTAACTCTATCTTTTTATGCAAATTATTTATTCATTGATTATGTTTACATCATCCATGTCTGAGTAGTCTGCTTGTTAGGTTTAGGGTAGTTCTAGGGTTTGATGAGAAGTTGAATGGATTGAAACCCTGTTAGGATTTATCTTTATGTTCTTCATCTAGATTGGTATAACTCTGATTTTAGGATTGATCAACTAAAATTAGATATCATAGGTTGTTTAATAGATGCGAAAGTATTATTGATAACCTGAAATAATCTTAGATGAGCAAAATTACCTATTCGCAAAGAAATTTGGCTTAGGAATTTTGTGAGCAATTAAACTTGAACTATAAAGCTTGATTTAATTCTCTAGGTTCGCAAAGAAATTTGGGATTTAGGAATCTAATCGTAGATAGTCTCTGCAACGAAAGTTGATTGATTTTACATTCGTGTTTATGTTCTAGAACGGTTCTTAATAAAATCCTACGGTTTAATTATATCTGTGTCGATCGACACAAACCTGTGTGTCGATCGACACAATCGAATTTCAAATCATCCCTACGAATTACCCAATGCCTAACCTTTGTCTAAATTGAATTCTAAAACCACTCAATCATTTGTTCGTTTGCTTGCTGTTTTTACCTCATTCACACATTTCACTTAGCAAAATTTGAACTCACAAATTGGTTGTGTTATTCGATTCCCTGTGGATTCGACCCCTAAGCACTACATCGATCTCTTAATTTGAGAGAGTAGCTCAGGGCAAATTTGAGCATATCAGAAACCAAAAGAAAATTGCAGGTTTGGATTCTTATCTCAAGCTCACCATACTTTGTTTTTCTAGGTGGAATTGGATATCTTTGTAAAGAAAAGTATCAAGAGTTTTGCTCAGATCACGGTAAATATCTCACTACAAAAAATCTCTATCTCACGATATAATAAATTTTAAACATGGCCAACAATGAATCTATAAAAAAAATTATAAGCATGTCATATATTTCGTCATACAAATAGATATT
Source organism: Arabis hirsuta (assembly GCA_964056655.1). Taxonomy (NCBI): domain Eukaryota; kingdom Viridiplantae; phylum Streptophyta; class Magnoliopsida; order Brassicales; family Brassicaceae; genus Arabis; species Arabis hirsuta. Next base: position 26,849,831 of record OZ053309.1, on the reverse strand, counting down.
CACATGAAAATGTTGACACATAAGAATACGTATGTGTTCGTAAAACTTTGTTGAGCCAATTTTGTACAAACAAATGTAATTGAGCTAAAACTTACATAAGCACGTTTAAAATACGAAAGCTTTTAAGTATACAACATGCGTGAGATTTAAATTTGGAGTTTACATCTATCTTTTGCATGTGGTGTGAAAAGATAAAATCAAGGCATATTGATAATACATGTAACGACCGCGAACCAAAGTTGTGATTTTGGTCGTGTGTCGATCGACGCAGGTGGTGTGCGTCGATCGACGCAAGGTTAAATTGAACCAGTTGATTCGATTTAAATTTTCGGTTTACAGGCCAGTTAAGGGTGAAACCCTAGGGCTTCCCTATAAATAGGGGTATGGCCGCGTTTTGAGACATTTAGTGTTTCCAGAAAGCCTCCAGAGAGTTTTTGAGAGAGGGGATTCGTTTGGGAGGTTCTGGAGATCATTGCTGGTGCTCGTTGATCGCGTTTAGAAGAGAATTTCGGATCCTTGGGGAGTGTTCTTCGCGTTCTTCGTGCTTTTTCCTCCTTTTCTTTTCCATATCTAAGGTGAGTGCGTGACCATGGCTTAGCTAGGTAAAAGGATTGATAGGATACGATTGTGTGTTGTTATTGGTTGGATTCATGCTTATTTTTGGTAGATTTGTGTGCAGAGATCGATGAGATGCGTTCTAGAATCGAACCATGAGAGGATAAGTTCGATTATAAGATCTGTGTCGATGCGTGCTATTGTGTTGTGTTCTTGTTGTTTGTTCGTATTGTGCATGGTTGTTTTCTCATCCTGGTATTGTATCTTTTGCTTATGCATGTGTGTATAGCCAAGTAGATGGGATGACCGTCTCACTGAGTATTTTTTTATAATACTCACACATCTCTTTTAACCATGTGATGGAGGTAAAGACAAAGTGTGATCGTGGAATCATGGCCGGGAAGAGGAGATGATCTAGTGTCTCTATTGCTTGAGTGTGGCTTGTTAGAATTGCTAGGGTGTTAGTAATTCTAGATTGGTTGTTTAAAGTATCAGATTTATTGAATGGTATTGTTTGATAATTGATGTTGAGTTCTGCGTACTGTGCTGTTGCCTGTTGAAGATTATTATTTATGATAATAATAATTCGAATTTGGAAATTTTTAAATTTTTACGGGTTGGGTCGTTTGAAGACACTTCGTAAACAAATATATGAAAGACAAAGAACTCTAAGCAAACAAAAACTTTCAGCCTAGAATCAAATGGTTTTGGAAGGTACCTAATTTTCTTTGTCTGTATACTGATTTCTTCATCAGATTGTTAATAGCATGGATCAAGCTAAGAGACAAAAAAAAATGCTTTACTTGTAGACTGCAAGGAAGTTTTGTCTATGGGAGGCTTTGAGGATTTCTCAGAGAGATTTAAAAGCATTAAATCATACGATGATGATGATGATAAAGGTTCTCTTCCTAGGTCTCAGAATGCAGTTTTGAAAGTATGAGAATTTTAAAGCGAATTTTAAAGCAATGATAAGACAGTTTAATACGGCATAGAAAGCAGGCTCGTTAGCGATTTTGATGTATTCTAATTGAATGAAATGTATAAAGTTTATGTTAGTATACTGCTCAAAATTTCATCGTGACATACGTTACTCTGTAACTGAAAACAAATATATGATTGTGTTTTTAAGCATATGTTGGTTGTCTTATCAAAGTGTCTCTTTTCTTGTTGGAATTAAAAGTGTTTGTCACCGTCTCTTGTTCTTATTCAAAATGTAACATCATGTGTGAGATCATGAGCAGTTCATCTAAATACAAATATTATTACTGAAGAAGATTTAGTAGAGAACAATATTATGACAAAAATCCTAAATCCATCAAGTTATTATCAATTTCACATTTCAAATGTTGAAAAAAAATATTTTCTATAGTCATATTTTTTTATCCGAATATGACTAAATTTCGATAGATCTAGGCTGCCGAACCGCTATAACAAGTCGCCTTGATCGAGTTTCGAGGGGTACTATGCATATACTTTGATTTTCCCAGCATTAATAAACATTTCAAAAAAAGAAAAAAACGAAGGTTGATAACTTTAATGTTTCACATATAAAGAGAAATAGAAAGCTTAGGTTAAAAGCTATTGACCAAACTTCCGACTTGTGTTGCGTGGGTTAAAAACCCCATGCCTTTTTTTTTTGGACTTCTCTCAGTTTGATATTTTTTTACCATGAAATTGTCGTTTCTACATTATGGTTTTACATGTCTCAAACTTGGTGACATATATAGCAAGCTTAAGCAATGCATTCGATTCTACCAATGCCCAATTTGACTAACCTGCCGTAGATTTTTCTTTTCATTTCTTATTTGGCACTATATTAAAAATTGTGGCACTAAATACACTTGGGTTTGAGTTTCTCTTTGTATCGCATTTATTGAATTTCTTCGTTGATGTAATTTGTTTTAAATAAGTTTCAATAAAACAAAATGTTAAAAAAAAATATACAGTTAGATTTGAACTTTGAACCTTTTTGTTTTGTTAAAGGGTTTGAATCTTATTCTCGTTAAAATATTATTTTTTGAAAAGAAAAACGTTTATTTTTGTTTTTCTTACACAAACAATTCTATAAAAGACAGTTCTAAACGACACTTACGGATCCAAACGTTTACTTTCGATGCGATTGATTATGGCGAACGATTTTATTTACATAATGTTGAAGTAAACTTAACTCCGTTAATCTGCGAATTATTAATAAAACATTGATCAACTACGGAGTCAACAGAGCTTAAAAAAAAACAATAATACTTTTTTTTATTGTTTAATTGCATGCTTACATACGAACACAAAAAATTTCACCTCTTAAAAAGAGATGTCAAAATTGAATATATATATATATATATATATATATATATATATATATATATATATATGGTTTGACTGTTGCTCCAATATATATATTCCTAATTTATCAAACATTAGAATATGGTTGAACACAAAAGTTTTCACCTCTTAAAAAGAGATGTCAAAATTGTATATATATATGGTTTGTCTGCTGCTCCAGTATATATATTCCTAATTTATCAAACATTAGAATATGGTTGAACTCTTTTTTTATCATTATGATATTATGATTTTTTTGGGACAAATATTGTAGATATTCATTAAAAATGAAAAGGATTAGGTGTTACAAAATGTGTTTACAAATTGATTAAAAAAAGAAGTAAAACACATGAAAGCAAATTCAATCGGTACTTTGTCGAAATCTTAGTTTTGAAGCGTTTTGAATCACTAAGTAGTTATCTTGACATCGAGATAGGTTCGAAAGGAGAGAAATAACGTCTACTAAGCGTAATTGAAGTTGTTGTTTTTTTTTTTTTTTCTGAAACTTAAGTTGTTTCATCCGGCAGTTCGAGAAGAGAGCATTTACACTAGGGAGCAAGCTGAGGCGAGAACGAAGTCATCCTCAACAGCTTGTTAGAGTAAGCTTGAAATAGCTTGTGGCTCAAGTTTAATATATTTAGGAGAATCTAAATATATATTTCGTAATGTAAGTTTTCCTTTATTTTAGGAGTTATCTAAAATAGGGTTTTGAGTTATATTTCCCTATCTAAGGAGGCGTTGAGTTGTAACATCGCTAATGAGTTCTATGAGCTAAGGTTTGAGATATTTTACCTAAATAAGAGAGTTATTCTTATTTAGTTCATATTGTTCTTAAACGAGATTTGGTATCAGAGCTAGACATGGGCGATATTGTCAAACAAGACGAGCTGCCTAAGTCCAAGGAGAATGGATCTTCTACTCTTAAGTGCCCTATGCTGAACGATGCAAATTACACATTATGGGCTATAAGAATGAAGATTATTCTTAAGGTTAACAAAGTGTGGGAAGCTATCGAACATGGGAACGAAGATGATGGAACGAATAACATGGCGATTGCCCTAAATTTTCAATTCATCCCTGAAGTGTTGATCTTACAAGCCGGAGAACATGAAACCGCAAAGGGTGTTTGGGAGGCGATAAAAGCGAGACATGTTGGTGCTGAGAGAGTAAGAGAAGCGAGGTTGCAAACCCTAATGACCGAATTCGACAAGATCAAGATGAAAGATGGTGATGCGATCATGGACGAGCATGCTTTGGACGAGGAAGCTTTGATCGTACCCGAAGGTTCTATGACACGGTCCAAGACAAGGAAGCTGGCCGGAGCTGTTCAGGAGTTACTTAGAAATGTTCGGATCAAGGAAGAAGATCAACTTATGCACAACGCCGTTACCTCAATTTCGGCTACGATATTTTCTTGAGGTTGGACGTTAAAGTATAAGTTGTTGTACTCTTTTTCCTGTACTCGGTTTTGTCCCAATGGGTTTTCCGAGTAAAGGTTTTAACGAGGCAACACTTATGCTTCCCCTTTACGATCCAACATCATGAAACATATCAAGAATAATTTGCATGGAATTTGCATGCTAAAGAGATTCATGAACGTGGAAGGCCAAGAGGGTGTTCACACCATGCATTATTATTAGTCAAGATTCAATGGTCTTAGTCTTATGAATTAATTAGACTTGTTATTTTCCATGCATCCATTTATGGCTTCTCTTTTAATTCTCTCCCTATATAAACTATGTAATCTCTTTGAGAATAATTCACCTTTTATCAACCTTTTTATAAAGAAGTTTTTCTCTTGTTCCTTTGTGAACTTTTTCGATCTCTTGGTGGTTAGCCAACGAAATCAAACCGGTCATTGGGTGGTTAGCTCTTTGATCACAATCGATCACTAGGTGGTTAGCCTTGTGTTCTCGTCGACTTCGAGGTGGTTAGCCGAAGAGTCATCGTTCCTTAGGTGGTTAGCCTTCGGATCAGGTTTACCGAGAGTCGATCATAACTCTCGATGCAGCCATTCCTTTCCGCACCTTGTTCATTCAAGGATCTATCCGTTTCAATACCTACAAGAGTGTGCGTTCCTTTGGGAGATCGTAACCCGCGTAACCCGCGTAACCCCAGTAACCTGCGTAACCCACGTAACCCGCGTAACCCCAGTAACCTGCGTAACCCACGTAACCCGCGTAACCCCAGTAACCTGCGTAACCCGCGTAACCCACGTAACCCCAGTAATCCCTGTAACCCGAATAACCCCTTGTAACCCGTAATCCGCGTATCCCTTTCGTTTTAAGACTAGGTTTCGCATCAAGGTTTCGCTCCATCGATTGGGGGTTCGTATCAGATGGAGACAAGATAGACACCTTTGCTGGTAAACTTTCGTAGATATCATCGAAATCTGCAGCCCTTGGAGAAGTCATCGAAGAGTCAAAGCTTGTGAAGAAATTTCTCAAGTCTCTGCCGCGGACAAGATACATACATATTGTTGCATCACTCGAACAAGTACTCGATCTGAACACAACAACCTACGAAGATATTGTTGGGAGATTAAAAGCATATGAAGAGAGAATTGGTGAGGAAGAAGAAGAACAACAAGAAGAACAAAGTAAACTTATGTATGTTAATACGGATTCTAGAGTAGAATCTTATGGATATGGTAGAGGAAGAGGCCGACACCAATGGAGAGGCAGAGGCCGTGGGTTCTATAGACAAGGTCGAGACAAAGAGAGAGAGGCAATGATAACTTGTTTTCGATGCGATAAACAAGGTCACTATGCATCCAATTGTCCCGACAGGTTGCTTAAGCTGCAAGAAACGATCGAAAGGAAGGAATATGACACAAAAGGAGCTAATCAGTTGATGATGCATGAGGTAGTGTACCTAAAATGAACAACAAGTGAAGCCGAAGGTGTTCGAAACAAGTCTTGATAATGAAAAGGTGTGGTATCTTGATAACGGTGCGAGTAACTATATGTGCGGAAACCGAATGTTCTTTTCAAACGTAGATGAGAGTGTGAAAGGCTTGGTAAGATTTGGAGATGATTCGCGTATCGACATAAAGGGCAAAGGATCTATTTGTTTCATGTTCAAGAATGGTGTGAAGAAAGTGTTACAGAACGTGTATTATATACCGGAGTTGAAGAGCAATATAATAAGCCTTGGTCAAGCTACGGAAGCAGGTTGTGAGGTTCGAATGAAAGAAGATCTACTGGTGTTGTATGATCGATTTGGACAGCCGCTGGTTCAAACAACTAGGTCAAGAAATCGTTTGTACAAAGTGATCTTGGATGTAGAAGATACTAAGTGTCTACGAATAACAACCGTAACTGAATCCTCTAGGTGGCATGCACGTTTGGGTCATGTTAATCTTGATACAATGAAGATGATGATTAATGAAGAGTTAGTAAGTGGTATACCAAAGATGACGATAGAAAAGGAGTTCTGCGAGTCATGCCTTCTCGGAAAACAAACAAGGAAATCTTTTCCTCAAGCAACTTTATATCGAGCCTCTCAACCCCTTGAGCTTAGTCATGGAGATCTGTGTGGACCTATAACACCTTCTACTGCTGCTCAGAAGAGATACATATTTGTTATTATTGATGATTACTCAAGGTATATGTGGACCATTTTACTAAGAGAGAAGAGTGAAGCTTTTGAAAAATTCAAAATTTTCAAAACGCTTGTTGAACAAGAAACAAGGCTGAGATTAAGACCTTCCGAACGGACAGGGGAGGAGAATTTGTATCTAATGAATTTCAAGGCTATTGTGATAAGTATGGAATTAAGAGACATTTAACAGCACCTTACTCACCTCAACAAAATGGTGTCGTAGAGAGACGTAATAGAACCTTGTTGGAGATGACTCGAAGTATCTTGAAGCATATGAACGTACCAAGTTATCTATGGGGGGAAGCCATTAGACACTCCACCTATTTGATTAATAGGATTGCAACGAGATCGCTAACTAAGTCGACGCCGTATGAGATGTTAAAGGGGAAGAAACCGAGTCTTGACCACATTAGAGTATTTGGTTGCGTTGGATATGCGAGAACGGAAGATGTGGGGAGAAGAAAACTCGATGATAGGTCAAGACTACTTGTTCATTTGGGAACCGAACCAGGCTCAAAAGCGTATCGCTTGTTTGATCCGACTACAAAGAGAGTAGTAGTCAGCCGGGACGTGGTATTTGATGAAAATAAAATCTGAAATTGGAACAATGCTGAAAGAATTCCAGAGATGATTAATTTTGGGAATTTTGGAAGTAAAGGAGTGGAAACTGAAACTCGAGAAGGAACAGAGAATGAAAATGTTGAGACAGAGTCAATAAGTGAAGATGAGAAGCATGATACTGAAGAAGGTATTGGTGATGAAGAAAGTGAAGATGAATGTGTAAATCAGTCACCATCACCACTGAGAAGGTCAACTAGGCCGAAAATGAAGCCAACATACCTGAAGGATTATGTTCTTCTCGTAGAAGTTGAACATGAGCATCTTCTCCTAACATTAAATGACGAACCGTGGAACTTTCATGAAGCAAAGGAGTTAAAAGTGTGGCTGGAAGCATGTGATGATGAGCTCTCATCAATAGAGAGAAATAATACGTGGGATTTAGTAGATCTTCCCAGTGGATTTAAGTCAATAGGCTTGAAATGGGTGTTCAAAATCAAGAGAAACGCTGATGAGAGTATTAACAAATACAAAGCACGACTAGTAGCCAAAGGATATGTCCAAAGACATGGAGTTGATTACGATGAAGTGTTTGCTCCCGTGGCACGCATTGAAACTATTCGTTTCATCATCGCATTAGCAGCCTCAAGTAGTTGGGAGATACATCATCTTGGCGTAAAAACGGCGTTTCTCCACGGTGAGTTAAAGGAAGAAGTTTGTCACTCAACCGGAAGGGTTTGTAAAATCGGGTTTGTAAAAGGTCTACAAATTAAAGAAGGCTCTTTATGGTTTGAAACAAGCACCTAGAGCTTGGAATGAAAAGTTAAACATGATACTTAGAGAGTTAAAATTCCATAAATGCTTAAAGGAACCGTCTCTATATCTGAAGAAGGAAAGGGAGCATCTCCTTATTGTGGCCGTATATGTAGACGATTTGTTAGTCACAGGTTCGTCGTTGATACTGATGAATAAGTTTAAAGAAGAGATGGGAACCAAGTTTGAGATGAGTGATCTTGGGAAGCTAAATTGTTATCTTGGAATCGAAGTTCATGATATGGAAGGTGGTATTACTCTAACCAAGAAAGATATGCGTTGAAGATACTAAGAGAGGCTGGAATGGATGAGTGTAATCCCTGTCATGTACAGATGGACCCAAACTTGAAGCTGTCAAAGTCTCAAGAGGAGAAAGGCATTGATGAAAGTGAGTATAGAAAGAGCATCGGGTGTCTAAGGTACCTTCTCCATACACGACCAGATTTATCCTATAGTGTTGGAGTTTTGAGTAGGTATATGCATGAACCCAAAGAGTCTCAAGGGACAGCCTTAAAGCAAGTCTTGAGATATTTGCGTGGAACAACGAGTTTTGGTCTTGTGTTTAAACGATCAGATGGTATGAAACTTATGGGTTATAGTGATAGTTCACATAATGTGGATGAGGATGATGGTAAAAGCACCACAGGGCATATGTTCTATTTGGCCGATTCTCCAATCACTTGGTGTACACAAAAACAAGACACGGTAGCTTTATCGTCTTGTGAGGTCGAGTTCATGGTAGCTACCGCAGCGGCAAAACAAGCCATTTGGCTTCAAGAGCTCTTTGCTGAGATAACCGGAAAGGAATGTGAGAAGGTGACGGTTAGGATTGATAATAAATCGGCTATATCATTGACTAAGAATCTGGTGTTCCATGGTCGAAGCAAGCACATACACAAGAGATATCATTTTATACGTGAGTGTGTAGCGAATGAACAAGTCGAAGTTGAGTATGTGCCGGGAGAGGAGCAAAAGGCGGATGTGTTAACTAAAGCACTTGGAAGAACCAAGTTTAAAGAAATGAGAGAGTTTATTGGAGTTCAAGATGTGAGAAAGGATTGTTACAAGCTTAAGGGGGAGAATGTTGGAGTAAACTTGAAATAGCTTGTGGCTCAAGTTTAATATATTTAGGAGAATCTAAATATATATTTCGTAATGTAAGTTTTCCTTTATTTTACGAGTTATCTAAAATAGGGTTTTGAGTTATAATTCCCTATATAAAGAGGCGTTGAGTTGTAAAGTCGCTAATGAGTTGTATGAGCTAAGGTTTGAGATATTTTACCTAAATAAAAGAGTTATTCTTATTGAGTTCATATTGTTCTTAAACGAGACAGCTCACATTCGACCCTCAGCAACTAGACCTCGATCCAGCACTACAACGGGACTACACTAGCTAGCCGAGCCAAAAGCGCTAGCTCACTATGCCAAGATGCACTCGGCAAGTACAAAGCCAAGCATGTCATAAACTCATTAGTATAAATCAGGATTAATATCGAAGTATTTTGGATCGAACCTATATGTCTTTTCTGCTAAAACACTCTTGAAGTTTCAAGTCACCAATCGAACCATAGAGATTTTTCAATATTTTGGCTCGTAGGTACGTCAATTTCAAAAGGTACACGTCAGATTTTTCAATATCGAAGTGTAGGTTTTCATCGCGTGTTTGGAAAATGCTTACTTGGAAATTGCTAGGAAACGGGTACACAACGAATTGGGAGGATCTTGTAACACTTATCCAAGGTGGAGAGTATAACAACCTCACGAAGTTCATCATTCGATACACATTTCAAACGGTGGTTTATCACTTGTGGCGTGAGCGAAACGGAAGGAGACACGGGAATCAACCACTTCAACCGAGGACAATAGCAAAAATGGTGGATAAGGATATTCGAAACCGTCTTAGTTTACTTCGAAGAACGGGAGATAACCGATTCAAAGAAGGCCTCATCAAGTGGTTTGAAACTAGGTGGTTGAGGGTGTAAAAATGTAACATATTTGATGCTCTAAATTTCGAAATGTTCTAAAAACTTATGGAGTTCATTGTAACAAAAACTTTGATTGAATAAATTTAACCTTCATTCAAAAAAAAAAAAATTTGAAGTTTGAATCTGTCCTTAAACTTGAGGAAAAATATAAATATGAAAAAAAGGGAATCCATTTCCTTTTTCGATCAAAAAAAAAACGAAATCCAAGAAACACCAATCGTAATCTTTCTTACAAAACCCTCCACTTCTTCTAGAGACATTGGTCGTAAACATACGCATCACTTTCCGGTCCAATTATCGTTTCCCCATGAACACATTTCTTCTTCTCTAAGAAACTTCTTCACTCTTTTCCAAACACTCTTTCTTTTCTCTATAAATCTCTTTGTTTCTCTTCATTACCTTTTGGTTAATTTATTTCATATTAATCCAAAAACTATTAATTCTCTTTGTTTATGGTTCTAGTTATGGATGATGAAGAGAGTAACAACGTAGGAAGATTCGACGACGTCGTTTTGCCAGGGTTTAGGTTTCATCCAACAGATGAAGAACTCGTAAGTTTCTACCTGAAACGGAAGGTTCTACAGAAATCTCTTCCCTTTGAACTCATCAAGAAAGTCGACATTTACAAATACGATCCATGGGACCTCCCAAGTAAGCCATAAACCTTTTAGTTTCTATTTTTTCTCAAAATCTATGGGAATCAAAGTATTGATTATGCATTTTCTTGAATCAATGTCGACTAAAAGAGCTTGCGGCGATGGGAGAGAAAGAGTGGTATTTCTACTGTCCAAGAGACAGGAAATACCGGAACAGCACGAGGCCTAACCGAGTAACCGGAGGTGGATTTTGGAAAGCAACCGGAACAGACCGGCCTATATACTCGTTGGACTCCACTCGATGCATCGGTCTTAAGAAATCGCTTGTGTTCTATCGTGGTAGAGCTGCTAAAGGAGTCAAAACCGATTGGATGATGCACGAATTTCGTCTCCCTTCTCTCTCTGATTCCCAACACTCGTCATATCTCAACTACAATAGCAAGAAGCAACTCCATATCAACAGTATAGAGATTCCTTCCAACGTAAGTAATTGAATTTGCCCTAACTTGCTTTACATGCAAGATAAGTTACTTTTTGTTACTGTCTTAAAATCGAATTTTCTCTACGGTTTTAATTTTGTAGGATGCTTGGGCGATATGTAGAATATTTAAGAAGGCGAATTCAGTATCTTCGCAAAAATCAATCCCACAATCTTGGCTTTATCCGACGATTCCTGAGACCAACCAATACAACTCACAGTCACAAACCGCGACTCTCTTAGCTTCACCAGCCGTTCTCAGTCACATAACAACAAGACAAAACCTTATTACATCTCCAGTCGACCAACCTGCAAGCTTTACAGAATCATCCGCTGCTTATTTCGCTTCTCAGATGGTCGGAGTTCCGTACAACATGACCCGAAACAGCAGAACAGAGGATGCTCTGTTTTTGAGAAACAATGAAACAGGGGATGCTCTGTTTCTGAGCAACAATGAGAATAACTACTTCCACAACTTGACCGGAGCATTGACTCATGAGCTTCCGAATGTAAGATCAATGGTGATAGAGGAGACGACGACGACGTCGTATTCGACTAACAATTAGTTTTAACACTTGAAATAGTGTAGAAAATCGCTGATATGTATTAGTTTTAAACTTTTAATGAAAATTGCTTTGAGGTTGGTTTCTTGGAGACTAAAAAGAAAGAATAGCTAAGACTTGCTTCGTCTAGCTTTCGTTCGTTTGAAGTAATTTAATCTTGGACAATGTAACTTTTGCTTAGTTTGAAATATCATTAAAGCTTAATATATATTTTCTCTAAAACAGTCAATATGGCCGAGTTGGTCAAAGAATTTCAGGTAAATTCGTGATAAGTTTTAGGTTTGGGCACGGAGCGGATATCTGAAAAAAAAATTGGTATCCGCGATCCGCTCCGTCTTTTCGATCCGATCCGGCAAATTTTGGATATCAAAATTTTCGGATATCCGACTTTTTTAAGATATCCGCGAAGATCCGATCCGATCCGTTATAAATCGAATATCCGAAATTTTTTAGTTATTTGTGGATATCTGATCCGATCCGTTAAATTTTTAATTATTATTTATTTATTTTATTATTTAATCATAATAAAATCAAATATTTAACAAAAATAAATGAGTTGAGTATAATTTTTTACGCTCGCTCGTACATCTATAATAACAAAAAAAACAATAACTAATCATATACATTAGATATATACTTTATACTATAATAATTTTAACGGATCGGATCGGATATTCGGTTTTCCTAAAATGATATTTACGATTTGCTTTGTTTTCTACGAATACTTAAATTTTAATATTTGCTTTGCTTTGAAATTTTATGGATATCCGGATTCATCGGATTGAATCATAACGAATAGCGAATCAAAGCGGATTTGACGGATTTTTTTCCCAGCCTAATAAGTTTCGTTTACAATTTTTGGGAATAAACACTACTTTGAAGAAAGAAAATCAAACTTATGTTATGCAACATTCTTTTTTATTTACGGGCTTGAATGTGTATGGTGGCAGTGGCACAAAGTAGACACTAACACAGTTCATTTGAATATATGAAAATTTGCTTAGTGATGTCAATTTATGAATTGTGGAAAGAGAGAATAATTGCCGCATGCATGCACAAGCACTCAAGGCAAACTTCAACCAAGATTTCCACTCTATCTACCGGACAATCTGAAAACGCAAGAACTATAGAGATAAATACTACCATAGAGATTTCTCAAACAAACTTTTCAATTAGATTTATCCTTTAACGGTAACTTACAAACTATAGAGACAGATACTAACACAAAGATTTTTTTACACTTTCCTTTTCCTAAGACAAAAACACTTTTCCTTTTGTCATTATCTCTTGAATTCTTTTTCTTCAATGTTTTTCCTTTTCTCATTTTAGTTTCTACAAGCTTCTAACGTTTTCTTTTGATTTGTGTTTTGTTTTTCTTGAAGATCATCTCCATTTGCAGTTGCAGATTACAAGAATTATTGCATCTTCATATCCCAAATATGTCTACCGGGTACCGGCCATATCTTGTTGTAACACAAATAGGATAGCTAATGTGACTTTATAAAACTAAGACTCCGTAAAACGATAGAACTGAAAACTTGGGGACTAAAATTGCAAATATTGTTATTTCCATATGCTTTTGAGCTTCTTCATCGTTCTCCATGTTTCTGCAACTTCAGTCACTCGCCGTTTCTCTACCATTCTTCTTTCTAAAATATGAAACATTTCTCTTCAATTCAAGGTACACTTCATTCTTCTTCTTCAGTCTTTCTCAATCTGTTAATGTGATTAAAAACCCTACTTTTTTTTTTTCCTGCTCTTGATTCTGAAATTTGGGAAATTTGTGAATGTTATGATGCAGGTTATGTACCCAGAATGGAATTTGGGTTTTTCAGGTACACAAATTTGTTTTGATTCAATAAATATAACTTCTTTTGCTCCAATTTAACATACTAAATAGCTCATAGTGATTGTTCTTCTTGAAACAGACATTGTCTTGAGCAAAACCTCACTCTTTCATGGAACTTAAGAAAGTCATGGAATTTGGGTAGTTTGACCACTGTTTCACATTTTCCTTATCCTATGGTAGCTTCTACTCAAAAGCATTACAAGAACAGTTTGGTCTTGAAAAGATTCTTAGTTGGTGTTGGCACAGACGAATCTTCACTCGACGACTCTGTTTCTCGACCTCTCACTAGTGACGAGGTTAAGCTGTGTGTTCTTCTCTTGTTATAGTGACTCTCAGTGACGAAGGAACTAACAAAACTCTCCCTTTTTTTTGGTCTTGTAGTTGAAGGCATTGCTTATTGATAATGAAAGATCGAAGCTTGTTAATAAATTGAGTGAAGCTAATCAACATAACCGTTTCCTAAAGCGCCAGGTACCTTTATCTGTTCATTCACCTCATTTCTTTTTCGTAAACCGGCATTGTATCGAAACTGAAGATATGAGTTATTTGCGTTCTTTAGTACACTCTCCATCGTTTTAACTGGTATCGTTTGCTGTTTGTTTGATGATGTATAGTTTGTTTGATGTGCATTCTGTTAGATCACTTAAAACAAAAATCGTGTTTGATGATTTTATTCTCAATTTGTCTTGTCAGTTCATGTTGCAGTAACATGTTCCTTCAGTTCATATCCTTTTTGTAAACCGACATCGAATCAGAACAGAGGATGGTGAGTTATTGACTTGTTTGTTTACTACTCTTGACCACTTGCAGCTTAAAACACAGGAGGATGAGATAGCTAACATCAAAAGCGAGCTTGCAGTCATGGAGCTTGAAGTTCAGGTCCTTATTATCTGTATCTTGAAGTTTATTTGGTTTAGATTTCATTTCTCCATGTTTATTGTCAATCAAATACATCATTCTGGTTTGTTATCGCATTGGACATTTTCTAGCCTCAGATTTCTGTATGCAGTTTTAAATTTTTAGAATGATGGTAATAATCTCTCAAATCATATATGTATAAGTTCTATTGTAGAAAATGTCACATGATCTAGTGTCATTGATATGTTTTGTGCGACTGTTGTTCTCTGGAGGAGTAGGCCCTGGTTAGACTGGCGGAAGAAATAGCAAACTTCGGTATTCCAAATGGTTCCAGAAAAATCAGCGGAAAGTACATTCAATCACACCTTCTCTCTCGTTTAGAAGGTTCTTCAGTTTTCCATTTGGTTTATTCGTGATTTAGATTCTCTCCATTCCCTTAAAACATATACTAAATTCTTTCTTTGCTCTTGTTAAAGCTGTTCAAAAAAAGTTGAAGGAACAAATAAAGGACGTCGAGGCTGCACAGTCAAAAGAGGTTCATGTGTTCTGGATTGGCATGGCAGAGGTAGCTTGATAGTTTTCACATTCTAAGATGTCTTTACAATAATTTAAACCTCACTTATTGATAATCTTCACACTAGAGTGTACAAGTAATGGGATCATTCGATGGATGGAGTCAACGTGAGGATCTATCACCTGAGTACACAGCTTCATTCACTAAATTCTCCACCACGTTAATCCTTCGTCCTGGGCGGTACGTTTCTTCTACTTTTCTTCTTTTTGCATTCAACATCGCATTTTCATGTTTCAAATTAATTTTTGAATTCTTGGAATTTAAGGTATGAGATGAAGTTCTTAGTGGATGGAGAATGGCAGATCTCACCTGAGTTTCCTACTTCCGGAGAAGGAATGACACAGAACAATGTTTTAGTGGTGGAATAGCCACTCATCTTTCTGCATCACACATTTAGGTAACGCACATCAGACCGGTGAAGTTCCTTGGAGGGTTTCAACATACTAATTTGTTTTGCTCCGATAGAATCTAGAGATGTTTGATACAAGGAATAGTATAAATAGGTGGGAGGGAGAACAAAATAAGGGTCTTGGGGATCATTGGACACTCTAAAACAAATCCTAAACTATTCTTGTTTTCCTTCTAGTTTCTTTTCGGCTAATCGAGTAAAAGATTTTTCGCTGTTGTTCTCATCTCTTTCGAGTAATAAAAAGTGTTACTGGTTTCCTGAACTATCAGCTCGATAAAAGAATCATTTGTCTTTCTTACCTTTTGTTCTTCCTCTTATGTTCCCTCAATAGTGTCTCATCGATTTGTTGCATCTTTCAAAAGTTCTCTTAGTTTGATTTTGTTTAATCGTTGTTTTGGAGTTAGATTTGAATCAACAGAGAGAAGAGGATATCAAGAATTTCTTGTTTTGTATGAAGAAATTGATGGGAAAAGGAAGGAAGAAGAATCTTTTTGCTTGTAAATGTAATAAGCCCAAAATTGATGGAATTTGTGAGTTTTTACTTACAATAACATGAGGACAAAATTTGTACTTTTTATTACTCCCAATGTAATTTAGTTAGGCATAGTAGTATAAGTTCTACAAGTCAATACAAAATCTTAACAAGGGAATAGACAAAACGAAGGATCCAAATGTAACCTTCTATTCACAAAGCTAATCTTGGTCAATTTATTATGGCACCAAACCAAATGATCCTTAGTCAATTTGGACATGTTCATGACCCTTGTCACAAGTTTCATGTCCACTTGTGAGAAGAAGTGAAGCACTTGATCGTCTTGTGAATCTTCTTCCTTGTGCTTTTGGAATCTTCTTATAATACATCTTCCACTCTTCAACACATCTTTCAGCCTTTTCTCCTTCTGAAACCACATCGATCAAATGACGATTAAAACCGGTAATACTGTTTAAAAGAAAGTTAAAAGATTTTTGTGTATTGAGAAAGAGGTATTACATTTTGAAGTTCTGATTTAACCTCGGCGAACATTTCTAGATCTTCTGAGTCTTCTTCATGATCTGGTTCTATCTGTGATTTGGTTCGCGACTTCTGATCATGAATCGAGCTAGTAAACTTATCACACCGTACAAATCGCCAGAACAATCGAATTGTTTCCTCCATAATTTCAACAAGTTGATCGCTTTTAATCGCACCATCATCATTTTCCCCGTAATCTCTTCTTCTTCCTTTCCCTTTGTCCTTGGTTCCATCTTCTGTTAATCATCAAAATATTCTTCTCATCAGTAACAAACATCTACAAACCGGTTCAAAGACGGTTTAAGTGTTCTTACCTCGAATAACCGGGACTTGAAGGAGATTACGAAGAACGCAACGTTTCTTGATGTAATGTTGTACTCTAGGCTCTTCAAACGGTTCATTTTCAAGAAATCTCTGAAGTAAAACCTGAAATTGTTGAAATTCTCCAGCGACTTCATTGTAGCGACGAGATCCATACACATCAGATTCGAGTAATTCAATGGCCTTTTCGTATTGCCAGTGAAGAATTTCCCACGACAAACACATGTGACCAACGTATACATTCTCCAATTCTCCATGAATCTCTTTTATGAATTGAACCATTGGTTCGGTTTCCAATTTCTTCGGTTTCCACAACCGGATATTAACCGAGAAAACCGATGAAAACGACGCCTGGGAATGAGAGGATTCAACGGTCGAGGGG
Source organism: Arabis hirsuta (assembly GCA_964056655.1). NCBI lineage: Eukaryota > Viridiplantae > Streptophyta > Magnoliopsida > Brassicales > Brassicaceae > Arabis > Arabis hirsuta. The sequence goes on along the minus strand of OZ053309.1, from coordinate 26,832,956 downwards.
TTCTTTGATTGAAGAAGCCCTTCAAGAATCAAAGTTAAGTTAGGGAACCAAATAAAAAAATGTTTTAGTAACTCGAGACACTTGTAGAACAAAAAACAAACACACAAACTTAATCAAGTAAATGATTAATGGCCTACCAAAATCTAATAATCAATACCTTTATATGAATGTATATTGTATGTTTTTCATTAGCTTAGAAATAATTATATATTATTTAATAATCTAATAATTATATATTATTTAAATGACAATAATATGAGAGTAAATTTATAAAAAATAAGAAAGGTGAGTCCCCCACTAGCAAATTTAAGTTAGTGGAAGAGAGTGGGGAAAAATTAGGTAAAGGAGTTCTATAAGAGAGCAATGCAATAAAGAAGAAACATAAAAGCTAACTTTGAAAGCCAACCCAAAAAAAATTGACATATTTGGTGAGATAGACCAATAAAGATATGCATGTGTGCATTGGCTTAAGAAACAGAGAAGTTAAAACTAAATTTTCAATTCCCACAAATTTAGCCAGCAGCATTTATCACATAGCATTACACATGTGGTCTACTTCTCTAACTCAAAATAATCAATAGACTAAAAAGACTTATGGTTAATCAATAGTACTAAAAATTAAAAAATTGTGTTAGTTGACAAAAGATAAACGATTAGAAAAACTTATTCGTCACTGTTCCCTAACAATTTTATTCCATATTCTTCATGAACTACTAAACACAGCACCCAAGAAAACATTAATTTGAAAACAAAACAAAAAACTAGTAAGAAAACCATAAAGATAATTAAATGATGGTTCGCTTTTAGGTTTGATCTTCAAAACGCTAATAAGAGAAATTAAATTCTAAGAACCCTATAGATTTCGTGGGACCTCTCGATTTAGAAAAAAACTCTAACTTATAATATTAGTATAGATAAAAAAACAATCAAAGTCAAGTTATTTGACCAAATTATAAGCAAAATTCTTTCTTTTTTTCCAAATAATATAAGATTTGTTGGTTTATGTTTTTAGCAAATATCATACTATCATGTTATTTGTTAGATTCAAATTCAAGCAAATAAACTCAAAATTATTTGTAAATATAATTTAAAAAAAAATGAAAAAAAGAAAGGATTTAGGAACTTACCAAGAGCATAAGACTTCTGAAACCTCAAGATATCGAGTTTTCGCATTCTTTCTCTATAACTTCTATGAAACTTATGAACTTCTCCAATAGTATCAACATGTCCAAATTTCTTCTCTTTTTCGATTCTCCATGGCTTTAAATCTTCCATAATCTTAGGACAACAATCATCATTATCTTCTTCTTCTTCTTCTTCTTCACGAATTGTCGAAAGCCCACCAATTGCTTTAATTTTCTTCATCTCCATCTTAAGTTGCTCTATCAAATCTTGATGCTCCCACAAACTCTCAAATTCATTACCTTCTTCTTCATCCTCTGACTCAGAATCAGAAACAGAACCAGAATTGTTGTTTTTACGATTTTGCCCTTGCTCCTCCATTGATGCTTCTCCGGACCCAAAATCTGAATCTGATAAGAACCCATCTTCAGATTCCGTTTCCAGAAAATCTTCCTCTGTCAAAAATCTGATTTTCTCGGAATATTTTAGATTTTTATTTCCTTTTTTCTCTACTGAAGAAACAGAGTAATCCTCCTCAACCCTAAAAGTCGCCGCCTTTGGATTTTCGACAACGATAGTGAGATTCTTCGCCGGAAAAGGAGACTCGTACTTCTTCGCCGCCGTGGAAATCGCCGGAGAAGAAGATGACGAGAAACTGTTCTCGTCGTGTCTTTCACCGGAATCATAAGTGAACGATTTGTACCCTTCTCTGTTTAATCTCTCGAAAGTTTCTGTCTGAAAAGCGAATTTGAAAACCAATTTCGACGACGATTCCTTGATCTCTTCTTCTTCTTCTTCGATATTTTCTGATTCGATCATCTTCGATTCTTCTGGAAAAGATTGTGTTTTTGATGTGTCGGTTTCAACAATTGTATGTCTTCGAACACTGTTTTGTTTTATATATAAGAACAAAAAAAAAAAGTACTTTCCTTTTAATTACGCGTACAAACATATTATTAATGGAAACAAATTAATAATTAAAAAAATTAGGAAAAAGGATTTAAGTACCTGGAGAAGATGAAGACTGAGGAAAGAACCAAACAAGCATGATTATGTGAAAATCAGATTCTGTAAGAACAAAAAAAAAAAAAAGAGAATTTTGGTCATATATGGGCACGTTTTTGGCTATGTCGGTCAAAAGAATAATCAATTTCTAAGGTTGAAAAACTCATGCAGAAAGTGTACATTTGCAGAAAAAGAGACTTTTCACCTAAAAAAACCAAAAGAAACGTTAGTGAAATCGAAAGATGATGATGCATGAATCAATAATAATAGACTTTGAAGTGAGAACTAACAGATGAGAAATTGAAGGGAAAGGAACAAGTGAGCGACCTGTAATATTTTTTTTTAAAATTTGAATCTTAAAAGTGTTCTTTGAGCTAATCTTATGGTTGCTTTGAACCATGGATTTCTCTACTTTGTTATTGGATGATGCCACATACACATCTATTACTTACATATACACCTTTTGTTTTTATATTCACAAGATTTTCCTTTAGTTTTTGTCGTACTTCGGAGTTTTAAATATGAATCCTCCGTTTGACTTTTTCGGTATTGATGCGACCTTTTCTTTTCACATCACTTATGTTTTTTTTTTTTTCCAGTTTAATAGTACCTCAAAACGGTTCTAGATCATTCAAAAAAATTATATAAATAATTGGCCAAAAAGAAAAAAGTTATATAAATAATAGTATGTGGGCTCGTGTGGACTCGACAAACACAAAGAGAATGGGCTTCTATATTAAGCCCAACGACGAACAAGAGAGAGATCATATATAGGCCGGTTTAATGTTATCAAGCCCACCAAGAGTTTATTATTTCTGTTACAACTGACTCCAATTACTACAAAGAGGAAGAGGAAACAGAGTGTCTTTATAGGGAGGAGACTTGATCCAGATTAGACCATCACAATTACAAGTTTCTTCTTCAGCTAAGGCTTTTTCTCTTATATCTCTCTAGATCTCTTGTTAGAAACCTTAGGATTGAACTGCCATTGATAAGGCGTGTGTAAGGTCTTGTTTTTTTTTTTTTTTGTGGAGTCTGAGAGTACCATCTCTCACAAGAATTACCAGCGCGTTGCTGAAATGCTTAATGGTTAATTTTGAAGGTGGCCAAGGCTTAGGGATTATACCGCTACTAATGGACTACTTCATTGTATGTTTGTCTATCATCCTTGAGAGGTTTTTTCATGAGATATGGCCTATAAATTCAACCACTTGCATCTTATCTATTTGTAATGACATACAAACCACAATCTTATTATCATTGTCAAAACAAGTCTTTAAAAGCATCTTTTCAATTGCTCTTTTACATATTAGAAAATTGTAAAAGCATCTTGTTTTACACATCTCATGAAAGATTTGTTTTAACCAAAAAGATATGCATGCTCTTTAACTCAATAAATTGTATGTAGTGTGATTAAAGATCTTGGAGTCCGAAGATACAACCGTTGTGAGACTGTTTCACAACACTCGAAACATAATCTAGGAACCATAAGCCCTACGATAATTTCATACATGCGCAGGAGAAGAGGAGGAGTTGGCAAACCCGCTGTGAGACTTGATCAGACTAAATTATTTAAATTTCTTTAATAAATTCAAAATGGAGCCAAAACGTTTATAGATTTGGCCGTAAATACTGACCAAATACTTCTGCAAAAAGAACATTTTTGGACCGTAGAACCATTTAACTCCCAATACAGTCCGGCGAGGGAAGAGTACGCACATGTGTGGTTGGGTTTATCTCCTCTCTTTTATACATCATGGTGTATATAATCATATTTACCACTAATGTCTTTCTCTTCCCAAAATGTGAGACAAATGGCATTTTGATATCTTAACCAAAGTTTTGACGTTTCCCCAAAAGCTTATTATTCAAGACTATTCGAGTATCTCATTTCCCATTCAAATTACATTAATTTTTTGATACATGAGTAAAGCCAATTTTTTTTTTTTTTTGGATCGGGAATAGGGACCAAAAAATTCCCTGTCATTTATTAAAAAAAATTGTAACTTACAAAGCAACTAGTCGTGGAAACGCAGTTCCACGAGTATCCTCTAACAAAATCAACCCAACCGTGTCAGGGACAGACTCAAATAAATGAAAGCCCAAAGGTAAAGTAAAAGCATAGTTAGCTAACCCATCAGCCAGACGGTTAGCTTCCATATGAACATGAGAAATACGGACTATCCAGTCCTTTGATATAAAGCCGTGGCACAGTCGTACCAGGAAAGACAGCGGATGAGATTCACTAATCCCTGTCTTTAGAAATCCAACTACTACCTCCGAGTCTACCTCAATTTCCAACCGTGGAATATGACGTGCCCATGCAATATATAGCCCATAGTACACACCCCACAATTCAGCTAACAAGGCAGAGCATATACCTATGTTCAAGGCGAAACCTCCACACCAAGTCCTGTTCTCGTCTTGCATAACACCTCCTACAGCTGCTAAACCAGGATTACCCCGAGAAGCTCCATCCGTATTCAACTTAATCCAACCCATACCCGGGCCCATCCATGCGATCATCCTCTCCACTCTCGTCACCGGATTATGAGATTCTTTGGCAACCTTTAGATGAGCAAGGTTTACCTCTTCTGTTATGTCCTTAAGAAATTTCACCCGATCCCTACACTTTCCATTGATTCCAAATATATTTCCACACCTCCACTTCCATCCCCACCAAACAGACATCGCGAACAAGGTAGACCATCTACTATCTCCCACTTTTGTATCATTTCCTAAGTTCTTATACAACCATTCGGTCAATGAACATTCAAAGAACGCCCTTTGCTGTTTAGGGGGTACCAAGCGAGTCCAAATACCTTGCATTGCAGGGTAATCCCTAAGTATGTGAATGATAGCCTCATCTCCACCTTTACAAATCTGACACAATCCTGAATCTGAGAGATGTCGCCTTCGTCTTTCCACATTTGTCATTATAACTTGATTAATTCCCAATCATAGGAAAACTCGCACTCGTTCGGGGACTATAACTTTCCATACTCGTTGAAACAACTTAGTCAAATCCTGTCTCAGTGTATAGTCCTTTGTCACCATTTAAAGTCTCTCCCCACGATATTATGTCCCTTGCACCCGTCACATTATCAACAACAACAGACCGGAGCTTCAACAGAGTCTCATTCGATACATATGGCGCAATATTATTCAATAACCACCCTGTCCCATTTCGCCATAAATCCCATGCGCGAAGCTCATCAAAACCTGCTGGTATTGCAACCTCTGCAACCGCCGATAATGCTGCATTACATAACCACTTATCAGCCCAAAACCGAATTGATTTCCCATCCCCAATAACCCAAGTCAGTCCCGGTATCACTACATCCCGTAGCCCAACTGCCACGCTTCTCCATGTTGACGACCAACTACTCTTCGGGATCAGCCATGAATGATCATGAATATCCTTCACTTTGTATTTGTTTCGCAAGACTCTCGCCCAAAGACTATCCTGATCCCTCATCAAACGCCATCCGATCTTTGCTAATAGCGCTTTGTTCATAGACTGTACAGATCGAATTCCCAACTCTTCTTCTCCTTTTGGAGCACAAACACGTTTCCAACTAATCAAATGCTGCTTTCGCTGTCCATTATTGCTTCCCCAGAGAAATGATCTCGACATTTGATCCAACCTGGCTAGTGTCGATGCTGGTAAAATAATAGTACTCATGGAGTGAGTTGGTAGTGAAGATAACACAGCTTTAGTCAGTGTTAATCTACCAGCCAAGCTCAAACATCGTCCCTTCCAGCCTGCTAAACAAGAAGAAACCCTCTCAAGAATCTCACCAAATGTGTCTTTGTTTATACGCTTTAAGAGTACGAGCATCCCCAGATATTTTCCGAGGTCTCGTGTCGATTTAATTCCATTTTCATTACTCATCATGCCCTCTAGCTCCCTACTCACATTCTTTGAGAGGAAGATCTTAGACTTTTCCAAGCTCACGTTCTGTCCAGAGGCAGTACAAAATGTTTCCAGTATCTTCCGAATTACTCTTATCTGTGAAACAGACGCCTCCGCAAAGAGTATTAGATCATCAACAAAGCTGATATGTGAAATTTTCGGGCCACCACGCGACAATCTTATCAGTTTACAATCTCCCATAGCAATAGACCTATCAATTAGATGACACAATCTCTCCAAACAAAGTACAAATAAATATGGCGACAGCGGATCTCCCTGACGCAACCCTCTGCTCAAATTTGCCCTGAGCTACTCTCTCAAATTAAGAGATCGATGTAATACTTAGGGGTCGCATCCACAGGAAATCTAAACACACAATCGACTAAAAAACTCAAATTTTGCTAAGTAAAAGTGTATGAATGTAATAAAAATAGCAAAGTAAACAGTGAATGATTATCAAGGTTCTAGTAATCAATTGGACAATAGAGTTAGGCTATGGGTAATTCGCACGTTTGACTCGAAAATCGATCGTGCCGATCGACACACAGGTTTGTGTCGATCGACACAAGACAAAAACAGGCAGGATTTTATTAAGAGCAGTTCTAGAACTCAAACACGAATATAAAACCAATCAACTTTTGTTGCAGAGATTATCTATGACTAAATCCCTAAATTCCAAATTTCTTTGCAAACTTAGTGAATAAAATCAAGCATTAAGTTCATGTTCAATTGTTCACAAAATTACTAAGCAAAATTTCTTTGCGAATAGATAATTTTGCTTATCTAAGATTATATCAGGTTGTTAATAATACTTTCGTATCTATTAAAGCAACCTAGGATATCCAATTTCAGTTGATCAATCCTAAAATCAGAGTTAAATCAATCTACATGAAGAAATTAAAGATAAATCCTAACAGAGTTTCAATCCTATCAATTTCTCATCAAACCCTTTAATTACCCTAAACCTAACAAGCAAACTACTCATACATAGATGATGTAAACATTATGAATGAATAAAATTGCATAAAAGAGATAGAGTAAAAGATAGAAAAGGGTTTCGAAATCTGAAGGTCTGAAGCCTGAAATCTCTCCCAAAAGCTCTGCAAATCTCTCCTCTCTCAAGTCTCAATTAAAAACTTCATTTCAACCTAAAATCCTAAGGAAAAACTATATATAAGGTCTAAAAATCGGATTGGGCTTTCTGTAAACTTCTGGGCTTTTTGGTCAAAACCGAAATTTCTTCGAAATTTGAAGTCTTCACGCCAAACACGTGTGTGTCGATCGACACACAGGACCGTGTCGATCGACACAGCTCGTAAAATTTGACTCCGACTTGATCACTTTGGCTCTTCTTTCCTCCATGCTCCAAAATGCTCCAAAAGCTCCCATTAAGCTCCAATCGTCCGTCAACCTATAAAGACTCGAAAAATACCAAAAAGACTCTAGGGAAAGGATTTATATCATGGTCGAAAACGGGTAAAAACCATGATATATCAACTCCTCTAGATTTAGCATTTGCTTGCCCTCAAGCAAAACATACACTAAAAATGTGAAAGAGGTTTAAAAATGCAGAAACTTACCTTCCCTTGGAGTACCGGACCAAACTCTTTCAACTAGTAAACCACATAATGCATAACCAACTCAAAACCAGACCACCATGTACTTCTCCATAGACATTCGCAGCCTCCCAAATTCATCCACGACTTCTCAACATAACCCGCTAGTCCTCATTGCTGGGTCTCGTCCCAGATCTAAATGCCAAGAACCTTCTAGACTCATTCCCATACTATACCATGTCAAGTGAACCATACAACTTTTGGTACTCTTTCTCTCCCCCAGACTTATTCGATTCAGAAACTCAAAAACAGTGTTTTCACTACTATTGTTCCTTGTGAGGAGACAGGGTCGTGAGATCGCTCGTCCTCTACATCCGTTCTAAGGGACTCAGACTGCTGCTTTTGAGCTCCAGGTGATCACTTCTTGAGTACTGACTCACTGAAATTTTATTTCCTCATCTTATACTCAAGAACTGTCATATCACCCCAAATCATTCATTCATTTTTTTTATTTTTTTGTAACAAGGGAGAGGAGTACCATTACTTTCAACAGAGATTACACTTGTCAGGTATGAATGAGGAGTCAAGCTCTATCAACACCAATCACCGAGGAGACCGCATAATTAGCTCGAACCCTGGGCGGATTATGCTGGAAGTAATAGATGCCTCCAGTTAACTGGTCAACCTTAGGATTTTCCATTAGTCTGCCTTTGAAATTGATCCTGGAAGAATGGTTACACAACTGAAAGAGACAATCCACTAAGCCAAAAGAAGGATCATTGTTTCCAACTGACTATTTTGACTTAATAAAACGTTTTGGACTAACTCTCAAAAACAAACACAAAGTTAGCAACTACCTACTCCCCCAGACTTAAACAACACTGTCTCCAGTGTTATCAAGCCTGAAATTGGCGAAAGAACAGAAAAGAAACAGAAAACACCAATTGAAAAGAACGAGAACTTACCTGTTGCAGGGTGTGTCGATCAACACGCTGTTGTTTCCTCGTTTCGTCTTTTTTTTCAACTGAAACACTTAAAATCAAAACAAAAAATTAGTAAACAAAGGAGAAACTCAAACGAAAATAAATAGACTTACCAGTGAGTTGCCTCCCACTAAGCACTTATTTTCAGTCATTAGCTTGACTGTGTCAAGTTCAGGCTTTTGGTGGATCTTTGAGGGGTCTTATGTCTCCCTCATCCGTTGATAACCTTGCATTTGATCGCTCTCCAGCTCCAGACATCCAAGGAACAATACCAGGGAAAAGCTTCATGGTGGTTTGCAGCATCTTTTGAACAACTACCTCTCATTTCTCCCTCAACTCTAAGGGGATGATGATTCTGAACTTGGAGAATGGTTTGGAAGTCTTTTTGCGCTTCACCTTGCAGGCAGTCAAGTCTCCATCAGATCTCATAGAGGGTGAAGTCAAAGGTGGGGCACATGGGATCTTCTTCGTGTTATCTTCAAGGTCTGAACTCTGCTTTCCTCCATTTGTAACTATCATACAAGAATTCTTCTTGACATGAACTGCGGGGTAGAAGACATCCTTGTTGATCTTAGAGAGAGAGATTCTCTGATTGGGAAAATCCACAATCGCACCTACAGTAGCAAGGAATGATGACCCAAGAATCAATGGTTTCTCGCTGTCTTTCTTCGTCTCCATGATGTGAAAATCCACTGGAACCAAACAATCTCCTACTTGAAGCATCAAGTCAGGAATGAACCCTTACGAAAATGTTGAAGAAAAGTCAGCCAGCTCGAGAGACATCTTCGAAGGTTGCAGATCCTTAATCCCCAGCTTCCTTGCAACAGGCTGAGACATGACATTCACATTAGCTCAAGTGTCACAAAGAGAATTCTTGAATTCCATACCTTTGATTGAGCAAGGAACAATGAACATCCCTGGATTTGGTATCTTTTGCAACTTCCTCAGCGGTGGTTTAGCATGTCTCCTTTTTTCCTCTGGTGTTTTGACACTAATAACCCGTGGGTATGGAATCTTGGGCTTGTAGACCCTTTCCTCTGCTTGAACCGAAGGTTTCGAAGTATTTGGACTCGTCTAGGACCCGTGTCGATCGACACAGAGGGGTTGTGTCGATCGACATGCCTGTGTCAACCTCGTGTCGATCCTGGGAGAAGAATCACCGATTGCGTAAACTCAAGTTTTGCGATTTTTGGAGCGCAAAACTCATCTTCTTCAACCTTCTCTTCACTCCCCAAAGTGATAGCATTGACGTGTAGTCTCGGGTTCGTATCAGTCTTACTCGGAAGAAAACCTTCTTGCCTCTTAATTGACTTCGCGGTTTGAGCAACTTGAATATTCAGCTTCTTGACATGGACGTTTAAAGCTTCGAACTTACCATTCAGATCTTGGTACATGGCATCCATTTTCCCATTGAAGCTCACAGTCATCTTCTGTTGACCTTCCAAGAGCTGCTCTAGCATAGATTTCATCTCGCTACTCTCTGATGACTGAGCAGGTGGTGTCTGATAAGAAGAAAAACCGTAGTTTCTAATGTAATTGCTCTGGAAAAACTTCTGATAGTCGTTGTTCTGATACCCTTGTTGATTACCATACCTCTGACCCTGAAAACCAGCTCCACCAACGTAGTTGCAATCCTTTTCATCCTGCTCTTCCTCTAGAATGAAAGTCTCTACCTCTTGAGCAAACTGAGCAGTCTTCTTTCCCACTAGAAGATTATTCACAGAATCCAGCTTAGCCTTAACCTCAGCAATTTTGGCTTCCATCCATGTTCCCACCAAGCTTCTTCCTCTCGAAGTCTGCGTTCTTGGTACTATTGCTAGAAGCCAAGTTATCAATAAGAATCAGTGCATCCTCTGGATATCTAGTGTTGAAGTTCCCATTGCTAGCAGAATCCAGAGCCATCTGATACCTCCAATCAATACCTCTGAAGAAAATACCCAATAGCTGAACATCACTGAACCCATGGTGAGGACAATCTCTCTGGTAAGACTTGAATCTCCCCCATGAATCCTTGAATGCCTCAGTCGGTCCATGCTTGAAACTAGAGATCTTGGTCCTCAGATCCTCAGATCTCGCCTCATCAAAGAAGTTGTTGAGGAAAGCATTTTTGGTGTCCTCCCAAGTAGTCAGTGATCCCGGCTCTAACTGCTTCAACCAGTAAGCTGTTTCTCCATTAAGAGAGTATGGGAAAAGCTTGCAGTAGAGGTAATCGCTTGACACTCTATTAGCCTTAATGCTAGATGTTAAGTCCTCAAACCTCTCAATGTAATCCATGGGGTGCTCAGAGGATAGGCCATGGAACGGGTGCTGAGCCACAAGTGAGAAGTAAGCCGGCTTCAGCTCAAAATCATTCCTCGGGAAAGCAGGAGGATGAATCGCTGTCCTGTTGGCATAGAACTCGTCAGGCCTGTTGTAGTCTCCCAGAGTACGCACACGAACAACCATCGCCTGACCCAAACGTCTATCCTCAGTGTTGTTCAGGGATCACGTTTTTCTCAGCATCCAGCTTCTGGCCGTGCTCGTTGCGCCTGTTCCCTTCACCATCAACCAACAATCCAGCTGCATCTCGAAACAAAACTAACGGTAGACGCTCCATTGCTGCTTCTCGTGTAGCTTTTCTTTTGGCTCTTTCTAGAGCTCCTAACTCAGAAACAAAATCCACTAACTCTTGATTCTGGTTGCTTCTGGTCTTGCGATTAAGCATGCACCTGAAACACACAAAAACAAAAGAAAACGGAAGTAAATAAACAGAAAATTAAAACTTAGACAAAACTCTAAAATCAAAAATTGAATGGTGATTTTGATTCCCCGGCAACGGCGCCAAAATTTGATATGCTCAAATTTTCCCTGAGCTACTCTCTCAAATTAAGAGATCGATGTAATACTTAGGGGTCGAATCCACAAGGAATCTAAACACACAATCGACTAAAGAATTCAAATTTTGCTAAGTAAAAGTGTATGAATGTAATAAAAATAGCAAAGTAAACAGTGAATGATTATCAAGGTTCTAGTAATCAATTGGACAAAAGAGTTAGGCTATGGGTAATTCGCACGTTTGACTCGAAAATCGATCGTGTCGATTGACACACAGGTATGTGTTGATCGACACAGGACAAAAACGGACAGGATTTTATTAAGAGCAGTTCTAGAACTTAAACACGAATATAAACCAATCAACTTTCGTTGCAGAGATTATATGTGACTAAATCCCTAAATTCCAAATTTCTTTGCAAACTTAGTGAATAAAATCAAGCATTAAGTTCATGTTCAATTGTTCACAAAATTACTAAGCCAAATTTCTTTGCGAATAGATAATTTTGCTTATCTAAGATTATATCAGGTTGTTAATAATACTTTCGCATCTATTAAAGCAACCTAGGATATCCAATTTCAGTTGATCAATCCTAAAATCAGAGTTAAATCAATCTACATGAAGAAATTAAAGATAAATCCTAACAGAGTTTCAATCCTATCAATTTCTCATCAAACTCTTTAATTACCCTAAACCTAACAAGCAAACCACTCATATATAGATGATGTAAACATTATGAATGAATAAAATTGCATAAAAGAGATAGAGTAAGAGATACAAAAGGGTTTCGAAATCTGAAGGTCCGAAGCCTGAAATCTCTCCCAAAAGCTCTGCAAATCTCTCCTCTCTCAAGTCTCAATTAAAAACTTCATTTCAACCTAAAAGCCTAAACAAAAATTATATATAAGGTCTAAAATTCTGATTGGGCTTTCTGTAAATTTCTGGGCTTTTTTGGCAAAACCAAAATTTCTTCGAAATTTGAAGTCTTCACGCCAACCACGTGTGTGTCGATCGACACACAAAACCGTGTCGATCGACACAGCTCGTAAACTTCGACTCCGACTTAATCACTTTGGCTTTTCTTTCTTCCATGCTCCAAAATGCTCCAAAAGCTCCCATTAAGCTCCAATCGTCCGTCAACCTATAAAGACTCAAAAAGACTCGAAAAATACCAAAAAGACTCTAGGGAAAGGATTTATATCATGGTCGAAAACGGGTAAAAACCATGATATATCAGTAACTGACGCCTCTTGCCATTTCAACCTTGTGTTTGCATTGCAAAATATCTGATCCAATCTTTTTGCAATAAAAGTACTTTCCACCCGACCCCTCTTCTAAGTAAACTTATTACCTTTAAATCCCATGTCAATAAGCGCTAACTCCTGGACCCATTCCCCGAAAGCTAGTGAGTCAAGTGATAGTATACCATTTCCACCCGTCCTTTCGTCAAGTCTAATGATGGAGTTAAAATCGCCTCCCACCATTAGCGGTTCGTCTATACCCTGTATAACTCCCTTAAGCTTCTCCCACAACCCACTTCTTCTACCAATTGTTGGGGCTGCATAAACCACCACAAGATGCACCCTATCCAAGCCTTCACACACCGTAGCATAGATATACTAGTCAGCTGCTTCTACAATATCAACCTTTCCAACATCCGAACTCCATAATAGCCATATGCCTCCGCTTTGCCCTACTGAATCCATCTGAAAAGCATTATCAAATCCCAGCCCCTGACATATTTTCCAGCTCGATCTCCACTAGTATGCGTTTCGAAAAGAGCGAGGATATCCGTATCAAACCTCTTCAGCATATATCGAATAGAACGTCTAAAATTGGGTTTATTCGCCCCCCGGCAGTTCCATAATAAAATATTCATCATCTTGTATAAAAACAAGCTCCATCGGACTACCAAGGCCACCCGTTATGCAACCACCAGCTGCATCCCTTCAACTGGAGGAGTTAATTGCCTAACCGTATCCCTTTGTTCCAAAACCTCTCCCAACACCGACCCGGCCTTCTCCGATCCTTCTTCGTTGCCTTGTATAGATGATTCCATCTCCTTCGACCCATTTGTGCCGTGCACAAAAGCTCCACCTGGTCGACCAACACCGTCCTTCTCCACTCGTAAGCGCTTTCCCGAAGCAAACAAATCAATCTCTTTCCTAGCTAGGCCAAACACAAGACCTCTGGTGGGCTTATTCTGTTTATTTCTGCCCCTCGGCCCATTATCCTCCCCAGTATTCCCGGCCCGTTTATCTCTAGATCCTCCGTTGGCGCCATTCCTACTCTTTGAACTCTGATCCAATCTCCCGTCCCTCGCGCTTGGGATATTCTCATGCGTAGATACGTTCGGGCCATTATCTTCATTTTCCTTATTTTTCCCTTGATTAATAACAACTTCCCTTGTTTCAGTCGTGAGGAAATTCTCATCTAATCTTCCAAAAACATTCGATATTCCAATATCTCTAGTCCCCATGTTTGTCGGGATTGCCTTTTGATTCCTTCCCAAACCAACTCTCTCGCCTCTGGCTGCAAAAGCAAATTGCCCAGCCGGCGGCCCCGATCTTCTCCTTGATCTTGTCACCATCGTGAAACCATCTTGCCCTTGCGGAGGCTCTATTGATCTCATAACATCAGGCTGTACCACATCACTCACAACATTCACAGGCAAATTCGTCCGGCACATATGAATCAGATGCCCAAATACCCCATAATGTGAGCAAATATTCGTAAGTCCTTCATATGACACATAATACCGTTCTCCATTTATCATAACCGAGCCTTTCAAAGGTTTCTTAAGATCCACCTCCACACAAACTCGTGCAAATCTTGTTCTCTCCAGATTCAAAGTGGTTGAATCAACTCTTAACGGTTTCCCCAAACCTTTCGCTATACCCATTAAAATGGTCTTGTGGTAAATATTCACCGGTAAATTTGATAAACGGGTCCAAACTGGCGTGGTAACAATATCATCTTTTGCTGGGTCAAAGTCCGGTGACCACTCCCGGACCATAAGATAACTCCCAAACGCCCTCCATGGTCCTCCTGTTAACGTTGACAAATACTCCTCCTCATCCCCAAACCGAACCATGAAGAACTGTCGAGGTAGATCAACCACATACATCGCCCCTCGTGGCTTCTACATTGCCTGAAGCTTCCGATTCAGAACATCAATCGGGATATATCTCCCCAGGACTTTCACAAACATGCATTGTTTCCATAACCCATTCATCGCCGTCAACACTTCCTCTCCGATCGTGATTACCGGTTCACCATCTTCTCCACTCGGGAACTCCACACTTAACCTTTCAGACACAAACCCCTCATCCACCAACATCTCCGGAACCAATCTATCGCCTACACTCGTCCCCGTCACCTTCGTCACCCATGAGCCCCTCCCATCGGGTGGATCTCCCGGTGGCCGCCCTATCTCAGTGCTCTCCATCATCATAGCATCCTGGTCTCGGTTTTTGGGAACCCTAAAATCGCTCTTGCCGCTCTCCATTTTTTCACATGAGCAAAGCCAATTGTCGAATAATTATTTCAAACAAACGATAACCTCACATTTTGAGATTAATTATAATGAAAAAAAATAACAGTTTTGTTAACCTATTAACGAACTTTTGCTTTAAAAATATTGTGTAAATATACTTCTTTATATCTAGTTGTTTTAATTAATTATATACTTTGTGATTTAATAAATTTATATAACTTTATCTTTGTATAAATTTATATTACTTTATCTAACTAATTATATACTTTGTGATTTATATAACTTTATCATATCAGGAAACGGTCAAATTTTGTATTCAACTAGAATATGACCCGCGCATCGCGCAAATTTTTTGTTTTATAATTTTATTAAATTTAATCTTTTTTATGTATTTATTTAGTACTTTAGTACTTATGTATGATAAAACAACCAATTATTTGTAGATACAAAATAATATTTGATTTTAAATAAAATAAATTAATTTTGTGATTTAGTATTAATAATGCTTAAATCTATGAAATGATTATCAATGACTTCGATATCGATAGATCCCGTATATTTTTTTAAAACTTGTTACGTACATATATTTGACCATTATATAAATCATGTTATCTAAATAACCAATTAGGATTTATAAGATAAATTTTATCAATCATTTTTTACTCTATCTTTATAGTTAGATTACTTATCATTTCTTTTTTTTCACTTATTTCCGTCTCGTGACTTTATATATATTTTGAATTTTGTCTATCGTAGAGAAATATTTGAGATTTTGTGATACTATTTGTTGAACGTTGGTGTTCGTAATATGTTGATAAATAAAAATATTAAAATAATTTTTTTAATTTAATATGTGGTTAAAAAAATGTTGGATTGAATGTAAGATTTTTTTATTGAGCTACAGAACCTTTAAATAAAAAATAAAAATTTTATATTTCATGAATTATATAGATTTTAAAAATAATATATAAAATATTAGTTTTTTTTCACATTTTAGAAAACATATGGTTAAGTCAGTTGATTTTACTAACTGTTTTTACTATAAATTCATAAACACATTTGAGTAATATATATATATATATATATATATATAAATTTATATTATTATTACTAATAAAATCTTCTATAGTATTAGATTTATTAGTTTTTATTTTCATTTATTTTTTTAGTCTTTCACATTTTTATTTTTATTTAATTTTCTTATTAGCTATAAAAAACATATAAATATGGTTTAGTGTGTAATAAATGAACATTTTAAAATTTAAATCTTTTAAAAAATAGTTTTGCCTATGTGGACACTCTAGGTGGAGAAAAACTCTCCCATTATATAATAGATTTCGAATCAATGATAATTCAGATGTTTAAAAAATGGCCAAAAATTAAAATCTCATCAAATTTGAGATCGGTAACAAAAAAAAACATATTAATCACTGTAAATTTTGAATAAGACTTTTCAACATAAATTTTCTTTTTGAGTTTAATAGTTCGTTGTTATAACTTATAACAAAATCATTGTAATTGTTGAATCAATCAATAAAGAAAATTCTTAAAAATGAAAAATCATTAATTATTACAAAAAATTAAAGAAAATGAAAACGAGTTCTTCACGCGGAGAAGAATGTAATTAAGACACGTAAGTTCTCTTCGTATTCTTTTATGAAGGGCTTATGAATACGAAATCTGTTTAAAACGTGTTTCAATATTTTGTGGCCGAGTAAAGAACTTCAACAAAAATCTCAAGAAAATACATGAGATTTGGAGATGGAAATCTTGAGAACATACCAAAATAAGGTATAAATGGCTCTCTAGAACATATGGACCACACATGAAAGTGAATAAATCTTTATTCCTAAATTCTTTTCTGTTTTCATTTTTGTAATTAAAATATAACTAATTTACATATTCGTTTTTTTACCTAACACTAGATAAACTCTTATATTACACCTTCTACTGTCTATCCATATATATATGGATATTACAAAACAAATTCAATAAAGAAACATGAAAATAGGTGAAAACCACTCCAGTCGCTGTATTGGATCAACCCCGGGAGTCTAGACCCAACCCAATTGAGGACACAAATTCCGATATCCAAGTCCGTGCAGGTAAAAGTATATAAATATTACTTTATTCTTTCCACAAAGGGATCCGATCTTTTGGCTAGTATACACTTACACATAGTCTATTTCTCTTCATACTAAAATCCATTCTCTCGAGTATTAGACACTTTCTTGTTGTTTAGGACCATTCTCTCCGGATCTTTTCCTGAATTTCTCATCCTTTCCGGACGTGGACAATCAAAATTCCCCAAATACTTTGTTAACCGGAATTCCTTAAATCAGAATTCTTCAAATACTTGCTCATTCTCTTTCTCCCTCAACTTCATTCTCTCTCTCCTCATTCCCTATTTAGAACATGAACAAGATAATTATTATTTTTAGTTTAAGCTCTTTTAATATATTTTAATTGTTAGAATTAAAATTGGAAATTAAATAATTAGGCATGGAATTTACGATTAAGATTGAAAATTAGAAATTGATAGTTTACAGTTTAAAAGTAATAATTGCTTACTTGTTAAATATCATTCTTAGACAATTTTAGTTTTCAGTTTAAGTTTCGTATTTATAACTTTTATGTTTATGAATTAATTTTTATTTTATATATTTATTTTGAATTCATAATCAAATTTTAATATATATTTTTAAAAAATAAATGTTCGACGCTAGCGTCGATTTAGCGATAATTACTTCTCCTATTTGAAGCTAAATCGACGCTAGTTTAGCATCGATTTAGCGTTAAAATATTGCAATGAATCTAATTCGACGTAAATCGGATGCTAAATTTACATCGTATTTGCGTCAATTTAATAGTTTTGAATTAGCGTAGATTTTTTAATCAGCGCTATATTAGCGTCAATTTAGCGTTGAATTTGATTTAGACTCAAAAATGATTTTGATGCAATTTCGACGCAAAACCGTATTAACATCAAATATGGCCGATGCAAACGTTATTTTCTTGTAGTGTATTTTTGTTTCTGTTATGAGTTGGATTAGTGATTTATAGAGAATTAGATTTGTATTCTTGATGTTTTGCTTCTAATATCTATTTGGTTTTGTAGATTTATTCGCTTAAATTTTCTTGATGATGAAAAAAAAAATTGCACGCTCAGTTATCAGCATATGACTTCTTTTAAACTTTCCAGAATACTTAAATCGACTCTGCTATTGAGAATTTCAATATAATTTTTATATACTTATTAGCTAAAAAGAGAAATTTTGGTATGCAAATAACCCTTTTGGTTGTGTAAAAATTTAAGGACAATTTGTCTTATTTGAACAATAAAATTTTGAAAGGGTTATCTTAGGCATTTGTTTTTTAAAATTACTTTTGAGTATTGATTAGTATTAAAAGTGTTCCTAATAAAAAGAAATTAGTATTGATTTTTACCAGATTCCCCAAAATAAATAATTGCTGAAAGTGTGATTTAAATTGGCAAATGCAATATAAAGTGGTTTAGATCATTTTATGATTCTGTGGTCCTCTAGTTGATTTTCAACTAAGGATGTTATCAAGATAACGTTCACATGTTCCTTTTAAATTTTTTTGTTTTTTTCGTTTATTTACTTTTTCTCACACAAAATTATGTTTTTATGTAAAGAGAGTGGGCAAAAGATTCACGAAATTTGGACTTTGATTCTCCAAATCTCATCTTTCTTTAAATAAGCATATACATATATCTTCCAGTTTATGCCATTGAACGTCATGCATAACGAAATTCACAAATAAAACAAAAGACTTACTAAATAAATATTATTATTTTATTTGTCAATTGACAATCATTTTTATTTTAGTTTCCAATTTAAGTAGCGGTTAGAGAAAGACTAAATTAAACATACCCTAAAAATTACATACCTAGGTCCGGAAATCGATTATGTAATGGAAGAGTTTAGTCTCCTTTTAAGATGTCTACATCATCATTTTGAAATATTCACTTCATTAAAATGGAGTAATTGTATTAAAACTAAAGTTTAATGATTCATTTAATTTTTTTTATCTTTTAATTATTGTTTTCTATTAATTACCACACAACATAAAACTTAAAATTTACATAAAACGAAACTTAAAATTTTTTACAATACAATAAAAATAAATAAATATTAGAGAACTAAAATTAAAAAAAAAACTAATACAAAATTAATATAAATATTTCCAACGTTAAAATTGATTAAAATTCTAGATAAATCATACATCATTTCAAGTACAAAAACAACATACATCTTTTTAAATACCAAAATAATATGAATATACGGTAAAGATTATATTTATTTCATAAACTTGAAAAATTTGTAAAATTTTCATATAAAATAATAAATGATTAAAACTATAGATAAATACCATGAAACAATTGGTTGACAAAAAAAATTGACATGAGACAATTCTAAAAAAATAGAAATTAAATGATGATGAATGTTTGAGGCGATGTGATAAAGTGATTAAAATGAGGATTATGAAGTATGATTACATAGTGAAAAAATTAACGTTTGCTAAAAGATATGAACAACTTCACTACGAAAATATAAAAATCAATATATAGTTTTAACATGTTAAATGTGACCAAAGAGAAAGTGAAAATAGAATAGATTCAGGAAGAAGAACAAATGTGTTTTAGAAGATGTAGAAAGTTAAATGAGATAAACAAGTGTTTTAGAGCTCAAATAATGTAGGCAAGAGACTATATAAAATTTTCATATTCTTTATACTATGTGAAATGAATGATTTTTTATAAAAAATACTTTACATATATTAGTAGACTAAGTTATCGGATTTAAAACTGCCTAAATTTTGTTTGGTGGCACCAATATGGATAGAAAAAAAATATTTTAAGTTGATAAAAAATTTTTTTATAACATTTTGTTTATTTTCTTTAATTGGTAAATCGTACTCGCCGAGTCCGTTGTGGTTGCTACCTTCTAAAATTCAAATTATTATATTTTTATTTTATGATTTATTTTTAACATATTAAAAATGATATCCCACGCACTACGCAACGCGTGGGTAGTTTTTAATTAATAAATGTTCGTTTGTTGAGAAGATAATTGTTTGAGCGTATCCATCCAATCCGAGGTGAGGCGAGAACCGAACTACTTGTGGTAGCTTGGACCTGACCATTAAAGATTGACACAAGGTTGAGATTGTCCCCATGCTCGGGTTCGAGCTCATGTTGAGAGTCTATTTCGCAACCCCAAGCCAAGTAACAAATGCATATTTTACCTTCTTCTTCTTCTTTTTTTCCAACCGTACGGCGCTGTTTCAACTAGCCAAGTACCAAGTGTACTTAATGTTTTGATGAAATCAGCCGCTAATATTCGTAGTTTCAAAAGCTTCCTCCAAATCAAAGAACCCGTATCAGCCATCCCAAAGAGAGCTTCACATCTTTTAACTTGATCAATAATGCCAGAGACAAATTTACATAGACTATCTTAATTATCTCGTATACTTTGCTAAAAGATAAACTAAATCGTGCCACTTAAAACTTGTTCAAAATAACGAACTTTGTTTACGTAAATAAGTTTGAATCAGATTTACTAACCAATTTTTGCTCTAATGCCCAAAAATGGGAAACAGAACCTCAAAACAACTTTTGTATATGGGATTCTATAATTCAATTACCTTAACCCTTTTTAATTCTTCTAAAATGATAATAATTTCTCAAACACAGGGACACTTACTATTGATGTACTACAAACACTAAATAGACGTAACAAGGAAATGGGGCTGTTGGAGCAACATCAAAATTGATTTTAGCATAGAAATATTTAAATCGAAAGACCTAACCTATGTTTTGTGCTGGACTTGAATTAGAAACTGTGGATTTTTATTATTTTACTCATGTCCCTATCCTTCATACTATTTTCAACCCGATTTTTACTATTACACTAACTTCAAAAATGATCAATCTACAAATTAGGGTTTAATAATTAGTACGACATCGATTTCCTTCTCTCTTTTTTTTTTTGACAACAAGTTCTCTGAATTTTCTATTAAATATTCTGATTCATGCATTATTTATAGTTTCTTTATATATAAATAAACATTTTTTTTTTTACATATTCGACCTTTTCCAATCGATGAATATTTTTCTGGACGATACCTACGTACAGTTTATGTTTATGTATGCAGTTAAAACTACTCAAACGTGTACATCTAATTTATATTCAAACTCTAGTTATAGTCTTATCTTTTTTCACAACAATTTTTTTTTTGCGACCAATAACTCTAGTTATATAGTCTGGAACACTATATATATAGATTGTATATAGTCCGGACCAATCTACTAATATCTAATATTTATTCAATTATTCGAATAATAGATCAACATAACAAGTCGACTTCAAACACAAACAAAAAGAAGTTTAAAAACAAAAAAACAAATAAAAAGACAGCATAATAAGTCTATAAACTAAGAACGGTAGGAACAATTAAGATTGCAATCAAACCAATCAAAAAAAAAAAAAACGGTGATAAAATCGTTTGGTTGGGGTGTAATTAATAATACTGAATTAGGAGGAAAAAAATTGGTTATAAGATGTTTAGCGAATTTCACTTCTTTTTAACCTCAAAACAAATCTTTATTGTCACCCTACTCTAGTTGGTGTCATACTTTTGTAATATATATTTAAGGGTGTTGCTATTGCTAAATGTTGGTTTTTGTCACCTATAAATTTGGCAAGAATCTCATATTAATTGGAAAAAAAAAGTTTGATGTAAGGTAAATTTCGGTTAGGTGCCCAAGAAATGTAAATCCCAACCTTACTAATTATTATATTTTAGTTGCTCGCTTTTTATAATAAAAACCAATCCATACCTAATTGTTTATAGATTTTATCATGAGTACCTCTATGAAAATGGAGCACAGTATAATCAAAATATGTACCAGCGCATTTAAATTTGAAAATCTACACATTTATGACAAAACATGGTGGGCCATTTCTTTTCAAGTCTACACATATGTCCATCGTATACAAAGAACCGTACTTTATTTAAGAAAATTTGGATATTAATGGTGAAATTTGGTTTTTTTATATGACTATGAAGTTAAATTCTTTTATCGGTATATTAAATTTCAGCCGAAATACTGTTTATAATGATAACTTTATGAGTCAACTAATTGTTAGTTCACCATGTCTGTCCATCTATTTTATAAAAATTAATTAATTTTTCATTTATAGTTGTTGACTATGTCCTGTAGTCAATACACTAATATTTATTACTTTATTTTCCTTTTGTCATGCAATCCATTTCAAAATCCGGCTAATTCTCAAATGAGTATCTATCGTATAATTCGTGTATCGATTTTTTTTTAACAGAATTTTAAAACATGACACTCATGTTTGTTTGATAATCAACAATTTTATATGAACATTATGATTATCGAGTAATTATCATCTATAAAAATATGGTTGTTATGCGAGTTTATACAAAAACACATTGTTATTTTTTTATAACTTTAAAATTCGAAGCTAATCCTTAATCTTTACTTGTACGGAATCAGGTTTTAGTCTAGAAAATACATATCTTCCCAAAGGAGATCGAACTAAGAGTACAATTGAACCAACTCCAGCTGCAAACTAGTATCCCACCACATCTTGGTAAAAAAAAAAGAGTTAATTTGCTTGATTTTTTGTATAATCCGAGTAAGCCCTACATCATTATCGAAATTAATCTTTAAATTGTAGAACTATGAATTCTTATTACTTAAACATTTGTGAATCAAACATAACACTGTGAAATTTGATGATTTTTGACAAAAAAAGAAAGAAAGAAAGTTAACTAAGAACAAAATTAAAACTTAATAAATAACCAAAACTTCTAAATCTAGTGACTATAATTTTGTCACGGAGTTTTAATTAGTTATTAAGTTTTAATTTGTTTCTTAGTTATACTTGCCCATTTCCAAAAAAAAAAAAAAAATTTTAAAATGATACTTTTCAAAAATACTACATTTTCAAAATCTTTTGCAAAAATGACATTTTTTCAAAAAAAAATATTATATCATTTATGTTTGGGTTAATTATGTTGTATTAGGGTTTAGTTTTAAAGATTTAAAGAGTTTAGGGTCAAAATATTTTTTACGGTTTATAATTTTAAGATTTAGACTTTAAAAATTCATAATTAGTAGTATTTTTGTAAATGGACACCTCTAAGTAGCATTTTTGCAAATTTACACACAAAAAATGATATTTTTTGCAATTGCCAAAAAAAAAAAAAAGACATAACACTGAGTAAAAATCTATGTTGCTGAAATTCATTTCTTAGCGTGGACAAAAATGTCGTACCTTGTAACAAACGAAACCATTCGACGACACACCTGATTTTTTTATTCTCATATTTAATTTTATTAAGAATTCAAAATAAATTGTTTTCGGTTCAAAATATAATATTTTTCTTTAGAGAAAAAGGTTAAATCATCAATTCGATGTCTAATTTTCGTTTTTGTTTTAATAATGTCTGTTGATGGCTAAATTGTTACGTTACAAAAATAAAATATATAATTAATTAATAAGTGGTGCACATGGTATATGGCAGTTAGGGCCATAACCTCAGCTTGTGTAAAGTTTTGTCCCCACCAAATAATACTGAAAGATATTTGTGACTTTTGACAAAATATATAAAGTATAATAAATACTTACAAGTATTAATTAATTGGTTTTAATAATTGTAACAAACCCGTATGGAGATACCCATATCCTAATCTCAATTATTTAATATTGCTTATTTTATTTTGTTGTGAGAGCCGACATTTCAATACTTATCCCTACGTTTCCCCAAATGGAAAGTTATTCTTAATACTCACCAATTCAATGATTAGTATCCTTAAACCCTATTTAGAAAGTGTAACGATTATATACATATTTAGTAGTTGGTGAGAGCCAATAAAATAGATCTTATTATAGAATATTGCATTCCATGATGTGATATAATATTAATTTATCTAACTTTAGTATGAATTGGACTAATTTTCTTTAAGTAAAGAAGGTATATGCTTGTTTGTACTTGATAAATCGGAATAATTAAAAACTAGGCATATATACCAAAAATGGGTTATCGGAATAAATCCATGAGAACGACATAGATTAAAAAGGAAATGTGTTATTAAAATGCTAATAAAAACATGATAGCTAATCGTTTGAAATATAATATAATTTATTTCTCTTTTGTTTACTTTTGACGCAATCCAAATTCTAAACATGAGAGAG